>CAWUFW010000901.1:2400000-3000000 GCA_963921515.1 Calotriton arnoldi
GTCTTCCCTGGCAACATCAGTGTAGGCAATGAGTCAGATGGCCTAGGTGTGTATGTGTTGTGTAGTCCTGGTGGTGTGTCTCCCTCATGTGTGTCACGTTGCCTGTACTCACATGCCTGTGTTGTCCTTGCTGTTGCAGTTCGCATACACAGTGTAATTTTGCAGTTCATCATCCCCATAACAGCACCCACGTTGGAATCACGACAGAGGCAAGTATGGTGTATTAGTGTGTTTATTGTGATACATTTGTGTTAATAGTGCATAGGATGGGTAGTGCTGTACATAAATCTTGCAATCCCAAGTTCCTAGGTGAATTGAAAGTCCTGGTAGACAGGATCCCCAGTATCGGGGCCACAGTAGTCTGACACATTGGTCCAACTTGTACTCCCCATGCAATGTGTGGGAGTAGTGTTGCCGTCAACAGGGTGAACAGTCTGTGCACAAAGGCGAACATCCAGAACAGGTTCAGGCTTCCTGGGAGTTGCGCTTGGCCATCGGCCTCTCACTTTTCCCTCCTCGGACGACCCCTCTTCTTGGGGGGGCC
Source organism: Calotriton arnoldi (assembly GCA_963921515.1). Classification (NCBI taxonomy): domain Eukaryota; kingdom Metazoa; phylum Chordata; class Amphibia; order Caudata; family Salamandridae; genus Calotriton; species Calotriton arnoldi. The sequence goes on from CAWUFW010000901.1 coordinate 2,400,545, forward strand.
CCTCAAGTACAGGCTGCTGCGGTGCAGGGGACTCTCCGCCAGAGTCCTCCTCCCTCCCTGTGGCAGTTGCAGTTTGTTCGGCACCAGATGTTGTTGGCACACAGGGAGGTGTGGACTGGTTGCTGTTCATCTGGCGGAGGCATTGTAAAATGTCCCTGTGCACCGCCGTCATCTCATGCAGTGCATCCCACTTGGACTCCACGCGGGACATGTGTGAGTCCACACGGGACATGTGTGACTCCACGTGGGACATGTGGGAGTCCAAGCGGGCATGATGGGCAGCCTGCTGCTGTTTAATGTCTCTGAGGAGCCCCACTACCTGGCTGAGCTCTCCGGTGCTGGACTGGTACGCATCAGCTATGCGTACCAGTTGTGGGTCATCATGCACACCAGCAACGTCTGCAAGCAGCGACCTCTGTCTCCCACCCCTCCCACCACCCCTGCTGACATATGCAGTGTGTGCAGTGGCACGCACAGATAACCCTGGTCCACCTTGGGGGTTGGTGGTGGTGGTGGTGTCCATGGCCCCAGGTTGGTCCAGGGTCACTGTGCTGGTGTTGCTCCTTGTTCTGTCCATGTCGGCAGGGATGGTATTCGTGGTGACAGTCGTTGGAGGGGTGGGTGCAGGGGTGCAGCTGGTGGTCCTGCTGGTGCTGCAGCTGGTGGTCCTGCTGGTGCTGCATGTTGACTTGCACCGGATGTGCCAGGTTGTTCTTCATCGTCCGAGGAGGACAGAGGCTGTACGACGCCAGTGAGCTCGGCATCCTCTTGAGCCTGGGACTGGGACTCCTCAGCGTCTGCTGCTGTGTCCCCATCATCACCTGTTTTTGGGAGACACAAACAATGTATGTTATGTTTCTGCAGGCATCAATGGTTGACACACATGACAGTTGTGACTGTGCCTCTGGGTGCGGGCCTGTACATTGCATTGTCCTAAGTCGTCACAGTCAGGGGTTGATATTGGTGTGGCACATTGTCCTGCATTATTTGAGCATATCTATGTATTTTCTGGGGTGTGAACATGGTCTGCATTGGTTGTGTTTGGTTGACAGCCGGCCCTCCTTCCCACCCACCCAGCCAGTCAGTTATCCCACATTGGAACGTGCTTGCGTTGCAGGGAGTGGAAGTTGTCTCTCAGGATGTCAGTCAGTGGTGTCCTGCTGTTTGTTGGTGCACAGTTGCCAGCAGGGCCTTGTGCTCCCCACAGCAGTAGCCAGTGTCAGCCATCTTGTGAGTCCTTCTCCACTTCCTGTGATGTGAGCATGGTTCAGGGTGGTGTTGATGGGACAGTTGTGGGGGTGACCAATATCAGTGACTACGACTCCCATCATGCCATTGCCTCCACCCCACTTCCCAGCATTATCATACTTACTTGCTTTTGTGTGGAGTTCAGTGTGTGTGGGTGTGAGAGCAATGGCAAGATGGCTGACAGTGGTGTCCTGCTGTTGGTTGGTGTGCAGTACCCAGCATGCCCTTGTGCTCCCCACGACACAGCAACAGTGTCAGACATCTTTGATGGGCCTTTCCACTCTCTGTGGGATGTGCATGCGTGAGTGTGAGCTTGCTGGGCCATGTGGTGGGGGATGTAGAGCTGTGACTATGACTCCCATCATGCTATTGCCTCCTCCCCCTTCCCAGCATGCCCATGCTTCCTTCCTTTTGACTCTGCTTCCCTGTGGGGTGGGCTGGCTGTGCTGACAGGATGGCTGGGAGTGTTGTCCTGGCAGTTGTTTGGCTAGAAGTCCCAAGAGTGTCCCTGTGCTTCACACAACATAACCCAGGGTGGTGGTTCTTTGTGGGATCTTGTGTTAGGATGGGGGCATTGCATTCTACCAGGTGGGTTCTGTGGAGTTTGTGTTGGGGGTGTGAGGGGAGGTGCTTGTGACTATGGTCAGTGCTGCAAGTCCCCCTTCCCACCCAGCCAGCCAGATATCCCACCATGGAATGTGCTTGCATTGCAGGGAGTGTAAGTTGTCTCTCAGGATGTCAGTCAGTGGTGTCCTGCTGTTTGTTGGTGCACAGTTGCCAGCAGGGCCTTGTGCTCCCCACAGCAGTAGCCAGTGTCAGCCATCTTGTGAGTCCTTCTCCACTTCCTGTGATGTGAGCATGGTTCAGGGTGGTGTTGATGGGACAGTTGTGGGGGTGACCAATATCAGTGACTACGACACCCATCATGCTATTGCCTCCACCCCCCTTCCCAGCATGCCCATGCTTCCTTCCTTTTGACTCTGCTTCCCTGTGGGGTGGGCTGGCTGTGCTGACAGGATGGCTGGGAGTGTTGTCCTGGCAGTTGTTTGGCTAGAAGTCCCAAGGGTGTCCCTGTGCTTCACACAACATAACCCAGGGTGGTGGTTCTTTGTGGGATCTTGTGTTAGGATGGGGGCATTGCATTCTACCAGGTGGGTTCTGTGGAGTTTGTGTTGGGGGGTGTGTGAGGGGAGGTGCTTGTGACTATGGTCAGTGCTGCAAGTCCCCCTTCCCACCCAGCTAGCCAGATATCCCACCATGGAACGTGCTTGCATTGCAGGGAGTGTAAGTTGTCTCTCAGGATGTCAGTCAGTGGTGTCCTGCTGTTTGTTGGTGCAGTTGCCAGCAGGGCCTTGTGCTCCCCACAGCAGTAGCCAGTGTCAGCCATCTTGTGAGTCCTTCTCCACTCCCTGTGATGTGAGCATGGTTCAGGGTGGTGTTGATGGGACAGTTGTGGGGGTGAGCTATGTCTGTGACTACGACTCCCATCATGCCATTGCCTCCACCCCACTTCCCAGCATTACCATACTTACTTGCTTTTGTGTGGAGTTCAGTGTGTGTGGGTGTGAGAGCAATGGCAAGATGGCTGACAGTGGTGTCCTGCTGTTGGTTGGTGTGCAGTACCCAGCATGCCCTTGTGCTCCCCACGACACAGCAACAGTGTCAGACATCTTTGATGGGCCTTTCCACTCTCTGTGGGATGTGCATGCGTGAGTGTGAGCTTGCTGGGCCATGTGGTGGGGGATGTAGAGCTGTGCCTACGACTCCCATCATGCTATTGCCTCCTCCCCCTTCCCAGCATGCCCATGCTTCCTTCCTTTTGACTCTGCTTCCCTGTGGGGTGGGCTGGCTGTGCTGACAGGATGGCTGGGAGTGTTGTCCTGGCAGTTGTTTGGCTAAGAGTCCCAAGAGTGTCCCTGTGCTTCACACAACATAACCCAGGGTGGTGGTTCTTTGTGGGATCTTGTGTTAGGATGGGGGCATTGCATTCTACCAGGTGGGTACTGTGGAGTTTGTGTTGGGGTGTGTGTGAGGGAGGTGCTTGTGACTATGGTTAGTGCTGCAAGTCCTCCTTCCCACCCAGCCAGCCAGCCAGCCAGTTATCCCACCATGGAACGTGCTTGCATTGCAGGGAGTGTAAGTTGTCTCTCAGGATGTCAGTCAGTGGTGTCCTGCTGTTTGTTGGTGCACAGTTGCCAGCAGGGCCTTGTGCTCCCCACAGCAGTTGCCAGTGTCAGCCATCTTGTGAGTCCTTCTCCACTCCCTGTGATGTGCGCATGGTTCATGGTGGTGTTGATGGGACAGTTGTGGGGGGGCAATATGTGTGACTGCGACTCCCATGATGCTATTGGCTACACTGACTTGGCCAGCATACACAGAATTCCTTCCTTTGAGTGGTCTTCACTGTGTGTTGGTGTTGTTGTGGTGGCTACATGTCTGGATGTGTTTGTTAGTTCTATTTGTGCCACTGCCTAGTTGTAGTTGTGTTTGTACATGTGTTGGCACAGTTGGATGTGACTTTTTTGATGGCATGTGTTGTGTTTATCTGACTAACATACACATTTTGGGATGATTCTGTTCTGGTTGCTGTGTAATTGCTATGAGTGCATGGTTTGACTCTCCCCTTGACAGTGATGTGTGTGTTTTGTGGCAGTATATTGTGTACATTTGTTGTGTACTCACCAGGCTCTGGGATGTCCTCTAGTCCATATACGCTCACTGGCGGAAGGATGGCCCGCACCTTCTCCTCCCAGGGCCTGAGGTATATTGGCTTGGCAGGAGGGCCACTGCCGGTGTGTTGGCTGTTGATGTAGTCTTTCTTCAGCATGTCCCGTACCCTCCTGCGCACGTCATACCACCTGTTCTGGATGTCGGTCTTTGTGCGCCGACATGGTGATTGGGCGTTCACCCTGTTGATGATCCTCTCCCACATATTGGTTTTCTGCGACATGGGGGTCTGTTGGACCAGTGTGCCAAACAGCTGTGGCTCCACCCTGAGGATCTCGTCTACCATGACTTCCAATTCACTATCTAGGAACTTGGGATTCTTCTTGGGGGGCATGGTGATGGGTGGTGATGGTGAGTGATGTGTGTGTTGGTGTGCAGGTGAGGGTGTGTGAGTGTGTGTTTTGCTGGGTGTATGTGAGGTAGGTATTTGTTGGTGTGCTGATGGTGTGTGGCTTCTGTGAGGGATGAGCTGTGGGTGTGTGGTTGCTTTCTCTTGGGTGCTGGCAGTGGAATGGCATTTGCAAAGGCTCATGGTTGTGATTTGTGTCCTTTATATAGGTGGAGTTGTGGGTGTGTCTTTGTTCTCTGTCCCCACCCCCCCAGTATTTATTGGCTTGGTAATTGCTTGTTTGGCCTTTTTTGGGTGATTTTTCCTTTGTGCTGTTTGTGTATGTTGGAAACGTTCTTGTGACCGAGTCGGACCCTGCATTGGTCTCGTACGGTGTTCTCCGTTTCGTTCACGCTGTGTTTGTGCAGTTTTCTATGCTGCGTACGCGTCGGTCGCGGTGTATTGTGTTGCTTCGGCTCGGTTTTGTATGCGTGTCGGTCGTACGGCTTGTCCTCCGTCCGACTCGCTCGTGGTTTTCGCGCCTTGCATCGTACTTTGCGGTTTGGAGTTCGCGTGTACGTTTCGGTCGGATTTGTTCCGGGTGCGTGTCGGTCGGTTGGATTCGCGTGTTTTTCCGGCCGGATTGCTGTTTTCCGTGCGGTTCGGTCGGTCGACTTGGTTTCGGAACGTGTCGGTCGGATTTTTCGCGCCTTGCATCGTACTTGGCGTGTCGTGCGCCACGGGTACGTGTCGGTCGGTATTATTTCCGGATCCGAGTCGGTCGGTGCTTTTTCCGGCCCGAATCGGAATCGACCCCTAAGTCTTGTCAGGTGGACAGCGTAGTGTATGCGTTATAGGGTTGAGTGCCCTAGAGTTTACAGTGTAATGTGTGCATTGCCTGTGATGGGAGTTCAGGAGTACAGTACAGTGTGCTTTACCTGAGATGATAGGTCCTGTCAGGTTACAGTAGAGTATGTGTGTGTTGCCTGTGACGGTAGGTCGTGTCAGGCATACAGTAAAGTGTGCCTTGTCTGTGTGGTTGTATGCGGTGTGCTTGTATCTTTGGTTCTGTAAGGAAAGGGGATGGGTGAGAGCGATTTCAAGGTATTTACGGCTTTAGGGAGTACTGTTTTATCTATTCTTTTCATGATTAAATGCATTTATGACTTGAGGAATGTTCTATTTATAAGTTGGTGACTTTAATGTATTTAATGATTTAGCAACTTTCTACATATTGTTTCATGATTTTAATGGAGTAGTGTTCTATCAATTCTTTTCATGTTTTAATGCATTTATGACATTATGAATGTTATATCTACTATTTGGCCACGTTAATGTATTCAATGATTTTGCAACCTTCTATCTATGTTTATCTTTAGTCTGTTGAATTTACATTTACACATTTCTGCATGTAATTATATCGCCTTCTTCTTCATTTTGGTTATAAGTATTACCTTTGTTCTTCGCATTTTTCCTGTCTATTTTTTCTGTAAGGAAAGGGGATATGTTGTGACTTAATGTTGCCTTTCCTTTTCCTTAGCTTTATCTTCCCTACTGCTTAGCCAGGATGAGTGTTGGAGTGCTTGGTGATGAGTGGAATGCTGAGTGCTTGGTGATGTCATAGAGTGCATGGGTGCCTGGTGATGTGTTGAGTGTCAGTTGGAGTGTGCAGGCTGAGCAGCAGGGAGGCTGCTCCTGGTGGGGCTAACAGTCATCTTACTTACCATCTTTATTATCTGTAACTGGACTTAATAAACCATCTTGCTATAACACACTACTTGGCTACATCTGGACTTCATTTAGTTTAACAGTAATGTACCCTTGTGTTTAGGGGTTCAATGCATAATCAGGGAATCGTATATATGATGAAAATACCCTCTGACCCAAAGGGAATGGCCAATATTGTGTTCAAATCTCTGCAATATTGTTGACCTCCTATTGTTGGATTTCTACTTTAACTATTCATGTATGTATTCAAATATGTGTGTCTAAATCGGTATGTAGTGGATTTGGCACCATATTCTGTTATCAAACAGGTCCTGTTAAAATCATATGTGGATAACGTGAGAAGTAAGTGGCAGTAGAGAGTTTCAGTGTTTTACAGGAAGGCAAGTAGTGCAAGCAGTAAAGAGCTAGGCTATCTTTTATCTTTCATTGATGAAAATGTTTAAAACAGTTTGGTCTCTGTTTTTACTTCAGCTAAGAACCACATTTCTGCAATCACTGCCATAAATATTTTGACTGTAAAGATGTCAATGTAGAGGATAGAGGTGTCATTTATCCGCTGCATCTCTGAACAACAGGGGCAGCTGTTTCTCTAACCCTTCTCTCCCTCTCTCAGCCCTTGTATAGCCACAAAAAGCCCAATGGGAATGTGGGGAGAAGGAGAAAGTGGGTGAGAGAGAGAGAAAGAGAGAGATGAGAGGGAGAGAGAAGCAGCACCTTCTCACAAAAATATTGAGAGTCCTCATTCACCACTTTAATATAGAGGTGCTCTTCTCAATACATCACAGTGCTCTACTATTTATCTTTCACTAAGAAAATTTCAAGATGAACACATTGGGGCCTAATCACAAATTGTATTTTTTAGTACTTAAATTAGTACTACCTTAGTACTGTTCATGCTCAGAAACCTACAAAATGGTATTCACAAACCAGGTGGAGACCTCCGCCTATGCCTCGTCTATCTTTTCTGTGCAAAGATATTTGCCAAAATGACTGAGGTCCCCACACCCTGTCAGGACTTCTCAGATAGCCTCCTTACTTGCCTCTACTGTGACTGCCAGGTGGCCCTTGCTTCAGGCCTTTGTTTCTCTGGCACCTCCTTTGGCGGTATGCACACACACCTTAGGGATCAAGGCAGCTACCTACACCCCACAGTGTTTAATGGGCCCTAAGCATCATATTGGGGAAGAGAGTTAGGGTCTAGGTATAGCCAACCCATAGTTTTGGAATTGGAAGTGGCCTTTTATGCCTGCACACAGGCTGTGGCTTTTACTTAACTCCTGCCACCACAGGCCTTACTGCAAGCCTTGGGAGGGAGTCTCGCTGATGATGTGACTCTGACTCAGGTCTGATGCGGCCGGACGAAATACTGCAGGCCTCCAAGGTCTTGGCAGCCATTTTGAAAGACTCAGGGATATAAATAACATGGTTCCCAAACATTCGATGCTTTGCATCAAGGAATCCAGACTCAGCGCATCCATTCCTATTCGCTCTTGATTCTGAAATGAACAACTTCTTTTACGATAAGTAGCCCTTGCTTTTGCATGAGTCCGCTTAAGTCTAAAGCACCGCTGCCGCTGCGCACCTTGGGGTGTGCTTATTGACCGTGATTTACCAGGAAGGCTGGCCTCAAATTCTTGGCCTAATGAACATTGTATTCAGGGTTTCTGGTGAAAGACTCAGGAACGAAACTATGTTGCAAGACATTTTTAGATGGTAATGCTAGATTGCTTAGATTTATGTATTGTGCATTTCATTTTCCTGTAATTATGATAAGAATTGTTGACATTATGCAGCTTGTGTGCCAATTGTGTGCTAAGGAAACACGTGTTATTTGTGTGAACTATTCATTGGTGTGAACTATCCCATTGCAGACTAGTAGAGATCACACATCTACTAGGTATGCATAATGTACAATGTGTGCTAAATTTGATGTATAACGTGTTTAGCTTTATGTTCTGTGTTCCCGTGTCAAGTCATATATCACAGAGCGGCCCAGAGTGGGATGCCTGAAGACAAGAGGGCTTTGTATTCCACGTGCTGTTAGCTGGTCCTGTTCTGCGAGCAGTTGCTGAGTGCCCCAGTAAGGTACCAAGTGTCAGTTTCCGTTTTGGGTGATGAACTGTCCTGTCATCTGTGCGAATGTCTCATATTCATTGCGCATCTTTTCGGTTCATGGGAACCTCAGGACGACAACTGCTCAGCACATTTATTATTTTGGTAACTTGTTTTAGCCTTTTATTGTAGCTAGTTGTTTTAGTTTATTGTTTGTTCCCCAACCCCTTCCCCTTGTGTTCATCCTGACGCCATTGTGTTTCCTCGCATCCGGTGGTGATGAGGTGGATGCGGGGGAGAGTCAGTGCATGCTGCTCTCGCACAACTTGGTTCCTGCACCTCGTGGATGGTGGCCTAAACTGCTATGCGCTCTGACACATACATAGGGCCCGATTACGATGTCGTTAGGAAACTCTTCCGAGCGAATTGGTTTTGGAATTGTTTCCAACCGACTCGGGTTCTGCGAGTCCAACCGAGCGATTACGATGCTTCCGTACATCGTTTGGTCGGACTCCCATTGAGTTCAATGGGAGTCTGTGTTCAAAGCGAGAACACAGGCTCCCATTGAAAAAAGGGGCTGTTGGGGAAAGCCATGCACCCTGTGACGGGCACCCCATGGTGCCTGCCACTCTGTGCATGGTGGTAAAGACTGGTCCTATGGGTACCCCCACGGGCCCTAACCCGCGGCCTCCAGGTGAAGGGGGCCCTGTTACGAGCCCCCAAATTCAGATTCCGACAGCCGTTTCATGTCGGACAGACTGATTCGGAACGGCTGTCCAAATTGGTCATCGCAATCGCTCGTTCAGAAACCATGTCCCTAGAGCTGTACGATTCGGCTCCAAACGACTCGGGCTGTCCGACTCCCATTCGGAACCGATTTGGACAGCCCGAACGGTTTCCTTTCATCTTAATCGCTCGTTCGGAAATGTGTCCGAATCGGTCGGAAACAGAGGTTCTGAATCGGATTCGGCGAATCTGAATCCCGTTCGGAGTCTTTCTGGACGGCATCGTAATCGGCCCCATAGTAGTAATTATAGGAGACAATAGGGGGAGTGGCTTGAAAAAGTGGAATATTTACTCCTAAATTCAAGGGGGTTAGTGAAATTTAAGGAGGGGCTGGGATAGAGCATACTAATACAAACACACACCCACAAAACAGTACTCACAAACTACAATTCTAAAGTTACTACAGCTGTAATGGTGTCAAAACAGGCAAAAATTTCCTCTTGGAGTATGTTAAGCACAAACATGGCAACTCACAAGTACTTAATAATAAATGTAATTTTAAAAATATAAATTCAACTTTCAAATATTTATAAAAAATATTGAAGATAATTTTTAGCAAACTATTTTTAAAATATCTACTACATATTAAATTAAAATAAAGAGTGAGGGTTGAGATTTTTTAAATTATTGTTTAATAAATGTTATTTATACATTAAACTAATGTACTTATATTAAATAATTATTTAATACACATTTAATTTGATGAACTAACATTTTATTTTATTAGGTCTAGTTTAACAAATAATATTTAAAATTACTTTACATTGATTTATTTCGCTAAAATATTGTTCGGACTATTTTTTGAAGAATAATAAACTTTAATCATTTTTTGTATACTTTCTCAAAGGGAGAGCACTGTTACGGTGGCAAAGATCTCCACCTACATGTCTAAAGTTACTAGTAGTAACTTTATATTCGAAAATCCTGTTGTAGGAGACTTCACCCCCTGATTCAAAGGGGTGGAGACATGTACGTCTATATCTACGTGTAAATCTACATTTGGAAATTGTGAACATCATAAAAGTGTAGGGTTAGACCTAGGTGTAGAAATAACTACAGACAAGAGAAAATATACATATGGATATTTACTCTTGTGAATAGCCTTCAATATGTATGTATCAATATACACTTTGGCAGATGACTTCCTTACCTAAAGCAGTATCTTCAAATCGAACATCTGTCCAAAACTAATGTACACTCACCACTTAATGGAGGTATGATTTGTAATCCATTCATACAGCCCATTGCCAATTAGTCTTACTTTGTTTTGGTTAGGTAATTTATTTATACTTCTTTACAAACTGTTTTTTTCCATTTTAAGTTTCTACTTACCTGGAACATTTCCAATCCATATACAATGAATAGTGCAGTTGGCCATGCACATTGGAGTTCATAGGCTTGATTGTGAGTGCCTATGTGATCAAGAATGTGGCTCTCATTCTATCTACTCTAGACAAAATATTTCTGTAGAGAGAAATAATTACAGAGTGAGATGATTTCTTCAGTAAAAGCCATATAGGTTATTATCATCAAATAGTACCATTCTCATTGTCTGGTCTTGGAATGTAGTGTATATCTCCCCCTGAGATAGCTGAGATTCTCTTCATGAAGTTGCACCAGGTAGGTAGATATACATGTATCAAAGTGTTGTTTTTTAATAGAAAAGGTATGTCATGTCATTAGATGTTTCTTTGCCATGTTACTAGTTAACTTTAAGTCCCTGGACAGGTGCAGCATGCTTCTGCTGTGGTGAATGTGAATGCACTTCCCCTCTGCCATTTTTGTGCACAAATACTGATCACTATTACATAAGAAAGCACCTGAATCATGCAATTCCCCATTTTAGCACATCATTCCAGATCCGCAAGAGTTTTATATTTGTTTTTTCCATCAGAGCAGTGCTATGAGGCCAAGGGAGTCGTGCATAATTCTCCATAAACACAGATGAGATAGGATGAGTTCAGATTAAATGAGATAAATTGAGATGAGATATTATACTGTAACACAACTTAACTCGTCACGTGACCACATGGCATTTTTAATTTTTCTATGTGTTGCGAGTTGACTATTTACAAAACACATTCATTAATTTGGCCAATGCAAACGAGATTGCTCAAACCCAATATGTGATAGTGTTGCTCTAAAAACATTAAACAGTCCTAATCAGTGACGTAAATATCATTAGGTGAGCAGGTGCAGTGAAACAGGGTTCGGGATTGTGAGTGGCCGATGGTTCACAAAGTATGGTTGCATTTTACTGCCCAAATAGACGGCCATTTTCCTAAGCCTGCACTAAGGCCCCTGGCACCCACGCAACACCACTGGTCCTGGTATTGTCTGCGCCATCTTTTCACTTGAACAGTAACAGCAGCAATCTGATGCTGTTTGTTAATCCTTACCCCTAGTGGACATGTTAATTTCCCATTCCTTAAATTAATGCAAAATTACATGTCTAATAAATATTTTTCACTGAACTGAAAAGTTCCCTGCAAAGCACAGTCATTTCATCTTAAATTGTGTGCATCCAAAGTGATTATCTTCTCAGTAGTCCTCTGCATAAAAAATGTTTTCTTTTTATAAACTAGTGTTAGGTGGCATGAAACAATTTTACCTGAGAGAAAAGGGTCGGAAAGATCATTCGGTAGCCACACATTCCACTAATCTATGAGAACATTACCATTAGGACCGCTGATAAATTATTGAGTTTTGTTTTATTGTATGGTAATACCGAGAGGGAACAGCTCAGGCAAGTGCATTAGGAGCTGCATATTTATTTAAAATCATACATAGAATGCCAGGGCAGAAACATGAAAAAGACAGAAATACATATTGTTTTTGAAGCTGAAGCATGAATATGGTTGTAATTTTAATGTTTCTTGCTGGAAAAAGGTCATCTTTGGCGAGGTCGGGTTTTTCTTAAGGTCATTTCACACTGAGATATCTGCCTGCTTTTGACATTTCATCTAGGAGAGGCACAACTATTCTGACACATGAAATGGGTTCTTTACAAACCCAATGGCTATTTCTATCAACATCTGTTATTCTTACAGAAAGGGGGAATAAGCATTGATTGCAAACAAGGTTTCACATTTTGCTTTGCAATATGAATATATATTGTGTCCTTAAAGGGGCAGTGCACTCAGGCTGACATAGAATAAATGAAAATATCAAACACGGGAGGGGGAGAGGGGAAACATGGACTATGTGAAATTGTTAATGTATGTATAAAAAGGATACTATTTGAAAGACGCCAAAAGCCCACTATATCTTGTAAGATCTGAGCCATTGAGTACAATAATACGGGGTAATACCTGACAATAGTAATCCTCATCTGGCTACAATCATTTGTAATTATTAACTAAGCGCCTATTTATGAGGCCGTTCGTGCCACTCTTGCACCACACAACGTGGTGCAAGAGCGAAGTAAACCTCACGACAGATTTTTGAAGCTATGCAAAGTCACTTTGCGTGGGACTGAGTGGCTCCAAAAATCTGGAGTAATGCAGTGCAAATCGGTGCGTTGCATTATTCTTCCCTGGAAAGGCATTCCATGGGCGTTGCGTGGGTGTTCCCATGAAACTCCCATGGATTTTGAGGTATCACCTATTTACTGGAATGCGCCAAAATCTTACATCTTCCCACAGGAGGCGTAACGAGGCGAAATAGCTCTATTTCTCCTCGTCTCTTCCTCTTTCTGTGTGTGCTGCATAGAAAGAGGAATTTGCCTTTTAGGATAGTTTTTGTGCATGAAGGTGTCCCTTCCTGCACAAAAACAATCCTGCTTGCAACGCGGTGAACCTTGCATCATGGTGCTTTGGTGCCTGCATTGGCGCTAGGCTTGCGAAAGGGCGCCCTGCTTAGGGAAAGGACAAGAATATGCCATATTTCCTTAAATATGGCACATTCCTGCCCTTTTCCGTTACGCAGTGCAGAACAGCAAGGTGATCTGCGGTGCGCTGCGTGACTTTCCCGTAAATGAGCCCCGAAGTGCTTTTCTACAATGCTTCCTCTCTATCTACCCCAAGAAGTGATGGAATCGACAGCCGACATATCAAGTCAATGTGGAACAAAATATGTTTTACACTATAGTGAAGACACAATGGCTTTAAACTTGTGTCTATTTCAGTATCTTAGGAAGGCACGTCACTTCCTTTTACAGAATGGCTGCTAAATCCTGATCTGCTCCGTTGTGCACTTGTTAGTATAAGGAGAGTGGGAGAAGGATGAAGAACACTGAAAATTCATGGTAGTCGTTCAGTTTGGAAAAAGTGAGGGAGAGGGAGAGAGAGAGAAAGAGATATTTAGAAATATAGAGAGAAAAACAAAGCAAGAGAAGAAAAGACACGCAGAGGGAGGTACAGAGAGAGCGAGTGAGCTCACAAGGGGAATTTGCATGGAACCAGTTCAGCCAGACATCTACAATCATACTTATTCCTGCTGATCTAAATCTTTTACCAGTAATGAGTACATAGTTGAACATTGCAACTCTGTTGATGCACCCTGGAACTAACCAAGCACTGGGTAGGAAAATACATATCACAGAGCGAATAAAGTACAGCAGGACATCTCCTTTGTGGGGACAGAGGTATGACTAGTCTGGACCTGCCTATCAACACACTGGCAAGTACTCCCTTTAAAAAATACATGAAACATTACTAGGGATTGCCAACTATGAACTAATTTCTGCCTGCAGCGATAGTAATTAGGTCTGGAAGCGGAGCAATCCACTGGATCACAGTTGATTTCAGAAGGTCAAAGGGCATCCGAATAACTACATTTCATTGTGTACACATATGCAATGGTGGCGTAAGACCAACACTGACAAAGGCTGGAGGTGACTGTACCAATGTTAGGGGGAATATGGCAAATACAGAATACAGTACCACAGCCCAAAAATCATGGAAGCTAGAGCTCAGATGACCATTTAACAAGAAACTTACAGACAAAAACAACACCAAGAACAACATATAAGCAAAGGCAGAAAATCTATTGAGAAAGCCCATTGAAGGGTCAGGTGGAAGAGGGAAACACTCTTATATTCAGGTAAAACTGCTTCTAAAGCCTGTTATTATCTATGCCCAGTCACAATTCCAAAAGGATGGAGCAAAGAAGATTAGAAATCACACACCCACTTGATGCAGTCATCTCTCTCAAAATGAGGATACAAAACATAGCCATGACACCTATGACCTGACTGTTGGACTGCCAGTCAGATATTAGCCTTGACATAAACCTGACTGGGGAAAACCTCTATCAGTATTCTAGTTGAAATACACCAAACAGGCTTTTGAATGATCTACAAATGCAGAGGACATGGAAGACGATGTAAAGTGGCAATACATTTGCTAATGACTCGACAGGCATTGAGTTCGCCATTCCTACATACCAGTTGATTGCTTTGTCACTGTGAGAAATCCAGATCAAAGAACCATAAGGCAGACAGAGGGTTACAAGGCCCCAATTAAAACCACTGTGGTCATTTACCTCTGGTACTGGGACCCTCCTACTGTGAACCATCAAACTTTTTTTGCACTTGACTCTCAGAGTAGCAAGGCAGCGCAGTCCAAGGTTTACTCCAAGGTTTACTCCAAGGTTGACTCATGGGAGGTGCTATGGGCAAGAGACTCAGAACTCAACATAAAGCATGTAATAAATCGCTGCCCAGTTACTGCTTTTACTTTTGAAAACAAAAAGCACATTATTATAGACAAAAGTAAATATTAAGCACAAATTAACAAATATGTAATTAACTGCCTCACAGCCTGCAGAGGGTGCACAACAAAGAAACGTATCACAGGTCTGGTAATTTCCTAAATGTATCTTGGACCTCCTATGCTGGAGGCACTTCTAACACTCTGTGTACCACCAGTGTGTTACACCCAAACCCATAAGAACAAAATTCTAACTCTTATATGTCAACATCAAGATGCAGGAGTGCTTTCATAATAAGCCAGATGCAAAAAGAACAGATGATGGACGGAATGCTGAACAATGCAAACATTCAACTACAGTCACAGATCTGGGTTTAATTGATCATTTTTTTGCTCACCACGCCACCTCAGTTTGGGCTCAGCCATATGCAAATCAGTCTTGACCCTGCTCCTCATGGGAACAGTCCAGCCTGAACTGTCAAGCCAGGTCCTCCCTGGACTGGAGTCATCCTGGGGCTGGTTTCGGGGTATCACCCATCATCAGTCAGGCTAGCTTGAATCCAGTGGCACAGTGATCACGGGACCCACGTCGGGGCATACCCTTCTCACTTAGGGCGACAAAAGCAAAAAGAACAGATGATAGACGGGATGCTGAACAATACAAACATTCACAATGGATTTAACCCAGATCTGTTGCCTGGGGGTGAATGTTTGATTTGTTCAGCATTCAGTTCATCATTTGTTTGCGCAGCATTTTTCACCCTAAGAGGGATGGGTGTACCCAGACGTGGGCTCCTTGCTCGCTGGGCCACTGGATTCAAGCTATCCTGGCTGATGAGGGGTGATACAACGTAACCAGTCCCAGGATATTTGTTTCCGGTGGAGGTGGAGTGGATCAAATGAGCCCAAAAGTATTGCCATAATTGTGTTTAGAAGCAGTGATGTGGGAGGTTAAGTTAAAAGCGTCTGTGAAATAGTGAAATGGAATATGTCACATTTCTGGTGTTCTAGTCTTTGGGAAGCAATGTTTTGATATGTGAGAGAGCAATATATGGCATTGAATTTGGCATGTTTTAGGCTGAGGAGGGAAGGGTTGGCCTAGAAGCATTCAAAGCTGTGTGATGTAGGGGAAGGGGGTGTTGTGAAGGTACAAGTTCATGTGTAAATGGCAGCTAGGCCACCGTAATGTTTGTGTACCTGGGGTAGGTTATGAATGCTGTGTCCATCTTGCATGAGCGTCTCAGAAATGATGCAGGGGTGAGAAAAGATTCAATATTAAGGAGGATTCCATGATTAGTTTGAGTATGGAGATCCACAACTTCGACAGACTGCATGTGACCTGAATGAATTGATGAGCAAAAGAAATAGAAGTTAAGGGTTTGAGCATTAAGTTCTTGTGTGTGTGTGCTGATGAAAGAGTGTTTAGTTCTGTTTGACATGTGTAGGATGGAGATAGGGAGTACTGACAGCATGTAAAGACACATGATTGGTTGCTGTGAGAGAGGTAGAAGTAACGTGGCAGAATTAACTTAGGTTCAGTATTTGTCATGGAGCAAGTGTTATCTAAAGTGACACAATATTGTTATTTTACAGTAATAACATTTTCAAGCACATTTGAATTAGGAGCTGATGCTTATCAGGGAGAAAATAATCTGTAGTCCAGAAATAGATAACAAGTATAGACAAATGGTTAATTAAAGTTTTCCATTGTCCGAATTATTAGCACAGTTCAAGCAAGTGCATATTTTTATCAAGGAGCAAATATTTTGTAGGGAACAAATATCGAGTCAGTATTAGTTGGGGCTCTATAGCGATTTCCCATTGTGTTAGTATGTGACTATATGGAAAAATGCTCACAATCTTGATGATGAATCAGACATAGGTCATCAAAGCCCTTATTGATAGAGGTTGTTTAACGGTTCTGTGGTTCCTGTGCATCAAACATCTTACAGATTTTTTTTTTTTTATAACATTTTATTAGGCTTTTACAATATTAGGTATACATTACATTGCTGGCGTTTCATGAGTACATGCATGATAGTAAGGTCAAACGTACATTGGGTGTTCACACTTTTACATTGTTTATCAGTCTTGTGCTCTATCTCCATTCTTTGACAAACCTTCAGGAAATTATCATCATTAACGCCGTGCCCCCGACCCGGATCTCTTAGTCACTAATATCCGACACTGAATCAACTCGTGGAGGTTCACAGATGTTTCCCCGATAAGCGTTCCATTTTCCCCACACCCGTGCCCATTTATAGGGGCATCCCCTGTGTACATAGACCGCTTTTTCTGCTATCATTGCGCAGTCCATATCACAGCACCATTGACGATAGGTGGGAATCAACCCCGTTCCCCAGTATTGGGCAGTATTTCGCTTCGCAATCATCATACCTAATATCGCCCAGTCCTGATCCCTATGGTTCAGATCCGTAGGCTCCCAGATATTTAGGAGACATCTCCTCGGCTCCGGCAGCAAACTAGCTCCACTGACCTGCGAAATTGCTCGCATGACCGCCCTCCAATATGTTGCGATCCCTGGACATTCCCATAATATGTGATAGAATGTACCTGGCTGTCCACATTGTCGCAGGCAAAGTGGTGTGTCTGTCCGGCCCAGTCAGTGCAGCAGTGTACGTGTGTAATATATTC
Source organism: Calotriton arnoldi (assembly GCA_963921515.1). Lineage (NCBI taxonomy): Eukaryota > Metazoa > Chordata > Amphibia > Caudata > Salamandridae > Calotriton > Calotriton arnoldi. The sequence goes on from CAWUFW010000901.1 coordinate 2,417,720, forward strand.
GATGAAGGATTTTTAGTTGCACTAATTTTAATTTAGAGGATATCGCTACCTCTCGTGGGGACGCGAGGGGTCTTGCCAGTCTGTTTCATCAAGATCTCCAATGTCAACCTGGCAACGTTCCCTTAGGGTTCCCGTGGGGTCTGGTTGGTTATTTATAATTTTTCGATAGGTCTGTTAGATTGCTTTTTAGTCATGTGATCTGTTAAAAGCCTATCCTCTAACGGTGAGGCTTCTGGTAATTGCGTTCCTGGTGGGAGTACCCCCATAAGTGCATGCTTGATCTGCAGGTATCGAAATGCTTCTGATCGTGCCAGCCCATATGTTTCTTGGAGTTGTGAGAAAGGTAAGACCTCTGCCTTCTTCCATAGGTCTCCTATCTTTGAGATACCTATTAGATCCCACTGCCTGAATCCCTTCGTGTTACGTAGTCTGCCTAGCCGTTGGGTTGCCCAAAGTGGTGTGGCCTGTGTTAAGACCCCTTCCCATCCGAGCGCGCGAAGTGCCGTGAACCAAATTTGGACAGTGTGCGCTGTGGGACCCGTAAGAGTTTTCCCCTTTGATTTATTGTAAATTATTCCTATGACCTCCTCGGTACCAAGGACGTACCTGTCCATGCGGAATGCTGGGTCCTCCTGGGAGGCATGTAACCATTGATTTATTACAGTGAGCTGTGAAGCCCAATAGTATATTTTTATGTTTGGAAGGGCGATTCCACCGTCATACCAGCCCTTCACCAGTTTGTGCATGGCTATATGGGCGGACTTTCCATCCCAGAGGAGATTGCTCACCTCGGTGTCAATCGCTTTAAAATACGTGGGGGGAACCGGGAATGGGGTATTTTGTAGGGCGTACAAGAATCTGGGGAGTGCCATAATTTTAAAGAGGGCAGCCCTCCCCAGCAGTGTCAGTGCTAGCGAGCGCCAGTGCTTCACATCACGGCAAAATCGACGCAGAGGCTCCATGAGGTTTTTTTCCCATAAACTGCGAGGATTGGGGTGTGATATAGGCCTAGGTATTGAAACCCCTCTGTCGCGATCTGCATTTCACAGCCCCGTGGGAGCTGCGGAGGGGAACCGTGAAGCACATATAGTAGTGATTTTGTCCAGTTAATAGTATACCCTGAGACTCTGCCATATGCCGCGCAGATTTCCAAAAGACGGTTAATAGAGCGTGCAGGCGATGCCATGTATAGTAGCACATCGTCCGCATATAGCAAGATGCGATCTTCCCAGTCCACTGTCCATTTCAGTCCACGAATGACCGGGTCCTGTCGTATCCATGCCACCAGGGGCTCAAGCACCAGTGCAAACAGGAGCGGTGACAAGGGGCAGCCCTGTCTTGTCCCTCTTACCAAGCGGAAGTCGGCCAAAATGCATCCATTCACCACCACATGTGCCAAGGGTCCCGTCTACAGCAGCTGGACCCATGCGCAGAATTTAGGGCCGAAACCCAGGTGCTTAAGGACAGCAAAGAGGAAGGGCCATTCTACTAAGTCGAATGCCATACGCGCATCTAAGGAGAGAATGACTGCGTCCTCTGCAATTGTGGGAATGCGTGTCATGACACTGCACAATCGCCTTAAGTTAAGAGCCGTGTTGTGGCCCGGCATGAAACCCGATTGGTCTGGGTGTATCAGCGTTGTGAGGTATGGTTGCAGTCGGGCAGCCAAGGTTTTAGCCAGTATTTTGGCTTCCGCATTCATTAATGAGATCAGCCTGTAGGACGCACACTCCTGCGGTGGTTTACCGGGCTTATGTATTGCCACTATCGTCGCTAGATGTTGGTCCCTTGGCAATTCCCCTCTTTCCAGGCTTTCCTCATACATGGCAAGCAAGTGCGGCACAAGTTGGGTCGCTGTTTTTTTATAAAATTCAATGGGAATACCATTCGGACCCAGGGCCTTCCCGGTGTGCAGTGCACCTATTGCTAATGTCAGTTCATCTGTGGTCAGGTCTGTCTCTAGTGCCTGAGTAGCAGTAGGGGACAGTGTAGGCATCCGGATGTCTTTGAGGAAAGCGAGATTTTCGGCTACTGTGGTTGTGGCTGCAGGTGTGTATATTGTCTCGTAGTGAGACGCTAACGCGTCAGCTATCCGTTGCGGGTCTGTGGTGAGGGTTCCATCGTTTAGTCTTAGTTGTGCCACCCACCGGCTAGCCTTTTCTCGTCTATCTAGCCAGGCTAAGAGTTTGCCCGTCTTATCCCCGAGCTCATAAATAGTATGCTGTGTCTTAGTGAGTTTAGTCTTTGCCTCCTCCCATGCATAGGCCTTGTATTCCTGTTGGGCCAGGTTTAGCTTATGGGCCGTGGCATCAGTGGTGTCAGATGCATGTGTACTCTCGGCTTGGCTTACCCCCTGTTCTAGGATCTCTAATTGTTGTCGCTGGTCCCGTTTATGGCAGGTAACTAATGAGATTGCATGGCCCCGTAGTACTGTTTTATATGCCTCCCATAAAGTCGTCGGGGACGTAACTGATTGTGCGTTTTCCGTAAAGTAGTGCCCCGTGGCAGTGTGTAGTCCTTTTCCAATCTTGGGGTTTTTGAGATAGCCCGGGTATATCGGGAATACACGCCAGGGCCCTAGGATTTGAGATGTGTATTTAAGTAAAACAGGGGAGTGGTCTGAAATACCCCTGGGCAGGTGCGTTACCTCTAGTACTCTCTCTAGACCTGTCGCAAGTGTAAAAATATAATCTATTCTTGAGAGGCTATTATGCACTCCCGAGTGGTAAGTGTATTGTCGCTCTTGTGGAAACCTAGCACGCCAAACATCGACCATACCTAAAGCATCCATGAAGTCCTCTAATTTGAGGTTTATACCACTTGTAGTTCTGGGGGGTTGCCGGTCCATAGTGGCGTTGACCGTAGCATTAAAGTCGCCCACTATGATTAAATCACCTTGTGGGAATGTTAATAAGAATTTATCCAGGGCCGCCAAAGCCGTCTGATGCAGTGCCGGTGGGATATACACTGTGACTAAATTGTATGATCGTCCCTCCCATTGGCAAAATACCGCTGCAAAACGCCCCTGATCATCTGTCCAGGACCCGGTAATAATAAGAGGAAAACGCTTGTTAACCAGAACTCCCACCCCTCGTGAGCCAGAAGTGAATTCAGAGTGTGCCATCATTTTGAACCCCCATCTATCTAAGGCCCTACAAGCCGATCCTACCAGATGCGACTCCTGGATCAAGGCCACTGCCGGTGCTTTGCATTTCAGATATTGTAGGACCAATCCTCTCTTTATCTTGTCACCAAGACCATTTACATTCCATGATATAACCGTGAGAGGAGGGCCTAAAGTATTACATATTAGGGGCTGGGTTTGTGACATTGATAACATCGTTTGCGGGAGAGCACAAAGCACATTGTGATTTGAGAGTCATGAATCCATACTGTACGAAATGACCTATTGCATAGTGTATCTGTAACATTAAAAGAACCATAACTTGGAAACTGCAACCCCACCTCCCACCCCCTCCCTGCCTCCCTGCACAGCGGACTCAAAACTGCCCGCCACCCCAACTTAGCAGAGTGCTTGTTCCCCATAACTTGTACTTGCGTGAGGGGGAGAGTCTGTCCGCGATCTGCCTGTGTCATCCCCTTAAGCGAAGAAATAGAAAGCGGTTAGATGTCCACACAAAAAATTATTCATGTCTTATCAGCGAGGGCGCAGGCGGCTCCTTGTTCATGTCGATCACGGCCACAGGAGCTGGTTTATGCCAGGTGAGTCGTGATCCCTCCGGGCCCTTCAGTCCTCCCCGCAAGGGTCTGCCCGACTTAGCTCTGGAGCCATTCAGTCAGATACTGTCATTAGTTCCCATCTTTCTCGTGCAATAATTAGTCCGTTTAGTCCGAGTCCCTTGAAGTTGGTGACGTTGTTTCCGGTAGTTGGTGCTGTTGTTTCTTTCCCAACCGTTTAGGGCCCGCGGCCGGACACCATCCCTACAGCCAGTCGTGGGCTTCTTCGGGCATCGTGAAGAACCAGATCTTCCCCTCTGCTTCCACCCTCAATTTCGCCGGGAATAACATTGAGTATTTCAGCTCACAGGTTTGCATTTCTTTCTTGACGTCCAAAAAGCTACGTCGTTGTTTAGTTACCGCTGCCGTGTAGTCTGGGTAGAGTGTCACAGTGCAATTCTCGATGCGGATTGGGGGGGCAATTCGAGCCGCCTGCAGGATCGCATCCCGACCCCAGAAGTTGAAAATACGGGCCAGTATGGGTCTGGGGGGGTGCCTGGCCGAGGCCTGCCCCCTGGTACGCGATGGGCCCTCTCCACCGAGAAGAAACTGGACAGCCCACGCGGAGGTAGCTGGTTCTTGATGAGGTCCTCTACTAACAGGTCCAATGCCGGACCCCCCACACTTTCGGGTACGCCAATAATTCAAACATTGTTGCGTCTCGAGCGTCCTTCCTGATCATCGAGCTTGGCGGCCATAAGTTTATTGTCTGTTTCTAGCTTCCGTACCTGAAGCTGTAGCGAAGCCGTGTCTGTGGAGAGGGTGGCAGTCGTGGTTTCCACCTCCGTCATTCTCGTGGCCAATTTTTGAAAAATCTGCGCGTATGAGAGAGATGTCTGTTGAGATCGAGCCTATGGAAGTTTGGACCTTGGTCAGAGTTGCCATGATGTCTTGCAGTGTGACCTCCGCAGGTTCCTCGGGGGCAGAGGCCCCTCCAGGCTCCGTATTCAGTGCTGATTTTTCCGGCGGGTCTTTGTTGTAAGCCTATTTGTCCAACTTGAGGCTTTGCACAGTGCACTGGCTTGGCCCCCCATCGTGTTCAGTCCTTGGGGGTCCGACTGAGTCGTATGGGTGGGGGGGCAGTAGTCGCCGCTGCCTGCCTGTGTGATTGTCAGTTACTCGCGGCCTTTCGGTTTTCCTGCCCTCCCTTTGTACAGCCAGAAGAGTTCACAGGTGGGTATTCACCTCTGTTATGGCGTATTTGCAGACCGTAAGATAAACCTAATTTCCCTTGGAAATCACAATATATAGAGGAATCTCATTCATACACTACTTACACTCCAGAACATTCAAATCACTCCCAAAACTTAAAACATGTACAAGGTCTCTCTATAATAAACCCAAAATCTGATGTAGCGTTATCACAATTTTATTTTGTACGATTCGTAAAAAACAGATAAATTTCATATAAAAATGTATTCATAAAAAGTATACATAAAAACATTCATGTGGTAAATACAAATCACCTAAATTTTCATCACAGAAAATACTATCTAAATTAAAAACATCCCCGTAAAACTCTCTCAAAGTGAAAGTGAAAACCCAAGGAGGCACAATGATATTCACTGTTGCTAGCATAGATCCAACACTGTACTTAATTAACAGAAAAAACTGGTGAGAATCTTGGTCTTATCCAAGTTAATCTGATTTGTTGGATTCCCAGAAAAGACTAGCGTCGACGCGTTTCGGTGGTGTAAACAATCCTATACAAAACCACCTTCTTCAGGACTCAACAATAATGTGGGTTTGTTCTTGTGGGAAGTAGATTGTTATCTGCATAGACGAAAAGAGAAGATATATATATTGCATCAATGTTTCCCTTTCTGTAATCCAATGCAGTTTTCATTGTAACTTAACTTATATCAGACATGCTGTATATATTGAGATCCTCCTGTACATTATAAACCTGATCATATTAACATATTGTAAGCATATTGTAAGCATATTATAAACATACCTACTAGTACGCTACATCACGATTTTGTTTTTACCCAGGAAAACACCCTGATTTATCAAAAGAAGGGAACTACATAATCTAGCACTCATGTCACGTTTTCTCCATCCACACACTCTCAATGCTCACCTTAGCCAAGTTGTACTCGTTTCCTCACTTAAAATGGGAAATATAGAGAAAACGGCTTCGTTTATGTAAATCTGCCGATACTCCTAATCCTGGGCGTATTTTCAGGCCCAGAACATTTTGGCCATTGCTGTGTGCCAAAAATAAAGGAACAAAAATAAGAATAAGGGAGGGGTTTCTTGTACTTATTGCGTTATTATTCTAATATTTCTAAGAACAAGACCAGTTTATCTTACATGATTCTCCCCCCCCCATTTTCACGCTTTACCTTGTATATTAAAGAGATCCTGACTTCACTTCTTGTTTATGATCGTGCTGTCCTTCCAGTGTTCAATGTAGTGGCTTATTATCGTGAACCTTAAAAGATAATATATCTTAATCATTTCCTGTTATTCTATTTAAAGCCTATGTGACTGGTTATTTGTCTCTTATTTTAAATGCGTCATGGCTTACCTCACTTAATAGAGGATCTTCCCACAAGCACTGATAGGGAAATTCATTATATGGGGGGTCCACGTTTCTTGTAAAGTTGTCCTCCCCCAGGCCGTATGTCTTTATTGCCTCGGCTAATAGTAGATCCTAAGGGATGTAATGATGACATTCACTATACTATTTTAGTTACTCAGGCTCATGGCATAAATTTAACTAGCCCTAGCTGAGTTTTATTTACATTAGGCATGTCCTGCTAGTTGCCCTGTATTTCGTTGGATTTATTTGGAAGGGGCCATTTCTTATGAGGAGTTAAGGCAACCCGAATTTATATGAGGGTGTCCCCTTGTTCCATTGGTCCCTCTTGTATATAACACAATGGCCCTTAACTAGCTTGAACGTGGGGTGCAGAGATTCTTTTACAGCTCCCACTCTTTACCCTGGCCTTGTGGTACCACCGTGTCCTCCCTGTGTTAAAATCTAAACGGTAGCAAGATGCATTCGTGCTTACATCGTATCTTGACTACCTCTTACTGGATTGTATTTATCTTTGGCCGGTCTTACTAGTTAGGTTTTAAGCAACAAGAAGTTATCTAAAGGTATCCCTTCGTTCCCTTAGTCAATCTTGTGCATGGCCCAGAAACCCTTACATCACTTGAAATGAGGTACAGGGATTCTTTTGCAGATCACACCCCTTTACCTAACCTTCTGATGTCCTAATATTGTCCCATTGTAGAAATTTCACTGACAGCAAAGTGCAATAGCGCTTACCTCGTGTATCACGGGTCCCGGTACGTCCTTGTTTTCTGTATGTCTGTACCGGAAGGCCCGGAGTCCCTTTTATTGACTGGGTACGCTCAGGTGGCGTGAGTTACATTAATTACCCGGCAACCTTCCCCACACAGTCTGCGCATGTCTAAGCGCCATCTTGTAATGTGTGCCGAGGTCAATTTCATTTCAAACGCCTCGCGCTAGTTAATGCGGCATCATCATTTTTCAGTCTCCATTAGCTTTCTAGTACACATGACTGGTGGCCATCTTCTAGTGTGTTAAAGAGTTAGCCATTAGAAAAAAAATGAAGTTCATATAATTACGGTATCTGATTATGGTTTAATTTAGTTTCTACTTTTTGCTTGCTATCTGACATAACTTGAATAGCACTAGTGGACCAATGTATGTCCGCATATGTCCAAGCAATATCTGGTTACAAACTTGAACCGTCTTTCTACATCGGTTTAGTTTAAATTACTAATACAAATATCTTTTGTTTTACAGGGATGTTTTTAATTTAGATAGTATTTTCTGTGATGAAAATTTAGGTGATTTGTATTTACCACATGAATCTTTTTATGAATACATTTTTATATGAAATTTATCTGTTTTTTACGAATCGTACAAAATAAAATTGTGATAACGCTACATCAGATTTTGGGTTTATTATAGAGAGACCTTGTACATGTTTTAAGTTTTGGGAGTGATTTGAATGATCTGGAGTGTAAGTAGTGTATGAATGAGATTCCTCTATATATTGTGATTTCCAAGGGAAATTAGGTTTATCTTACAGATTTTGAGTGCTCTGTTCCCTTGGATCGTAGAGCCACCTCTCTGGTTTTTTACACTGTATTTGCAGACCGGCCTGTTGTTTGTTTCCCCCAGTATCAAAGGCTCCCTGTCGAGGATATCAAGCCCTGGGGGGGTCTTATGGGCATGTTAGGTATAGGTTAGGTGGCCCCCCCAGGTGCCGCTGCGTTCCGGTCTGCCTATGCCTGGTGGTAGTCTAGACTGTGTGAAAGTTCTCCCCTGCAGCAGGCACCACACAGTTGCCTGCGGTGCTATAGTGTGTGTTCTTGGCCGGGGGGAGGCGAAGATGGCGTCGCACCACAGGCCCTGGGCCGCAGAACACCGGCAGCTCAGACACCCAGGACGTCAGCGCCTCCCATGTGGCGCGGCGATCCGCACTTAGCAACACTGTCCTGAAGTTTTAGCGCCTCAGTTGTTCAGAGCTTGCTAGGAGGCTGGCAGTTTACATTGGGACACTGGGGAAGGGGCTCCTTGTGGTTTGTTCGGGGACACTCCCACCTGTCTCTGCGGCCACAGCAGCTGCTTCGGGCCAATGATCCCAGCCCAGGTCAGGACTCACCGCCTGCTTCATAGGCGTTCGCTCCCCCCGGTCGGCAAAGCGGGGCTGCGTGTCGTCAATGGCTGACGCTGTAGTCCTCACTTTGTGGGCACAGACGGTACAGCACGTTAATCTACTCCTGCGCCTCACCCGCAACAGCAGCCGTCCATGTCCACACCTCGTGGGGGCTCTATTTTGTTTCGCCCAGCCAGCCCGCAGATGCTCCCTCGTCACTCGGTCATCAGTGCACGCGAGCCCCCGGCCTCAGCGCCCCATACAGGCCGCGTCTCTTGAGCAAGATGTAGGCAGTTCGCCGATCAACGTTCAGGGTCCAGGGTCAGCACGATCGATGCACCGGCTGTTCCGCCGTTCCCTCTGTCACTTTGACTTTGTTACGCCACAGAATTAATGTCAGGATCGATGGGGATGTCTCGTCGACCGCGGAGCTTCCCTAGGCAGCGGCCATTTTCGTTGGCTGCTAGCCACGCCCCCCACAGATTTTATTTTGATATTTTTTTTTAATATGAAATGTACCACAATTACTTGAGACCACACAACAACAATGTGTAGTGAGACCAAATTGATACACTTAGATATCCCTTCAAAACCAATGTCAATATTTTTGGAGTGAGCAACAGAAATATGCCTTTGAAAAATTATCATTGGAGTTATGACAAGAATTAAGAAGTAATAACACTTAACCATGGATAGTAAAATATGAGCAATAAATGGGAAAAGGATAAGTAGAAAAGATAAAATCATAATAAAAATAATTTCTAAAAGAAATAAAAAGTGATTCAGCTTATAAGCTAGGAGTGACAATACTATATGATGTACCACTTCCTATTTATTCATAGATGTAAAGATTACACATAGGTAACCTAAGGAAGCTATGTTGCTTTCATCTTCATTATAAACCAGCTCCTCAGGGCATAACTTAGTTACAGGTAAAATTGTGTATGAGGGTTCTGTCATGCCAGGATGAATCTTATTTTCTTATTCACTGGCTTTCTCATCTACTGCTTTAACCTTTCTTGTTCTCAGACCATAGGGGCTTAATTTATTTTGATTTGTTACATACACATTTTTCTGCACTCTTCCTCTCTTTATTAATATAACTTTACATTTCACATTCCCAGATTTCAGGACCCTGGATAGCCATTTTCCATGTTCCGCTTCTCTTGTTAGGCTACTGTGTTCCAGTGACAAAGTTGAACCCAGATTGTCCCATGGAATATACATCAAGACCTGGTGGGTTTATTGTGTTTCTGCCCAATTTCATTGTTTTCTGTCTTACCATTATTTATCATATTTGTATATCCTTAGAGTTACCCACAGCATGCAATCAACCCTTAGGTACAGGGCTCCTCCCTATACTTGAGTCCGCACTGCTCCCTTTGCACTCACTTTCAATGCCCTAACTAGACGCCACAATACAGGCTTTTGCCTAAGTTCCCTTAAAATCTATCTTTAAATCTTTAAGTCTTTCCTTCTTTCAATTGTTTCTCTGTGAATTTACTTTCTTCGCTTAAACCCTCTTTAGGTGCTCCTGGGTAACTAATTTGGTAGTCCTTTAGGCTTATCCTTTTGCTTTTGATATTGATCTTTATTCTTGATTCTTTAGTATTTTGCTTGGCCCCTATTGTTCTCAATTCTCAGCCTCAGCTTTATCTTCAACTGAAACTGCAAGCTGTACCATGGACGCCAGGTGCCCACAGAATGCTCCCAGGGACACAGAACCCCATACCACCCAGACCAGATGCTCTGCAACACCATACTCCCCCGCACCACAGCTCACTAATGGACTCACCGGAGGTCTTCACTGCTGGCAAAGCCAACAGCAGAGAAGGGGGTGTAAGGACAGTAAGCTCAGACCAGGCCTGGGGCAGGTCAGGGCACCCCTGTAGGATGGAACCTGCGGGCATGGCACAGGTGTCCCAACTGCTTCTACAGCATAACCGCAGCCCAAGTTTGAGATTAGAAGATGTAAGCAAACACTACTCTGAGTAGTGCATGAACCTCACCCCACTGTGTTTTTGAATATTCTAGTTGGCACAGCAAAGTGTCAACCTTGTTTGTATATCTTTGTAGATGTACGCTTCGAGCACTAATACATTTATTGTTCGCATTAGTATATACAGTAAATGTGTATACCATGCCAAGTGTGGCTGAAAAACATTGTTCACCCTGATAAAGATGGTACCCACAACAAGGACAGATTGGCAGAAAATACCACTGCTACTCTTGAAAAAAGCCATACAAATTGTAACTAGGGAGAAATTAGAAAGTCAAAGAAATGCTGTCCCAGTTTTAAGGGGATTAATACATGCATTGATGTTCTGCAGCACATATTATAAATTAGGATAATTTGGTTAAAGGCAGTGCAGCACTTTGATTTCTGCTTTGTGCAAAAACATAGTAAATTTAGTCTTACCTGTTTTATGTCTGTTTACAGGTAGTTTGGCAGAACACCACACAGAGACGTCTTGCCTATATTGCTTTATAAATGTTTTCATTCGCTCACATGTCACACTATTGAAAAACTGGATAGCATTTAGTGGGACCCAATCTAAAAGTGATTGTCAGTTTCTGGAATTATGTCATTAATTTTTCTCAATATTACAAGATAAGGTTTCCCTTATTAAAGGACATGCTGTTTAATATGATGCCACCTGTTATTCAGGATAGGTTCTTTATAAAATCTACTTTCATACATGTGTCTTCAAGGTTGGCACACCTGCAAATATCAGGGGGATTTTAATAAAATATGAAACAAAACAGCAGAGAAACCAAAAATGCTAGGCTGCTTCGTGTTAAGGGGATAGTGAAATACAGTTTCATATGACACTATTTTTTCTCCCCCAGTGCTGGCGCATTTTAGGCTGGCATGCACCAGCAGACTCACCCTTGCAGCATAGTACAAATGGGGGGGGAGGTTGGGAAGCATAGGTTTTGTACTGGAAGGGGAGCTTTACAGCTCAAAAACTATGCTTTAATAATTGTCTCACTTTGTATGTGTGCAGTGCAGCATAATGCAAAGTTTGAAAAGTATGGAGAAATTTAAAAACTTGCCGTGTCTTACGCCTGCGTCGAAGAGGCTCAAGCATCAGTTGGTAGGAGATGGGGATTTGTGTCAAAATTCATGGATAGTTTCATTGGGATGGCCATTTATCACCCACATTGTTGTTCCATGTTGTCCCATGGTACAGAATCCAGCTTCGATATTATTTCAGATACTCTGTGATGCAGAGACGTTCACAGTGGTCAATTTGTGTAAGACATTTTTTTCTATTCCCTTGCATGAGGAAAGCCAATTCCTTTTGTCATTCCAATTCCAGAATAAAGATTTGGCAGGATGAGGAGACCCACAGGGGAATACAGAGAGCCCTCCTATTTTCAATCAGATTTTGAAGAAAAATCTTGAGTCTTTACAACTGTCCTGTAACTCTGTTCTTATTCAGTACAGTGATGACCCATTAGTGGTGTCGAGTACACAAGAAGACCGTAAACAGGATATGATTGCCCTGGTAAATTATTTCACTGAGAATGGACACAATGCATCTCTGAGCAAACTGCAGTACTGTGAAAAAGAGGTCCTTTACTTAAGACATCACTTTGAGAAAGAAGCAAGGAGGGTGTCACAAGAAAGAATTACTGCCATCCTTAAAATGAGATTAGTGCAGGCCTGACCCTCTCTCTCCTTCCCCACAATGCCTTTGTGATTGTTGCTTGTAGTTTCTTGGAAAACTCTTTGACACTCCTTAAGGGTTGGGCCAACTCCTCCTCAAAGGTAAACTGTTATTATGTTGATTGTGTTGTCTTCCTATTTGTTGTATTTTAGGTCTCAAACTGATAGTTTCGAGTATCCAAGTAGAAAGAAAACCACTTCTGCACAGTTGCTTGTGTTTTTAAAAAATTTATTTTGTACATAGTATGTGCAGACTGTACTGCATTTTTTACATATTCAGTTTGTTGCATACAATCCTGTTTTGCAGGCATCATGCGTTTCACCCCTTACAGTGTCTGTATGGTAGAGGCTTTCTGAAGGCTGTAAATTCAATACAAAAATATCATTTTAGTGAGTGGCTTTTGTTGTATGCTTCACACCTCACGTGAGCCGTGATATTTAAACAAGTGCTCATATGGAACTATGTATTTTTCTTGTGGGACCGCAAAGACTGTTACCTTGATTCCTTACCTGGAAGAAAGGTAGGGCTGGAGCCTACGGACTTTCCTAAGAACTTCTACTCCTGACCCCTTGTCTTAATTTATCGCTACTACCTGTCAAGCTATGACGTCATTAGGAAAATGTGATTAAAGGCAGCGCAGAACTTTGGTTTCTGCTTTGTGTGAAAACAGTAAATTTACCCCTACCTTTTTTAAGTCTATTTACAGACAGCTTGGCAGAACACCACACAGAGCCCTCTTGTTATAAATTGCTTTATAAATGTTTTTATTTACTCACATTTCACACCATTGAAAAACTGGATAACATTTGGTGGGACCCAATCTAAAATTGGTGTTGGGTTATTGAATTATATTGTTACTTTTCTCAATATTACAAGATAATGTTTCCCTTATTGGAGGAAATGCTGATTAATATGTTGCCACCTGTTATGCAAGATATTTATCTTGTATCTGTAACACACCCACTCACAATGTTTTCACTGCAATTAGTCAAACCTTGAAGCTCTTTCAAAGAGAGCAGAAACATATAAACCTGTCTCAGGCCTGCAATTGCAGGGTCTGTGTGTAGTTTACTGCCACTTTGACTTGGCATTTCAAACTACTTGCTGAGCCTAAAACTCCCCTTTTATTACACATAACTCATCCCTAAGGTAGGCCCTAGGTAACCCATAGGGCAGGGTGCTTTTACTTAAAAGGTAGGACATGTACTGGTAAGTTTTTCATGTCCTGGTAGTGACAAACACCCAAATTCATTTTGTCACTACTGTGAGGCCTACTCCTCTCATAGGATAGCATTGGGAATGCCTTAATATACCTTTAAACTGTAATTGCTGATTAGAAAGGAGTAGCTGCATCATGTTTCATATGTTTACTGTTTTTGAAATGCCACTTTTAGAAAGTGGACATTTATCTGCTCTTACTGCTCTGTGTGCTTTGTAGCCTGTCTCCAATACATGTCTGGGATGGGTGACAGCTCCACTTTGTGCATTCCCTTTAGACAGCCACAAACACAGGAAGGGTAGGTGTGTCTGAGTACTCATCTGCATTCATCTGCATTCTGATAGCTTTTCCTGGGCAAGAAGGGGGAGGGAGCTGACACACCTGAATAGGCAGTGACCTGTTTTCCACACCTAGGGCTGATTAATCCCTACTGATAGTCTGGTGCCAGGGCTTGGAAGAAAGGGGGACCTGTGCACTTCAAGGACCTGACTTGCAGTCACCCTCACTTTAAAGGAATGACTGGGTATAAGCACTGGGGCTACCAAGATAGTACACTACTGGACCTGTGAAGAACTCGGCCAGAAGTAAAGACTGCTGTTCTACAAGGATTGCCACTCTGATTGACTGCTGCTCTGCTTTTCTGTGCTGCCGTGCTGCCAGCTAACCTCTGTCCTGCGGAGGATAAGGACTGGACCCATCTCACTTGAACACAGAGTGACTCCAAGGGCGTGCTGGCTTGCCCCCTTTTCTGAAGTCTCAGGGCCATCAAATACTTCCTACAACTCTGCAAAGAGCACCTGGACTTTGCCATTTGTCAGTCCTGCAATGTTCAGTGGTGCCAATCCAGTTCTAGGCCCTTGAAAGTGAGCTTCTGCTATACAGAACCATCAAAATCGATGCAGTGATGACTTTGCGCAGAGCAGAACTGACGCATTGCCCCTCGGCGCCGATGCAGGAGCCAGCTGCGGCCCATGCAGGTAAGAGCGATGGGGCCGGGTGTGGGGGATTTCGACAGACAATGACGAGGTAGAATTCATTATTTATTTTATTTTCCCTTGTGGTTGTCTGTCGAATCCCCCTAACCCGGCCCCACCGCCACACCCCTCTTACCTGCACAGGCCGCTCCTTGCAGGAGCCGATTGACGACATCGCTCCAACAGACTGTGCGGCTCGAGGACAACGGACAATGTGGCCTCGACGACTGATGGCCTACATCGTAAACGGGTCATCGATGAATTCTTCATCGCCTGCGTGGATAGGAATGGATGCATTGAGTCTTCAATGTCGATGCTTGCTCCATCTAGGGTACTTTTTCAGCGGGACCGCCGTGAGTCCTGTAGCCGGCCTGCCCTGCATCGTGGTCGGGCTGAACTTTGGGTTTAACACGGTCCAGTGTGACCACAAGTAACCCCTAAGTGCTATTTGCTTCTAAGCACCACTTTTTTGGGATTTATTCTTTAAAAATTCATAACTCCGGTTCAACTTATTGGATTTATGTTGTTTTGCCCTTGACTTACTCATAAAATATAGTCTATTTTTTTAAACCTGTGTGGATAATTTGTGTGGTGTTTTCTTTGTGTTACTGTGTGTGTGTGTTGCACAAATACTTTACACATTGCCTCTTTAGATAAGCCTGACTGCTCTGTGCCAAGCTACCAGAGGGTGAGCACAGATTATCTTTTAGTGTGTATTTAGCTTACCCTGACTACAGTGGTGGTTCCTGCTTGGACTGGGTGCATACCTCTGCCAACCAAAAACCACAGTTCTAATGCTATATTTTTAAATTAAAAACAATACCACATAATATAAATACATAATACTGCTATTGTTAAATGGACTTTTTAATGGTGAATGATGACTTTACGGTTGTTTTCCTAATGAAACTCATGAATAGCCAGAGCACTGGCACAAGCAGACAGAGTCCAAAAGTAACATGGCTACCATGTTCCAAAAGCAATGCAGACATCCTGATCTCACCTGAATAATAAATAGATCAGTGTATTATATTGTGCTGGCTTATATTGCGTTCTTATATCTTGTGATATGGTAAATATGCATTTGGGCAGACTGTGAGTGTAATATGCTGTTTGGTATTATTGTTGAGTGTGGGAATGATTAAAGAGAGGAGAAACCTCGAGTGAGTCATGATGCCAATTCCCTTCCTCAGCAACAGTAAGAAATAGCATCTCAAACTCTACACAGGTACAGATATGGTATATGCCATGGTATTTTCCTGTGTGCTCATTTTAACAAAATTAATTTAATCAAAACAAGGATACAAGGGGTTAAATCTGCCCAATATAGTAAAATCACCTTGAGGATCACTTGTGACATGCACTCTGTGAGGCAGTAAAAAGCTTTTTTCTCAGGTTAATTTTGCTCTATTGTGGTAATAAACTTGAATGTGTCCATTGCACTGAAGTAATAAATGTGTGACTGTGCTTGTATTAGTACATTTGTGTTATTGGGCCACCTTTATTTTCACGACCATGGCATAAGTAATTTTATTTCATGTTATAACATGTTAAGTTATGATATGTTACATTATTTTAAGTTATATTACATTATTTCATGCTTTCCAATGTTATAGCGTGAGCATGAGGGTAGGGAAGCGATATGATGGGGCAGTACCTATAAAAGGAATTAAGGCCTGTATCAGAGTAAAAATAGCAACACCTGCCATTTGCAAAGTGTAACAGTGGTATAACCATGATATATATAGAAAACAAGTTACCACTCATCATTATTGTAGTTGTATTAATGTAGTGAGACAAGTGTACAAGAGACAACAATAGTTTCAGGCTTTTATAAGGAAGCATAGCACAATCAAATTGCTGGGGATTGTAATGTCAAATGCATCTACATGACATGCATGGTACATTGAATGATATTATATAGTCTGCTATGCTGACACCTGTAAAAACATTCCAGGTGCAATGTGCTAATGAGTAGGCAAATGTCTCTATTTGTATTGTAGATAAATTCCTATGACACCTGAAGGAGCGGGGATATTTAAATCTCAAACGTCAGGTAAAATCATTATATAAACCCCCCGCCCCAACCCCCACTGGTCGTATGAGCCTTTTCTTGTCAATGTGTAGAGAGACCTAGGAGAAATCATTTACATACATTTGCATAACACTGAAGACGAATGGGGCTCCACAGGAAATAACAAAAAGAATTGTAGTAGGTTTTAACGACTTATTAACAAATTTAGTCAAATTAAGGTAATTTAAGCATCATTATTACAAGTTTAAATGGCCCAAGAGCCGATATCTCAGGATAAGGAAAAATAGACATTGACAAGAACCACACAAAGAATGCAAATTACCCAAAAATTGTGTTCCATGAAAGAAACCCCTGATCTAAGTTAGGCAAGTAAAGGACAGGGAAGGGCATTTGGTTAGGCAAGTAAAGTAAGGTGTCCGCTTCAGAAAACCAAATAAAGGTCTCTGACAAGAGAATATGAATGCTTAAGCATTAAGCCTCAGCACTCATGCAGTCAAGATCAGCAGAGGTGAGAAGGATCTTCTCAGTTCAAAGTCAGCAAGCATCTCCATGTCTAACCTAAGGAACACGCTATTATTATTCAACAAAACTCTTGTTTGCAACATTATTGCTTGCTTTCACTGTCGGGAGACAATCATTTTGCTTCAGACCCTGGCAGCAGATAAACTCCCTTATTTCTCAGGACAACACAATGGTCCACACAGGGCTATGTCCTTGAATTGTTACACTGGACAGATTGTTGGGTACAGTCAGCTCTTCCCATGAGTCGCTCTACCCTTCTTGCACCTTCTTCTTAATTCGATGGGAACCGCACTATCAGTCATCTAATGCATAACAATAAACTATCCACTAGCAAAGAAAAGGCATCTGAAAGAAAAAAACACAACATCTGCAGTGGCAAAACATATAACATGCAAAACAAACAAATGAAATGTGCAGGCCTCTTGGCCTTAAACGTGCAAAATACGACATTCAAAATGACGATACAATATGGCTAACGTAAGTTACACAGCTGCTCATAATTGCTAAATGTGGTTACCTACTACAAATTATATCATTAATATGCATAAGTTATTTAACAACGTAATTCACACTTTGCTAATAAATGTGTTAACCATGCAAATGTAAAATTGCACTCCTCCAATACCCCCACTGATGGCTAGAATAGCAATCACACCAAACACACATTAATCTCCAAGGAAATGTTATCACCCTCCTGAGTTCTTTATCTTTCCCTTAGAGTTTTGCAACACCATCATCTCTTTCTAAGCCTTACTCCTTCTTTCTTGTATTTCCTCTTTCATTTGCCTTCTTCTTTCTTTCCTTTTCTTTCTTGCTTCTATCATCTAAATTCCTTGTACAAAGAAAGCAAAGAAACAAACCAAATACCAATATTCAAAATAGGCCTTAATGAAGCAACTAAACACCCATTACCAATACTTCCAAGCCAGCCACCTTTAGCAGAGCCTCTATTTCTAAAGTTCCTTAACCGCTAGTTGCTTTAAAATCCTCTATTTCTTGTTTCAAGTCAAAAATGTTCTTTGCAAATCCTTGTACCTATTTGCTCTTATCCAGGATATAAGCACAGCAGTTCTGCACTTTCAACATCTTACAGGCCCCTCCTTTCTCTGCTAACACTATATCTAGAGCTTGTTGTTCTTGCAAAACCATAGTTCTAAGAGCTACTGATTCTGTATCTACTGCTAGAAAAGCACCAGATGTACTAGTTGCTAATTTGTCTACTACTGTTGAAAGCTTTCTAATATTCTCATCATTTAAGACTATTACTACTGCAGAAATAACAGCACCAGAAATATCTCCCACTACATGTGAACCATCATTAGTACTATGTCTAGATTTAAAGCTAGGCTGCATGTACCTTCCCAGTCAGTTGGCAGTTGACAATAGGCATCCTGTCACACACAAAATATATACTATCAATAATGGGATAATCTCCAGCAAGAATCTGAACAGGCCCTCCAAAAATTTCAAATGTGTGCTCATATCCACTTAAACCCATGTGTTGAGTCCTAGTGTAGTTCCTCCTTTTGTAAATGCATAACTTTCTTTTCTGTCGTCTGATTAGTTTTAATCTAGGATGCAACCTCTTTTCTTTATACTCATCTTCCTCCTTTGTCCACACATTCTTTAGAACATCTATCTTCTTCTGTTGCCTTCTGAAAAACATGGGCTCTCCTTTCATCTAAAGTTTGAATACATTTCTTTTCTAGTAGATTCATAGAACATGTTGAATTGTGTTCATATGCCTTCACAGTGTCTATTCTTCTAGGGGACCGAAAGAAATACCACGCTGTCCCTATATCCTTGGTTTGTAGCTCAGGGTTCATTCTCTTATTAAGGAGAACTTCTTAGAGGATGAAATCATAATTAGAAAAGTAATATTCAAAATGTGTCTGCCTATAAAATAAAATAAGCAATATACTACAGGTGATTCCATATGAAAGTG
The DNA here is from genome assembly GCA_963921515.1 of Calotriton arnoldi. NCBI lineage: Eukaryota > Metazoa > Chordata > Amphibia > Caudata > Salamandridae > Calotriton > Calotriton arnoldi. Next base: position 2,436,470 of record CAWUFW010000901.1, read on the forward strand.
CAATATGATGGTTGGTTGCGTCTTCATCAGCTGAAGCAGGCACAAACAGCAATCCTCAGAATCTACACCACGTGTGCATTCTTGCACTAATCTAGAATAAACGTTTGATGTGAAGTCTCCCTCTGAAACATCTAATTAGGAAGTCTTAAGTGTCATCTGGTCTACTTGAATATGCAAGTGATGTAGGTGAAGGGATAGGCCTAAGGGTACCTGTCTCAGGAGGGATACTCATCCCAACAAAAAAGGGTTATTAATACTAGCACAACAACCATTAATTTCACAGCAATCCCTGCTCTACATCTAGTCTTAGTAATGAGACACATCTATCTACAGTCAGTCCTTAAGTAGAGTATAACAGCAAGCAGAACTGTACTATTCTGCAATGTGCAAATTGGGCAAAACTTGTTGATGCTAATTTGTGGTTATTTCATTCAGCTTATATACAGCAGTCTTCGGGAGGCATCCCTAACCCTACTTCGTCTTCTTCTAAAATGGCAACCCTACTCCACTTCTGCAGCCTTGGCTTTAGGTAATTTTCTTAATTTTGTATTTATCTTTCTTATTTGTGTTCCATAATACAATAACTGTAAAATTCATTGAAGGTCAATTCAGTTCAGATACAGTTCATCAATGACAGGCAAAACTAATGTCAAATTGATCAAGTTCAGGAATCAATCACTATGCTGTTTTGACATCTCATCAGTCGTGCCCGGTGCAGGTAAGAGTGGTAGGGTGGGCCAGGGGATGGGGATGGGGGGTGAAGTCACCAGACGACGATGAGGGAAAATAAAATTTAAAAAGAAAACCACTTACCTTGCGCTTGCTGCATCGCCAACTCGAGTGCAAGGTAAGTTGTTTTCTTTTTAAAAAATGTTATTTTCCATCGTCATCTGTCAACTTCACCCCCCCCATCCCCTGGCCCACCGCCCCAACACTCTTACCTGCACCGGCCATGACTGCATCTCATGGGGGCTCAAGTGATACTGTTCTCAGTTCATTCGGGTCATAAATGCTCAAATTGGTCACACTGTTAGTGTAATAGGTCAACTCAGGTGCCGAATATCTGCGACAAGGTACTCTTGCTCTCTTTTATCTGCTAGATGTCTGTTGATCTCCTTCAGTGTCACTTTCACCACTTGAGACTGTCTCTTCAATGACTGTTTGTGATATGCATCCAATCGGCACACTACATCTCAGTCTCTCTGTGCTCCTTGACCACTCCTATGGCTGCCCCACTCGTTTCACTTGTTCCTTCACCAGGGTCGCCTTTCTCCACCTGCAATTGTTCTGTGGTGTTTCCCCACTCTGGTCTTGTCTCTTCCTCCTGGTGAGGTGCTTCAACACCACTCTGTGAGATGTCAGGAACTCGGTCCGTTGGGGAACTTTGGTGCATGAAACCTCCCTCCAGTCCTTCCTGACGGCCAGGGGAGGTTGCTGATTTGCTTCAGGCATCATCAACTTATTTCTGGGTGTGGGAGGCATGTACCAAATTAGGCAGTCCGCCACATTGTGCAGCATTGTTGATGATCAGGATCACCTGATAGGGTCCTTTCCACCTTGGCTCCAAACACAGCTCCTGAATGTGTTTCTTCATCAGAAACCAATCACCAGGACTAAGGTAATGGCATTGCTCTTGTTACGGACTGGCATTAGCCGGTACAACCTGGTGAGGGACAGAATGTACTACATCAGCAAGTCCTCTGCAATAGTTGAGAATCATGTCATCTGAGATATTTATAAGTGTGTTTGTTCATGCGCCAACAAGCCTGTTCTTCTGTCAGGGGTATTTTGAAGACTCATCAACACTAGAGGCAAGGCATCTGGCCATTTTAAAGAAGTGGATGGACACACTTTAACTAAACAAGACTTGGGTGTCCCATTAATCTGTTCCACAATGCCCAAAGCTTCTGGTATGTAGCCACTTGTGGTGCCACACACAGCATTATAAGTATCTAATTATTAAAATGGGTTCCTCAGTCTGACCACAGAGAAACACAAACAGAGTTCTCGCAACAGCAGTTTGTCTACAGTGAGGCTGTCATTCCTCCATGTTGGGCTTCCAACCATCGAGAGAAAATGCACACTATGGCCAGAAAATATCTCAACCGGTTACAGACAGGCATCTCGATAAAGTCCAATTGCTTCCTGTTAAAGGGTCCTCCTGATCTGTGATGTGACTCATGGTTACTGGTGCCCTTCTCCCTACATTCAGTTGTTGGTGAGTCACACATCTTTGGCACAAGTCCTCAGCCATGACTCTAAATCAAGGGTTGAACCAATTCTGTCTAAACAGGCATCCCTCCCTATGTGTGCAGGACCATGCAAATGTCAAGATACCGGGGCCAACAAACTGTCAAGCAACATAGGTCTTCCATCAGCTGAGACCAGGATCTCATTTGCATTCTTGATACATCATGCTCTGACCCATCCTTTTGCTCTGCTTCTGACACTTTCTCTTGCAGTCTCCTAACTTCCTCCCACATATCACCCACAGACAACAGCATAGCAAAATTGGTGTCCTCATCAGATTCATATGCGTACTAACCATTAAATATGCATGCCGCAATGACACAATACCAAGCAACTTCATCGGCATATCTATTGCCAGATGGTTACATCTTCATTCTCATTCCTGTGTGCTAGATATTTAACTACAGTGACATCTGGAGGTAACTGTAAAGCTTTTAACTGGTGCATCACATATTAGCCATTTCTGATGGGAGCTCTGGATGAAGTCATGAGTCCTCTCTGTGGTCACAACTGTCTGAAGTCATGAACCACATCATAACCATATTGACTGTCAGTAAATGTTGTCACCCTTAGTTGGTCTGAAAGACAACAAGCAATGGTAACAGTGACTAATTCTGCTACTTGGGTAGAGGTGACAACTCGGAGCATGAGGCTTCCACCACTTCATAAACTGTGCAGTCAGCATAAACTGCTCTCAGATCTCCTGTGTTATCTCTTAAGCATGAGTCATCAAACAACACATAGTCTGGCTCATCAAGGGGTTCATCTGTAATATCAGGTCTAGGCCTGGTACACAAATCTGTGACATCAAGTCAGTCATGGTTAGCTCCTCCCCATTTCATTTACAGGCAAGGGTAACAGTGTAGCTGGATTAAGGGTCTGACACCTCTTCAGATTAACAGTTTTGGCATCCAGAATTAATTGCTCATACTTCATGAGCCTGATATTAGACAAGTGTTTAGTACCATACCACAGCTCACGTGATGTGTGAAGCAGACAACGAAAGCCACTCGCTAAAATGAAGTTTTTTGTGTTGAATTTACAGCTTTTAGAAAGCCCCCACCATACAGGCACTGTAAGGGGTGAAACACGTAAAGACTGCAGAACAGGACTGCATGCAACAAACTGAGTATGAAAAAAATGCAGGACAGTCTGAAAATATTATGCACAAAAAAAACCTCACAAGAAACTGTGCGGAAGTTATTTTCTTTTTACTTGGACGCTCAAAACTATCACCTATAATACAACCAACAGGGAAACAGCACACTCAACATAATATCAGTTTACCTATGAGGAGGAGTTGGCCCAACCCGTAAGGAGTGTCAAAGAGTTTTCCAACAAACTACCAGCAACAATCACAAAGGCATTGTGGGTAAGGAGGAAGAGGGCCGGGCCTGCAAGTCTGCACTAACCTCATTTTTAGGATGGCATTAATTCTCTCTTGTGACACCTTCCTTGCTTCTTTCTCAAAGTGATGTCCTAAGTACAGTACCTCTTTATGACCGTACTGCAGTTTGCTTATGGATACCTTGTGTCCGTTCTCATCCAAATGATTTAACAGGGTAATCATATCCTGTTTACAGTCTTCTTGTGTACTCAACACCACTAATAGGTACTCAACAAGAACAGAGATACAGGGCAGTTGTAAAGACCCTAGATTTTTCTACAAAATCTGATTGAAAATTGAAGAGCTCTCTGTATACCCCTGTGGGACTCAGCATCAAGCCATAACTTAATTCTGGAAATGGAAAGACAATTGGAATTGGCTTTCCTCATGCAAGGGAACAGAGAAGAATGCCATACACAAATCAACCACTGTGAATGACTCGGCATCACAGGGTATCTGAAGTAATATCGTAGCTGAATTCGGTACCATGGTACAACATGGAATAATAATATGGGTGATACATGGGTGTCCCAATGAATCCATCTATGGATTTTGACACAAATTCCCATCTACTAACAACTGTAGCTTGAGCCTCTTCGACACAGGCATAACAGAGGGCAATTTTTTAAATTTCTCCATACTTTTCAAACTTTGCATTATGCTGCACTGTACAGCACACATACAAAGTGAGAAAATTATTGAAGCATAATTTTTGTGCTGGAAGGCTCCCATTCAGTACAAAACCTATGCTTCACAAAACACACACCCCATTTGCTCTATGCTGCAAGGGTGAGTCTGCTGGTGCATGGCAGCCTAAAATGCGCCAGCACTGGGGTAGACAAATAGTGTCATATTCTAATAGATATGACACTGTATTTCACTATCCCCTTAACACGAAGCAGCATAGCATTTTTGATTGCTCTGCTGCTTTGTTCCATATTTAATTAAATTTCCCCCGACATTTGCAGGTGTGCCAATTTTGAATACAAATGTACGAAAGTAGATTTGATAAAGAACCTATCTTGCATAACATGTGACATCATAATAAACAGCATTTCCTTCAATAAGGAAAACATTATCTTGTAATATTGAGAAAAATGTGTGATATAATTCCATAATCCAACAATCACTTTTAGATTTGGTCCCATCAAATGTTATCCAGTTTTTCAATGGTGTGAGATGTGAGTGAATGAAAACATTTATAAAGCAATATATGACAAGAGGTCTCTGTGTGATGTTCTGCCAAACTGCCTGTACACAGACATAAAACAGGGAGGGGTAAATTTACTATGTTTTCACACAAAGCTGAAACCAAAGTTCTACTCTGCGTTGTGTTAAAGACAGAGACCAGGATAGCACCATATCTATTAAGATATGATGATGTGGGGCCATTCCCTGGACTGGGGTATTTATATGCTTTCTAGCACAATGCACACACCTTTACACCATAGTGCAAAGGTGTATGTGTAATGTCTAGCATAGATTTTGTACTGGAAGGGTAAAAAATACTATGCTAAGACATAGTTTAAAATGTATCCGACTTTGTATCTGTGCTTTACTGTACAGCACAAATCCAATGTTTCAAAGGTTTGGGGAATATAAAACTTTTCTACAACGCTGTACCTGCCTCGAGGTGGCATACATTTTTTTTGCACAGCTTTATCTACAAATGTTAATTGATAAGGATTTCCAAAGATAGTGCTTGTGTTAAAAAACATGAAAACGTTCATGTAGTACCTAAGTGACACCCCCTTGATGCAAAGTGCAAAATAGTGCAAGAACTACTTTTTGATACTTTAGGGCTACTTTCCACTGCATAGCTATATTTAGTTCTGGAAAGTAGATTTGGAATCAACACTTTGCACTTGTACCTTTTGGTGACTTTGCACCGGCGCAAATTATTGATAAATTTGGCCATAGTCTTTCAAAAACTTCCACAATTTCAAATGAAAGGTTCTTTTTGTACATGGGGAGGCATCCTATTCCAGAGTTTAGGTTGGATCAAAGTGATTCACCTCGGCCTGCGATAACTAATTGAAAGGAAAATGTGACTAGGAAGCGCTTGCTACATAATGATCTGCTAGGTTGATATCTCCTAATATTTTATCCAAGTGCTTGTGGGATGTCAATCTGATTGCACCATGATGAATAAGTGACAGATCTGTTAAGTACATTTTAACATATCTTGAAGGTGATGTGGGTAGAAAATGAAAAATTATTCGTACGTTATCACATTTTGCAAATTGAGGTGTTACTTTTTGGAAAAATAACACCATAAATTTCAGCTTCAAAGTTTGCAAGAGTAATACTTATTCCGATTAATTAACCTATTTTTTCCTTTGATTTTATGCCTAGTTCTATCTTTAATTGTTTTTTTTACAATGCTCTCATAGTTCCCGCTGAGTCATTTTTTTTATATACATTCATGATCAAACCATGCTAAATTAAACTTGCACCGTTGATCCTTGCTTGGATTATTTCCCAGTTTTTCATCTGCAGATTTGATTAAACTATCAAAGGCTATCAATTTGGCATCGGTAGGCAACGGAAGATCAAAATTTCATTTTGTACAGCCAGCCACTGCTTTGTAGAATGCAATGTATCAATACCTTCAGGGTTCAATCTGTACAACTTTATTATTTTGTTCATTTTATCTCATTTATAGCGACATTAATAATAAGCAGGTTGTTAAAATTGGACGTTAGATACATTGATATTTTCAAAGGGTGATGATCTCTCCTGCTTCTCAATCCTTTGTGAATCTTTTAGATGCAACATTCAAAGATAATAGCCTTTATGATACTGTTTCTGATTTTTCTCTAATAACTGAGTAATTCTGATTTATCGCCATTACATTTACCATGTACGTCTTTGATAAACTAATGTAGACCAGGCAACAGTGGCAGAGCAAATGCTATAAACGCAACCCAGCAATGGCACTGGTTAAAAATAACTTTTGAGGTACACCATTTAGAAGATGGCGCTGCATAAATTAAATGCAACATAAACACATGAACAGCAATTAAGGATAGTCAGAGGTAGCGCCTGCGATCCCTGGTTTACCACTTGCCACCCCTGGCACTACCCTTTCTAGCCCCGGTTTCAGGGGTCATGTACGACATCAGGAATACAATTTTTTGTCTCTAAGGGCTAGATGTACAAACGTTTTGCGACTTGCAAATCGGTGGCAAATAGGTTAGTGTTGGCCTTGGCCTTTTTTTGGCTAAAGCTCCCTAAACTTTTTGCCTTCCTCCTAGACCTTTTTCTGACATAATGTTGCCGACTTAGATGCTTTGGGCACTTTGCCACTGCTGATCAGTGTCAAAGTGCAAGTGCTCCCTGTATAAAGTGTTGTGGTAATTGGTTGTCCATAATTGGTATGTTTGCCTTACTAGTAAAGTCCCTAGTAAAGTGCACTATGTGTGCCAGGGCTGGTAATGCAAATGCTACTGGTGGGCCTGCAGCACTAATTGTGCCACCCACACAAGTAGCCCTAAAGAGAGAACTCAGGCCTGCCACTGCAGTGCCTGCGCGCAGTTTGCTAACTGCCATGTTGTCCTGACAAGTGCACCCACTTGCCAGGCCTTACCCTTCCCTTTCCCTGCACATCAGACACCCCTATAGTAGGCCCAAGGTACCCCCCTGGGTAGGGTGCAGTGTCTGTGAAAGGTAGGACATGTACTGAGGTGTGTACCATGTCCTAACAGTGAAATACTCTCCATTTCGTTTTTCACTGTTGCAAGGCCATCTTGCCCATAGGACAGAATGGGGAAGGCTGTGTAATATGTTTCCAGCCTATCTTCCCATAGGCTTAAGATGATGTTTAGTGTGCCTGAACTCACAATTTAATAACACATCTTTTTGTGAAGGTGGTTTTTGAATTGTGTGTTTAGAAACCACGCTTTTAGAAGTGGCTGTTTTTTTTGTTCTAACAATTCTGTGTGTCTCTGCCTGGTTGTGGATTGACTGTCTGGATATGAATGTGATAGGATCTGGGAAATGTCTTGACCCAGGGGAGGGCTAGGTGAGACAGCAACAGGCTGACCTGCATCTGGAGTGTAGGGGGGAGGAGTAGCCCCCTGGAGGTGAAGAGGCCTGGGCTGCTGCCACAAAAAAATGGCTCCCCCTCCTGCTGAGTGATTAAGGACCCAGACCCCCACTATCAAAGAAAGAAGGTGCCGCTGGCAGGAAGACACCCAGAACTGGTTTGGACAGGGGTCAGTGCCCCCTGAACACAAGGACTTCAAAGATATTTAGGGGTATAACTATGAGAGCTGAAGCCCCTGAACGTTGGAAAGATCAAGACTGAAAAGGATTGAAACTACTTCGTGGTCAAGAGGAACCTCTACCAAGGAAAAACAGCTGAAGAGACTGAAGAGAAGGACTGACCCTTGCTGTGTGTTATGGGGCTGGCCTGCAGTCTGCTAATTTAATTAAGGAGAGGCTAAGGGACTTTGCTGTGTGCTGTGTCCCCCTGCTTGAAAGGACTTTGTTGTGTGCTGTGTCCTGAAGTAACTTGTCCTCAAGGGCCCGAGGAGAGCTGGCTCCCTGTTATGGAAACTCAGGAACATCAAAGTTTCCAAGTGTGTCTCAGCGGCGCTGTGTGCGTGTGCTTTTTGCAGCCTGAGACCTTCGTAAGCATTGCACCGGGACTGTGTGGCCCGAAACCCAACTGAGTCTCAGCGACGCTTTGTGCGTGTGCGTGTGCTGCCTGAGACTGTCGTGGGGTCCATGGTACTGGTTGGAAAGTGCCCCGTGACTGCAGTGCCCCCGCAGCGTAAATCATCGTCCACACTACTATGTAGCTGTTTGTGGACCGAGCCATCATCGTAACTGAGGCTGCGGATCAAGATCGCCACTGCCGGCCCGAGCCGCAACATGCTGAAGGACTTCGTAAAGGGGGGGAAGTCGTGAGGTAATCGTGATCATTGTTCGCAAGAGGAATCTGCCCAAGATCGTCAGCAACGGAGGAGGCAGCGCCATAACCTGTCCGGCTACAGCTTCGCCTTGCATCGGAGCTGCGTCGTCATCGGGAGTGCCCAGCAGGACATCCGACAAGCGGGGAGAGAGAGAGAGCGAGGCAGAGCATCCCCCAGGTAAGGCTTGGACTCCGGTCGGGAGCCGCAAGCGTGTGTGGCCTGGGGAGGCGCAGGAGGAGTACCGGAGTGCTCCTGTCTCTCTCCCGCTGCATCGCGTTAGACGCACTGAGTCCTCAAGCGGCCCGGACCTGCCCGGCAGCACCGGGCCGCCCTCGGAAGTTCAGGACTGTTGTCTGTGGTTGGGGCCTAATGGTGCCCGCGCTAATCATGTCGATTGGCCTGGTATTATTCCTGCAATACGAACTGCCTTATTACTTGCATTAAGGAGTGTATTATTCCTGCATTACGAACTGCCTGATTACTTGCATTAGGGATTGTATTATTCCTGCTTTACGAACTGCCTTATTACTTGCATTAAGGAGTGCGTTATACTTGCATTACGAACTGCCTGATTACTTGCATTGAGGATTGCATTATTCTTGCATTACGAACTGCCTTATTACGTGCATTAGGGATTGTATTATTCCTGCATTACGAACTGCCTTATTACTTGCATTAAGGAGTGCGTTATACTTGCATTACGAACTGCCTGATTACTTGCATTGAGGAGTGCATTATTCTTGCATTACGAACTGCCTGAATACGTGCATTGAGGATTGCATTATTCTTGCATTACGAACTGCCTGATTACTTGCATTGAGGATTGCATTATTCTTGCATGACGAACTGCATTAGTCTGATAATACGAACTGCAGTACGAACTGCATAGCATTGCATTAGGACTGCATTTGAACATCGTGAACTGCTCATTAATACCGCAAGAACCTACAAGTGTTTGTTGGCCGAATAACCGGCAAAGTGAGATATTACGAATACGCATATGTTGGATTTTTATCGTTTGGTCTTACCGTATTTTTCTGCTTGATAAAGATACCGCTATTTTCATACATCAGTGTGGTGTCCATTTGTGGTGTTATCACTGTGTCACTGGGAGTGTGGTTGCAAATACTTTACACCTTGCCTTGAAGATAAGCCTGGCTGCTCGTGCCAAGCTACCAGGGGGTGAGCAGGGGTTATCAACGAGGGTGTCCCTCCTTTCCCTGACTAGAAGCAAGGGTCCCTATTTGGACTAAGGCAACTGCCTCAGCCAACTAGAGACCCCCAGTTCTAACAGTTAGCGACCGAAAAAGTGGTGTTTTGTCTGTATTTTTTGCGACCAATATTTGCGAAACACAAATACTGAATCGGTATTTGCCACTCGCAAACCTTATATTTGAGGGTGTCGTCATTTGGGACTAGTCGCAAAAAACACCTGTTTTCACATGCAATTCTGCACATATTCGTTTCAGGTGGTAACTGTGCACAAACTATTAAAGTTGGCCCAGAATGCACCTAGGGTTTCCACAATGGCTTCTCTCTATGTGATTGCCAGGAGGATGCAACTACTGGCTACTCAGCAGAGGAGGAGAAGACAGGAGAGGATCTTTAAAACCAGGGTCACCATTTTCTAACAGACAGAGGAGGAAATGTTTGAGAAACACACTCTAAGTGGTGAAGTGATATTAGATTTAATTGAATTGCTGAAACCACATCTTGAAAGCAGTATTCTGCGCAGCAGTTCCAGCCCCACTAATGTGTAGGTGTTGTGTTCACTGCACCTTTTGGCCTTGAGCAGCTACCAGGGTGTGATTGCTGTTGCTGGTCGGGTGTCACAAAGTGCATTTTTTTGGGAAGTTCCTAGATGCCATGCTCCTAAACATCAGAAGGTACATATAGCTCCCCTGGAATGTGGAGGAAATCCAAAGCACAAAATGTAACTTTTACCGAGTGCAAAATTTCCCCATGTCTTAGGGTGTGTAGATGGAACACATGTTCCTATTTGTCTTTCAGCCCGTATATATTACCTGTTTCGGAATAGGAAAAATACACATTCCTTCAATATCCAAGTTGTATGTGATGCACATAATGTAATTACAGACATAGTGGCAAAATACCTAGAGAGCACCCATGACTCATATATCTTCAGGCAATGTGGAATACACTAACGCCTAGAAATAGGGGAGTTTGAGGATGGCTATTAATTAGGTAATCTGATGCTACACAATGACACACATGAATGTGACTGTCAAATCTCAGGTTTTCTCATGCTCACACTTATGTTTTTGGTCCCAGATGATAGTGCGTATACATTAAGGCATTGGATACTGACCCCAATACCTAGCTCTAGCAAACCAAAATGGAAGACGTTACAACGTTGCTCATCAATGCACTAGGGCGGTGATTGAACAAACATTTGGCATGCTGAAATCAAGATTTCGGTGCTTTCACAAGAGTGGGGGTACACAACAGTATGCTCCTGAGACAGCCAGCAAAATTGTGGCAGTGTGCCATGTCGCACAGCATAGCAACCATAAGTGGACTACCCATCACTTTCGAGGACACTGATTCTGAAGATGAGGATCCTGAACCACCTCATCAGCAGCCTAGAAACCAGTGTAGAGTAGTGGAGGGGAGGGGAGATGCCAATGGGATCACATTGCAACAAATTACTTCTCAAGGTAATTTCTATCTGTCAGTACACTCAAGGAAATGATGAAAGCAGAGTTGATGCAGCAAACTAAAGCAACCTTTAATATCAGGCTATCATATCTATTGCTTACGTTTTACACTGTATGACAACCAAATGGTTATTAAAGTACAAGCAAATGTTGGTTACATCACCAAAAAACAACAACTGTGCCAAAATGAATAAACAATATAATGTGTCCTTCATTGTCTTCTGCGGCTCCGCCCAACAAGGTCTCCCCCTACTTTTTCTCCAGCAGGAGTAAATCTGCTGGTGTGCTGCAGGGCATGTGCATCACTGGCAGAGACACTGCTAATGCTTGAGATGTCCTCACTACGCTGAGGAGTATCTCAAACACCACCTGCTATCTGTGCGTTTTGTAGCACTTCAAATGCAGTCGGGATCTGCCCTAGGCCCCTGGCCAATGTCACCACTAAAGTGTCCCATTTCCACCTGCAGAGTAACTGTTGTCCTGGATAAGATGAAAGTGGCATTGGCCAAAAGACCGATGTAACAGGTTAGGCTGTCCATTCTAGCCAAAGTGCTTTGGTTTCTTCACCTTAGATAGGTAAGGTCATCCACCATGTGCTGCCATCATTTCTCTATGGAGGAGGTGAGGCTGCCCATTTTGGTGTTTATGGTTGCCAATTGTGTCCCAATGTTGTGAAAGCCAAACAACAGGTATTGTTGCATGTTTTGCATTATTCTGGTCATGACTATCATGTGCATGTGTTGCAGACACTGAATTTGGATCATGGACGACTCAAGGCCTCCAAACAACAGTGCATTGGCTTCAGGATCTATAGCCTGATATGCCTCACGGCGCCAACTGCACACGCTTCCTGGAACATGCTGATGTTGTTGCCTCACACATGAGTGCTGGATTGGACTGGTAGGAAGAGTCACTTCATCGTCCTCCATTAATGCTGCCTGTGGTGACAATGAGGCGGTGTTACATTGTGTTGAGGTCGTGCTTGGGTGACTGGCAGGGGAAATTTGTTCCTCAGCTGGCATGTTTGAATCATCCACTCCCTCCACATTGGTGTCATCACTATGTGCCTCAGGGAGAATGGAGGGAAATAATGAAATTCTGTTAACTCACTGATGTGATGAAATATCAATGTGTATATTTTGAAAGCAGTACCCCAATAAATGGTTACATGTGACTCCTGTGCTTACCTTTTGACTACATGTCCCATAATGCACTACAAAGATACATTTTTGACTAACTTAAGGAACAACTTTCAGATGTATGCTAGAGTACTATGGGGACTTGTACATAGATGCGAGGTCTGAGATTTGACATTAGTTAAAAAATCACACTTTGTAAGGTTCCAGCTCCTGATTCCAACAACAGCCTCAGGCTCCAGGGTGGTCTTAACCGTTGTCTCTCGTCTAATGGGTGGGGGTACAGTTGGGGGACACCTCTTGTTGCCTGGGATTCCCAGAGTCGCATTGCCACCTTTTCTTTTGTACACGACCTGAAGTCATGTTACTTCTTCTGGATCTCATCAATAGAGCGGTGGGTGACTCCTATGGCATTTATTTTTTATTACATAACCTACCAAATCTTTTTCTTTTGAGTTTCTGGGACTGTCATGGATGCCCTTCCGAACAGTACGCACTCATCAGTCAGGATGTCCAACTCCTTCACTGAAAACTTAATTTTCCTTTTTCACCCTCCTGCATTTTTTTCTCCACTTGGCTGGCCATTGGTGCTGATGGACCTTCTTGAGGGGCTCTGTAACTGCTGGAAATGGCTTCTGCACTCAACCTCCACTCCACATCCACTCAGGCTGGTCTCCAGACAGGTACTTACTGGCTTCAGGGGGGATTATCCATGACCAGTAAGTGTTTTTTCTCTATCTGCGGCCACAATTTGAGACTCCAGTCTCAATTTTGGAAATTGCTAATAGCAATTTCCAAAATTGTGGTGTGACTTAGTAGTGACTACCAATTTGTGGTCTCAAATTGTACGTACATACTAATTTGCGATTTCCGTATTGCGATTCGCAGAGCTTTGCAATTGGGAAATTGCAAATCATTACGTTCGTACATCTAGCCCTAAAATTCTTGTTTTATGGCCTTCCTCAGCAGCCGAGTAGCAATCAGGAGACTGCTCTGTGTCTCTGTGTCAAAAGGGGGTAAGGGTCCACTTAGGTGATGTCAGCAGAGGTGTCATGTCTACAACTCTTCCATTTTTATGAATTACTTCTATGTACGCAGGAATCGTAATATGAACCAAAGGCACTTCAAATACACACCAGACAAAACCATAGCATGAGACAAGTTACAGATGCATTAGATATTGTAATGGAAAATCTGCTGTTAAAATACAGAAGTACAGAAAATACTTTAAAAACCTGAGATTTGATTAGACGTGGTTACTCAAGGCCCAATTCACACAGGGACTTGAGTGTAATAAATTTATGAGTGCTAAGTCGCAGCACTTGAGGCAAAATCTCCGCACTCGAGGTGGAATCTCTGCACAGCGCATTGCAGAGAGTGCACCGTGCGGGAACTCCGTAATCATAACTTTACTACACATAAGTTCCTTTGTGAATCGGGCCCATAGTCTTCATACACAAGATGGCCCACCTGAAACCCACGATTCAACCTGCGTAAGAGAAGATCCTTGTTATAATGGATCCAGGGAGTTTAAAGGGTATAAAAAGCAATGGTGCATCAGCAAATGCAATACAGTTTGATAATGACCCCACATTCAACAGAGGCAGCAATAACAACACAGTGACAATATCAACCACACAAACAGTTCAAGAGTGGTTGGGATTCATGCAAAAATCAAACACACAGTAAAATCATACATCTCTCCTCTTACATGAAATCATCAAGAATGACTCTGCCAACATTCAAATGAATGTTAGTGATTTTGAAAAAACTATTTTGGCCCAACATTTCCTGAGTGCAAGTGATGAATCCGTGCAAAAATACTAGTCTGTTCACACAACGTAACGTTAAAAACCTTGGCTTATTTTAGGGCCACCATTTCCATTGATTAAAGGTGCATAAATTAGTGCATAATTTTCTTAGGCACTGCACCGAACAGCCTAGAAATATATATCGTTAAGTTACGTTAATATATATAATGCACTACTCACCCATGAGAGCATCAAAGAGCTTTGGCAGGTGTGTAGGTGTGTGGGCCCCTTGGGTTAGTCAAAGAGCCAGGTCTTCGGCTTCTTCTGGAATTCAAGCAGTAAAGAGGAGGCTCTGATGTGTTGGGGGCAGTCGTTCCATGTTTTGGGAGCAATGTAGGAGAAAGAGTGACCTCCTGCTCTGCTTTTGCTGATCCAGCGAGTGTGTGCATGAGAGAGTGAGTCTGAGCGTGGGTTTCTGGTGGGCTGGTGAAACCTTATGCAGCTATTTAAGTATTCCGTCCTGTGTTGTACAGGGCATTGCATGTGCGTGTATGATGAGTTTGCATTGGCTGTGCTTGTGGAAAGGAAGCCAGTGAAGCTTTTTGAGGAGTTTGTTTAGTGTGGGTACGATGTTGAAGGTTGAGTATGAGTTTTGCAGCAGCGTTCTGGACAGTCTGTAGTCTGTGTAGGAGTTTTTGGGTGATTCTGGCACAGGGAGGTTTACAGCAGTCTAGCTTTCTGGTGATGAGTGCTTGTGTGACGGTCCATCTAATATTCTGTGGCAGCCATTTGAAGGTCTTTTGTAGCATGCATAGGATGTGAAAGCAGGAGATGCTCACTGCGTTGATTTGTGCCATCAGGTAGAGCTTGTAGTCTAGAATGATTCCTAGGTTTCTTGTGTGGTCTGTGAATGTGGGAATTGGCCATAGCTCCTTTGCCCACAAGGTGGAGATCCATGGGGAGGATTTGTTGCTGAAGACCAGAACTTCTGTTTTTTCAGAGTTAAGCTTGTAGGACTAAAAGACGATGACTATGAGAATGCCACATATCAGGTTCTTTGTCTCTGCGGTAAAAGGTGGCAGCCTGACCCTTTGGGTTCTTCCTG
Organism: Calotriton arnoldi; assembly: GCA_963921515.1. Taxonomy (NCBI): domain Eukaryota; kingdom Metazoa; phylum Chordata; class Amphibia; order Caudata; family Salamandridae; genus Calotriton; species Calotriton arnoldi. The sequence goes on from CAWUFW010000901.1 coordinate 2,451,696, forward strand.
TGAGGAAGGAGCAGACCCATTTAACTGCAAATTCTTGTATGCTATTCTCATGGAGCCTTCAGATGAGGGTGCTGTGAGAGACAGTGTTGAAAGCCGCGGAGAGGTTGAGCAGGAAGAGGGCAGCGGTTTCTCCTTGGTCCAGGATGGTTTGAATGTCGTTGGTTGCTGTGATCAGAGCTGTTTTGGTGCTGTGGTATTTTCTCAATCTAGATTGGTTGTTGTTTAGCAGTTGGTGGATCTCGAGGTGAGATGTGAGTTGCTTGTTGATGGCCTTCTCAATCACTTTGGCTGGATAGGGCAGTAGGGAGAAGAGTGAGAAGTTACTCAGTTGGTTCTGGTCAGTAGCGGGCTTCTTGAGTAAGGCTTTGATTTCTGCAAGTTTCTATTCCTCTGGGAAGTTGGCGGTTGTGATGGAGGTGTTGATGATGTGGGTCAGGGTGGAGCTGATTGGTGATGCTCCCTAATTGTAAATATGATCAGGGCAAGGGTCCATTGGGTCCCTTGAATGGATGGTCTACAAGATAGCTGTGGTGTTGTTGCCGGTGAGGGTTGTCCATTCAGTCAAGTGTCTGTCTTGGTTGGTTGTGGGTAGGTTGGCAATGAGTTCTCTGGGGTTGGGTTGGTGTGTGAAGTTGCTATAGATGTTTACAATTTTGCTGTGAAAGAAGTTAGACAGATTGCTGCTGTTCCCACTGGCAGCGGGTGAGGTTAAGTCCTTGACAATCGAGAAAATCTCTTTTCAGCTGTTGAAGCTTTCTTGAATGTGGTTCACAGGCACTTTTTTCTTGGTGTCTCTTATTAGCTGTTGATAGCGTCCGAGTGCAGCTTTGTAGGTGGTTCTGTCAGTCTGGTTGTGGCAGGCTCTTCATTTCCTTTCTATTTGTTTGCAGTGCCATTTGGTGTCTTAGAGGTCGTCTGTGTACCAGCTAGCCTGTTAGTTAGGTCTGCTTTGCTGATTGGTTTTGATGGGTGTGAGGGAGTCTGCACAGTTCTTGATCCAGTTATTGAAGGTGTTGATGTTTTTGCTGCAATTGTCTGTCGGTCTTGGTTGATCTGTGATGAGGGCGCTGAGTCAGTCTGCTTCTATTATTTGACCCAGCTGCAGCTTGAGTTGCTGAAACTGGTTTTGGTGCTAACTTGATTTGGAAGTGGATTATGGAGTGATTGGTCCATGTGAGTGTCATTGTGGAGTTGAATCTGATGCTGTCACTGGTGGTGATTGTATGGTGCAGTGTGTGTCCTGCAGTGTGTGTTGGTTCCAGAACAAGCTGGGTAAGTCTCATTCTATCACTCCTCAAAGGCAGGTGGTACTAGAGAAAGGCAATACTAGGCTGAAAGACACACAGAGAGAACTGCTGCATTCAAAATCAATAATGTATCATGCTTTGGTTTTCACTCCTCTATGTTTTTTTAACTGAGGCTGAAAGTGCTACCTTTAGGTGAGATCGACAGTAGTATACGTGCATCCTGATCATGTTGGGAACCACACTCTCCTCTAGGTTTTTCTGTATCCTTATCTCAATGCACAGTTAATCTTGATTCTGCAAACAAAATATTTAGGGCCCAAGTATACTTGAATCTGCAGTGAGTGGAAGACTGCCATACTTCAAATAAATTCTACATAGAGTGTTTTGTGTCATCATTTAGAGATCAATTACAAGTTTAGCAGGAATACGACAGAGGTATTCCCACACATGGAAGTACTGATACTATGGGTATCAGTACTTTAGGGTTGCAGGAATACTGGGCCAGAATAGTTTTTGGGCTCGCAAATGATGTATTAATCTTGGGTACAGGTGCTTCAGCCCATTTGTGCCCTGTTTACATTTGAAAAGGTTTTAACTGTCGTAATACGTTGAGGAAAAAATATCATGAGTGCGATTTAATTGGACAACTTGTAATTCCAAAAAGAGTTTAAACTCCCATTTCCACCTGCTTTGAAATTGTGTCCTCAATGGTGAAACCTTTTCTAATACAACACTTCCATGGAGAAAAGTATCTCTAAGTTCATCAATGAAAGATGGATGTCACCTGTACCATTTCTCTGCTATATTATCTACAAATGGTGATTTGTAAGTAAAAGAAATTCTGATTAGATCATCTCAGCAGAAAGATCCAAATTGTAAGCATAGTGAGCTTCTTTGTTCCTATAAAAATATATACTGATTCACAACATGAAATCAAGAGGCAACTTCAAAGTAATGAATGTGTTATGTTGATTGAATTGTACATGATAACGAATAAAAGAAAATATCAAACCTCTAATAGACTCAACAAAAGTGTCAATATTGTGGTTGGGCAGTTGACCTGCTACAACACAGGTGCCCTGCAAGTAGCCACATTGGGTGTGGGACTTGAAACATGCAGGCAGGGTAAGTAATCAGCCTTGACGAATGCAGGACTCTGCTAGATGCGACACAGGGCTGAGGAAAATACCAGCCATTTAACAGAGGACTGGTTTTTGACCAGGAACTAAAGAGCTGGAAGCAAGCCTCTTGGCTGCCCCTTAGTGGAGGGAAAGCAAAGAAGAAGAATAACTCCTAGAAGCAAATATAATTTGCCAAAAATTTCTGGTGGCTAGGGCGTGAAGCAAAAGGAGCCCAAGATCACCCCAATAGCCCTAGCGGCTTTGGAGAAAACAACCAGGGAGGTTCACTCCCCTTAGGAATAGCTGCATGTGGCACCCCATTCTCTAACTTAAAAAAATTCCCCAGGGAGGCCCAAGGCTCCTGGTAGCAAATTGCCAAGGGGAGCATGGTGTTCACGCTTTATTTTTATTGTATTGTTGATAGGAATCGCCGTCTTCCAGGCACTGACGCAAAGACTAACATGGAGAGAAAGAAATGAGTACTGCCGCACTCAGAAAAAAGTTTGTCCCCAAAGGTCCCATCCCCCGGGAACCACAGAGCCCCAGGCGCAGAATGCTGCATCACTACTTGCTCTCTGTGCCCATATCTAGGGAGAGCAGGGTGGTGCAGCACAGCATCTGCAACATCAGATTCTGGGAGGACCTGGCTTATTTTGTGATGTTGCTATCTGTGCCCTAAGTGGCGAAGGGTATGCCCAGACGTGGGTCTCCTATTCGCTGCACCGCTAGATTCAAGCCAGTCTGGTTGATGAGGGGGTGATACCCTGAAACTGGTCCCAGGATGATTCTTTCCAGGCCAGGGAGGACCTGGCTTGGCAGTTCGGACTGGAATGTTCCCATGGGGAGCAGGGTCAAGACTGATTTGCATATGCCTGGGTCCAAACTGGGGTGACGTGGTGAGCAAAATAACGATGGATTAAACATAGATCTGTGACTGGGGGTGAGTGTTTGAAAAGTTTCAACACTCTGTTCATCATTTTATTTTGTGATGTAGCTCTGTGCACCCTAAGTGGCTAAGGGTATGCCCGAATGTGGGTCCCTTGCTTGCTGTGCCACTGGATTCAAGCTAGTCTGGCTGAAGAGGAGGGATACCCCAAAACCGGTCTCAGGATCCTTGTTTCCAGTCCAGGGAGCACTAGGCTTGGCAGTTTGGGCTGGTCTGTTCCCATGGGGAGCAGGGTCAAGACTGATTTGCATATGGATGGGTCCAAACTGGGGTGATGTGGCAAGCAAAATAACGATGGATTAAACACAGATCTGTGACTGGGAGTGAGTGTTTGAAAAAATTCAACACTCCGTCCATCATTTTATTTTGTGATGTTGCTATGTGCGCCCTAAGTCGCTAAGGGTATGCCCAGATGTGGGCCCCTTGTTCGCTGTGCCACTGGATTCAAGCCAGTCTTTCTGATGAGGGGGTGATACCTCAAAACTGGTCCCAGGATGCTTGTTTCCAGTACAGGGAGGACCTGGCTTGGCAGTTTGGGCTGAACTATTCCCATGGGGAGCAGGGTCAAGACTGATTTGCATATGGCTGGGTCCAAACTGGGGATAGCGATGGATTAAATCCAGATCCATTCACCATTTTATTTTGTGATGTTGCAGGGCAGCAGAAAGCTGGCCTCTGCTCTGGTTCAGTGTGTAAGTCAGGTGTGAGGGAGCCAGCAGGGGTTGAGGGGACTGTGGTACTCCAGCACGACCCTCAATGAGGAGGATGGATGTGGGTACCCTTTTAAAAAAAGTAAAGAAAAATTAGTTGATGGGCTGCAGCACATCAAAGTTAGTTCTGTGGTCCAATTATCTGAGCAAGGGGTTCACCCCATAATGCCCAGGGATGGGCCACCTACATTGAAAACTTGTTTCTGTGGTGCCCCAGGACTAACTGGGGCCCCACCAGTAAGTTAAAACACATCTGTGGGTTAGCCAAGAATTAAGCAGTCTCAAAAGGAGCCTAGACTGAGTAAATGGGTTTGCACCCAAAGTCTCCCTTTGTGTGATCTTAATGACATTGTTAAAGGTTTACCAGTGTTTTGAGCATTTAAGGTTCTGAACCTTTTAGTTGTATTGCTTTAGGGTGCGAAAACCTCTACTGAGGCTACTTTGCTAAATGTGTAAAAGTGCAAAAAAGACTCATGCACACAGTACTTTGAATATTGAAATGCTTTATTGACAATGCAGGATTAACAGTGAATTATTAGACATATTAATAAATGATGTAATATGGCAATATCCTCAAAGGTGTTAATATTGTTGCATTGGGTTATGATACATTTCTGCTTTTAATTTGTGGGAACACTCTGAAAAAGCCAGTAGTCCTGTTTTTATGATAGCTAAGCTCCATTATATTATGTTCTGCATAGGTGATGAGTATTGTGGTTTTAGGGTTTAGGGCTTGGTGGGCTGCACTCTATTAGAGGGTATCACCATAGGTATTTCTACCTGTCATTATGTATGTATATGTAAATTAATGAGTAATGTGTGCATAATAAAGTAATTTTCCATTTTATAAGTGAAAGCACTGGCTGGGCAATGATTTGTTAAGTATTGTGAGTCATGTGCCTAAGGACTCTGGCACTAGCCCAAACCACCTCCCCTGAGTAAGCCATTAACGTCCGTGCACCACAACTATGAGTGGTCAAGTGCTAACATGGGGTATGCTAAAATGGGGTACTTGGTTCCCAGTAGAAGGAATCTGCATGCTTATTACTTGAGAAGGACCCACAGCCTTCTCAACTTATAACGTACTTTCTTACAATTATGGATTCATTTTTCTAAAGGCTTCTATTATGCACTGTCAGGGGTTATTTCTTATACACACTGGTTTTGATGCTTTGAAGCAGGGGCAGTTTGAAGATTTCACTGCGGATAATAAAACCACATCACACCTTTTGAATATGCTCCAATATTTTCACTATTCTGCTATCTTGTCCACCCTCCTGCTTCCCTCACCTTCTTTAACATTTCCACTCTGTTGCATTCCAACTCTATCATTTACATTTCATTAATTGAATTGACTTACCTGTAATGACATAACCGGCTTTCTAAGCCCCCTACCTGCCTCCGGCTTCTCCACCCTATCGTTTGTAGTCGTCCTCCTATTACAGGGCTCCAGGCGTCTTGGACCTACCTATCGGCATCTCGGAGAGCTGCTCCAAATTTAGTGAAAAGCTTGTGGGGCGAGTGGCATGAGGTAATGTTGTTTATCAGATTTGCTTATTTCCTCAAGCGATTCTTTTTTGCTCCATACCCTTTGAAAGTAAGTGCCATCAGTTTTACCGTCCCCTTCTCGTCATGTGCAAAATCAACTGATCTTTGCCTGACTTCCTTCGCCATATGCTCTCATTATTCTTTTTCCCCTTTTCTGACTCACTAGCCCTTGCCTCTCTCTAAAGAACCTTAATCCCTTTCAAAATTTTACTGGTGTATCTGTCCATCTCTCTATCACCTTAACAAACACACAGGAGGGAAGGTAAAAGCCCATGGTTAGGTTGAACTCGAAGCACTGCTGAGCTCTCAGCTCTGAGGCCCACCTACTGTGCAACAAAGGATACCTGCTCTATTTGTCCAAACTGTACTGAGGCAAAAAATGTGAACTTCAATGGCAAAACACTGGTAACAAAAACGCTAAACAATTGTCGGAGCAAGAACATAGTATACCTGCTTGTCTGCCCATGTGGCCTAGGATATGTGGGCGAGACAAGTAGGGAACTGCGTGTCCGGCTTTTGGAACACAAGTCAGCATTGAAAAATAGAAAAGAAAATGCACCTCTGACAGATCATTATTCGAAAAAGAACCATCACTGTAACCAGTTTAGTTGGTTTATACTCGAGAAAGTTAACGTGAGCAGGAGAGAGGAAACCTGGATGCCATCAGAAAAATGAGGGAACGATGGTTTATGTGCCACCTACATACCATTGAAAAAGGATTACATTCTCGAGAAGACTGGATGAAATTGATTGCTAGCCAGTAGAAAATCCAGTATTTGAAATGAGTAGTCTGTGAGGCTGTATACTAGTAAAATATCCTGTCCCAAAATTTTTTTTTTTTAAATTACATTTTTTTTTTTGCTTTGAATGCAGTTAATGTGGCTATCCATATAAACTCGTGGGAGCCAGCATTTTTTATATTTCATATTAGGTGCACAGTAAAATAGTAGAAACCAATGACACACTAGAGGACCAACCACAAAAGAGAATAAGAACGGGTACATTGGTTACAAAAGAAGGTTTCTCACAAGGTAGCAAGCCTGAATAAATGAATAGATCGTTTTTAGAAAGAGACTCTGTACCTTTTCACCCATCCTATTTCTAAAACAACTTTGAGGATATAGGGGGTGATGGTGTGAACGAGTTCAGATCAGAGTAGGACACACGGACGTATACAGTATAACTGATGATCCAACAAATAGTTGGAGGCAGCATAATATAAGAAAACAGGAACCAGCAGGATCGCATCAGAGTGGGGAAAAGCATGGCTTTTAACACATAAGTAAAGTAAGGAATGAAGAGTATTAGTAAATAGCTGATTATAAACGGAAATCGATCGTTTGTAAAAATTACAATGTAATCTTGAAATTTTACGGTCTCAAGAATACACCCCCACGATGATATGAGGGTGTGGATAGGCTTGTCAGTGCAAGTAAGATGAATTCACATGAGCGATTTGCTCATTAGAATTATGATCTAACTCTTAGAACTTACTCCAAAAACTGACACCATAATGTAAGTTGGTTGATGAGACAAGCCATGATTTGAAGTGGTGTGTCAACTTCCGGGGCAAGAGAGGTAGAGAAGAGGATGCCTCTACGCTCTAACCCGAGTGTTTCCGGGTCAACATAGGTAGAGAAGGGAATACTTCGATGTTATGATCCGAATGGAGTATTTCCGGGTCAAGAGTGGCAGAAATAGCGGGCCCGGCATGAGAGGTCTAGAGTATACAGCTGGTGCCAATTAAAAGGAAAACGGTGAGCCAATCGCGTGACGGAGACACAGATATTTAAAGCGTGAACGCGTTGGTTAATTTAGTCGGCTCACCTACAGCGTAACGACCAGTTGCAGCCTCGCTAGTGAAATTATAAGGTAACTAAGAGGGAAAGCCTAATGTAGGGGGACTTTATTTTTAGCTAAGACTCATTCCTTATAACGTCCCTTATGGGTCTGGGGTATTTTTCCTCTTCTGTCTTCCAGTTAATTGTAATGAGATGCTGCACAAGACAGCAGCTTCGTTGAAGATTTTATCAGTAAGATTCAAATAGAGTGGGTAATAAGAAGCAAAGCTTTTTACAGGTATGTCAGGCTATTAAATTGATAAACTGCTACCATTCCATACCCGAGGAAATATAGGACTAACATCAGGTTTTTATCTTTAGATCTAAAATTAAGGATTTTAATGTGAAGCTTTATTGAGAAAAACGATTTGTACAGAAATTAAACATAAGGATTCCACCATTGATTTTATCAGGTGAGAATAGAGTCATACCTCTAATAATATGTATAAAACAAATGATCCTTGTTATAATAATTATGAGATACTTACCGCTGGCACATATACATATTTTGTAGACTCCCTGGATCAAGGGCCAACAATATGCCCAGAAAGTCAAGTGAACCAAGGTGTCAGTAAAATGAAATAAGGTAAGACATCCTCTGTCCTAAATTTATGACTACTTCCTAAGCTAGGACTGCCAGGGGTTGTCCCATTTTGGAATTATTTCAAGGGAAAGGAAGGTTGCATGGGATCTCAGGCACATATTAGTATGAGCCCATCTGATAGAGTCAAAAGGGGAGATTTGAAATGCTGGATAAACGATGTATGTCATATCTTTTGAAATTCTCAAAATGACTAATAGACCATGTAAACTATTCAGAAAAGTGGGGATAGAAACGGAATAATGAACAGCAATAACGTATAATTGAGTTGTTGCAAGTATTGAGTAACCTATGAAGTTAAAGCCCTTAACTATACGAAAAATTAATACATTGTATTTGCCTACAGGATTGAAAGCAAAGGCAACCAAACAGTGCCAATAAAGAGAGACTTATAGTTGTCTTGATAAAGATGGGATAGCAATAGAACCATCGAAATGCGTCGACGCTTCACCCAACACAATCCGTGGAAATAGCTTATCCTACAGATAAGAATCATAGATTGTATCTAGTATTAGTAATTAAATTGTTTAGACCGGATGTGTTACTAAATGACAAAATGTACTGTCTGTATTTGTCTCTCTGTTGAATGTTTGTTGGTACATAAAATGTAGATATATGTTTTTAATTCCAATTGTACATGAATTAGGTATCAATGCTCTTGCAATCACCCCTTTAGTGAATCATAGTTTTTTCCTTGTGTATGTAATATATGATTCTAATGGTATATGAATTTGATTTTATTGTATTGTAATCAGTTTTATAGTGTTTTTTAATTGCAACAATTGTCGATTTTTAATAAAAATATTCTTCAATATACATTTCATATTTTGTATAGTTGTATCTAGAATTCTGCATGATCTAACATTTGGGCTATAATTTCTCTTGCTGGGAACCTTGAGACTCAGTATTAATATAACTTTCCACCAAGGGATATTTACTTCTACCCAACAAAGGATATCACCAGTTCCTTGTCCCCATGTCCATCACCATTTTTGAGCCAGCATTCTGCGGTATTCCTCGCCCTAAGAGCCTCTCATGACTCAGCTTGGAAGTGGCCATGTTTCCCGTCACGAGTCCCAGTTAGCGCCAAGTATGGATGCTGCTGTATCTCTAGCACTGGGTGGCACCCATCACCTTCAACTTTACTGATGGCCCAAACCCAAGCCCAGGCTGCACCCCACAATCCTCCTTCAAACATTCCCTGACCCATCCCACACTTCACCAGACCTACAAAGGAGCTCCTGTTGGTAACCTGGAGTCAGGAATGATGGAGGATTCATTTTATGCACCAACCTAGTACAGAAGATATGTAGTAAAAGGTAAGGAATGTCATAAACGAATTTGTAATAGTTAATATAAACAATGTATACATGATGAAAAAATTTGCATTATATTACTCTGTGTATATTTCCCTTTGATGACTGAACCCTAATTGCAAGAAGATAGAAAATCTGCCATTAGGAGAGATGATGAGTTACAGAATCTGCATACCTGAAACCAAGGCTGAAATGAGCCAATAGATCATGCCATGCTATATGTGTGGAAGATGACAAATGTCTATGGAGATGAAGCACCTTGCTTAGAACAGTCCCATCTGCTTTTAGCCAGAGCATCATGGCCTATTTGCATGTGTTTTCACAAGGATGCATGAGAAAGTGTCATAATTATGAAGTGTATGAGAACAGAAGCATTTGACAAAGTGATGAGAAATCGCACACTTATAGGACTTATTGGCCTTCTGCTTTTGTCTCACATGCATAAAGATGAAGATAACAATAATTGGCAACATTAATTTAATGTTTGTGTCATATAAATAGAACATAAAGTAATTATTGTAAAAATATATGCTATTGATAACCAGGAAGCATAATACTGTGAAACTGAATGACAGTATGCAACAACAAAAGTCTTGGCCCTAACGCTGCTTTCCCCAACCACCTCCATTACCCCCACCCCACCACAAGGGCTCTGCACAGAGCAGGTGGTAAAGTTAAATGTATGTGTTAAAACCCCATGGAATTGGGAATTCTGTGTGGTGTTACGACCATACAAATCTGTCCCATGCAGTAATTCCCCATGTCATGAGGTTTTACTCTTTACTGAATGGTACTGGTATGGCTTTATCAAATGGTAACAGCAATGTTTAAGCAGACTGTATATTTCAGATGTTTGGGGTCGAAAGCAATAGGTCAGAAGTCACACAGGTTTGACACATTAAAAACAGAACAGTACACATATATAATAATTTGATGGACATTGGGATCTTGAATCTGTGGAAAAACTTGCCTTTACAGTTAGGTGTTTTCTTGGATTCCAATCAGCTCCAGCAAGCAGTTGTCTTTTCAATTGACCCAGAAAAAGTTTCAGAAAGGCAAGCAGACTGAGATACACATTGTAGTGAATAGCTTTGTCATTTAGATGAAGCTTAGAATGGTAGAAGAGCTTCTGTACTTGTTGAAGTAGGATATGTGAGAGCCTGGTTAGCTTCCTCTTGATCAAGTCTATGGTTGCTGTTTTTATGGAGATCTGGCCTCTTTAGTGGGAAAAGGTCTTAGGCAAAGCCTGGAGGAAGTCCACATTCTGCTTTCAATATTGTGGTGATTAGCTTTTTAAATTGGACAATGTTTTTGCCAGAACCTGGTGCCAGCTGTGTCCAACAAACTCACAGTATTCATCCTGCCATTTCTAAAGATTCACCCTTGCAGATGTGTAATCCCATATTTAGTTTCAGTAAATACTGGAATCCTTCAACAATACCAGAAATGTAGGGATAGCACACATTATTTCTTTGTTTATTTATTAAATGTATTATAGCACCTTAAAACTAGGTGTTTTACAAAGTGAAACATAAAAAAAATTATAAATACATAATGAGAATGTGATACCTAAATAAGTAAATGTAGATTCTCACTCTAAGTTATCAGATGTTACTTCAGGAGTTTCTTAAACACAAAAAAGATGAGGCAGATTGATTGAAATCTGAAGATTATTCCATAAGTAAGGAGTTTGAAAAAGCGAAGAAGCTCAAGAAGGGCTGGAAAGAGAGAGAAGAAATTGAGAACTTGAATGAAGGAAACAAACTTGGGTGTATGAAGATGCTCAAAAACATAAATAAGGTGGAGCGTGTAAATGTAGGCATTTGTAGGCAAAACAAATATAACAGAATACAAACTGAAAGGTGAGTGGCAACTATTAAAGCTAGTCCAGTAGAGAGAAACATGCGTTTGATATTCAAGAGAAAAAAGAAGATGAATGAAAGAGTTTTGGATAGATTGAAGCAAAGTTAGAAGATACTTTGGAGGGCCATCATATAACGAAGAATGATACTCGATAGGAGAAAAGGTGTGACAGTGAAGCAGCTGTTAAGGAAGGCGAATGATAAAAAGCATTTGATTTAAAAAATATAATGAAGCTGGAAAGGGCATTTCTTGATGAAAGGTGTAACAAAAAATGTGAGTGATGAATCAAAGATAATATCAAGATTCCTAGCAGAGAAAAAAAATGGGTTAGATATATAGGAGAAATAAATTGGATTGGTATTCAGAAACTACATGTTAATAGTATTTTTAAGACAGCAGAGAGTCCACTAATCAGGGAGGAGAACACCACACATAAAAATATAGGCCTGCCCTATCTTTTTAAATGCGGAGATCTCCTTTCATGTTGTTTTTTGGTATTCACAAACTATGAGTTAATCGTAAGTATATAACTGTGCAGACTCCGCAGTCAGGGCAGAGAACTCTGCACATAAAAAGATAGGCCTGTCCTGTCTTTTTATGTGCGGAGTTCTCCGCCCCGACTGCAGAGTTTCTGCCATTGTAAACTTAATAGTAAGTCATAGTTTGTGAATGCCAAAAAAAACAGAAACTTACACAAAAGTGTAAGTTTGCCTTTGTGAAGCAGGTACTTAGTTTACTAGGATTCAATTTTTAGAAATGAAAGGATATCCAGTTTTAAATGGCAGAAAGACAAGTGGTGATCTGATTAAGAAGAAAATCGGTAAAAGAAGAAAATGAGAAAAAGAGCTTAGTGCTGTCAGTATAAAAGTTTAATAAAAAGCCAAAGAAGACATTATTGAGTTCAAAGGAATAGTAGAAAAGGATAACAGCAGTGGACCTATAACCTAGCCTTGAGAAGCACTGTAGAAAGCAGATTAGAGGAGGATACAGCCCTTTTTTAGATAATGTAAAAGGACCAATTGGTAGGATAAGAACAGAACCAACTAAGAACAGTACCAGAAATTTGCAGGTTATACGGAGACTGAATAAGAAAGTGATCCACGTTAAAAGCAGCTGAAAGTTCAATAAGAATGAGGATAAAAATGTTTACTGTGTCGAACATGAAGTAGAGACAGAAAGTAGTACTGAGTCAGTGGAATGCAAAGACAAAAGCCAGACTGGGCAGGAGAACGAATATTATTAACCTAGAGAAATAATTTTTAAAAATACAATACCTTCCAGTAACTTAGAAACAGATAAAGGAAAAATAGAGATAGATGAGTTATAACTGATTGGAAGAAATTGTTCCCTTACAATTTTAAATTGTGAGGCATTGTTAGGTGCAGAAATAAAATGAGATGGAGAAAAAGGGGGTCCAGGGTTTATGCCATAAGTAAATAGTATTTCAGCTGATTAGCTGCCTTAATTAATGAACATTTTGGCCTTTGTCGAAAGGTATTGCCAGTGGTTTGCTCTTCCAGTGCTATGTACGATCAGGATGTTGAACATTCAATTTTCAGACTTAAGGAGTACCCCTGTGAGTCTTTATGACTCCTTTTGTCCTCTGGACTTCACAGCAGACATCAATGAAAATTCTTGCTCCTTGGCTCTAAACAGCAGTCAGGCAAGATACTAGGGTAGCAGTACGACTACCCTAACATGTCTTATGATGAATCAGGCATGTGGTAGTGCTCCATGTAGGGAGGAAACTGGTGAGTGTGAGAATTTATGTTGTCCTTCTTCACAGAGTCATATGAGCTATCAGTTCCACAACTGACACATTGGTTACTGGGCACAGCTTGAAATTTCATAGGAGAGTCCCCAATCTGGTTGGTGCAAGCCTTTGAGCACAGAACTACTAATTGCAAAATATTTGCTAAGCTAAACTGCTTCCCATTTTCAGTAGTGTGGCATTTCCTCCCTAATGTAGCCTTTTCCCTATTTTCAGTGGTGATGTGTTTCTAATTTTCAAGTGGCTTTGTTTGGGGATCTTGTAGCTCACCTGCCACCCTGCAATTGAATTACAACAGAATTTCAAGCTTCATGATCCTTTTCTGTTTTCCGTCATCAAAGGGCATGCTGAGCTATGAGTAAGATGGAAAAAAAGATACTGCCTTTCACACTGTGCTTGTTAAGAGTGGCTTTTGATGGTAACCAAGATTATAAGGTTCTGTTCCATACTGAGATGTTAATACCTACAAGGGTCATCCTGCTGAACTGCTCTAGCCCAGAGTTTCCTAGTCACCATCATTTATGTTTCAATTAAGTTTCTCAGACTCTACCCTACTCAAGAGAATATCAGTTCTGAGTGGCTGTAGAAAAATAACATGTCTTACCTCTTTCAAAATACAGGGTCAGATGTCCTACAATTGGATTTGCAAACGTCAGTCACAAATTGAGCACTGGCGTTTTGCAAATCCAATCTGATTTTTTGAAGTAACTTATGTACTAATAGGTTGGTTTGCAAAATAGGGAATTGTAGTGGGTCACACACTGGCCTGTTTAATGAATATTGATTAGACAGGTCGCAATTTACATCCCACTGCGATTCACTACATGGACAGTAATGGTGGATTTCATGGGACAGCAGACCACCAAGCCTCTCTTTGTATTTCAAAAGTTATTTTTTTAAAGCTGCCCAATTTCCTTACAGGAAATGGGCAACTTTAAAAAAATCACTTTTGAAAAATGTCAGGGGTCCCTGGAGCTCCTCTTCCAAATTATGATTCAGTATCCATTTCTAAACCTATTTAGTGATTCAGAAAATCTTTTCTGACTGGCTTAATGGGCTTAGTACATTAGAACAGTGTTTTAGTGTTTGAAAACTCTGCAATTTACCAAATCAGATGGTTTGTGAATGCCAAACCCCTTCATACATCTATATGGCCCTTATTCTCCTAAAAAAATATGAAAATAGCAATAAAACTTTTTATACAGATTACTCTTGACTTCTCAAAATTAATTACATAGGAGAGATGGCCAAAAATAAAATAAAATGTACTTTGAATCCTTTTGAGATGTTATTATACAATGGCCTACAAGGTCATTGTGTGCAATGGTACTGTGTCATTGAGACAGTTAGAAACAGAGAGGAAAATGTGAACTTACTTCTCCCTGCTTACTTCAAAATCTGCAAACTACATGTCATGTATAACTACCCATGTGTACTAATCTGTTTTATTTTTTAATACAATATCCCAAATTAAATACCCACATAAACTTAACTTTAACACAAAAGCAAAGACACCATAGCTCTTGACAAACTGATCCCCCATTAAAGGCTGACAGAGCCAACCCTATAACCTGAAAGAAAATTATCTAATTAATTAAAAGAGCAGGATTCTTGAGTGAGTGGATCACAAATATCATCACCAGCAGGGCATCACCATCATCAGTTATCTGAAACATGACATTCATCAACTTTTCCCTTCTTAGTCATTTGCTAATCTTCAAAAATCAATGTTGCACTTTCCCAGTAAAGGTGATGGTGTGCTGATACATGCACATTATTCTCTTTGTATAATTGTCAAAGATATTTCCCCATTGGTCATATGGATCTTTGTTAGTTGACTGGAAGCGCTGAAGGGAGCTGATATAACTCCACAATAAGGGCCACAAACAATAATTAAGATTTAATAGGTTTATTTTAAAGTATGGATCAATCCTGTATACAAACAGAATAAGCATAAATTCATGTGATACAATAATATACTCTGCAGGCTGAAATGTCTCAATAAGTCGAAGCATAATGATATGAGATACAGAATAGTAACAGCCACAGCAAGAATAAAACAAATTGCCGCAAACTGGTGTTCCATAAAGAAACTTCTCCTTTCTAACCTTAATATAGATAGAAGACAGAGCTGCAAAAAGGGATTTCTATCCAAGGAGCATATAAGGTGTTGGCATTGAGTGAACTTTGGTAGATGTTCCCGGAAATAGAAAGAGTGTTAAGCATAAGCTTCCCACTTGAGGAAAAGCCCAGCAGGAGAGATCTGTTCCCTTTCTGAGTCAGGGAAAATCTGCCCAATTAACTATGGAAACACCAATTAAAACAACAGTAGTTTCTAAAACATCTTTATCTCTACTGATGCCACCAGGAACCAACCAAACTGTTGACTGTGGACAGCATCAGCACACTCCGTTTAGTTTTCATCAAAACTGGGACTGCAGTATTCGACCTAGAACATTCCACCATCCTGGTACATGATAAACAAAAGGCCTCTTTTGACCATTATTTCTCTGAGAAAATAACGTTGGTTACATGATTACACATACATGTATAATGGGAATAAATGTTAAACATGGATATGTAAATATGATTACATAACTTAATTAATCAATTCAAATATATTTATGCAAGAATTCCTAACAACTACAATGATTACATTCGAATAGTGGATCTAAATGCAACACATGTGTTAATGAAATCCTGGTTACACATTGTATATGGATGTCATATATGAATATATAAATGTACAGTTGTGACGCATAAAGCTTGCAGCCCAATTTAGGCTACTCTAAAGGACACCTTACACGCAGCCCCAACTCGAGCCTGTTCCTCTTTGCAAATACTCTGACAACTAATTTTTAAGCCATCTCCAATTAGGTTTTCATTCATGATGGTGTGGTGGTTGGGTGGGGCACCAACCACACTATTAAACATGAGTGAACAGATCTTAATTGGTTATTTAGCAAGGGCCACAATCTTTCCCTCATTCCTCTGAATTGTTCAGTTTTATTTGAAGTCACAGAAAACAAGGGTTTATCTAAGGTCTGGAAATCAATGCTTCTGTTGGCTGGACCACCTTATCCCAGTTCATGTGTTTCATGAATAACTGTACCCAGTGCATCAAGCTTGACTCCTTCTGTCTGACACCACAGCTAAAGTCTTTGGAATACCGCAGCAATTGTCCCTCTCACTGGTCCTTTTTAACGTCTAGATAGTCTCAGTAGCTTGCACCTTGGAAGCCCATCACATCAGCCCCATTTACATGGACAACATGCAAATCTACCATAAATTAGAGAAAGGAGCTAGGATGCTTCACTTGGTTGTCGATTGCTTAAATGACAACTAGTGTTGGCTAACACTTATTAGGCTCTACATTTAAATTCAGAGTCGGGGGTCCTGCTCCTGGACACAGTGGATGCTCCAACCTCTTCTTTTATCTGGCAAAGCTTAACAGTCCACCCAATGACAATTCCAAAGACACACAACTTGGGAGTTTTTTTTTTGGACCTCTCATTCTCACTCCACGTCAATGCATTCACTATTTGCATTTTTCCTCCTGCAGGATAACTCTGTAAAATCATCCTCTTGCTGCACCTTGCTCAAAAACTATCCATGGTTCTCGAAGTGATCACCCTCTGCCTCGACTAATGCAAAGCCATTAATCAGAGCTCATAAAAATTCCCTCAAAACACCAAAGAGCCCAAAACCATTCTACCTGACTTACTTTCAGCCTGAGATGTCAAGACCATACTGTACCCTTGTATACCTCCCGCCCCCCGCCTCCCCCTTGAGATGCTACTCTGGCTCCAAGTCAAGTCAAAGAGATCCAAGTAAAAGAAAGATCTCTTGTCTTTAAAACACTGCCCCACAAGGAATTGCATGACCACCACCCCGAAACAACTCACCAAGGTGGCACAGCAATTTCAACATTGCAGAAAACTAAAGCCATTCTGTCTACCATGAGAAAGCCTTGCAAGAGTACAAAATAGTACAAAAGATAACTGAAAATGTAGTCTTCCATTCACTTTACCGATACCAGCATAACTTAGTCCCTGAATCCTTGGTACAATTCAGCCAGAACCACAACTCACCTCATGGTGGTAAAATGTCTAAAATCAATCTCACCTCCCAGCAGCATTGTGGCTGCTGCTTGACTATCATAGTCATAACTAAGGCATTTTGGTGTATCTCCTGCAGTCACTAGGAATAGTGACATTATCATGGAAGATGATATTCACTTTAGTTCTTGCCATGAACTACTCCTATACCTGCAAACACTTTAATAAATCACCTAAAGCTCTCTGAGACAGCTTCAGCTACAAGATGCACCTACAAAAGTACGAGCAACACATTTTTTGCGTACTATTTGCTATTGTTCAATGGACTTCATCAGAAAAATAGCTTTGCCTCTTCAACCTTTCTTCTCAAATTGTGCTTTAGAATTTATAAATTAGTATGCATTTAAGGCTAAGAAAAAATTACTAGTGATTATCACAGAGCTCATTGGTAACACACAAATAGTGTTGATTTTTCAACTGCATTTTCTCACAGACCTGAAGACATGAAAAAGGCAGCATCAAAATGAGTCTTCTATATTTTGAAAAAGAGGATTAGCTGAGGGGAGAGAGCATTTCTTCTGTTGTTTTGTCTCCCACAATCGCCATTTTATAGGTCTTCAGGTAAGTATGGCATGGGAGCAACCCTCTTCACGCCCGACTGGCCTGTTAGGAGCACCACCTTATCTGATAAATCCCCAATCTCCATTGATTTGAACTTAACTCTGCTAAATCACTCTGAGTCCAAATATATTTATTTTTTGTGGTACTGAAACCAAAAATGTCTTTATTATGCTCGTCTTCTGAAAGAGTGAATTATTTAGTGACACAAGTTTATGCCCATCTTATCTAGGAAATCCTTTTGTAGTGAGTTGCATTTAATGTAGTGGATACCCAATTATGCATTGTCCCACATTCATTATTATGCACAGTGCCAATAGTGTGACGCACACCACTATAGCATTTTTATTTATTTATCGAGTTATTTAGGAAAAGGCGATTTAGCTCAGAAACTTTTAAAAGGTTAATGATGTACATTTGTGATCACTGGTTGAGCCACATACCTTTGGAGAACAGTTGCTAATTGGTTCTTTATATCAATAATTTTTACTCTAAAATTGTACCTTCATCATGTCATGTCCCTGCTTATTTACATTGCTACTGGACAAGGATTCCCTTACAGAATATATTTTTTCCGACAAGTAGTCTCTCCTATTTTATTTCTTTTTTGAGTTAAAATGTGTGTGATTGATAAGAGAGTTTAAAACATTTGAAAGCAACCCATTCACACTGAATTGATGTGATTGGGGCAGGGAACTGCCTCATTAACAGAATAATTGAGCTGTTAGTTAATTGTACTAGCTATTATCGGTAGAAAAGTGTAAAACTCTTTCCAGCAATGATTAGAAGAACAACAAAGACTTAGCATCTTAGATGTGCTTTGTAATTATACTACTGACACCGTTTTATATTGTGCTGGAATTAGATAGATAATTAGGCAGGCTGGCAGGCAGACAGACGGGCAGACAGGCAAGCAGGCAGGCAGACAAGCAAGATGACAGACACACAGCCAGAGAGTCAGTCAGCCAGCCAGTCACAGTATAAATGAATAATTTAAAGCATATAGATAGACACCGTGTTTATGTCCTATCACTGACCTTTCCCCACATCTTGTTAGCAAAAAATATGAATAGCAAGCTCGTTTTATTAGTGGAAAATGACTTACTGATTATTACTGGTTGTAACATAATCACACTTAATTTAACAGCTACTTCGTAGTCAGTGTATGTTTTAGTTGAAAGCCGACTAGTTAAACCTTTCCATTAGTCACCTCAACAAAAATCTAGACTGGGACAATGACAAGATAGACGGTGGACAAACCTGTCTAGAAAATACAGTAGCGTTATTGTAGTTGTTTGTCAGTGTGTGTTGAAACAAAACAAAATGTTTTTCATTTTGTTCAGACCCTTTGGAGACATTTTCCTGCTGTGCGCATCTCACTCATCGCTCCTCGTAAACGAATCGGTGCTCATATATGCTGATTAAAACAGAATGAGTTGCTCCTTTGATGCTTCAAACTAATTAAAATCAGATGTGCTTGTGAACATCACGTGATTGGCCTGAACCAATGCCCACACGGTGTAAAAGGTGACACTGTGATAACATAGCATTGTAACAATGGATTGCGCTCCCATCATATAGTCCGAGAGTGAGACACTAACCTAATTCACACCTTAAAACTGCTTAGATTCAGTCACATTTTGTCATCCTTTCTAGCTGTCAAAATGGTAATTTAAGAGCTGTACGTCCCTGCGCCGGGGGACTGCATATATGGATTATATACAGTGGAATTACCTTTTTTTGTTCGGCTATTTTTACTATTTCATACGGAGGACATGGCCTTTGACCGCTTGTTTATGTCTTTCCATGTTGGCCTTTCACAGAAGCACAAGGCTAATTTTGTGCTCCACTGACCAACAAAGGGAATTTGTCAGTTTATTCAAAAGGGGAGGAAAGTCGGCATGTTTAGGTTCCTCAGCTGAGCTTAACCCTCCCTCTCCCCATTTCGTTGTCATAAAAAGCAACAGATTTCAGTTTTTTCTTTTCTTATGTGGCTGCTAATTAAAAATGCTTTGCGTTTGTGCTTGGGTTTGCAGAGTGCTGCTGTATTATTTTAAAACAAATAGCAGCACACATGAGCATAATAGAGAGAGGCACTTAGAGTTCCACAATGAAGGCAGAGTGCTTGGGTCTGTTCTAAGAATTACGCTCTTAAACTATATGTCATACAAACACTTTGTATGCTTGGCCTTCAGCCGCTGAAATAATTACATCGGTCAAAGAAACTCCTGAAATTAATATAGATACAAACTCCTAATGAATATGGGGAAAACTGCAATAACTACCGCAGCGCTCTTTGAGAAAGTGCAAGCAGGATTCTCAACACACTGTGAGTTTATGCTCTATAAGAATCAAATGCTATATAAAATACACTATTATTTTCAAGTCAAGCCAAAGAATGTATGTTGCTTTGGTGCGTTAGTAACATGCTTTCAATGGCTATTTTACATCCTTATTTATTTGAAGCACTGCACAATGCTTTCCTAAAATTATACATGGCTAGTGTTTGTGAAAGAAAACGAATAGAACTTTATCAATATAGCGTCCCTTGAATAAAAGTAATTCACATTTATATTGAAAGGATAATGGACTTTTTCGAGGACTCCAGAATTTCTGTTCGCTGAGTAACCAGCATTTGCTCAGTGTGCGGTAACCAATGTCTATATAATACATTTTAGTGTAGAGTACAATTTAATTAAGCACTTCAAAATACAGCTAATATGGGTTTTAATGCGATAAAGGACTGATTAAGAAGTTGCTGCTAAATATGGCAGCAATTGTTGCTTCTGGGTCTTTCCGCTACCAGCAGAAAGTTGTACCTTGTTTAGATGCTGGGCTGCAAACCTGTGGAATAATTGGCATTAACATTGTTACTTTTGGCCATTTTTATACCTAAATTGAGGCAACAAAAAGGCTTACTAACACATTTCCAATAATTATCAGCTGGTATGTAGTATTATTGTTACTCCTCCCAGTTGATTACAGGACATGTTTGCAACTGTGTTGAGTGGGAGCAATGCCGGGACTCAATTTCCAGACTTATTTTGTTACCACTCCACCGCATCATTGACAGGCTTATATGATCCGCAAAGTGTTTTGATAAGAATGTCCTGTTGCATTCCTCTCTTCATGGAATCTGCAAATTAGGGCATTGGTGTAAATTGGTGGTCCTTCACGGACTTTGATAGGTACAAATCACCTACTTGGAAGTATATTTGAGCCTGTTCAAGAACAGTGACATGGAAAGCCACACAAGATGTTGCTGTCATTGGTAGGGTGAGTTTCTACTTCTCCATCTTGAACACATTTTATACTTAGATGCTTATCAGGATTAAATTGTGACTACGATTGTGTGATTGCAGTACAGTTCTACTATTGGGAGAGGTTGGAAATGGCCTATATACACACATCTTTAGGCTTCTTAGGCAATGCATTATAATGACTTAAGGTGACAGGCAACATTTATCCTTTTTATGTTGTACATTGATACTGCTACTATATATGCTTCTAGCCATATTTATGCTCTATTTTAAGTAGGGACTATAATTCTAGTCAGGGTAAGTCAGTCAGTCACACACTTAAATCAGCCCGTACTCACCCTCTGGTAGCGTGGCACAGAGCACTCAGGCTTCACATAAGAGGCAATGTGTAAAGCAGTTGTGCATACGTGGATACAGTAACAGTGAAAACCTTACAAAATGAGGTATGGAAATAGTATCTCTTTTACTCTACGAAACAATATAAAAACAAAAAAAATCCAATGAAAGCATCCCAAATTATGAATACTTCAAGAATGTACATTGCTGAAAGAGCCCTTGTGGTTTCAGTAGGTTCTTTACGGTTACACTGGGGAATTTTCTCCCCAGTACTTCCAATTATATTACAGTTAAAATGCAATGTCACGTTTGCGGGACACTAATCTACTGGCTCCATTCGGGGCTCAACACATGAGCCCTGGTGGGCGGCATGGACCTCGTAAGTCCTGGAGTGCACAGTGTCTTCCTCAGGGATTGCAACGGTGCCGCCAACCTCGGGATCAGGAACCGCATTGCTGGGATCTCCCCTTGCTGGATACGATGCAGTGATTGGAGTCATGAAGGGCAGACTTTCTTCTTTCCTTGATGCGTGCAGAGTGAGCTGGATAGTGCTTGACCGCCTTTGTGTGCTGCAGCTTCAGCAAAGTCAACAAACACAATGGTCTGCGCTCCAACTGGCAGACACAGCGGCTCTTGATTGGTGCACAGTGGTAATGTGTTTGGATGGCCAAAAGTGGCAGCTGACACTCTGCGAAGGCGCACAGCTGGTTGGGGCAAGTCAGGCTCCGGAATGCCGAATAAAATATTTGATGGCCCTGGAATGTCCTGAACAGGGAGCAAGCCATCAAGCCCTTGGAGTTACTTAGGTTGCAAAAGGTTGTAGAGAACAGGTCCAGTCCTTTTCACTGACCAGACCAGAGGCAGCAGACCAAAACAGCAGAGCACTTAGCAAAGTGGCAGTCCCTCCAGCAGCCCAGTAATCAGCAGGTAGCAGACCAAAAGAGCAAAGCATTTAGCAAAGTGGCAGTCCCTGCTGTATCACAGCTCCACTTCTTCGTAGAGTCTCCTTAGGAACCCAAAGTGAACTAATGAGAGGGGGTCATAGACCCAATACTTATACCCAAATGTGTTCTTGAAGTGGAGGTGACTACAATGCAAAGCCTTTGTGGTGCACAAGTCTCCTTTCAGCCCACCTTTTTCTGCCAACATTTCTGTGGGGGGAGGGTGTAAATCAGTGTTTTGTGTGATACCAGGCCACTACCTATTCAGGTGTATGTGTCAGCTCCTCCCCTCACTCTTGTCCAGAAAGACCCATCAGTATGCAGAGGACTGCAGATGCGGTTTAGTGTCCTGTACTTCTGGCTGTCTAGAAGTAAGGCACAAAGTGTAGCTGTCACCCCACCCCACACATATATTGGAGACATGCTGTAAGGCACACAAGAGAGCTAACAGCAGAGTAATGTCCACTTTCTAAAAGTGACATTTCTAGATTAGTCATACCAGCTCCAACGTTACCAATAAAGAGGATTTGTCATTACCAATCCAATGAAATAAAACAAAAAGCAGCTACTCCTCTGCAGTCAGGAATTACACAAAAAAAGGGTATTTAAGAAATTGCCAATGTAAACCTATGAGAGGAGCAGGACTCACAGTAGTGAAAATGAACATGGGTGGTTTTCACTACCAGGACAAGTAAAACCAAAAGGTACGTGTCCTACCTTTTACTTACACAGCACTCGCATGGCCCTCTCGCAATCCCGGGGACCACCACCTCCCTGGGGCTTAATTGTAAAGAAGTGCAGAAACCTCAGTGCCCTGGGGACCACCACCTCCCCAGGGCAAAATGTGAAGTTAATGCAGGGGGGCCCATGAGGCCCTCCTACAGCCCCTGGGACCGCCACCTCCCTGGGGCTAAATAAAACAATGCAGGGGCTGCATGTCCCCCTGCAGGCCCAGAGACCTCCACCTCCATGGGGCTAAAATCAAATTAGTGCGGCTTGTGGGGCACCCCCACAGCCCTAGGGACTGCCACCTCCCTGGGGCAAATCTTTACAATTAAAGACAGGGGACCTTACGGCTCCCGCAGCCCTGGGGACCACCACCTACGTGGGGTTATGCAGTGCAAAGGAGAGGAGTCGCGCGGTCCTCCTCCTGGAGCCATAGATGGCCCTGGGGACCGCCACCCACTGGGCCGGCTCCTGCTATAGCTGTTTGCTAAGGCTTGGCGGGAGCTTTACCACTCCCACCAAGCCATAGCAAACTGTGCTCCACTTTGAGCAAGCAAGAGCATTTTGCTCTCACTTGCTCAGAGCGGAGCATTTGCTTTTACACACATGTAGCTGCATGTTAGCATCTCCCTCTGTGTCAAAGCAATGCTGGCTCCCGCCGGAGGCAGGGAGCCGGCAGGGGCAGCGGGGGCATTGGGGCTCCCCCTGCATTCCCCAGCATTGCTAAGTGGGTGCCATGGGTGGGACCATGGCACCAACACTAGAGGCCGGGCTCCAGGGGATGGGGTCCCCGGTGCTAAAACTGGCCAAGTTGAGGGGGGCCACACGCCCCCCTCTCTGAATACATAAAAAATGAGACCGGCAAGTTGCTGGAGGCCCCTCCCCTTTCTTCACCACTCTGCAAATGCACCTCCTGGTGCACTGCTGGCTGGGGGATGAAGCCCCTTGGGTCTAGAGCATCCTTGGGAGCCAACAAGCCCTCCTGTTACCTCCAGTAAATCCCTCACAGTGGGATTGTTGAGAGGTCTTTGGAATCCATGCCTCCTTTCTCCTCCACTCTGCAAATGCACCTCCTGGTGAACTGCTGGTTGGGGGATGAAGCCCACTTGGATGATGAGGGACCTTGGAGGCCAACAAGCCCCCCTGTTACCTCCAGTAAGTCCCTTACAGCGGTATTGCTGAGAGGTCTTCCGAGGCCATGCCACCTTTCTCCACCTCTCTGCAAACGTGACTACTAGTTAAAAAGCCATAGAAATTAACTTAAAAAATCAAAGGTTACAGGGACATTATATTTAGGAAATAGGAGTTGAAAAATCTTAGAAATTCACTGTAAAAACCAAAGGTTACAGGGACGTTATAGTTAGGAAATAGAATAAAAAAGACCTTAGAAATTCACGGAAAAAAACAGAGGTTACAGGCACATTATAGTTAGGCTCAGATTTCACACATACAAAACCAGTGAAATTCAGCAGTTTTAGTCACCTGAGCTAACTACAACTTATGCCCCGCAATGCACCTATTATGACTTCACATATTACATCACTCATGACATGGTCAGTGACATCACTTATGACATCTCTAATGACATCTCAAATTAAAAATCACTGATGACATCTTCCACAGAACCACATGCACCCACTCACGCCCCCATAGTACCTCTCGTAAACCCACACAATCACTCACATACCCTTTCACAGACCCATACCAGTACTCATATACTCACTCACTCACTCTCCCATATAAGGCACTCACATACCCACTCATTCACTCACTCATACAACTACTCACAGAACCATTCACTCACCCATACAGCCACTCATTTCACCAGTCACTCACCCATACAGCAACTCACATAGGTACACAGTCACCCATATAGCTACTCACACACCCATTTATTTACCTACAGAGTCACTCACACACACACCCACTCACCCATACAGCCTCTCAACACAGCCACTCACACACCCACAGAACCACTTACATACCCATTCACACATCCATACAAGCACTCACATCTGCTCACTCACCAATACAGCCATTCTGATAGACACTCTTCAATAAAGCCACTCACACACCAACTCACTTAGCCAAACACCCACTCAAACAGCCACACACTCACCCACACAGCCCCTTACACACCGAGTCACTCACTCATACAGTGGGTGTGTAGTTACTGGATGGGTGAGTGAGTGGGTGTCTGAAGGGCTGTCTGAGTAAGTGACTGGGTGTGTAAGTGACTGTATGGGTGAGTGAGTGACTGTTTGAGTAGGTGTTTTGTTATGTGAGTTCATGTGTGAGTGACTGTATTAGACAGTGAGTGTCTGTGTGAATGGCTGTATGGGTGAGTACAGGATGTGTGAGTGCTTGTATGGATATGTGAATGGGTATCTAAGTGGCTGTGTGAGTGAGTGTATGAGGGCTTCTATGGGTGAGTGAGCGGCTGTATTGAGAGGCTGATTGAGTGAGTGAGTGGGTGTGTGACTTTGAAGGTAAATAAGTGTATGTGTAAGTAGCTATATGGGTGAGTGTGTGGTTATGTGGCTGGCTGTATGGGTGAGTAACTGGTTGCATGAGTGACTGTATGGATGAGTAAATGGTTGTGGGTGTACGAGTGAGTGAGCGGGTGTGTGAGTGGCTCAATGGAGGACTGAGTGGGAGCGTGAATACTGGGAATGGGTATGTCAGTGGTTGTATGGGTGTGCGAGTGAGCGTACAAGAGGTTGATGGGGTGTGAAAGTGGTTCTGTGGATGATGTGATTAGTGATGTCATCAGTGATGTCATTTGAGATGTCATCAGTGTTGTCACTGACCATGTCATGAGTGATGAAATATGTGAAGTCATAAGCAGTGCATTGCTGGGGCATAAGTTATAGTTAGCTCAGGTAACTATAACTGCTGAATTTCACTGGATTTGTACAATAAAATCTGACCCTAACTATAACGTCCCTGTAACCTTTGGTATTTCATTGAATTTCTATGCTTTTTTAACTAGTAATCAATTTGCAGAGCAGTGGAGAAAGGGGGCTGGGCCTCTGACCAACTCTCAAGAATCCCGCTATGTAGGACTTAAAGGAGGTACTAGGAGGGCTTCTTGGCCCCCATTCTTGGCCCCCAAGGTCCCTCAGGAGTAAAGTGGACTTCATTCTCCAACCAGAAGTGCACCATGAGCCGAGCTGCGTTTGCAGAGTGGTGGAGAAAGGGGGCGTGGCCTCCAAAGGCCACTTAGCAATCCCGCTGTGTGGGACTTACTGGAGGTAACAGGAGGGGTAGTTGGCCCTCAAGGATGTCCTTGGGGGCCAACTACCCCTCCTGTAACCTTGAGTAATTCATACACAGCAGGATTGCTGAGAGGGTGTCAGAGGCCATGCCCCCTTTCTCCACCACTGTGCAAACGCACCTCCTGGTGCACCACTAGTAGGGGGATGAAGTCCCCTTGGCTCCAGAGGATCCTTGGGGGCCAACTACCTCTCCTTTTAACTCCAGTAAGTCCCACACTGTGGGTTTGGTGAGAGGTGTTTGGTGGCCATGCCCTGTTTCTCCAGCACTCTGCAAACATGCCTCCTGCTGCACTACTAGGTGGGGTATGAAGTCCCCTGGGCTCTTGAGGGTCCTTGGGGTCCAACTAGCCCTCCTGCCAGCTCCAGTAAGACCCACACAGCTGTATTGCTGAGAGGTTGTCAGATGCCACGCCCCCTTTCTTCATCAATCTGCAAGCGTGCCTCCTGACGTACTACTGGTTGGGGGAAGTAGTCCACTTTAGTCCTGGGACCCTCAGGAGTAAAGTGAAATTCATTGCCCAACCAGAAACACGCCAGGGGGCATGTTTGCAGAGTGGTGGAGAAAGGGTGCGTGGCTTCAAGTCCTCTCAGCAATCCTGCTGTCTGGGACTTACTGGAGGTAACAAGAGGGCTTTTTGGACCCCAAAGACCATCAGCATTCTAGGGGATTCCATTCCCCAACCACCACTGCGCCAGGAGACGCGTTTGCAGAGTGGTGATGAATGGGGGCTGCATTGTCCCTCTTCCCTCGGCCAATTTTGGCCCGGCAGACCACATATCCTGGGGCCCAGCCTTTTCCTTTTTTTGTTTATTTTTTAAATAAAGGAAGGGGGCCATGTGGCCTACCTTCCCTCGGCCAATTTTGGCCCCAGGGACCCCATCACCTGGGGCCTGCCCTTTATTTTATTATGTTTTTAATGGGAGGGGGGCCGTGCCCCCCCTCTCCTGAGGCCAATTTTGGCTTCGGGCACCACATCCGCCAGGCCAGGCCTATATTTATGTATTTAAAAAAATGGGAGGGAGTCACGAGGCCCCCCTCCCCAGGCTGATTTTGGCATTGGGGACCCCATCCCTGAGGCAAAGTTTTCGTATTTTTGTTAAAAATGGGGAGGGAGGCCTGCGTGGCCCCCTCCCGGGCCAATAGTTCCCCGGGGACCCCCTCTCCGGGGCATTGCCACCTCGTTGGGGACCGTGTGGGGAGTCTGAAGGCCCCCCAGCACCTGCCGGCTCACTGCTTCCTGCAGGAGCTGCCATTGCTTTTGGACAGAGGGAGCTGCTGACATGCAGCTCCCTCTGTCCTAAAACAATTCTGCTCCACTTCATGGAAGCGAGAGCATTATTTTTTAACATACCACCAGGGAGGTGGCGGTCCTTGGGGCTGCGGGGGGCCATGTGCCACCCTGAAATTTTTGTGAATTAGCCCCGGGGAGGTTGCGGTCTCCGGGGCTGTGTGGGGGGCTGGAGCCCCCCCATGCATTAGTATTTAATATAACCCCAAGGAGGTGGCGGTCCCTGGGGCTGCAGGTGCCACATGGCCCGCGCATTTCTTTTGTCTTCATCCCTGGGGAGGTGGTAGTCCCCGGGGCTGCGGGGGGCCCACGTGGGCCTCCTTCATCATTTTTATAATGGACCCGGGACCTGGCCCACTCGGGGGCCTAAATTAAATGGAGTGTGGCAGCCGGCGCTTTGTTTTTTTTCCTTTTCAGCAGGAGTAGCGAATCCAACACGACTCCAGGCAAATTATTTTTTTTAAATGCTTTTTTGGACCTCGGGGGCCCCTGTGGTACCCCCCTGGAGGACTAGGGGACCAGGGTGTTTCTACCCTGCCCCCTTTTCTTTTTTTAAATGTTTTTGATTGTGTCTCGATTCAGCCGAGACACAAAATGGCCGCCAACACTTCCTGATTTGAAGTGTTGGCAGCCAATCAGATCTCAGTATTTAGGAAGACAAGGGTGCCCCAATATATGAACCTGGGGTAATATGTAGTTTAAAGGAACAATGGTTCTAGAGTGGCCTGAGGTCCAAGGGGAGTAACCCTGTAAGGGCACTGAGATAAGTAAGGAATAGAAACTTAATTCATAAAGAGAGCAGTAGGAAACTATAACGAGGACATATAGGTCAATGTACGACAAATATTTACTACACAATGAAGGCATTCAGGTGCTCACACAGTAGTGACAATAAGCGTGACGTGAGAAGTGAGGGTGAACTTAAAATACATGACATCGCATTGACAACAGAATAGAAGCTCCTTTAAAGATCTTACAGAGTATAAGCGAGTTCATGTCGTAGGGGTGACGACGCTTGAACTCAACTATTCGAATTCATCTTCAGACAAAAAGTGTGAGCAACTTGAATTGAGCTGAAGAAGGAAATAATATCCTGGTAAAGGCGTCTGATGGCGCTGTGCTTCTTAAGGTGACCGGGATAGCCTGCGAAATAGTCGCGTTATGGTGGGGCCCGGTAGGGGAAAATAAACTTAGTTTGCTGAGAAGCAAATGCTAACTCCTTCGCCGTTAAGTGGCAATGTTGCCGGGAATTAACTAAATTGGCGGTCACAGTTCAGTAAATGGAGGCCTGGGAGATGAAGAGCGTGTCCTGCTCAAAGGAAAATCCGCACTCAGCGCGGATTTTCCTTTTGAGCAGGACACGCTCCTTTCATCTCCCAGGCCTCCATTTACTGAACTGTGACCGGCCAATTTAATTAATTCCCGGCACACGCATACTGCCATTTAACGGCGAAGGAGTTTAAGCATTTGCTTCCAGCAAACTAAGTTTGTTTTCCTTACCGGGCCCCACCATAACGCGCATTATTTCGCAGGCTATCTCGGTCACCTTAAGAAGCACAGCGCTACGCAGACGCCTTTACCAAGGATATTATTTCCTTCTTCAGCTCAATTCAAGTTGCTCACACTTTTTGTCCTGAAGATGAACTCAGATAATTGGAGTTCGAAACGTCGTCTGCCTCCTACAACATGAACTCCTTATACTCTGTAAAAATCTTTAAAGGAGCTTCTATTTCTGTTGTCAATGCGATGTCATTATTTTAAGTTCACCCTCACTTTCACGTCACGCTTATTGTCACTTACTGTGTGAGCACCTGAATACCTTCATTGTGTAATAAATATTTGTCATACATTGACCTATATGTCCCTCGTTATATTTCCTACTGCTCTCTTTTATGAATTAAGTTTCTATTCCTTTACTTATCTCAGTGCCCTTTACAGGGTTACTTCCCCTTGGACCTTTTAGGCCAGAACCATTGTTCCTTTAAACTACTAATCAGATCTCAGGCACGAGATCGGGAGGGGTCGCAGATCCACCACGGCCTCCGTTGTATATCTGAGAAATCTTTAAATTCTCAGCAACTATTTACACCATTTAGCAAAAAGGTCACTTTCTGGACCAACAGCTACCTTTCTGCCAAATTTGGTGTAATTCCATTCAATAGTCCTGGCTGTAGCTGTGTCTAAAGTTCTCTATGGCAATTAACATGGAGAAAAAGCCTTTTGAGACCCCATCTTTTCCCGGCCCCTGCTTGACAGATCACCCCAAAATATCCAAGACAGCAGTGACTGCCCTGATCACTTTGAAAATTTCACGACGACTCGTCAAACAGCACCAAAGTTATTGGCAAATCAAAAAATGCTCTTCCTATGGAAACTACATCCTAACTATAACTATCTACTGTTATAGTTAGGACCTATTTTCAATAGGAAATCCACAACATTCTATTTAAAATAACTTTGGCGCCGGTTGACGAATCTTCGCGAAATTTTCAAAACTTATGGCCCGCTCCGGTCCGCTCCTATCCTGAAAGTTTCGGGGTGATTCGGCAAGCGGGGGCCGAGAAAAAAGGGGGTCCCAAAACGTGTTTTCCCCATGCAATTTTCCATAGGATCCTTTCATCGCAGCTACAGCCCGAACTGCTGAACGGAATTACACCAAATTTGGCAAAAAGGTAGCCCTTGGTTCAGAGTCGGGCCTTTGGTTAAATGGTGTAAATCCGTTCAGTAGTTCCTGAGAAATTTGAAAAAGAAAACACATATATATCTGGGCGGAGCCTAACCACATGTCATCGTGAGATCTGATTGGCTGTCAGCACTTCATCCTGGAATTGCTGGCAGCCATCTTGGGACCAATATAAATGATAGTACCCCATTGAAATGCATTGTAGTGAATCGAAGATTTTGAGGGTTACCAAAAGGAGAACTATAAAGGGTGATAACAGACTTTAGTTACATTAGAATTCATTTGTTGATGGTACCATACTAATTTCAGGAATTGTGGTGTGTTCTAAGGTGATTTTACCCTGTGAAAACCTTCTGCTGGGATATCATGAATCATGTTTGAGAGAAAACTATTTTCACATGCTTGTCCCATACAGTTTTGGAAGGTGCTCCAGAAGCTAAAATGAGAGCATATTTTCTGTAAATTCACATTATCTTTCTCAGTCATGTGAGAATGAAGTCTGACATTCTCAGTAAAACATGTACATCCAACAAGGGCAGAGACTGTCAGTTGATTCTTTGTGTTCTACTGCAGCTTCCCAGAGTGTTCTAAAGAACAACTAGAGCGCTAACAGTCTTACTTATGACAAAATTATGGCACACCTGAAGCCATCTTGATTGGAATAAACTGGTAACTCTTAAAACATTTAATTTAAAAAGGAACAAAATGAGGGGTTCATTTTGTCATAGAAATTATGGTTAGTGCTGTAGAAAGAAAAATTAGTACATGTTTTAAGTGAGATCTCAAATATCTTCCTGTTATATTTCAACAGGAGCAGCCTGTCAGTTGATGCCTTTGTGTTCTACTGCAGCTTCCCAGAGTGTTCTAAAGAACACCTAGAGCGCTAACAGTCTTACTTATGACAAAATTATGGCACACCTGAAGCCATCTTGATTGGAATAAACTGGTAACACTTAAAACATTTAATTTAAAAAGGAACAAAATGAGGGGGTTCATTTTGCCATAGAAATTATGGTTAGTGCTCCAGAAAGAAAATTTAGGGCATGTTTTAAGTGAGATCTCAAATCCTCTTCTATTTCATTAGAAAATTCTGACATGCAGTCTGAAACAATCACTTTCAGAAGGGGGGGAGGGGGGGCTATGGCACCTCCTGCTAGCGCGTAGTCCGTGGTGATGCTCCTCCCCCCTCCTATGATGGCGTCCTTGGCGGTCGGCGAGGAAAGAAACGGACACTAAGGGCTGCCGCGGTGGTTGAAATCGCGCCACGCCGCATTTTTAAGTTTGGATACGGCGGATGTTGCGGCGTTTTGGACGGCCTCACGACTCATGCCTTTGGAGTTATTTCTGGGTCGCTCTCGCTTCCTGGAGGGACGCTGACGGTCAGAGATCGACTCTTGAAGTTTGGAAGGGTCAGGTCTCATGTTGCGGAGAGCGAGGCACCCGCGGCAGTAGCGATTTAAAGCCTCTGCATGATGTGAGAAGTTTATCGTGCGGAGAGGTGGAGAGTGGGAGAGTTGGAGCGGTGTGTCTTGTAAAAAGAGGGCCACTTAAGAATAAAATAAATCGTGGAGACTTTTTGAGAGGAGACTGGAAGGCGAGGTATTGGAGAAAGAGATGGGGACGGGGTCTGGAGGAGAGCGGCAGGAGGGTGAGTCTGGCAAGCGGCTTGAGCAGTTTTTTGTTTTAAACTTGGGGTGCTAGGATAAAACTTATATCATGAAGAAACAACTGAGGCTTGCCGCAGCAGCAGCGAAAGTAGACGCTGAAATTGCAGCCAAATCTAAAACACGTTCAGCTAAAGCCAAGTTGAATTTGACGGTAACGAAAGCAGGAGGTAAAATGCATCAAGGGGAGTCCTCCTTCAGCTCACAAAGTTCAGAAACTGATGATTTGTCTCTTAGGGAGATAAGTTTAATAGAGGCTGTAGGAATTAAGCCAAGGGATATCAACGTGGGTAGTTTATCAGGAGAAGCTGCATCTTATAAAAATCTTGAACAAAAAAATGCTAGAGATTTTCCTCTTTTTGCTAAAAAGATGCTACTTCCTACCACCGTCATTTGAGATGTCATCAGTGATGTCATGAGTGATGTCACTGACCATGTCATGAGTGATGTAATATGTGACGCTCATCAGCATGTGCATTATGGGCGCGCGAGTTATAGTTAGCTGAATTAACTATAACGGGGAATTTCTATGGTTTTGTATGAGTGAAATGTCCAACTAACTATAACGCCCCTGAAACCTATGGTTTTTTCAGTGAATTTCTAAGGTTTTTAAATTCTAATTTCTAACTATAACGTGCCTGAAACCTATGGTTTTTTCAGTGAATTTCTAAGGTTTTTAAATGCTAATTTCTAACTATAACGTGCCTGAAACCTATGGTTTTTTCAGTGAATATATATATATTTATTATACTATGTATACATGTGAAAATTTCTTGGTCCCCTGTTTGCCTCGGTGGCACGGAAAAAATGGGTGGAACTGACGCCAGCATGCCGACGAGGTCCTCTTATGGCTCCGATGACGTCATACGGTGTCGCTGAGCGGAGCCGTGCTCGTTGACGTGGGAGAGCTAGGAAAGAATTTCCGTGGAATGCTGGTGCAGGGGATATTCACCTAAGTGTTTAGGCTAGTCCTTTGGGAGCAACTGTTTATGTTGCCACTCCAGAAACCGAAACCAGTGATCCGAGGGCAGAGGCCCTGCAGATGGCACATGAGGTGGGGTGCCCAGTCGTGTGCACCGGCGGGCAGCTGAGTGACAAGCACCACAACCCACAAAAAGGTAACGAGGGCACTGAATAACACAAGAACTTCTCTTTGTATCTGGCAGGAACAACGAAGTTAAAATGCCCTAGTACCAAAATGTAGAATTAGTGCTACAACAGTCTTCAAGAGGACCTGTGATGCTGCTTCTGCCTCCCGTACCCTGGAGGCGGCACATGGTCACGCGGTACGGCCATACTGCGGTGGGACGCACAATCGTTGACCTCTCATGGCACTGCTCCACACTTCAGGAGGACGCTTTCCATTAGCTATGTTTTCTGATGACATGTCGCGCCGGCCCCGTCCAACAACAGAACTCCTTTAGATCCAAACAGACTCTTCCACTCTCTCACCGGAAGTGAAACCAGGCCACGCGGACACTTTCACAATACAACAGCCGGGAATGCACTTTTCGGTAAAAAACCACATTCCTTCCTCCTAATTAATCAAATAAACGTCTCACTGAAGAACAGGGGCCAGCTTCGATCGGTAAACAGCCGTTACAACGACTTTTTTACTTTGACGAGTACCATTACAACGCATGCATTACCACGCATACGTTGTACATCACGGTCATTACTACGCATTTTTAGAACGCATGGTCATTTACCACGCATGCCTTTACAACGTAATTTTGTTGTAAAGGTATGTATGGTAAATGACCATGTGTTCTAAAAACATGTAGACGATCCATGTCGTTGTAAGGAAACAGAGGCTGTTCCGTTTCCTCACAACGACGTGCACCGCCCCTCAGAGATGACGTGAAGCAGGAACCACGAGGAGAGAGGAACCATGAGGAGTGAGAGGTAAGGGGGATTGGGCATGGGGTGGGGGTTTCTTTTCTAGGGTTTAGGGTAGTGCAGTGGTGTTTGGGTGGTGTAGGGGGTCATGCTGGGGGTAGTGTTTTAGGGTTTAGGGTAGTGCAGTGGTGTTTGGGTAGTGTAGGGGGTCATGCTGAGGGTCGCGTTTTAGGGTTTAGGTAGTGCAGTAGTGTAGGGGGTCGTGCTGGGGGTAGTGTTTTAGGGTTTAGGTAGTGCAGTGGTGTATGGGTAGTGTAGGGGGTCGTGCTGGGGTAGTGTTTTAGGGTTTAGGGTAGTGCAGTGGTGTTTGAGTAGTATAGGGGTCATGCTGGTGGTAGTGTTTTAGGGCTTAGGGTAGTGCAGTGGTGTTTGTTTAGTGTAGGGGGTCATGCTGGGGGTAGTGTTTTATGGTTTAGGGTAGTGCAGTGGTGTTTGGGTAGTGTAGGGGGTCATGCTGGGGTAGTGTTTTAGGGTTTAGGGCAGTGCAGTGGTGTTTGTGTAGTGGAGGCGGTCATGCTGTGGGTAGTGTTTTAGGGTTAAGGGTAGTGCAGTCATGTTTGTGTAGTGTAGGGGTCGTGTTTTAGGGTATAGGGTAGTGCAGTGGTGTTTGGGTAGTGTAGGGGTCATGCTGGGGTTAGTGTTTTAGGGTTTAGGGTAGTGCAGTGGTGTTTGGGTAGTGTAGGGGTCGTGCTAGGGGTAGTGTTTTAGGGTTTAGGGTAGTGCAGTGGTGTTTGTGTAGTGTGGGAGGTCATGCTGGGGGTATATTTAGGGTTTAGTGTAGTGCAGTGGTGTTTGGGTAGTGTAGGGAGTCGTGCTGGGGGTTGTGTTTTAGGGTTTAGGGTAGTGCAGTGGTGTTTGGGTAGTGTAGGAGTCGTGCTGGTGGTAGTGTTTTAGGGTTTAGGGTAGTGCAGTTATGTTTGGGCAGTGTAGGGTGTCGTGCTGGGGGTAGTGTTTTAGGGTTTAGGGTAGTGCAGTGGTGTTTGGGTAGTGGAGGGGTAGTGTTTTAGGGTTTAGGGTAGTGCGCCCAACCAGCCACAATATCAGTGGACAAAGGGGATCCTGACTCTTTGGAACGCTCCGTCAATTGAATAATTTGGGTCAAGGGCCCTACCACGTCCAAGACCTATCAATTCCTTTCTTGGGATCCCTCATATACTTGGAGAAAAAGGTACATAGTTTCTCATCAATTTCAGGCGTGTGTGCCACCTTCCCCTTCAGTGAGGGCCTGGGGCATTCTCCCCTAATCCTATTCCTGACCTCCCTTTCAAGGGGTTGATGGATTTTCCCCACCACATACTCTGCACTTTGGCGTCAGGTGTCCACTCTGCCGACCTAGGATGGTAAATTTGGGTAGGCTTGAACATGTCCGAGTGGACCCCATCCCCAACCGGAGACTGAGAGGAGTGGGACTCTGGACGCCAGGGACACCCCGAGTCCTTATCCTCATCGGAGGAGAAATCGTCCTCCGATACACCCTCTCCCTCTAAGGGAAACATGCCGTCGGGGTCTACAATAGTGGTGACAGTGTCGCAATTTTCTCCGGGCCCCTCCTCCTCCCGGCAGGGTGCATGTTTTAGCGTTCGCGCACTCTTGAGGAAGGTCTCCGTAAGTTTATCAAATCCTTCCAAGTGCCCCGCGTTATGCTTAACGGCCCTTTTATTCGCCATCTGGGAGCTACTTGGACCCGCCACCACCAGATCTGGGTCACTGAACACCCCAGGAATGCTTTTCGCCAGCTTATCAACCTGATCCCTAAGAGGAGCCAGCACCCTAGAAATAGCCAGAGAGAGGGCTTGGTCCACTGCTGGAGGGAGAAGTTGGGGGGCCATTCCTGCTCCACTTCCTGGTAGGAGGAGTAAAAATGGTCTTCTGGAGCAGACATGATAGCAGAGGGTGTGAGCACAGAACAAATGCCCTTAAAATCCTTAAGACAGCCCCTCGCCGGTGCTCCAACAGCTGGGCTTTCCCCAAAGCTGTTATAAGAATAGACTGAGGCGCAATACCAATTACCACCACCAGGTGGCGTTGGTCACTAACGTGGCCGTGTGGGGAAATCACCGCGTAGCGGTGTCAAAATTAGGCGAGGGTTGGTCAGGAATCAAGCGGACACTAAAGGAGTGACCGGATTCCCAAACGCGCGTAAAGACCAGCCGGAACGCCGACGGAGCTGCCTCGCTCGGACCAGACGCGCCTGACAGGATCTCACCGCGCGCAGAGCACACAGTGGGAGAAACTGCGAGGGGGAGAACGCCGCTCAGGCAGGAGCCTGCTGCGCAGGGAATATGAAACAATACCAAGGCAATAATGCTAATAACGTGCACAAGAAACCGCTATACAAACAGCAACAGCGCCAGATTAAGCCAAGAATGTAAGGAATGCACTTAACTGACGAGCAGTGAAGAAAGAGGAAGTGGAAGGGACGTCACGATATTATATACGATGGACTGTGATATGATTGGACTATAGTTGCCTTGGAGACTACCCCCTAATGGTTCATGGGTTGTGTAGTCTTTTGTTTAATGATTGTTGTGTTATGTTTTCTTTGAACTGCTATGCAAATAAAGTGAGGAAAGATATGCATAATCCTCGCCTTCGTCCTGCCATAGAATTCATTAAACTTTATTTGATCTGATTTAGAAACATAGATCATAAAAGTGTACATAAAAACAGTAAATCCTCTTCCTAATACAATACAGTGAGAATTAATTAAAACCGGTAGGTAAAAACGGGTGTTACAAAGCCCGGTTCAGAGCAACTTCAGGTTAACAGAATCGTAAAGTTCAATGTTTCGCAAGATCAATCTCATGTACTTCGTGCAAAATACGCAATAAGGGGTCCAAGTAAGATGTAACGCTCCAATACCTGACCAGTTTGCACTATATAAAACTGCAGAAAAACTAAAAATAAAAAGTGTTTTGCACACTTCTGTCATTGGGCTATATGTGGGCTACATCTGGGTGATATTTGTGCTACATTTGGGCTCTTTTTCTCTGGTGGCCATCTTGGGAGACTTATTTGTTATGAAGTTTCCTAATTTCGTCATTTACTGCAGTCTCCTCAGTAGGAAATGCTTTCAGTTTTTACTTTGATTCCATCTAGAAGGCATTCAGATGTGTCACACATTTGCCATAAATTCAGAATGTTAGCACTCTAGTTGTTCATTAGATCACTGTAGTAAAGCTACTGCTCACCAGGGAGTTAACTGGAAGTCTACTGCTGGTATTGAAAGTGATTGTTTCAGTCTGCATGTCAGAATTTTCTAATGAAATAGAAGAGGATTTGAGATCTCACTTAAAACATGCCCTAAATTTTCTTTCTGCAGCACTAACCATAATTTCTATGGCAAAATGAACCCCCTCATTTTGTTCCATTTTAAATTAAATGTTTTAAGTGTTACCAGTTTATTCCAATAAAGATGGCTTCAGGTGTGCCATACTTTTGTCATAAGTAAGACTGTTAGCGCTCTAGTTGTTCTTTAGAACACTCTGGGAAGCTGCA
The DNA here is from genome assembly GCA_963921515.1 of Calotriton arnoldi. Lineage (NCBI taxonomy): Eukaryota > Metazoa > Chordata > Amphibia > Caudata > Salamandridae > Calotriton > Calotriton arnoldi. Next base: position 2,488,910 of record CAWUFW010000901.1, read on the forward strand.
GTAGAACACAAAGGCATCAACTGACAGGCTGCTCCTGTTGAAATATAACAGGAAGATATATGAGATCACACTTGAAACATGTCCTAATTTTTCTTTCTACAGCACTAACCATAATTTCTATGACAAAATGAACCCCTCATTTTGTTCCTTTTAAATTAAATGTTTTAAGTGTTACCAGTTTATTCCAATCAAGATGGCTTCAGGTGTGCCATACTTTTGTCATAAGTAAGGCTGTTAGCACTCTAGTTGTTCTTTAGAACACTCTGGGAAGCTTCAGTAGAACACAAAGGCATCAACTCACAGGCTGCTCCTGTTGAAATATAACAGGAAGATATTTGAGATCTCACTTAAAACATGTCCTAATTTTTCTTTCTACAGCACTAACCATAATTTCTATGACAAAATGAACCCCATCATTTTGTTCCTTTTAAATTAAATGTTTTAAGTGTTACCAGTTTATTCCAATCAAGATGGCTTCAGGTGTGCCATACTTTGTCATAAGTAAGGCTGTTAGCACTCTAGTTGTTCTTTAGAACACTCTGGGAAGCTGCAGTAGAACACAAAGGAATCAACTGACAGTCTCTGCCCTTGTTGGATTTACATGTTTTACTGAGAATGTCAGACTTCATTCTCACATGACTGAGAAAGATAATGTGAATTTACAGAAAATATGCTCTCATTTTAGCTTCTGGAGCACCTTCCAAAACTGTATGGGACAAGCATGTGAAAATAGTTTTCTCTCAAACATGATTCATGATATCCCAGCAGAAGGTTTTTCACAGGGTAAAATCACCTTAGAACACACCACAATTCCTGAAATTAGTATGGTACCATCAACAAATGAATTCTAATGTAACTAAAGTCTGTTATCACCCTTTATAGTTCTCCTTTGGTAACCCTCAAAATCTTCGATTCACTGCAATGCATTTCAATGGGGTACTATCATTTATATTGGTCCCAAGATGGCTGCCAGCAATTCCAGGATGAAGGGCTGACAGCCAATCAGATCTCACGATGACATGTGTGGTTAGGCTCCGCTCAGATATATATGTTTTTTCTTTTTCAAATTTCTCAAGAACTACTGAACGGATTTACACCATTTAACCAAAAGGTACGACTCTGAACCAAGGGCTACCTTTTTGCCAAATTTGGTGTAATTCCGTTCAGCAGTTCGGGCTGTAGCTGCGATGAAAGATTCCTATGGAAAATTGCATGGGGAAAACACGTTTTTGGACCCCCCTTTTTTCTAGGCCCCCGCTTGCTGAATCACCCCGAACCTTTCAGGATAGGAGTGGACCGGAGCGGGCCATAAGTTTTGAAAAGTTTGCGAAGATTCGTCAACCGGCGCCAAAGTTATTTCAAATAGAATGTTGTGGATTTCCTATGGAAAATAGGTCCTAACTATAACTATCTACTGGCGACCGCCAGTAGATAATATATATATATATATTTCAGTGAAAAAAACAAAGGTTAAATAGACATTATGGTTAGGCTGCCACTTACACAACGTACCAGAATCCTCACCCAAAATTGTTGGAGGAGTGGTGCCAGTTAATGGCAACTACATGCAAACACATGATGGATCTTTTGTCAAAATATGCGAACCTTGAAGAAGTGATAGCAGAAACTGCCAAACTGAAAGATCTATTAGGCAAACACCAGGTGAAAGAGGAAATTTGCTTGTTTGTACCCCAAATGGAAAAGCGAATAGAGAAGTATGAAAAAGAGATCAAGATGAAAAAACTGCAATAATTCCTGTGTGACAAACAACATTATGTGAATGGGAGAATTTTAACCTTTTCCAGAAATTTTGATGGGGCCATCAGATAGTTCAAACAGGCAGGGGCTATGAGACAACAATATTTATTCACCTCCGGATCGGGATCTGATAATTATTCTTCAGAACTTGACAACCAGGCATCAAATGCATCAAAAGACATCCTCTCAATCTCAGCCGTGGATGAATACCATTTTTGACAATCAAACCAGGCAACAAGGGGAAGGCCACCAAGAGGAAGAGGAGGAAACAGAGGAAAAGGAAACAGCAGGAAGGAGTGGATACAACAACAGACAATGTGCCTCATGGGAAGAACACCAGGCAGACAAGGAAGCGATAATGGGTGAGAACCAGTTTACAGTTATCAATCTGACATTGCATGTTTTAGCCCCTGAAGAACGATCGTTATTTGCACTTGTTCTTTCCTTTTGCCCCTCAGCGAACCTGGACTATTTCAGAACATGCATTGATATTTTTTTATTTGTGTGCAAACAAAAACTCAGAAAGGTGTTTATGCAGCAGAGTAGGAAGAGTAACATTAGACATGTTTCTGCAATTTCCCCGGCTCGCGACACTACCTTTGACGGGTTGACCCTTGGTGATATCCCTGGGTTAGCTGCCCTGGTAGATTTGGAGGGAGGGAGTTCAGCCTGGGACTTGGAGAGGGACTTTTTGACATCTCTCAGTGACATTACTAAGACCTCTGAAATACCATAGCAGCCCAACTACATTCTTGTCACTCTAGATGTGGTATCTTTATACAAATGCATTGATCACTAGCTGGTGATCCACCTGTGGACACTTTTTTCGAGACAAGCCTTTGCATAAATTTGATCATTCCAAGATGCTATTGGATATGTTGCGCTTCTGTTTAGAGAATACCTTTTTTGTGTTTAATGATGTATGATACTGCCAACTAGTTGGGACTGCTATGGGAAGCTGCTTTGCTCCAACTTATACCTGTATGTTTATGGGGTGATGGGAGGAACAGCATGTGTGGGTGGAAGAAAACAAGAGGTGGACCAATCACATCGCATTCTGTACTCATTACATTGACGACCTGTTTCTGATCTGGGAGGGTCCCAAATATGAATTACACGATTTCTTGTCACATGTTGCCCAGAATGATTTAAACCTCGACTTCACACACAAGTCCTATGACACCCAGATCGACTTCTTAGATGTGTCAACCAAGATAGTTAATGTGAATATACAAAGTAGTCTGCACCGTAAGAGCACAGCAGGCAATAGTATTCTCCATGCCAACAGCCAGCACCCTGACAGGTTAAAGTGGAGTATCCCATATGGGGAACTCTTGAGAGCCAAGCGTGAATCGTATTACTACAAGGAGTTTCAATGAAGAAGAAGCATGTATATCTTCCAGGTTCAGGGCTAGGGGTTACCCCTATAAGGTTCTCAGAGTATCAAGCAGTAAAGCAGCCCGGACATCTAGGGAAATTTTGTTAACTAAAAAGGAGAAGTAGTAGCAGGACCAACAAGCAGTCAGATTAATCACAACCTAAGGCAGTGAATCAGGTGCATTAAGAAAGATGCTCAATAGGCATTGGCATCTAGTTAAAACAGAGACCCTGTCATTGGAAGGGTTATGCGACTCATAACAAATAACAACCTGTTATTTGTAAAGCGCGAACTAATCACTCGTAAGGGTCTCAAGGCGCTGGGGGCCGTCGGGGAGATTAAGTGAGCTATTGCCCAGAGTCACATGATGCTGAGCTCATCTGCCTCCGGTGTGGGAATCGAACCGTGATCCCCACTCTCTGGAGTCAGTTGCCCTGGCCGCTGCGCCACATCTCTCCACTGAATCCCCTAGTGACCTACCGCAACTCGAGATCTTTGCAGGATTATTTGGTTCACAGCTGCACCAACACACAGGCTGACAGGGGGAACTGGTTGCAAGAATAGAGTGGTTTCTATAAGTGTGGTAGGTGTAAAGCCTGCAAAGGGAGCAGTAATGAGAAAGAGTACTCTCTATCATCAGGCAGAACACGATGCATTGACAAGTTTATCACATGGGGGAGTGATTACCTGGTCTATGTCCTACAGTGTCCAAGTGGACATCAATATGTTGGCAGTACCATATGCCACGTGAAAAAGAGAGTTCTGGAACACTACAGAGCAATCAAAAATGTTGATGAGTGAGTGGGTGTATGACTGCCTGTATGGGTTAGCGAGTAGATCTGTGTATAGAGTTATGAATCAGTGAATGGGTGTGTAAGTATGTGTATGAGTCTGGGAATGGGTTTGTGAATGTTTGTGTGGGAGTGGCAGTGGTCGTATGCAAGAATCAATAGGAATGTCAGTGGGTGTGTCAGAGATGCTGTGGATGATGTCATCAGTGATGTCATTTGAGATGTCATCTGTGATGTAATCAGTGATGTCACTGACCATGTCATGAGTGATGTAATATGTGAGGTCATAAGCAGTGCACTGCAGGGTCGCGAGTTATAGTTAGCTCATCTAACTACAACTGCTGAATTTCTCTGGTTTTATACGAATGAAATGTCAGCCTAACTATAACGTCACTGTAACTTTTGTTTTTTCCAGTGAATATCTAAGGGTTTTTATCCTCCAACTAGTAGTGCGCCGGGAGGCACATTAGCTGAGTGGTGGAGAAAGGGGGCGTGGCAATCCTCCTGTGTGGGACCTACTGAAGGTAGCAGGAGGGGTAGTTGGGGGCCAACTACCCCTCCTATTACCTCCAGTAAGTCTCATACAGCATGATTGCTGAGTTCTGATAGCACGCCAAGCCAGCTTTCTCCACCACTCTGCAAATGCACCTCCTGGCATGCTCTTGGTTGGGGGATGAAGTCCCTTTGCCTCTTAAGGGTCCCTGCGGGCCAACTAGCCTGCCTGTTACCTCCAGTAAGCCACACAGCTGGATTGCTGAGAGAGGGTCAGAGGCCATGCCCCCTTTCTCCACCACTCTGCAAACGAGCCTCCTTTTCATTGCCCCCGGGATCTGGCCCACCCGGAGGCCTAAATTAAATGAAGCGTGGGAGCCCGTGCTTTGGTTTATTTTTGGGCCGGATTCGCAGTTCCACTGCGAATACTGCCAATTGTTTAAAAAAAAAATGCTTTTTGGGCCCTGGGGGGTCCCTGTGGGACCCCCTGAGTAGGCCTAGAGGTCAGGGTGTTTCTACCCTGACCACTTTTCTTGTTTTTTCACGTTTTTTAACCTTTTTTCTTGTGACTCGGTTCAACCGAGTCACAAGATGGCTGCCAACATTCCTGGTTTGAAGTGTTGGCAGCCAATCAGATTGCAGGCTCGTGATCGGGAAGATTCACGGATCCTCCGCGGCCACAGTTGTATATCTGAGAAATGTTTACATTTCTCAGGAACTACTGAACGGATTTACACCATTTAACAAAAAAGAGTTCTTTCTGAACCAAGAGCTACCTTTTAGCTAAATTTGTTGTAATTCCGTTCAGCAGTTTGGGCTGTAGCTGTGTCTAAAGTTTCCTATGCAAATTAACATGGAGAAAATGCGTTTTGGGACCCCCTTTTTCTCGGCCCCCGCTTGACAAATCACCCCCAAACTTTCAACACAGTAGCTGACCTGACCGCCCCATTAGTTTTGAAAATTTCACGAAGATTCGTCAAACAACGCCAATGATATTGGTCAAAGAAAAAACGCTTTTCCTATAGAAACAAGGTCCTAATTATAACTATCTAATGATGAGCGCCAGTAGGTCATATATATATATATATATATATATATATATATATATATATATATATATATATATGACAAAAACAGTCTCTTCTGAGGAAGCAACTGAAGGGGACTCAACGGGGAATACAGGAAAGGTAACTTTATTTAAAACACTGGCATGACGCGTTTCGGCGCAATGCCTTTATCAAATGCCATATATCGGTGAAATGTCCCGCCAACCTCCTTCCTTATTTATGCAAATTGCTCCCGCGTATATATATACATACAGTAAGGCACCTACGTTGCTTTCTTATTGTAGGTGACTAGTTTTTCACAACCAGACTGTAATAAGAAAAAAAGAGACACGGCCTTATACAGTAATATAGTTATTACAGGCTTCCAAAGTATATTAAAAATCTTAGTCTAAATTACAGTACAACACCATTTATAGCATGGTGGAATACGATGCAGTTTACAGTAATGTTTGCAGGTTGACACTTGCAAACATAAATTTCTTGATATACGATCTTTGGGTATGGCTGAACATGCGACAATGCAGGAGGTCATGAAAATCAGTTTGGGCAGGGAAAAGGGTGTGCCCAGACACTGCATCACATCCCAGAAAAGTTTGCTGCTTTGCATCATGGTACATGCAGTCCACAATTTTCACTCCCTTCAGTGTTGACTGTAGTGTTACACCAAAGTTTGGTGTAGCACTACAGTCACCATTATGCAAAGGAGCAAACGTTTCTGGGATGTGATGCAGTGTCTGGACACACCCTTTTCCCTGCCCAAACTGATTTTCATGACCTCCTCTACCATTTATCTCACGTTCCTAATGTTCTTTTTTTTAAAAATTGCATTCCCGCCCATTGATTATGCGTCATCTGGTTCGAGCTGGAGATTCAGGCCCGAGCCAGAGAGCACGGCTTGAGCCGGAGATTCCAGCCCGACTGCGAATGTAAAGATACGACTTGTAAAGGACCTCTGTGAATACCAAAAGTCGTAAAGTTAGACTTTTGTCTCAGATTGCCTTCGTGAATCGGGCCCTGAGTTTCTGGCCCACTTAAAACGTATCTATTAGGATCAAACCATGAGCATATATTTTGAATGCACTCCTTGCTCTTATTGTGCAGTGGAAATTGAGCAATATGGTGTTAAATTTAATTTAAACTTCAAAAACAGATTTCATTTTGAATTTTTTCAGTTCCCAGTCCCTCTCTAATAATTGCTAAAGATTGTTTTAAACTCAGCAAATAAGTGGTAAGTTTTTCAATCTATGTTAAACTATCATGTATGAAAAAATAACATTGCAAGCGACAGCGATTATCAGTGAAAACACCTCATTTGAATCTAACAGCAAAAGGATGTGCCACGATTTGTTTGATTTTCCCACCGTTACTATAATCACATTGTAAAGTGTGATAACAGTTAGTGACTGAGAACTAGAAAAAACCCGCATATAAAATAAAATAGAAAATTATGTGCATAGATTTTGTAAAAGCAAAATGTCATTTTGTTGCCTATCGACAGAAAAATTAATATCATTTGTATCAGCACAGGGGGTTTGAAAGCTGGCATCTTCAAATAAAATATGCAGAATGTCAGCTGTATTATAATCTACTGATTGTGTTATTATTGAATCTAACCATGTGCATCTGAGATCACCATACCAAGGGCAAAAGAGAAAAAATTACTCAGCTGTTCTAATAGCAAAGAAGCAGAAAGCCAAGCTCTGGCATGAAAACGAATTCCTAATGTTCTACCCAAATAAGCTTCAGTATAAATATGCAAATCTGCCACTGATGAACATATTTCTATTTTTGTAGTTTGTGTTCTAAATTTCAGTGAAATATATATAATTTTGTCCTTCAGGAAAACTGTACATTTCCATTGGTACAGCTGGTTTGCTTTTTTAACATTTGGAGTGCAGTGGGTAACTACATAGTACTCTCTAGTGTTTTACGCCTTTGGTCCTGATTCCGAGTTGCACAGTGCTGGATGGGCAGTACATTCTCACACAAAAGTACAGTTACTGTGCAGTAAATCCATGCAATTACCCTGCAATAGCAATTTAAGCCCCATGGAATGGGGAATTACAGTGTGAGTCAGGACTTACCGGTAAGAAAACCACACGGAATTCAGAATTCGGTGGTGTTTAATGCATACATTTACTACCTGCTCTGAGCAGTTGGTTTATGTATGTTTCTGGTTCAGGGTGGAGCAGGTAAGGGGAAGGGGGATGTGATGAGTAAGGGAGGGACGGTAAAAGGAGAGCATTGTAGGCTCCCTGCTGCCAGAAAAGAAGGGGAGTGAGCCTTGACTGCTGCTGCTGAAACCTCATGTGATTTATCTGGACAAAATTAATAATGGGAAACATCAGGTATACTGGTCCCACACCCTAGAAATCTGGGTGCAAGAAAACTGACACACTCTGAATCCATACATAATCTTGTTCCACATGACTCTTAATCTGGTCTGTGATGTGGTATTCCACATCAATGCTTCCAAGACAATTTCTGATATGGTTGTCTATTTCATTATTGAGGTGATTTTTCATACTTGATTCCATGTAAAATGCTATAATTATCGTTTAGAATTTCAATTCAATTTTTATGGATCGTTTTGATTCTCAATTCATGATGGGTGGGTGGTCACATAACTTCATATAAGTAAGGATGGGGAGAGGAGTTGGCCTAACGGCTAGGGCGGTCGATGTCAAATCTGGGAAACCGGGTTCGAGTCTCGGCAAGGTCGCGCAACATCCTGTGATTCTGGGCAAATCTCTTAATCTCCCCATGCCAAACAAAAATGAATGTGTTCTCATGTAACGCAACTGGTGCTCGTGTAAAGCGTGCTGATACCCAATACCTTCGGGTCAAGTTCGCGCTATATAAAACTCTAGCTCGTAAGGTAAACTTTGTATGCTAAGCCAACCTAACTGATGACCTCAACACTTCAACAGCAGTTAGAGGAAAGGAAGACGAGTAGGAACCAACGCACCACATGAAATACCCAGACAAAGGACAGAAGAAAATGAATTAACCAGACATGAAAGAGATGTGTGGTGTCTCCTGTTGGGAAATCCTGATTCTGTACCCAGTGGTCAGCCCAAGCTTACCCTTGACAGTCATCCGTGCAGAAAGATCAGATCTCAAGACCCAAGCATGACAGAAATCAAGAAACAAGAAAGGAATCACAGGTAGATGTGTGTCTGCCATATTAGGTGACCAATATAGTCCCTCTACTTTATATGCCTGCCAACATCACGTGGACACTAACTTGTGGAACCATTATGGACGTGCATCAGGATAGAGCTCCTGTGAAGGTCACATGCGATGCTGCGCAAGGTTGGAGTTAAAAGACCAGGAATGAGACTACAGTCCCTTGATTTCAAGTACAGTGGCCATCTTTGGTCTTCAGCTATAAGTAGAGGCCACACCCAGTGACTGATTCAGAAGCGTTGGTTTTGGTGATAGCCCTGTTTTATAGCACTGCATTCAGGCAGCTCTTCAGGCAGAGGCATACCTCATACTGACCTGTGTGCTGCAGCCCAACACGGGACTCACCAGAACATTATGCTCAGTAGACTTGATAGCAAATTTAGGACTTTGCTATAAAATAACAAACTGAAGTTCAGTAGGAGCGCTGGTAATATGTCTTTGTCTTGTTGCTTCACTGCGCTGCTTGTCCTGAATGTTTGAGTACCAGTCAGCAAATGCAATTTCTGACATAAAAAACCTAAGCTTTTCAGGGGTTTCTCAGGAGCCTCGAGTTCTGGCTTCACAAGCCTTTGTCAAGGTTTTCTCTCCATTACCCTCTGTTGTTTATACAAGTTTGTTTGTTAGATCTGGCTTGACAGCGCACCTGTCTGCAAGATATATGATCAGTTCTTTAAAATATACATAAAGTGGAGTTTGGCTCCACTGAGATGAGTATTACTCCCTCACTTCATGCTATTTGGTGGTACCAATGTACATCATGAAGGACTATTTTACGTCTGAAAAGTATACTTAATCATCAGTTTGTGATTACATTATTTTTCTCCTCTATGCATCATACATTGGCATAGAGGAGATAAAGAATTGAACTTCTATACAGAAAGTGATCTTTTTGCTACTTTTTACCCAGCCAAAAGGGCAGGTCTTTATGTGATGAAAAGCACTTGTGCATACAACATATATGAACCACATTTGTGTAAGTCTGTGTTTACATGCATTGGCACATTAAAGTCGGACTTATTGTACAAGTTGGATCCAAAGCAAATCAGAACTAGGATTTGGTATCAGACTGTTGATATTCTTGAATTGCTTCTGATATAAAAGACACTTTGAACTACTCGACTCATTTAATTAATTAATTATTATCTCTGCTGCAAGAGATAGTTAGAACTATGTGAGTTAGTGGATATTAATTAAAAAACTCGTTCAGTCTTTTAGGTACGTGAGCCAACAAGCTCAGACTGTAATGGCTTTGAGCTGTGAGATGAGTAAATGGTGATACTGTAGTGTGCTTCACTTCAATCGATACACAAAAAACGTACAGGCCAGGTACATTGGAGCTTACGATCATATACGCAATACATAAACACATGAGCCATGCCCTTGTGAAGGTGTCCGTAACGCACTAACAATCAATCAATCAATATAACTTTATTCAATAGGGCCATAAAAGTTCATAAAAGTATTGCACATAGCTGTAATCAGACAGAAACGTTTAAAAAAGATCGTACATTAAAAACAGTTAAAAATAAGTCCATTAAGGACTTCAGGGTTCAACAACACGACAAATAATACATCAAGTAACCATACTTAAAGTGAGCAGAAAAGTGCAAGTCGAAGTCAGATATCAGTGCTCCATTACAGTATTATAGGCAGTGGCTACAGTTGAGAGAGCATGAAGATGGGATAGAGAGAGAACAAAAACCTCAAATAGTGTCCGCCATGCGCTCCTACTATCCCCGAAAAGTAAACCCAACATCTCTGCCAACTCTATATACTGAGCCACGGTGCGCGTAAAATTCTGACAGACTAGCCCATCATGGTCTATCTAGCCCTAAGTGCTTCTTTCAGGAAGGTACAGACAATGAAAACGTGCTAACATGATTTGCAATATCTCGCAGACTTCTTTTGCAATTTCAAGTCTCCTTCCTGACTGTCCCTTCTCAACTCCCTTTCCCCACATCTGGCTACTCCAAATCTCTTGATGTCACAACAAGCAGAGGCAGGAATGTACTCCTAAACATACCTTCTGAATTTCAGTATTTTTTTTGTTTTATTTCCTATCCATAACTGAAGACTTTTTAGCAGAAATTCTGAGGTATATTTAACACATTTTGAGGTGTTCTAAGCAAAGTTAACTATTACCTCAATTCAACTATTGTTTTCTTCAATAGTAGGCTTATATGCCACCGGCTAGCCCCTAAATGCAACACATTGCTGGTCAACACTCGTGGTGCATTGCTTTCACCATGTGCAGCAGTATTTGGTCACAGGGCCTAGCACCTTCTACTGTGCATGGCCCTTGGAATTGTGCAGCTAGGTTCAGCTTAGGGCTAGCCTTGTGGCCAGGCACTGGGCCCAATTCTCCACGGGTGCCATCCTCCTATGCACACACCCTTCAGCATTGTACAGTTTGAGGGTGGATAACCAGTACTACCCATAACAATACATGGCAGGAAGTTAGTCATAGGCCCTGTCCTCCAGACAACCTCTGTGCAGAACCTTCTGTGGAGGCCAAGCACCTGCAGACCACAGCCTTCGTCTGTGCACAGCAGGGGCCAGTTGAAGAGCCTGACTAAAGGCTGGCCCCTGTAACAATAATCCCTTGGTGCCCAGCCCTCTGTGCAGGCCTTTAGCCATGTGCTGCAGATGATTAACCGCAGGGCAAAGGATGCTGCCAGCCCTGCCCCCACTGTGCCATGTGTTGTTAATTCCCACATGTGGCCACTGGCCATGTGCAGTAATTGTGCACTAAATATTTTTTTCTCTTTTTTTGTAGGATTTGCAAATACTGTGTTGAATTTGTTAATCCTGAAACCCAAGATTATTTATAGTTAGCTGCTGAACTGTAAGTGGTGAATTTCAGTGGCTTTTAGGGTTTGTTTTGTAACCATAACTACATTTTTAACTGTGTTTTTTGAGTGAATTTCTGGAGTTTTCTTCACTTTAATTCTTGCTTTTTTCAGTGAATTGCGAGTTTGTTTTCTAATGTACCCTCAGATCATATTATCAAATACACCTGTGGATATCATAATGCCTTTATGTCAATAATTGTGAAAAACATGAAAACGTTTTCGGAATACTCAAAAGATTGTTGAAATCCATATTCATTACAAGTCAAAGTTTTTTTTTTGTCTTCTTAATCCGTTCCCACAAAAATCTCTCTCTCTCTCTCTCTCTCTCTCTCTCTCTCTCTCTCTCTCTATATATATATATATATATATATATATATATATATATATATATATATATACACACACACACACATATATATATATATATATGTATGTATGTATGTATGTATATATATATATATATGTATGTATGTATGTATATATATATATATATATTTGGTCGTTGGTTGACTAAGGTGTGAGCCCTGATCATGCAGCAACCACAATCCTTGTTAGGGTAAGGCACAAGCAAACTCCAAAATAGCCTGTGCTCAACCCCCTGGTAGTGTGGCACAGAGCAGTCAGGCTTTACTAAAAGGCAATCATTTTTGCAACACTTCAAACAGTAATAAAGTGAAAACACTACCCAAAAATGATCCCACACCAAGGTAGAAGAATAGAACGTTCATTAATAAATAAATCAAAACCAAAAAACAAAAACTCAACCAGTAGAACCGGAGATATGACATTATAAAGATTTTAGTAAAACTAGCACCAAAAAGCACAAACCGCCAACTGTGGATATCTGGTTGTGCCGGACCTGGTCAAAGTCATAAGTTCAGGGTGACTGCGACACAGAAAGCATCCTTTTTGGATTTGATCAATATCTATTCAGCTGTTTGAGAGAAATTAAGCTTCAAAATGTATAGATATCTAGTGACGTGGTACTACTGTGGGACTACTGATGGAAAAAATGACACATGAAGCAAACGTATTGGCTGGTGATACGGGACTTGGACCAGTCCTGTGAGACCAAGTGCTGTGATTGACTGGCAGCAACATGAAGATAAATGTTGTTGCCTCTATTGTAGGACTCAGGGTCTCGATCCTCGTGTCCTGAAAAGGAAATTAAACAACATGTAGGGTGGCAGGATAGGTGTACCTTGACTACCTGGCCCTTATGTGGGGGGGTCCTAGAGGAAACCTGGGGTCAAAGTACATTTATTTTTGCATTGACGTGGACTCACGGTACTCTTGTGGTACACAGCATGACCCCTGTGTAAATTCACAGGAGCACAATGAAGTTACCGCAAGATTACGGTGGAACCCCAAACAAAATTGACAAAAAAAGTTGGATTGGTGTCCATTGGTGTTGAGTGCCCATTGCGGGGTTGGTCAGCAATGGGAGGTTGCTGACAGCATGGTTTTGTGTGCAAGGCATTGCCAAGGCACTGCAGGGGTTGGTCACCCATGGGTGGTTGGGCACCCAACCCCTTGCCTGGATGGCCAAAGGTCAAAGCCCTTGTGTGGCAGGAGATTGAGCTCCCACTGGGGATTGGCCACAGGGGTCTGTTTGCCCAACACCCTTTCCGCATTGCCAATGCGGTGCTTAGTATGGGCTTGGCAACCTCATGAGGCTTCTCAATGAACAATTGTCCGCAGGGGAAAGGCTGTGCTCACACAGCATATATATAAATATATGTATTGTCTTGTCCGTCATTGAAAAAATACCAGCATCCACATATATGCATATACGTATATATATGTATGTGTATATATATATATCTATATATATATTTAGATCCACGAAGAAGGGTCATTCCGGGAACGAGCCCATTGTTAGGTGGTGCGTGCTGCCGGAAAACCCAAAACCGGCTATTAATATCCACAATTATTCCAAGTAAAACGCACTCTCAAAGTCTTGGATGCCAAGCAGGAAGCTCATTTATTGCTCGTTACGCGTTTCGACAATTACTGTCTTGATCACACGACTATATATATATCTATATATGTATGTAAATATATATATATATATATATATATATATATATACATACATACATACATACATACATACATCTATCTATCTATCTATCTATCTATCTATCTATCTATCTATCTATATATATATATATATATATATATATATATATATATATATATATATATATATATATCCAAGTCGTCAGTCCGCATAGCACCCGAGCCACTTCCTGACAGCGGGCTGAGGCGGGGTCGCGAGCCCCCAATATTCCAACCAATGTTCGTTAATAGGTAAAAAAACAAACACACCAAAGCCCTTTGTTCTGCTGCAAGCGTGATTTATTGGCAAATTACACCCTACGCGTTTCGGAGCAGCGCTCCTTGCTCACGGGTAGTTGGGCATGCCCACAATGACTTCCTTATAGCATGATCATGTGACATTGAAATAATAAACATAGAAAACATACTCCCGAAATTAATTGCATTTCATTTGGCAAGTTATAAATTCATGATAATTTCAGCCATCGTCAAGTAAACATAAAAATAAATTACTATTTACACCAAAGAATATAATAAATGTTATTCGAATGGTACACCAATTCGGCACCTCACATTGTTTCAATACGACGATTGCAACTTTATGCACTGAATGGTTGTGTGCATAAACAATTCTGCCCCAATGGGCTGTAGTACCCGATTTCCTCAATTCATTCCGGGCAAAATCAAATATTGGAAATAACTTGTTGTATACCAGCTACCATTCTAGACGCAAACCATGGATTATGCGCCATAAAGCACAGAGAACCCCAATTCTGCCCTTGTGGGCATACACAATAATAATATAATAGCTGCAACAATGCCTACACAGCAACAAAATATAATCAATTGGTCCGTAAATACAGCACATTTTATGCGTTTACTTGACAGATATTTTGGCATCTTTTTGCCTTCCATTTGCCAGAAGTTCATTACTTCGGGACCTGTATAATAAAAGTAAAATTAAAATTAAAATTAAATTAAATCAAACACATAGTCACAAACGTATTAATGCATACATTGCTTCCTCACCCTATATACAAAAAACAGTGAAAATAGTGATAGTGCATAATTAAAACCAGGCTATTATTCATACTCCTGTAATGCCTTCATACACATTAGTCAGGCCTTCATTAAAAAAGCTGATTTATTCACCCCAAATGTACTGAAAGTGCCTCGTCATTATTGTGTCCAACTGGGTACATGGTGCCGTATTGAATAATCATTTTGGACTCTCGTCTCCTTAGTTCCTGCACCCTATCACCTCCTCTTTGACGTACAGGAATCCTCTCTAAAACACAAAATGACAGCAGGTCACTGTTCTGGTTATGTACATCTTTAAAATGTCTTGCAATTGGATATTGTTTATCTTTATGTTTAATCGCCCTCAGGTGCTCCAATACCCGCTTTTTGGCTTTATGAATGGTACTACCAATATAGTATTTCTCACATGGGCACCTGAGGGCGTAAACAACATAATCCGAATTGCAAGACAGATGTTTCTTAATCCGGAAGGGGGCCAGATCCTTGGATAATTTTACCTCTTTACAGTTTGTGCCGTGCTTGCAAGCTTTACAGCTACGGCATGTGAAAAACCCTTGTATCGTACTGCACTTCACCTCATTGTTAATTAAGGTGCTACAGATAATATCTTTAAGGGATCTAGCCTTACGGAATGTGATCTGAGGATAATCTCTGACATGTTTGATCAGGTCCGCATCCGTTCTTAATACATTCCAGTATTTTCTTAATGCTCCACGGACCTCATTAGACTGATTGTGGAAGGTAGTGATGAATCTCACACTAGTTTCAAGGGGTTGATTCATCTCTTTGGGCATGAGCAAACTGTCTCTATCTCTTTCAGTGGCTAATTTGCAAGCTTGATTTATGTTCTTGACTGTATAGCCTCTAGCCAGAAAACGTTTAGTCATCTCTATTTTTTCCACCTCAAACCCTTCGTTGGTACTGCAATTGCGTTTAGCCCTTATAAGTTCTCCCAAGGGAATACTATTTATCAGACTGTGGGGATGACAGCTCTCTGCATGTAATATGCTGTTCCCAGCTGTCATCTTCCTATGGAGTATAGTCTCCAATTTATCTCTTTTGCCACAATTTTCAAATCTAGAAATTCCATTTCTTCATGATGGAT
Organism: Calotriton arnoldi; assembly: GCA_963921515.1. Lineage (NCBI taxonomy): Eukaryota > Metazoa > Chordata > Amphibia > Caudata > Salamandridae > Calotriton > Calotriton arnoldi. The sequence continues at coordinate 2,504,644 of CAWUFW010000901.1, forward strand.
ATGGCAAGTGAAGGTAAGATTAAATGTATTGTTGTTAAGTTCCTCCACAAATCTGATGGCCTCTTCCCAACTGCCATCCCAGATACAAAAGATATCATCTATGTACCTGGCCCATGTCTTCACATGTGTTCTAAACATGTCTAGATTGATGGACACTTGCTCCTCCCACCAGCCCAGATAGAGGCATGCAAAGCTGGGGCGAAGCAAGTGCCCATCGAAGTCCCAAGTATTTGTTTGAAAACCTGGCCATTAAAAGTAAAATAATTCTGCGTTAAACATGTAAACATCATCTCGGCCAACATTTCCGTATGAGACAAATAGGAAATAGATCTCACTTTGAGAAAATGTTTACTAGCTTGTATGCCTAAATCATGGGGAATATTAGTATAGAGACTATTGACATCTAAACTAAGTAATAAATATTCCTTCTTCCACTGAACCCCTTCTAACAGTTTTAAGAAGTCCCCTGTGTCTTTAACAAATTAGGGTAATTTTTGTACATAGGGTTGCAAAAAATAATCGACATAACGTGAGGTATTCTCAAGGCAACTACCTCGTGAGGAAACAATAGGCCTCCCGGGAGGATTTTTATTATCCTTGTGCAGTTTTGGCAATAAATAAAGTGCTGGTAACTTGGGGAACCTACATTTAAGAAAATTAAATTCCTCAAGTTCCAGCAAGCCTCTCTCCTTCCAGTCCCACAATCGATTCTGATATGTCTCATTAGCTCTCTCATACTCCACTTTAGAGCTTTTTACATATTTAGTGGTATCCTGTAACTGCTTCATGCCTTCCTCAATGTAACTGTCTTTAGATAATACAACCACGTTACCCCCTTTATCTGATTTTTTCACCACAATCTCAAAAAATTGAATTTTGACTATACACAAGGACAAATAGATTTGTTCCAATTTACACGTAAATTGAGGTTGAAAAAATGGTTTGAAACCAGGGTGAACACTGTTAGTGAGGGGTCAACCAAACTCCCAGTAATATTACTATTGGGGATATTGATGTATTACATACGCTCCATGAATTGGAAGGTAAGCCCGATTTTATCCAGGATCCATATTTGAATTTGATCAATGAAAACATTAGTCTTGATTTATGTCATAGTAGTGGCTTTAAACCCAAGTCGATATTTTTACCCATGATAGCTAATGAAGCTATTGATGTGTTTGAGAGCGGTGTCATTAATGAATTTAAAAAACTGTCTAAGATTAAAAACTGTAGTAATTACAATATGTCGTATCAACATATGAAAGCCATTGAAAGTTTGAGAAATGATGCTGAGATTGTGGTGAAAAAATCAGATAAAGGGAGTAACGTGGTTGTATTATCTAAAGACAGTTACATTGAGGAAGGCATGAAGCAGTTACAGGATACCACTAAATATGTAAAAAGCTCTAAAGTGGAGTATGAGAGAGCTAATGAGACATATCAGAATCGATTGTGGGACTGGAAGGAGAGAGGCTTGCTGGAACTTGAGGAATTTAATTTTCTTAAATGTAGGTTCCCCAAGTTACCAGCACTTTATTTATTGCCAAAACTGCACAAGGATAATAAAAATCCTCCCGGGAGGCCTATTGTTTCCTCACGAGGTAGTTGCCTTGAGAATACCTCACGTTATGTCGATTATTTTTTGCAACCCTATGTACAAAAATTACCCTCATTTGTTAAAGACACAGGGGACTTCTTAAAACTGTTAGAAGGGGTTCAGTGGAAGAAGGAATATTTATTACTTAGTTTAGATGTCAATAGTCTCTATACTAATATTCCCCATGATTTAGGCATACAAGCTAGTAAACATTTTCTCAAAGTGAGATCTATTTCCTATTTGTTTCATACGGAAATGTTGGCCGAGATGATGTTTACATGTTTAACGCAGAATTATTTTACTTTTAATGGCCAGGTTTTCAAACAAATACTTGGGACTTCGATGGGCACTTGCTTCGCCCCCAGCTTTGCATGCCTCTATCTGGGCTGGTGGGAGGAGCAAGTGTCCATCAATCTAGACATGTTTAGAACACATGTGAAGACATGGGCCAGGTACATAGATGATATCTTTTGTATCTGGGATGGCAGTTGGGAAGAGGCCATCAGATTTGTGGAGGAACTTAACAACAATACATTTAATCTTACCTTCACTTGCCATATCCATCATGAAGAAATGGAATTTCTAGATTTGAAAATTGTGGCAAAAAGAGATAAATTGGAGACTATACTCCATAGGAAGATGACAGCTGGGAACAGCATATTACATGCAGAGAGCTGTCATCCCCACAGTCTGATAAATAGTATTCCCTTGGGAGAACTTATAAGGGCTAAACGCAATTGCAGTACCAACGAAGGGTTTGAGGTGGAAAAAATAGAGATGACTAAACGTTTTCTGGCTAGAGGCTATACAGTCAAGAACATAAATCAAGCTTGCAAATTAGCCACTGAAAGAGATAGAGACAGTTTGCTCATGCCCAAAGAGATGAATCAACCCCTTGAAACTAGTGTGAGATTCATCACTACCTTCCACAATCAGTCTAATGAGGTCCGTGGAGCATTAAGAAAATACTGGAATGTATTAAGAACGGATGCGGACCTGATCAAACATGTCAGAGATTATCCTCAGATCACATTCCGTAAGGCTAGATCCCGTAAAGATATTATCTGCAGCACCTTAATTAACAATGAGGTGAAGTGCAGTACGATACAAGGGTTTTTCACATGCCGTAGCTGTAAAGCTTGCAAGCACAGCACAAACTGTAAAGAGGTAAAATTATCCAAGGATCTGGCCCCCTTCCGGATTAAGAAACATCTGTCTTGCAATTCGGATTATGTTGTTTACGCCCTCAGGTGCCCATGTGAGAAATACTATATTGGTAGTACCATTCATAAAGCCAAAAAGCGGGTATTGGAGCACCTGAGAGGCGATTAGCATAATGATAAAACAATATCCAATTGCAAGACATTTTAAAGATGTACATAACCAGAACAGTGACCTGCTGTCATTTTGTGTTTTAGAGAGGATTCCTGTACATCAAAGAGGAGGTGATAGGGTGCAGGAACTAAGGAGACGAGAGTCCAAAATGATTATTCAATACGGCACCATGTACCCAGTTGGACACAATAATGACGCAGGCACTTTCAGTACATTTGGGGTGAATAAATCAGCTTTTTTAATGAAGGCCTGACTAATGTGTATGAAGGCATTACAGGAGTATGAATAATAGCCTGGTTTTAATTATGCACTATCACTATTTTCACTGTTTTTTGTATATAGGGTGAGAAGCAATGTATGCATTAATACGTTTGTGACTATGTGTTTGATTTAATTTAATTTTAATTTTAATTTTACTTTTATTATACAGGTCCCGAAGTAATGAACTTCTGGCAAATGGAAGGCAAAAGGATGCCAAAATATCTGTCAAGTAAACGCATAAAATGTGCTGTATTTACGGACCAATTGATTATATTTTGTTGCTGTGTAGGCATTGTTGCAGCTATTATATTATTATTGTGTATGCCCACAAGTGCAGAATTGGGGTTCTCTGTGCTTTATGGCGCATAATCCATGGTTTGCGTCTAGAATGGTAGCTGGTATACAACCAGTTATTTCCAATATTTGATTTTGCCCGAATGAATTGAGAAATCGGGTACTACAGCCCATTGGGGCAGAATTGTTTATGCACACAACCATTCAGTGCATAAAAGTTGCAATACGTCGTGTTGAAACGATGTGAGGTGCCGGAGTGGTGTACCATTCGAATAACATTTATTATATTCTTTGGTGTAAATAGTAATTTATTTTTATGTTTGCTTGACGATGGCTGAAATTATCATGAATTTATAACTTGCCAAATGAAATGCAATTAATTTTGTTTAGTATGTTTTCTATGTTTATTATTTCAATGTCACATGATCATGCTATAAGGAAGTCATTGTGGGCACGCCCAACTACCCGTGAGCAAGGAGCGCTGCTCCAAACGCGTAGGGTGTAATTTATAATAAATCACGCTTGCAGCAGAACAAAGGGCTTTGGTGTGTTTGTTTTTTACCTATTAACGAACATTGGTTGGAATATATATATATATATATATATATATATATATATATATATATATATATATATATATATAATCTACTGGCGGTCGCCAGTATATAGTTATAGTTAGGACTACGTTTCCATAGGAAAAGCATTTTTTGATGTGCTTATAACTTTGGCGTCGTTTGACGAATTATTACGAAATTTTCGAAAAAGTTCCTCTTTTCAGGTGAGCTCCTATCCTGAAAGTTTGGGGGTGATTCGTGAAAGGGGGCTGAGAAAAAGGGGTCCCAAAACGTGTTTTCTCTATGCAATTTCCATAGGAAACTTTAGACAAGGCTACAGGTCAAACTGCTGAACGGAATTACGCCAAATTTGGCACGGAGAAAGGTCTTGGTCCAGAAAGCATGCGTTTGTTTAAATGGGGTAAGTCCATTCAGTAGTTTTAGAGAAATATCAAAATTTACAGATATCGATATTTGAGAATTCTGACATCTGATTGGCTGAGGCGTTTCGAGCACGACCGTGCGGCTCATTGGTTGCGAACTGTTCAAACTAGGAAGTGTTGGCAGCCATTTTGTGACTGAGTTGAAAGGCGTAGGGCGAAACAAAAGAGAAAAATTGTATAAAGAGGGTATAGTAGGAACATTGTGGTCTTAGTTTAAGCAGTCTGTACGGCGAGCGTGCGGCTCATTGGTTGCGAACTGTTCAAACTAGGAAGTGTTGGCAGCCATTTTGTGACTGAGTTGAAAGGCGTAGGGACGAAACAAAGAGAAAAATTGTATAAGAGGGTCTAGTAGGAACACTGTGGTCTTAGTTTAAGCAGTCTGTACGGTGCAGAGGCAGGGAGTTTGAATGTTGCGTAGGCCGTGGAAATCACAACCGCAGACGTGGAAATCACGTCCGCAGAACAACGGTGCGCGGTATTGCGGCAAGGTTGCGTAGGCTCTGGAAATCCCATCGGGAAAATAACAATGCGCCGTATTGCAGCCTTCCTTTAATATAATGCGCACTAATGTTTACTTATAATGCGGTGTTCACTTTTATCACGGACAGTGTCACTTTCTTACACGAAAATTAATATTATGTGGGAGGGCGCGTTCTGTTCGTGTGTCTGGAACAAAATTAACGTTTAATTGGCTGAGGTGTTCCAACAACGAGCTCAATGTTCATTGGCTGCGAACCATTGAAAGTAGAAGTGTTGCCAGCCATTTCCTCCCCGTGCGCGGAGTAGCAGGGACATCTGATTGGCTGACGTGTTCCAAGCAGGACATTCCCAAGCTTAATGTTCATTGGCTGCGAACCATTGAAAGTAGAAGTGTTGCCAGCCATTTCCTCCCCGTGCTCGGAGTAGCAGGGACATCTGATTGGCTGACGTGTTCCAAGCAGGACCTTCCCAAGCTTAATGTTCATTGGCTGCGAACCATTGAAAATAGAAGTGTTGCCAGCCATTTCCTCCCCGTCCGCGGAGTAGCAGGGACATCTGATTGGCTGACGTGTTCCAAGCAGGACCTTCCCAAGCTTAACGTTCATTGGCTGCGAACCATTGAAAGTACAAGTGTTGCCAGCCATTTCCTCCCGTCCGCGGAGTAGCAGACACATGTTATTGGTTGACGTGTTCCAAGCAGGACGTTCCCAAGCTTAATGTTCATTGGCTGTAAACCATTGAAAGTAGAAGTGTTGCCAGCCATTCCCTTCCCCTCCGCGGAGCATCAGGGACATCTGATTGGGTAACGTGTTCCAAGCAGGACCTTCCCAAGCTTAATGTTCATTGGCTGTAAACCATTGAAAGTAGAAGTGTTGGCAGCTATTCCCTCCCCCTCTGCAGAACACCATGGACATTTTATTGGCTAAACTGTTCCTAGTACAAGTTTGCTCATTATTGGCTGGGAACGGTTCACTGTTGTAAACCATTTTGTGACGCACTTCAATGGAGTACGGGAAAAGAAAGTAGTAGCGGGGAGGGTAGGAACACTATTAACTCTGTACAGTGGTCACAAGGTGGTGGAGAGGGATTGTGAAGGTAAAAATAGTTTTTTATATATTTTAAGGGCCATTTATATAATTGGCGTGGGGTGTACAAATCACGGCGGGAAAATAACAAAGTGTGTTGCGGTCTTCTTTTTATTAAGTTTGCGGGTGGGATACTTCCCAGGAGCACTGTTTAGTTATAATGTGGTGTTTACTTTTCTAACGGGGAGCTGTGGTTGCGCAGCAAAATTTCAGTCTAGGTTTGAAATAGTTTTTATAAAGCAATTACAAATATACTTTGTTCGGAAACTGAAGCTGTATATATCAAAGGGGTGACAAATAAAAACGCAATTCATAAAATATCCCTTAAGCGTGGGCACACCCTCCCTTTTTTTCTGCTATAGTTTGTAAAAGTGTTGCCCCATATTCTTGATAATATAAGAGGGCATGAGTTACTTTTAGATAAAGTAGAAAAGAAGTGCTACAAGAAACACTCCCGCACTACATCATCTCAGGTCACAAGAACAATAACAAGTAAAAAGAGTTAAACACAAATCACTTTATATTACATAGAAATGTACGCTTTATCATTTTTTATAATTTCTATTATTGTAGAATTCGGGAAAGTTCGGTCGTAGTGCTTAGATCACGTACTCCTTTAAGAATATATAGGATAGTAGTATAATAATATACACTACTGGTCGTATATATTCTATAGGGAGAAGGTGAATAGGAACCACAACAGACAAAAATAGAAATAGTAAAAAAACATTCAGAAATGTAGGGTTTATCAAAGGTATTCACTAAGAAAGTATCTATGGAAACAAATTTTTTTTAAACTGCAATTTCCAAACATATTGTCACTGTAAAAATATCTGATCAAGTAAGTTATAAAGGTCAGTAAACTGTTTTTCAGATGGTTTACTCCTGGCGGCGAGAAATCTCCAATTCCTGTTGTGTGGAAATATCACACTTGTACAATATACACAGTGTCACTGATGGCACACAAAAAGGAAAATGAAAATGAAGTCATCAATACAAAACAAGATCAATAACGAAATACATTCCAGCGATGAGTATGTTGACAGCTTCTTTTCTCCGGGACTTTGAAATCTTTCATCTTCGCGCCAACGGGTCATAAAGTGCTCTGAGTTCACAATGACTGTTAATATTATAATATACATATTCACAGTATATGATCCCAAGAAAGAAACAGAGTAAGAATGAGAAGGTGCTGACGTTAAATATAAATCTTTAGTCTTCGCGTCGACGGGTCATAAACTCCACTGAGGTCAGTATAAATGTTCATATTACAATATACATACTCACACTATATGATCTCAAGGGAGAAATAGACTAAAAACCAGAAGCTGCTGACGTTACATATAAATCTTTAGTCTTCGCACCAACGGGTCACAAACTCCTCTGAGATCATAATATGTGGTTATTATAATATACATACTCACACTATATGATGTCAAGGGGGAAATAGACTACAAACTATAAGCTGCTGACGTTACATATAAATGTTTAGGCTTCGCGCCGACGGGTCACCAACACTTCTGAGGTCAAGTACAGTGTCAATATTATAATATACAAAGTCACACTATATGAGCTCAAAGGAGCCAGAACAGGAACAATGTTTGCTGTATTCTGTCTGTTTCTGAAAACAAGCTGCTGATGTTACATATAAATGGCAAAAACAACCAATAACACTTTTTTCTAAATACAAGTGTTTAAAGATTGACAAATAGCTACGTATTATAAATATCTAGTATTGCATAATCAAACAACTTACAACTCAGGATTATGTTTTGTGGCCGCAAAAGAAGAATCCGACTGTAGAAAAGAGCACCTGCATCACTGAATGGAGACGCGTAAATAACTCGCAAAAACGAAACTAATCTATCAACTGGTGTGGTTTATATACTTTTTGGTTATTCAGTAGTCAATGGAAGGAAGATGCGGCTCCGCCCATTTAGATGTGACATTTTACAGTTGACACGTGCTCACGTTTTAACTGTTTCACTTGTGCCCGTGTTGGGAAAAGTTACAAAATGTGAAGCGGAAAAAGTTTCGATTTCGAACCTAACACGTATAAGGTCCTTAATATGTACATACGTTGGAGAGCTTAAAAACTGTTACCCGGAAAACCGTGTCACTTCCATTCTCATGAGTAAATACATTTATTGATTGCCGTAATTCTAAATAGAAGACATAAAAAAAAAGATCTATCAGAATAGAAGATAAAAATAACGTGATAATATTTCTCATCACTATGGTTTTAAATTAAAAAAATATGAGCATTTGTAAAGCGTACAGCTAACCCTGGAAAGGTGTGCCGGCGCTCGGGGCTTCGGACAGATTAGGTAAGGTGTTGCCCACAGTGACATAGTGGTGGGCTAACGTGCCGCTGGAGCCGGGAATCGAACTGTGAACGCTGTTGTTCGAAGTCAGGTATCATAGCTGCTCCGTCACACTTTTTCCAAACTTATATGTTAATTAGTTAATTAGTGCTAATTAAGTTTTAAACATTGTTAAATTATAACTTATAACAGATTACTGTAACAGTTAGTTTTTCACTACTAAAAGTATGCACGTCTTTTTTAAATTTAGTTAAAAACAATATAGGTTTTAGGGACATTGTAGTTAGAAATTAGCATTTAAAAAACCTTTGAAATTCACTGAAAAAACCATAGGTTTCAGGGACGTTATAGTTAGAAATTAGCATTTAAAAAACCATTGAAATTCACTGAAAAAACCATAGGTTTTACAGATGTTATAGTTAGAAATTAGCATTTAAAAAACCTTTGAAATTCACTGAAAAAACCATAGGTTTCAGGGCGTTATAGTTAGCTGGACATTTCACTCGTACAAAAACATAGAAATTCCACTGTTATAGTTAGTTCAGCTAACTATAACTTGCGCCCACAATGCACTGCTCATGACGTCACATATTACATCATTCATGGCATGGTCAGTGACATCACTGATGACATCACTGATGACATCTGAAATGACATCACTGATGACATCATCCACGTGAAAATCTGATGCACCTCCTCACAGTCTAATATAACCTTTAATACACCCACTGTAAAATACAGACTACCATTTTTGAAACCATCGAGACACCAATACCAGTTACTACATACGCACTCTTTGATTCCTAGGTCTACACACACATCCACTCATTCACCCATACATTCACTTATACATGCAGTTACTCATCAATACAACACTATGATATGCACTCATACACCGATTCAGACACTCACACACCGCCACTCATCCATGGAGTTACCGACACACCTAGACAGTCATGCAAAGAATCAATCACACTCCCATTTACTCACCTATATAGTTATACACACACCACCTCCCTAATTCATACAGATACTAACGCATAATTACTCTCTTATATAATCACTGATACAAGTATTCACTCATCCATACAGCCACTCTCACAATCACTCACTGTCACATATACTCATTTATATACAGCATCACTCACATATACTGCCTTTTACATATGTAGTTACTCACACATGTACCACTGAGACATCCATTCACTCACCAACACACCCATACACACACTCACCCACTCATACAGCTGTTTCCACATGCACTCTTGAACCCATACACCCAGTGAATCAACCACTCACACATCAATGCACAGAGTCACACACCTCCAACCCACCCACACACACACACTCAGTCTCCCATACAAATACTCAGGCAAACAATCAATAACCCATATAAACACTCATGTAGCTACTGACCAACCCATGTAGCAGCTTACACAACAACAGACAGACTGATACACACATTCACACAGATTAGTCACTAACCCATGCATTCAGTAAGACAAGTTTAATCACTCACTTATACAATCAGTCACACACCTGTAAAATCCCCCATCCAGACACTTATACACCCACTCATTCTTCAATACACCTAAGAATATATGTAAAACATATTTAAAAATTACAGAAACACACAGTCACTGGATGATGTCAGCAGTGATGTCATTGCAGATGTCATCAGTGATGTCATCAGTGATGTCACTGACCATGCCATGAATGATGTAATATGTGACGTCATGAGCAGTGCATTGCGGGGGCGTGAGTTATAGTTAGCTGAACTAACTATAACAGTGGAATTTCTATGGTTTTGTACGAGTGAAATGTCCAGCTAACTATAACACCCCTGAAACCTATGGTTTTTTCAGTGAATTTCAAAGGTTTTTAAATGCTAATTTCTAACTATAACGTTTGTAAAACCTATGGTTTTTTCAGTGAATATATATATATATATATATATATATATATATATATATATATATACCTACCTATAGTTAGGACCATGTTTCCATATGAAAATAATTTTTTTACTTGCCTATATCTTTTTCGCAGTTTGACAAATCTTCCCGAAAGTTTCCAAAAGAGGTGTCTCAGTGAATCTTGTTCTGCATGGAAAGTTTCAGGTTGATCTGTCAAGCAGGGGCAAAGATAAAGCAGAACAAAACAAGTGTGTTTCCCATGTTAATTCCCATAGGAGCTTTGAACACGACTACAGTCCCAACAGCTAGACGTAATTACACCAAATTTGGGTTTGCTGATCACGCTTGTAAATCCGTTCAGAAGTTGTTCAGAGATTTAAAGGAAAGCAAATAAGGATATCTGTTGCCGCAGCTCGTGCAGGGAAATGCAGAGCTCTGATTGGCTTACCAACACTTCAACCAGGAAGTGTTGGCAGCCAATTGGGGACTCAGCTTCAGCAGATTCCCACAAACAAAATGGGAAAAAAAGAAAAGGGGGCAGGTTAGGAATACCCTGACCCCGAAGCCTTGGTCTTGGAGTGTCCTTAGAAACCCACCATGGCATAAACATTTTTTTTTTCAGTCACAGCGAGTGTGGGCTCCCGCGCTTGATTTAATTGTAGCCCCCAGGCGGGCCAGGTCCCAGGGGTTGTGGGGATTAATGAAAAAATGGAGGGGGCGCACAGGGCCCTCCTTCAAGGGCTTAAAAATGCCCCAGGGGCCCCCCAAGCCCTGGGGGCCACCACCCCCCCTAGCTGTTTGCTGTGACTTGGGAGGAGATTTGACAACTCCCACCAAGTCAGAGCAAATAATCCACTTCCAGCAAGCAGGAGCTGACAAAATGCTCTTGCTTGCTGGAAGTGGAGGTTTCATCTGTTTCCCTGCCCGCTGTCAAGTGGGCAGGTAAACAGGCAAAACCAATGCTCTCACATACAGAGAGCTTCATGTTTAGCAGCTGCCTGTCTGTGGGAGCGATGCTGGCTAAGGAGCCGGAAGGGACCTTGAGGCTCCCCCCACTGTCCCGAGGGAAAAGAGGAGAAAGAAAAAAAATAAAGGTGACAAACAAGCAGAAAGAGGCAGAATAAAGGTGAGAAATGAGCAGAAAGAGGCAGAGTAAATGTCAGAAAGGAGCAGAAAGTGGCAATATAAAGGTGTGAAATGAGCAGAGAGAGGCAGAATAAAGGTCAGAAACGAGCAGAAAGAGACAGGATGAAAGTCAGCAATGAGCAGAAAGAGACAAGATAAAGGTGATAAACGAGCAGAAAGAGGCAGAATAAAGGTCAGCAACAAGCAGAAAGAGGCAAAATAAAGGTGAGAAACAAGCAGAAAGGCAGAATAAAGGTCAGAAATGAGCAGAAAGAGGTAAAATAAAGATCGGCAACAACAAGAAAGAGGCAAAATAGAGGTCAGAAACATGCAGCAAGAGGCAGAATAAAGGTGAGCAATGAGCAGAAACAGGCAAACTAAAAGTCAGCAATGAGCAGAAAGAGGCAAAAAAGGTGAGAAACGAGCAGAAAGAGGCTGAATACAGGTGAGAACCAAGCAGAAAGAGGCAAAATAGAGGTCAGAAACAAGCAGCAAGAGGCAGAATAAAGGTCAGAAATGAGCAGAAAGAGGCAGAATAAAAGACAGAAACTAGCAGAAAGAGGCATTAAAAAGGTCAGCAACGGTCAGAAAGAGGCAAGATAAAGGTGAGAAATGAGCAGAAAGAGGCAAAATAAAGGTCAGAAACAAGCAGAAAGAGGCACATAAAAGGTGAGAAACAAGCAGAAAGAGGCAAAATAGAGGTCAGAAACGAGCAGCAAGAGGCAGAATTAAGGCCAAAAATGAGCAGAAAGAGGCAAAATAATGGTCAGAAACAAGCAGAAAGAGGCAAAATAGGGATCAGAAATTAGCAAAAAGAGGCATTCAGATTCTACCGTGCCCACTTACAGACCCACACAGAGACTCATGCACTCGCTCACAGATCCAGTCAGATACTCCTGCACTCAATCACAGACCCACTCAGACAGACACTCATACACATACTCACAGACATATTCAGAAACTCATGCACCCACTCACAGACCCACTCAGAGACTCATGCACCCACTCACAGACCCACTCAGACACTCACAACCTGACTCACAGACCCACTCAGACACTCATGCACCCACTCACAGACCCACTCAGACACACATACATCCAGTCACATACCCACTCAGACAAGCATGCACCCACTCACAGACCCACTCAGACCCACTGAGACACTCATGCACCAACTCACAGATCCACTCAGACACTCTTACATCCACTTACACAGCTATGTACCCACCCATACAGTCACTCACATGCACTCAGAGACCAAAACAGCCACTCACACACCTACTCAGTTGCCTATACAGCAATTCACACAACCACTCTCAAAGGTTACAGGTTACAGTTAGGAAATAAAATCTAAAAAACATTGAAATTCACTAAAAAAACAAAGGTGACAGGGACGTTATAGCCAGGAAATAGAATTTAAAAAATGAAGGAAGTCACTGAAAAAACCAAAGGTTACAGGGACCTTATAGTTAGGAAATAGAATTTAAAAAAACCTTAGAAGTTCACTGAAAAAACCAAAGGCTACAGGGATGTTATAGTTAGGTTCAGATTTCACTCGAATAAAACCATTGAAATTCAGCAGTCACAGTTACCTGAGTAAACTATAGCTTACACCCCCACAATGCACTGCTTATGACCTCACATATTACATCACTCATGACATGGTCAGTGACGTCACTGCTAACATCTCAAATGACTTCACTGATGACATCATTCACAGAACCACTCACACACCCACTCACACCCCTAGGCAACCTGACATACACCCACACATCCCCCAAAGAACTCACATACCCATTCACAGAGTCATACAAGTACTCACACAACCAGTCACTCATCTATAGAGCCCCTCACACACCCACTCACTCACTTGTACAGACACTCACACAACGAGTCACTCACCCAAATAGATACTCCCATAACCACTCACTTACTCATACAGATAGTAACACATGTGCTCAGTCACCTAAACAGTCACAGAGACAACCACATACTCTCCCATAGACCCTCTCTCACATTCATTTAGTCACAGCCAGTCACACACCCACTCACTCGCCCATACAGCAGCTCACACATCAACTTAGACACCCATACACCCACTTACACACCTATTCAGACACCCAAACTGCTACTCATGTACCCTCACCTATACAGACACTCATGTAGCTGCTCACTCACTCATACCACCACTTACATACCCTTTCAGACATCCATATAACTACTCACACACCCACTCAGTCACTCCTTCATCCACTCACATAGACATTCACTTTTGAATACAGGCACTGACACATACTCACTTACCTATACACAAACCCAAACAACTGCTCAGTAACCTAAGCAGCCACTCACACACTGGGGGCCTCATTTACAAAAAAATTATGAAGCACTGCAAACCATTTTGCTGCACCAAGCTGCACCATTTTAAAAGCACAGGGATGCATCGTATTAACAACAATACAACATATCTGTGTGTTTTCCCCTGCAATGGTGCACAATTGGCTGCCATGCGCCAATGCAGGCACCCTTGCATCATGTTGCAAGGGTGCCTGCGTTGCGGGGATGATTGTTTTTGTGCTGGAAGGGACTCCTTCCTGCACAAAAACAATCATTGATGGCATGTTCATCTTTCTATGCATGCTGCAGAATGCAACAAGCATAGAAAGGGGAAGAAAGAGAAGAAATAACAGTATTTCTCCTCATTGCACCACTCTGACGCCTCCCCTGGGGAGGCGTTGGATTCTGACACATCCCTATCTTTACAAAACACCCATGGAATGCCCCTTTCACACAGAGTAATGTGTGCAAGGGGCCCATATTTACAAGGCCATTAAAAGTCATGCAGGTTGACTTTACCTGGCCTTGTAAATATAGGCAGGCACACTGCGCCACCGGTGCACCAAAAAAAGTAATGCACCAGTGGCACAATGGCCTTGTAAATGAGGCCCCCAGTGCCTTACCCATACAGCTACTTACACAGCCACAAAGTCATCCATATAGCTACTCACACACACACTTACACACCTATGCAGACACTCACATGGCCACTGACTCACCTATACAGCCACTCACACACCCGCTCACTCTCGAATACAGCCACTTACACAGCCACTCACTCACCCATACAGCTACTCACATACCTGCTCACTCTCAAATATAGCCACCCACACAGCCACTCACTCTCCAATGCAGCCACTCACACACCCATACAGCAACTAAGCCATCCACTCAGATACTTATACAGCCACTCGCAGAGCCATTCACAAACAGTCCTATAACGTACCTGTAACCTTTGTTTTTTTCAGTGAAATATATATATATATATATAAGGGCAGTGTTTTCCCGCCAGCACGTCGTTTGGAAACCGATTGAACACACCCGCCGGCTGTGACCCGTTAGGAGCTGGAGCTCCACACACACCAGCATAGGGATTGAGGAAAGACGTGAGCGCCTGACAAACGCTCGCAAAAGAACTTCTCTAACCCATTTGAACTGATCACCCATGTCATCTGTACACGAGCGGGGTCCCGGGCACGCCAGAGTCCGCAGTAAACTATTTACGGAAGCGCGGTTTTGAAGGTTTATTGATTTTTTAGGAACCAACGGAGTTTTGTAAATGGCAGCAGAGTGGTTAAAAGGACGGGAAGCGTCCGCTAATTTGATCTTCAAAAGAAACACCGAAACATTGGGGAATGCTGGCAGTCAACAGGCAGCGCCGCAAACTATGTCAACAATTAAACAAAAGGGAAACCAGCTTGAGAGGCTACGCAAGAAAGAAACGAGCAGATGGTGGGAGGCCACCTCTCTGCAAAACTATCTTGAAGTTAACAGAATCCCTAGAGGACTAAGGATTTTATTATACCCACGCTGAGTAGCCCTAAACCACAGTTATTAAAAGACTGGACTGATAATACTAATACTTGCTCAAAAAACATGCTGCACATGCTGATCAAAAATGCATGGGAAGAACATAAGGAGCTGACACAGCAAATACAAGTACTCATGGATGATCTAGAAAAGAGCGTAGATCAAAATGAAGTCAAGAGTGTTCTCACAGCTGTCGATGAAAAGATCAAGTCTTTTGAAAAGGGAGTGATCGAGAGGAAGGAGAGAAAATTCCAGCGAGACGAGAGAGATTACCGAACTGGGCGGATACTGACCTTTGCCAGGAAATTCGACAAAACAAGAGCTGATATGGCGAAAGACAGAGCCCTGGGTGTAGCAGATAAAGGTACAGACGGTTCCATCACGGATCTGAGTTCAGATCAAGAATCTGTGGACAGCAGTGCATCAAATCAAGGGGAATTGTCTTCTTTTTCCGAGGAACTACGCCTCATACAGAGGAATCAGGAACAATCGTTCAGAGGAAAACCCGGAGGAAGAGGAAGAGGCGCCAGCGCGAGAGTCAAAAAAGACACTGCAGGCGAAGGAAAGAACAGCAACACTGGTGTGGGAACAAGGAGCCAGAGTACAAAGAGGAAGTAATGGAGGACAACACACAGCAACTGACGGTAATGAACCTTTCAAACAGAGTCATAACTGAAATTGAAGAACAAGTTCTCAAATTAGGCCTATCCTTTTGTCCCGATGCACCCATAGACTATGCTCAAACACGCATCGACTTGTACCAATTTGTACGTAAGGTAAAATTGTTTAAAATGCACACAATACAGGGTAATGTAAATACCAGGAGTATGATTGCACCGAATCAAAGCAGCAATGTAGTACCCACATTGGCCATCGCAGACATCCCCACATTAAATATAATGCAGGATTTACAAGAGCAAATGTCAGTACCCACCAGTTCCCAGAATCCCCTTGACCAGACACACGATGATACTGCTCTACACACATTGGGCATTGAGACAGGGGCACTCAGCTTGACCAAATTCAGACCACCATCGAGATATGTGCCACAAACACCCAAAGACAACATTGATTTGTTTCACGAGAAGGTAGGCAATGATTTACTTAAACTCATAGGCACTAGCCCCAGAACGAAAAACATCAGTAAAGAGCAATGGGAGGCAGTCTCTAGTCTTCAAAAAGATGATAAAATTGTCATCAAATCATCAGATAAGGAGGGAACATTGTGGTGATGGATAGGGATAAATACATACAGGAAGCCCTGAGACAACTGAGCAACATGACATGCTACGAAAGGGTAGATAGAACATACCTGAATTCCTTACAAATCAGATATCATGAGCTCCTAAAAAAGTGGTTTGACAACAAACTCTTAAGCTGGGATGAGAGACAGTTCCTATTGAATGAAACACCTACCACACCCACATTTTACCTTTTACCAAAGGTACATAAAGATCCTGATAACCCTCCCGGCCGTCCCATTGTGTCTTCAAAAAACAGCCTATTGGAGAAAACTTCTGTATATGTAGACTATTTCCTTGCTCCATATGTTAAAGACCTGAACTCCTACCTTAGGGACACTAAGGATTTTCTACAGAAAATCCAAAATCTGCACTGGGAGAGGGAATACTGGATGGTCTGCCTAGACGTCGAAAGTCTCTATACGAGCATAAGACACACAGACGGCCTTAGAGCATGCCAACACTTCCTAAAAGCAAGGAACATTGAATTTTTGGAACATACACGCATGATCTTACAGATGATCGAAATATGCCTGACAGAAAATGTATTTATGTTTGATGGAAAGTGGTACAAAGAAATCCAGGGCACTTCAATGGGTACCTGCTTCGCCCCCAGCTATGCCAATCTTGTGGTAGGCTGGTGGGAGAAGCAGGTCCTATGGAGTGAGGAGTTGGAACGCTGGTCCAATAGCATTGGACTGTGGCTAAGGTATATTGATGATGTGTTCTTTGTGTGGGAGGGCAATGAATATGATCTCCTTGAGTTTGTTGATCGTTTGAACTGTAATACAATAAATTTGAAATTTACCATGCAGCACAGTCAGCAAAGTATTGATTTCCTTGACATCAGGTTGACCATCAGTGAAGGCAGAATTATAACAGACCTATACAGAAAAAAGACCGCAGGGAACTCTATTCTACACTCAGCTAGCTGCCATCCCCCCAATTTTAGATGGAGTGTCCCCTACAGCGAGTTCCTTAGAGCTAAGCGCAATTGCAGTACTGAAGCCTCATATGAGAAAACCAAACAGGATATGGTTAAGAGGTTCAAGAACAGAGGGTACCCGACCAAAATGTTATGGAGGGGTATCATCAAAGCAGACACCGTCAGTCGCAATGATGCCTTATTTCAAGTACCGAAGGTTTATGACAAACCAGAAGAAGCAGGAACACCAGACAGGTTCATAACTACATACAGCACACAGGCAGGTGACTTGAGAAGTATACTTAAGAAAAGATGGCATATCCTGACACAAGACCCACTACTTGAGGTAAAGCTAGGTCACTCACCAGCTGTTACCTTCAGGAAAAGTCCGTCCCTTAAGGACATTCTAGTCAACAGTCACCTACAAAGCAATAAAAAGACTTGGCTCGAACAAAGGGGAGGCTTCTACAAATGCAGTAAATGCAAAGCCTGTAGCCATAGTGAGAATGTGAGGGAAGCAATGCTACAGAGATCTAAAAAGAAATGGAAAATAACTAGGCCCATCACATGTGGGACAGATTTCGTGGTCTATGCCATCACCTGTCCATGTGGTAAATGGTATGTTGGTTCAACAACATTCCCAGTAAAGAAAAGAATTCTGGAGCATTGGAGAGCGGTAACAAATCGCGACTTCAGTTATAGTACATCCAGACACTTCAATGAGGCACATGAGGGTGATTGGACTAAAGGCAAGTACTTTGGCCTAGCCACGATCCCCAAACACCCTAGAGGAGGGAACCGAGTATTAGCGTTACGTAGACTTGAGTCCAGATTGATCCTTTTGTCAGGTAGCATGTTCCCCACTGGAATGAACAATGATGAAGAATTATACGTACATTTGTAGTGTAATGACGCTTCCCGTCAACCAACCAAATCAGTTCCCATTCAGTAAGACTATATAGTCCTTAATTTTAAATTTTAAATTTGAAATTTCATTCATTATTTTGTTAATATTGTTGAGTTCATGCTTATCACTGTTGTCTGCTCCGTTTAGAACGATTGTTGCGGTGAAGTACCATATGCAATATGTTAGATACTATTAGACTGTTAATGTAAATGTTAGATACTGAGGTTACGGTGTCTAATAAAATGTTAAGTACTATACTATGATGGAAGTATGAAGTAGCTGACATTATGATATTAACAATCTCTGTCCCTTACATTTTTTAACAGATTGATCAAACAACATAGAAGGAGAATAGCCACCAAGATATTGCTAATAGCACAAGAGATCGAAGCACGTTCCTAGGAACTGTCATCTCTCCTTATCTTTTGATCATATGAGAGGTACCGACGTATACAGCACCTCACATACTTTGTGGTATAACTCTGCATGTTTCTTTGGACAGGGCTAAAGGTTTAATTTACTGAATAGTTAAAAGGGGGTGGAGTCAAAACACTGGGTGCTGGATTTGTCAGTCGATACTGAGCAAGAGAACCACCCTCACTACCAGCTACAATACGCACCCGTCCTCTCTATGAGCACTGTGCAAACAATAGGTTTTGTTACAAATTCACTGTTGTGAACGGTCTGATGAGAGATAGTGTACTTCACCTCAGATAAGTAAAACATTTTCCTCGCACAATTTAGGGGTACTATACCCACAATCGAGAGAAAATACAAATAATATAAAAATAAAAAGTACTAATCATGTAAAAAATATAAAAAACATTAATCACGGAGACTGATTTCTAATGTAACTGTATTATGATTTTATACCATGGTATACTTTTGAAATGCTAATCAGAAGCATCTGTGATGTTAACAGTGATTATTTGTTTTGGCATGTAAACTCAACAAAGTATTTTTTCTATGTTGTTTCACTGCACGCTGCGTCGTGCACATCACTGCATCTTTAAATATACGTGGAACTGGCAAGAGGTCATGTGACCAAGATCTCGTTGGAGATCGAAACGCGTCTGTTGTTGCCAAGAAGAAACCCGTAACACCTTCACCTTGAAACCGGAGTGGCTTGCTTTTTCCTGCGAGGATTGCAGGGATCTTTGTTTGTATATATATATATATATATATATATATATATATATATAAACGCACAATCCACAGAGACCCTTGGCAACTGACTGCGATGAACCATGGTACGGGTGTGAATCTGAAAATTTGCAATCCAAGGTTTGTCTAATGTGGCACAACAAACACTCTGCAATTTTCAAAGGTTGAAAAGCGATTCCTTTATTTAGCAGCACACAAACTCCTGATGCGCTTCAGAAACTGAGATCTCCTCGGTCACAGGTCGAGGAGTTAACACCCAAGCTCCCTATATAACTGTGATACAGACTGTGCAGCAACGTGGAAAACGGACAGTACATTCCATTACGACGCATTCTTTCTGAGATAGAAAACAGGCGCCATATTAGCATAGGTTGCTACTCACCGAAATAATGAAGTGGTATCTCAGTATTAAATGTAATTACATTTCGCCGGACATAAAAATTAGGAAAAACAATAGGTATTTCTACCTTTTGAAAACTGTACACATTATTGCGAAGTGTAATGATACCTAAAATACTTCAGTATAGTGCCTGTGAAACTCATACATAACTATGAAATATTTTGTTAAATACAATATTTGTAGTGAAAGTGTACAAAAAATATATATACACAATGTATTACATGAGGCAACCTGTTAATGAGTATTTCATGAGTGCAAAACATAAGCATAGAGCCCAACTGGGCTCATACTAGAAAAGAATGGCTGTATATATTTCACTATGAACTGGGGAATGTTCCCCCTAGTCATAACATGTTAATAGTGACTTATGTGGCATTTACATGGCTAGCGTGGAAGCATCACATCCACATAATTGATGTATTGATCAAGTCCTGACGGGCTCAGAATTAGATGGTAGCAAAAATGAAAATTACAAAATATAAAAAACACAGAAATTAAAAATATGCCAACTACGGACATGCCCCAATGGGCTCACATCAATTAACCATCACCATAAAATAATATGCAAACAAAATATATTACATGAGGCAACTCGTTAATGAAAGTTTCATGAGTGTAAAACATAAGCATAGAGCCAAAGTGGGCTTATACTTAAAATAATGGCTTTATATATGTTTCACTATGAACTGGGGAAAGTTCCCTCCCAGTTATAGCATGTTAATGGTGTCTCATGTAGTATTTACATGGTTAGGGTGCGAAGCAGCACATCCACATAACTGATATATTGATCAAGTCCCAATGGGTTCAGAATCAGATGGCAGCAAAAATAATAATTACAAATAAAAAATACAGAAATTTAGCATATGCCAACTATGCACATGCCCCAGTGGGCTCACATACATTTAGGATCATCGTCACCTGTAATGCACCCTTTAGTTCTCATAGCATCCAAGGGAGTTACTAATATTGCCACTAAATCAACAGAAGAAAATAAGAAAAAAGATATGTCTTAGCTCTTTTGCACTCCATCTTCGTGAAAGAAGTCCTTTCCATGCCTGCATAACCTACTGATAATTCCTCATCATGATTGAGGCCTGACAGACTTAAGGTTTGGAAGTTGATGATGAACCTATATTCTGGTGTTCTCAGTTCCAAGGTTCTATTATCACCTCTCACATTGGGTGGTGTCCTGTCAAGTACACAGAATTTGAGCAGATGGGCATTGCTTGAAAGTTTAGTGCTGAAATGTCTAGCAACCGGGTATTGCTTATCCCCATTGGTAGAAGCCCACATGTTTTCGAATCGAGGACTCTTTTTTTTAGCTTTATGGATTGTGCTCTCTATATAAAATGTATTACAAGGACAGCTGAGACTATATACACAGAAATCTGAGTTGTATGATGTGTTTATGGATTTGGAACGCTTTGTGTGCCAAGGTAAACCTAATGGTATTCTGTTTTCACTATGTTTGCATGCCGTGCATTTTGCGCATACAAAAAGTCCTTGAACTTTGTTTTAGTAGGTTTCTTCATGACAATATTTCGGCATAGTTCATCTAGTAAGGATTTGCTTTTCCTATAAGCCATTCTGAGATAATTATCCGGCATTTGGCAAGTATATCATTGGTATGCAGGACATGCCAGCATTTGTGAAAAACCTGTCTAACATCAGATGAAGCATTGTTATAGGTAGTGATGTACTTTATAGTTTGTGGATCATCTTTAGCTTTTTGCTTATTCACCAATAAATCCTCTCTTTTTGCCAGGTTCACCTTTTCCAAAGCTTTTTGCGTTGTGTGTTTGGAGCAGCCTCTCTCCTCTTGGAACCTGTTAGTCATTAATTTAGTTTCCTTGCAAAATGATTCCTCAGAGCTGCAATTTCTTTTAGCTATGAGTAACTCCCCAGAGAGGATACTCTGTGTGAAATTCCAAGGATGGTTAATGGTGGCATGCAACAGGCTGCTGCCAGCCATTTTTGTCCTGTATAATTTAGTCTCAAGCTTATTGTTTCTCACCTCTAGCTTCAGATCCAAAAACTCAATCTCATGTCTGTCAATCTGACTAGTGAACTTCAGATTTAATGTATTAGTTTTTAGTATCTCAACAAAATCCTTTACTGCATTTAGTGATCCTTTCCAAATGCAGAAAATGTCATCTATGTACCTCACCCAGAAGATGAAGTGGTCATAAAAATGATGGATGTTGCTGACAACCTGTTTCCTCCACCAGCCAAGGTAAAGACCTCCATAGTTGAGGGCGGAACAGGTGCCCATCACCCCGCCCCTGGGTTTGGCAATAGATTTCTTGATCAAAAAGAAAATAGTTATTTGTAAGACAGTACCAGGTCATATGGATTAACATCTCAGTATGAAAAAGATAGGATAATGAGAAAGCTCTGAGGAAATACCTACAAGCCTTCAGGCCTAAATCGTGGGGAGTACATTTGTAGAGGCTATTAACATCAAAGGCACATGAGAAAATAATTTTCCTACCAATTAACATCATAAATGATACATCTAAAAATGTCTGGTGTCCCTTATGTACGAAGATAAATTGTCTGAAAAAAAAATCTATGTATCTTGTCATATTCTTCAATAAACTGCCTAACGAGGTGACAGTGGGTCTTCCAGGAGGGAATGTAGGGTTTTTATGTACTTTCGGTAGGAAATAAAGTACTGGGTGGCAGATTTACAAGAAGTGACGCATCACTGCCGCAATGCAGCGATGCGTCAAAAACAATGCGCCGCCACTGCGGCAACGCAAATCGCCACCGTTGCGCCATGTCTACATCTTGGCGGACTGTGGCGCAATGCTGCATCCTGCGTCAGAAGAACTGCTGTAGGTGCCGCAAAACTGCCTCAAGTCAGCCTGACGCAACTGCTGAAAAAGTGACGTAAGGCTGATTTGCATCACGCAAGACCAGCCCGAGCACTCTGCGACACTCACCACTGCGTGAAGCGGCAAAAAAGCAACCTAAAAATAATGCAACTCCTAAAAAAACTCTTTGGGGACCATAGAGGAGTCTGCAATAGACCAGGAAGGACACTACAGTACTCCGGACCCTCAAGCAACCAACCGCAGCAAAAGTCCTGATGCACATGCAGAGACCCTGGCAAAGAGGAAGCGCAAATCGAACTTCAGTCAAGATGAGAATGAAATACTGGTCACAGAGGTGACCAATTTTCAGCACCAGCTCTTTGTGAGTTCAAAGTTGCCACTTGCCAAAAAGGAGGCGATATGGCAGACCATTGTCCAGAAAATAAACAGCATAGGACAAGCAAAGAGGACTGTTGTTGACTGTAAAAAGCGCTGGCACGACTGCAAGCACAGAACAAAAGAAAAGCTAGCGGCAAACCATAAGGCAGCATTGCAGACAGGAGGAGGAAGCCCAGCAGAACAGGAGGTTCTGGATGCCCTGGAGAAGCGGGTGGCAGCTGTTATCCCGGAGGAGTTGGTCACTGGAATATTGGGATAGGACAGTGCAGCCTTAGAAAATCAAGCGCAGTCAACAGGTAAGTCACAAGAAGTGCAAATATGTGAGTAATGGGTTATGGTGGTGATATCAGCTAGATATGTCCCTGTGCCACAGTCTGCTGTGTGCATCTTGATGTACTGGGACCTGTCCCCAGTCCCACCTATCCGTAATGGAAGTAAATCACATATGACAATCACACTTTGCACATGCCAAAATAGCACTGCCACGTCTCTCTCTGCTGGGGCAGATTTACAATCCTGTTGTCCCACCCAAGTGATACGTTGCGTGAGGCAGCAGCGGCGTAACCTGGTGCGTGATCTTTACAAGGACAGGTAAAGCCACCTTGTGTGTCTTTACCTGTGCCTGTAAATATCACCCTTTAAATGCTACACTTGGTATGTCAGTGGTGTGACCTGTGTGTTGCTGTGGGTATTTCCATGTAATACCTATGTCCATTGATGCATGTTCAGATTAATGAGCAATCGTTAATCTGCAAATGCATCTGAGTGCTATGCCACCCTACGGCTGGCCTAGCGAGGTGGAACAAAAGGAATGTTCATATGTTCCCAGCGTATTTATCCTACTCAAATGCCTAATGCATTCCACAGCATGCATCGGAAGATGAATTCACCTCAATAGATTGTTCATGTGCATGAAGGTGCCCCTTCCTGCACAAAAACAATCTCCCCACAAAGCTGGCAGCCCTGCACCATGGTGCAATGGTGCCTGTGTTGTGTGAGTGAATCATGTAGTGCAGGAACGTGACCCTTCCTGCACACACGAACTCACAATAGCTGTCACTGTCACTCTCACTCCATGTGTGTTGCTGAAAATCTGCATCCATTGAAAGTTGAAATGTCACAGCAGATCCATTAAAAAACCTCTAGTGTGCATCCATATGCTTATCTAATGTAGCCTTAGGATGATGATACATACCCAGATTAAGATTTTCCCAAAATGTTGTCAAATGAAGTGTCAGCTGTTGCATGTGAATACACAAATCAAGACCCAGGGCATGGACCATACACACAAAGGGGCAATACCAAACCCACGTCACCTAATTGGAAATAAGCCTGGGAATGTGGTCCTTGGCTCAATCACAAAGTAGTGTTAAGCCACTTCACAATTCTTCACTCAGTTTAGTAGCTATGTCAGCCATTCACGCCTTACTCATTGTGAAAGGTGCAGGCAATGTGTGTCCATGTGAGTGTACAATTGATACACCAAGTGATTGTTGACGCTGACACATATATGAAAAGCCTGCTGCAAAAGCTTAGGCAAATAAATAAAACTACTATTGAGTAACTTGTCTGACATTTGACAAATGTTTGAAATGTGCAAATTTCTTTTTATCATGCTGTTGCCATGTGTGTTGTGTTGTGCAGCTCACAAATAAATCTACAAATGCTATTGATTGTGTGTGTGCAAGAAGGTGTCCCTCCCTGCACATAAACAATATTACCCTCAATGCAGACAGTCATGCACTATGGTGCAAGGGTGCCTGCTTTGGCAACGTTCCTACAAATTCAGAGGGTTATTAACAAGCCACTTGTGCCGCCTGTATGTCACTTTTAACATGATTAAAATTGATGCACTGGCAGTGCAAGGTGCTTCTAAAAAAAACCTCAGTGCCTGTGCAGGCTGAAAATTGATCATGCACCATAATGCTGTAAAGATGTTGCAGGCCAAAGTATCAGAAGGGGTGCAGTATGGTGTGCTGCAAAGGAGGCCAACACACTGCAATCACACTCAAAAGTAAATGTGCCTTAATAGTGTTGGCTGAAAAGTGTACATACCATCAAGATAAACATTAGCAAGGCAGTGTGTCTTCACGTGTCTGGGAAAATAAGTCCCACCACACTGCACCACTCGTGTTATAAAAAGTGGTGCAATGATGATGCAAGGGAGTATAAGTCTTGATCCTTGATCCGCCTCACAATATAGATTACTTGACTGCCACACAGCGATTATCATTATCATGAAATACCTCTAACAACACCTAGACTGGCAATGTGTAGTGTGTACGTCCTGCCCATCTGTGTAAGAAATAACACCTATGTACACAAATATATTATCCCTAAAGATTGTTGACACAGAATCTTGTTACATAGACATGCAAGTGTTCTCTGCATTGCCAGTTGAACAATGATAGCCATATGTATGTCAAGCCACAAGAGTGTCTGGCCAAAACTGTTGAGTCTCAAGTGTTGAAATAACATGTCCAAAAACATTAAAATGAAGCTTCAACATACTACATTTTGCTATGTCTAATCACACAAACACAAAATCAAGATTACATTCCATGTGCCTAATTACTCAAATATTAAAATATTGAAATGCTGACCATCAATCAACAAGATCATAAATAGCAAATTTCTAAATTTTATTAACAATAAAAACAGTAATAAAAGTATCTATGAATATATCTAAACAACTTATCCTAACTAATCCTAAAACCTACATCTCTATCTAAAAATCTATCTAACCTAAGTATGACTAACCTAACTTAACTTAACTTATCCTAAGCTAAACATGTATCACGTTAGACCACTAAAACATCAGCCCCCACCCACCCTTAACACATCAATGCACAATGGACATGCACATACTTATTCTACACATAAATTAAGCTAATAAGTAGTAAAACACCTACATTTGTTTTATTTTTGTTTTCTAAAGTTTGAAAGATGTAGTAAAACACAAACTCACCCACCCACCCAGAAGTATATAAAAAAGAGAATTGAAAAAGTAATGTAAACCTATCAACATGTTAAAAAATTAATTACTGTACCTAACACTACCTAATCTAATCTACACTACACCTACACTATAACTAATCTTAAGTATAATAAAAACAGACCTAATAAACATATATACAAAATGGGCACTACAGTTGTGCCAGTATTGTGTCCACACACTGCTGCAGGTGGTCCATCTTCTGTAACATCGTCGCCATTTGTAGTTCCAGACCACGTATCTTAAGTTTAAAAAAATCCACATCTTGTGTGGACATCCCCTGAATGCAAGATTGTCCAGCACTTGAGGGTGCAGCCTGTCCAGGGGCTGGGGCTGGTGTTAGTGCGGATGACGGTCCAGGCTGCAAAGCATTTCCACCTCCATCGCCTATGGATGGAGGTTGCCTTTCCATTTCCATTTTGTTTCTTCTTTGCGGGTACATTTGTGATCCATGTTTTGGCAGCCTTTTGTTTCTCATATAGCCGTGACATCCAACGGAACCCCTTTGCCACCTCACAGATGTGAGAGTACAGTGTCTTCTTCATTCAGAAATTCCGTTCCTCCTCAGCAGTCATGTTATCTGTTGGAAAAGAAGTACACAGGTGTCAGTCAATGTGTACATAACTGACATATATAGATAGACAATGCATGCATACATTTGAGATGCTTACTCTGAAACTTGTGCCATTCATCTGATCACTGTGTGGGCCACACACAGCAACAGCACACTGCAAAGGTTGTGCATCACATACTGTGCTATCAGCTGAACCTCATAATTTAATGTAAATTATAAGATGTTATGGACAACAATTGATAACACTCAGAGCCATAACAAACTAGTAAACATACATCATGGTCTCAGAACAGTTTCCACAAAATGTACGCTCTATGGCTCATCATGATACATACATGTAGCCATGTGATCCATGACCTGAAATTAGTGCTGTGATCAGACTGTGCCACAGCGTGTTGATGACAAAGTTGTTATTTGCAAGCGACTTGCACCTCATGTATGTCCATTTCCCACCTTTACAAAGTTATGCACTGGTGGCGCAAGTGGCTTTGTAAGAAGCAGAGATGTGCTCTGTGGTGCAACAATGATGCCACATCTCATGAATGCCACTACTTATGTTGACTGACATGCAGCATGCCATGTAGTACTAGCAGGGTGAACTACCCATGGGTTGATGATGTAGGGATACATGCCCCTACCTGGAAAACAATATCCTTGGGTATTGGGTACATTGTTCACTGAACAACACATCACATTTTGCAACAATCCTGACTAGTGCATCGTGTACACACACTGATCCTCTGTGGAAACACTTATTGTTGACAGCTAATTAGGCCTCATGCTGATGCCCCAAGGAAACAGTCTCACACAGTCAGGACTCAGAAGGCATTTCCTGACTAGAAGAAGTACATCAATGGCATCAACACGCAATCAAATCTTGTCCTTAACACTGCACAATGATCACATCATGACATGCCACAAGGCAGACTGACAATCCTAGACATCTGTTGCATACTAATTGGACCAGCCTATGTTCAGACATTAAAAGTGCTTGACTGATGCAATGTTTTATGTCCAAAGCATCTGAGATTTGATGGATGTACCTCATCTTACGGTTTGAATTGTGAAGTTACTGACATGTTATGTTGCAAAATTATTTTAACATAGATGTCAATGATGCACACTGAGCCTGGGCAGAATTTGCCTCTTTGTTCTCCGGGTAATTACATGTACTTAGTGCAAAACTGCATTAAATTCCCTGGACTTACCTGGCCCGTCTGACTCAGACATTGCACCCCTACTGCAACCCCCACCCGCCCTCCCGTTAAACAACTGGACACCCCCCTCCCACGTAGTGAGGCCTGTTGTTAGACTACCTTCCTCTCAAAACGTTATCCTGCTAATGCTGCTGCCTCCACTTGGCTTCCGCTACTCCAGTCAAATTGACAATAGGCACTGCATTGTGCATTGTGGACTGCGTGAAGGCATGTCTGACACTATCATGGTATTTCAAAGGGTCAGGCATGTCTTCACGCAGTACACCATGCACAATGCCATGCCTCATGTTAGTTGAACTTGAGTAGCGTAAGCCAAGTGGAGACAGCAGCTGGATTTGAGTATTAAGTTTTAGGTAGGTACAGACATATACAATGTTTCCACCTCGCCCATCATCACCATCACAATCATTGAAAAATGATACTCACTAGTAGCATTGGGGTCCTCAAACGAGTCCACCTCCCCTTGCGTATATGGCTGTGGTCTACCTAGGCAACATGAACAGATGTACAATGAGCTGTGAATGCTGGACACATATACAGTGTATGCATTGGACACAAAACATTATCATAACACATGCAGGTAATTTACAGACCATGCAACTCATTTTCAATAAAGTCCTGCAACGTGGTGCCACTGGCCCTTTGACTGTGTCAATTCTGTGACACTTCCACAGCACCATCTTCTGTGAGTTATCCAATGATGTGTTGCATCCCTGGGTTCTTGCCTGTGCTGGGCCAGAATCATCAGACATGCCCTGACGCAGGCACACTTGCCCAATGGTGCAAGGTTGTCTGCGTCACAGAGATGATTGTGTATGTGCACAAATGGGCACCTTCTTACACATGATAAGTCACCATAGTTGTTTGACTAGCAACATGTTTGCAGCAGGATGCATCACGCATCATAAGTTCTTCTGACAAATGAGTACATTTGTCCCCATAGTGCCTACATATGTCACCCAAGACGAGGCATGCAGTGCAATGCCTTTTCATTACGTTGCATTTCCAAAACTTCAGGAAATTTTTGATGGTCCATGGGTGTTGAGTGAGAACACACACAGCAACACCTGTGGAACAGGGCTGTGATGTAAAAGTGCCTGACAAATATGTGCCATATTTACATGGTCAGTGAATGCCACACATGTTATCTTCACATATCACTGGTGATATCGTGACGCTAGATGCTCTTTTGGTGCTTCACACAAAGTGATCCACCTTCTGCACTGAGTGCTTGTGAATGAGCAACTATACCATTTACATTTTATTTACTGTTGTGTTTCAGACATATGGAACAATGAGCTCCCAACATGCAAAAATACCATTGGAAATCATGTTGTATTTTCTCGGAGACCTTTGCGCCACCAGTGCTTCTCAATTAATTATGGAGGGAGCAATGTATGGCGTTGCTGTAGACCTGAAAATAAGCCACATATGTGTTCTTAGCTATTGATTTACCAATTGGGCCACCGACTTCCAGTCCAAGATGGTCCAGCAAGTCTCCCTCTCTGCTAACAACATCCTGCCAGCCGTGTTTCCATTGATGGACTGTTCGATCCACATCATATATCCGGGCCATGTGTTGCTGGACCTTGGACCACCTCTGCCGCTGTTCAGTTGGGGACTAACCCTTGCTTACTCTGCCCCCTGTGCTGATCATTCGGGGCAGGAAATGAAAAATGAGCCACACTAGGCCCCCAAACTATCTGTGAGGCAGGTTTTTAGACCTGCCAGACATGTTAAATGAAACCAGCCAAGACCAAGCTGCAGCAGAGAAAGGGCACAGGGGAAAAGACAGATTACACCAACCATTGGAAGATGGGACTAATCAACTGCAGATCCCTCCCAAAACACGCAATCGAGATCAGGCTTCTATTAGAGGAGGAAGAGCTGGAGGCCCTATTTCTAACGGAAACCTGGCTCCGTGATAGCTCTAGCCCTGACATTGTAAACGCCCTTCCCCAGGGTTTTGAAATCCATCGCCTTGACAGAGCAGATACAATAGGAGGGGGCATCGCTATTATTTGCAAATCACATCTATCCTGTGTCATCCCCCCCTCAATATAGCTAAGTGTGAGGCTTTTGCTTTCAGACTGTCCCCCACCCCTACATGCTCCTTCTCAGGCTGCCTTATCTACAGGCCACCAGGGATCCCCACACCATTCCTAGAAGCCACCCCAGACATTCTGGCTAGCCTGATAATAGGGAAAAGCGCCTTTACTGTCCTAGGCGACTTCAATATTCACTTAGACAATCTCACTAATTCCGCGACAATGAGATGCGTAGCCGACATGGATGCATTACAGCTCACACAAATGGTACACCTGCCCACTCACGAAAAAGGCCACACTCTGGACGCCATCTTTTCAAACGATCCCAGATTGGAATCACTCGCCCCCACACGTGTGCCATGGACAGACCATTTTTTCATTCCAATCCGGTTCCTAAAACCCAATATCGCAGAGCCAAAAAAGGTATTTCCGGTTCTGGGACATAAATGGCCAAGGCAGGCTCCCGAAGCCTGGATTACAGATCTTGAGTCATCTTCCCCACCAGAATCTAAAGACCTAGAAGAAGCCCATAAAAACTGGTTATCTTGGATAAACGGATCCATTGACCGGAATTTCAGGAAGCCAGGTCCAATAAAAGCAAAAAACTCCAACAGATTGTCCTGGTTCAGCCCAGAGCTGGACGCTCAAAAAAAGGCTGTAAAAAGCTTGAACAGAGTTGGAGAAAAACGTATGACCCCGAGCTCAAAATAGCCTACAAACTAGCCATCCAGCAATATCATAAGAACATCAGGAAAGCTCAAGCTGCCTTCTTCGAAGAAAAAATTGAGAACTCCTCCAACTCCTCAAAGGAGCTGTTTAAAATTGTAAAATCCCTCTCCACAATCGACTCAAGCGCTAACATTCCCCAGTGCTCAAAAGAGAGATGCAACGAGCTAGCCTCGTCTTTCAAGAGCAAGGTGGAAAATATATATAACTCACTACACCCCAACATAAGCCTGACATCAACAGCCACCGAAGCCTCGAGCAACGCCCTTGAACCACCCGAGAACCCAGAACAGTCACCGCCCGCCCCTCCCTCTGTTCTATTCACTTTCCCCAAACTGAGTGAGGAACAGGTTGGTTCCCTGCTACAGAAAATAAAATCAGGATCACCTCTAGACCCGGCGCCCCCACATATTCTTGTTCAAGGGGGGGAAAGATGTCCTAATTCAAATCTCCCACCTCATCTCCCTCTCTCTCGAAAGTGGCACAGTACCCAAAGAGTGGAAACATGCCATTGTAAAACCCCTACTAAAGAAACCCCAACTCGACCCCGCCTCCCTGGCAAACTATCGTCCGATCTCACTGTTACCCATCTTGGGCAAGATCGCGGAGAAACACGTGAATAACACCATCTCACAATTTTTGGAAGATAATGGTATCATTCACCAGACGCAGATGCGATTTTGACCAAAACACAGCACAGAATCTGCCTTACTTGTTGTTACTGAGAAACTAAAAAGTATATTAGACCAGGGAAGAGCCGCCGCAATTGTGCTTCTGGACCTAAGCGCGGCATTCAATACAGTAGACCATGCCGTACTGGTCCACAGGCTCAAGGGTATTGGAATCGGAGGCACATCCAATAAATGGTTGGCCTCCTTCCTGAATGGTAGATCTTTCCAATGCATGGAGGCCGGAATCTTCTCAGACGCCTATTCAGCCCCATGGGGGTTCCTCAGGGATCTTCCCTGAGCCCGAACCTCTTTAATATATACCTGAGCCCACTAGCTCTTATAGTACAGGAGTTCGGTCTCTCCATTGTGTCATATGCCGATGACACACAACTGGTGGTCTCAATCTCTGATTCCATCAACTCAGACCACAGGAAACTCGCCCCCTGCCTGGAAAAAATCAGCTCTTGGATGGCCGACTGTAGCCTTAAGCTAAATGGGGACAAAACCGAGCTCATGATCCTCGGCAGCAAGCTCAACCCAAGCTTGGAGATCCCTTGGCCTGCAAAATGGGGGTCCCCCCCTCCACCTAAAACCTCCATTAAAAATCTAGGGATGTGGCTGGACCAGAACCTAACTATGGAGATCCAAGCTAAAAAACTGGCGAACATCTGTTTTGGGATGCTCCGAATGATTAGGAAAATAGTGAGCTTGCTCCCTGAAAAGTCCAGAAAGACTGTGGTTCAAGCCTTAGTGGTGTCTAGGCTTGCCTACGGTAACTCCCTATACCTGGGCTCCCCCAAATATGTTACAGACAGACTACAAGTAGTACAGAATGCAGCAGCCCGACTGCTCCTGAAGATACCCAGGCATCGGTCAATAAAAGCTTCTCTGAGGGAGCTACACTGGCTCCCGGTCAATGCCAGAATCAAATTTAAGTCCCTCTGTTTGGCCCACAGAGCCATGCATGGGAAAGGTTCCTGCGCTGGTCCGAGATCTGATCTCCCAGTACTCCCCATGCTGCCATCTTAGATCAGGATAAAAGTTTCTGATGAACACCCCCAGAATCAAGAGATCTAGATGGGGTGGAAGGTCATTTAAACACCTGGTCCCCAAGCTATGGAACAGTATGGATCCAGAGTTGAGAATGATCGAGAACGAAACGACCTTCAAAAAGAAATTAAAAACTTGGCTGTTCCCCTAAATATCTGCAGAATCTCTCCCTATCTTGTTTCATACCAGCGCTGGGATGCCTAAGGGTAGACATGCGCTCTACAAATCCCTAAACCTAAACCTAATGTTAAATAAATTAAACTTACCCCAAAAAAATTAAAATCCCACCCTTATAACTAATTTACACCTATCTACCCCAAATGAGCACTCACACCCCAGAAAACAACCATTTAGACAGCTCAAAGTCTTTAATTTGACAATTCACAGACAAACAAATGTTTAAAGTTCACAAAATCCAGACAAAACACAGTACAAGGTCAAAAAACCAGCACAGCAATGCACAACAGCCTCCTCCACCAAGCACACTCCTAGGACTAGTAAGTGAAAGAGAAAGTAACTGTGTACTTCCTGATTTTCAGCATGGCTGAGTCATTGCATCATTTCCTGTATGGATGCAACCCATCCATACAGTTTTGTGTCATATTTCAGATGATGAGTCAATTGCCATTTACAGCTCACCTCTGCATGCGTGACGTTTCTCTGTGTTGCGTGGGTTTCAACTTTGTTGTGTTAGGCTTCATTTGGGAACAGGCATCTGTACAGGAGATGCAACCTATTTTTCATTTTGCGTCAATAATCGCCAAGATGCGACCCGTTTTTAATTTTGAGTCAATTTTCGGCAGGTTGCGACCCGTTCTGTGTGTCAAAGTGACTCAACCCTAATTTATGTATGAATAAGTGGAGATGTGTGGTATTGTGCAAGTGATGTGTAATACCCATGTAGGGTTTCTTTTCAACATAATGCATGTTTGTTTGCTGTGTGGTGGTCATTTTTGTTTCAGACCTTCACGTACATCATGGGATATGTGTCCATGCTTTTTTGACATTGAAATGTTGGGATGTTTGTGGTACCTTTACAGTCAACTTGCACAAAAGGTGCATCACGTTGCATCCCGCATCATCAGCACTACCTGCAGGACAATTCTTACCATGTCACAGCCAGGCACCCTGCGTGGCTTCACATATGCTTGTGTATATTCCCACCTCGCATGCAGCACTTTGCATGTTGGGGGGGGACATGGGTGTTGGTGTGGCGTTTCCATACTACACACATGTCCACTATTGCTTTTCCACATGTATGGGCAATCATACATGCATAGCTGCATTCAACTGGTACACAACACGGCGTTGATGTCACAAGCCACAATGAGGTGACATTTGTTTTTTGGACACATACATTTTCACTCTTTAAATGTGTGCTGCATCAGACATCACACATTTTAAGAGATGATCTGCCTAAATGTATTTATTTACCGGCACGAAGGTGCCCCTTTCTGCAGCGATGCATGTCATCCACACCACCCAGCCATCCTTGCACCATGGTGCAAGTGTGCTTCTGCCGACGCATGCCAGCAGTTTGTGCGCATGCACAGAGTACACCACAGAGAACAACATGTGTTAGCAAATACGTTGCATGTCTGTGCCTCATTGGTGGCCCAGCTTAACTCTGCAAATGTCCTTGCAGAAACAAGCGGTTTTGCTTTATCGTTCACAGGGACAGTTGTGCACAGTATTGACACTTCAAATGGGAGATGTTCATGTTAGTGGTGTGACACATCACATTGTTGCATACTATGCACTTTTGTGGATGTTATGACATTGCTTATTGGCATAATGTGTGACTACATGTGTAAGTTTAATGAGAATGCCTCTCATGATCAATTTTGACAGTCACTGCTTGAGGCAGGTGGACATGCTAGTGAAGACTGATGTATGTAGCCAGTTGCATGTGGCGGTGCACATATGCCAATCTGTGTGCCACATATGTAGATGTTGATAGCCTGATGAATGCACATGTCCTATCTGTAGCAATGGGGTGCACACACAAGCGGATGCAGCACCTTCTTTTTCATGTTGTTCTATGTGTGAGTCAAATCTTTTTGTACACACATGTTACATACACAGATCATTTGGATGATTCATGACATGAGATGTTACATGTCATAAGAGTAATTCACATTTGATGCAGTTGTATTGTATGACCTGTATACAAAATGGACACAAAAGCAAATCTTTAATGTGTATTTTGGAGTTTGTGACATTAGTGCATATTGGTACAAATGTTGAATACCGACATCATGTGAAAAATTGAGTGACAATGTGAGTGCGACTTCTTATCCCTGCAGCAGTGTTGAGTATGGCTCGTCCTTCTGCTTCTGATCCATCATCATCATTGTCCATTTGTTCAGGGGGCTGTTCCTCTTCATCCCAGGGCACATTTGTTTTGACACATATATTAAGTAGTATTGCACATACAATGATCATCTTGCAGACCATTTCTGATGAATACAGTAGCCTTCCACCTGATAAATCCAGGCACCGAAACCTGGACTTGAGCATGCCGAAGCTTCTTTCTATGATGTTTCTTGTTCGGCAATGTGCATGGTTGTATGCCTTTTGCGGATCAGTCTGGGGATTGCCAAATTGTGTCATCAACCAATTCTATAGTCCATATCCTTGATCAGCTGTAAGTGGAAAGTAAGATAAACGTGTTAACTTTTGTGACAATTGAGTATACATGGCATGTGGTGTACGTCATGTTTGCTAACATTTTAAGTGGGATTACTGTTTGGGAAATTTAGATGTTGTGTTTAACATTGAGTTTCCCATTGTTTGTGACACGTGTCACTCCACTTGTTGTCTATCAATTGATGGGTATGACAGGGGATGGTGCTTTGCAGTGCATGATTTGTTGACTGAAAGGTTTGAGGTCTTACAATGTGTAAGTGATACCTGTGTACTTATTATGTTTGATGCGCACTTTCCCAGATTGTGCATGGCACATCTTGGCCCATTTCACTATGGAAGTGCTGCAAATGATTTGTCTGTGCAGAAGTGAGTCAGTTTCAAGGCACAGTGATGCAACATATTTCGATTGATTGTTTTATTCAATGTGTTTGCCCCTGCGTTGTCACACATTCGGATGACATGGCCCTGCACAGGCACTCTTGTACCATGGCGCACTAATGCCTGCATCATGTGTATATTGTTTTTGAACATGAAGGGACACCTTAATGCACGGACACATTCCATTTAGCTGAATTCCTATTTCCATACATGCTTTACGCATTGTAAAGCATGTATGGAAATAGGAATTCAGCTGTGTAATGCATTATTACACATTGAAATATGTAAATTGCATTAGATGAGATGTGTGCATATATCGACAGTGTGACTTATTATACACAGCATGGTTTTGCAAGGTATTTGGTTGCATTTCCGGCTTGTATTTTTTTGCTCTTTCTGATGTGCATCAGGATGCATGGTTGCTTTGTAAAAGGACCCACAGTAAAAACCATTTAACACACCTTACACACATAGCCTTTCATGAAAGTAACAGTATTAGCTGGCACACGGAAAGCCACACATGTTGAATTCATGTGTCCATGTAATAGTGGACCAGCAGGTTATGCCCACCATGCATCACACAATGTGTTGTACCAGCTGCGCAAAGAGCTCGTACAGAATCAGTCTAGACTTGTGAACACAGGTCCCCAAGAAGAGAAGCTATGACATGTCACATAGACTGTTTGACACACATGGCTGACACTGACTCATGCTGCCATGAGGGCAGAACATTAAATTAATGTGCATATCAGCTTTCATAAATTAGATCCATATGTCAGTATGCATGTGGTTTACTAAATACATTTTTGATATTTGTTTCAGGTTCCATTGTAGACAGGTGCTGTGACTAGGTGCACACGCATGCAAGGTGATGTCTGTGTTAGCTAAGGGACACCCTTTCAAGCACCATTATGGGTCATCTTTGCAGGTACACTGACAGTGCCACATCTCTGAGGTGCTGCTATGTTTTTGCACATGATGTGAACTTCTGGTACTCAGCTCATGGGCCTGTGGGACTGTGCAGGCATTGGGCCAAGAGGAGTTCATCATTAGCATGTGTTCATACACTCCATGCAATGTTGAATAATTCGCATTCAGACAGCAACTTTGCCTTGTGGGCATATGTGCATTCATCATTTCATGAGGTGAATTACATGCATCTTTGCCCAAATCTGTAATCACAATGTGCCCTGTGGACATACTTAGTGGTAGACGGTGCCATGGCACCGACAGGACACTGTCTGTTATGCTGCCATGGGTGTATGCACCTTTTGACTGTATGTTATGTGATTATAGTGTATATGTGGGTTAGCCTTTTCACAATCACTTATTGTGTCATTCTTACACGAGGGCACGCAATGCTCCAGATGGAAAAATATTCTTACAGAGTATTGGTATGTGTTAATTGATTGCTGCTTACCTACAAGTAGCCCATTGCCATATTGTCCATTTTGGAAACGATCATTGATGAGGCTGTTTCTGTAGATGTATGAGTCATGCACACTCCCAGGATATTTGGCCAGTACATTGGTGAATGAATAGTCCCCGATGGTTCACAATGGCCTGGACATTGATGGAGTGTGCGAGCTTCCTGTTGCGGTATAGGTGTGAAGTTGCAGCATGTGGTACCAGTTGGACAAGCGTGCAGTCCATTGCACTAAGTACATGTGGGAAGCCAGCGATGGCATAGAAGCCTTGTTTAATGTCCATCTGCTGCTGTTGTGTGTTGGGGAAATGGATGTGCTGTGGTGTGAGCTGAATAATGGCATTCAAGAAAGATGGGAGGAAGGCGAAGAAAGATGCCTGGGAGACACCTGCCACTTCTGCTGCTGTTGCTAGAAAAGATCCTGAGGCCAACATGTGTAACACCGCCAGCAGCTTTGTCTGCGGTGGAATGTTGCAGACCCTGTCATTTGGTGGCTGTAGCCATGGTGAGATCTGACGCCCTTCTTGGGGCGATACATTTTGATGACTTGTTCATCCCGGAGCCAAATGAGGGTGGTCCTTTGCCAGTAGATAGACTCCCTTCTCCTGCGCTGCCTCTGTGGTGACGGTGGAGGGTGCGGTTGTGGTATTTGGTCTGGTGATGGTTGTCGTCTTCTTGGTCCCACTCCCAGCTGGAGGATTAGGAGCTCCATGCTGTCTGATCTGCTGCAAGACTGCTCTGCTGGTCTTGTCTTCTATTTTTAAATGGTACTTGCGTCATTTTCTGCATGCAGGTTTTTGAGGCGTAGGCTTGCGAGTGCAATTTCAAAGATGCGTGATGCAACCAAAAGATGCGTCACCACAGGGAATGTTTGTAAATATCCCTGCGTCAGTAATGCATTGGATTTAATGTCGGAATGCCTACCTTGCATATTTTAATACTTACGTGACGCAGCAGATTCTCACGCAGTTCCATTCCATCGCATGTCTGTCTTCTGTGGCGCATCTCTATAGATGTGTCACTTTGTAAATTTGGCGTAAAAGAAACCTCACTGATGCATCACAAAGAGTGACGCACCGGTGGCGCAAGGGGCTTGTAAATCTGCCCCGGGAGTTTAGGAAACTCACATCTGAGAAAATGGTACTCCTATTCGAGCTGGCCTTGCTCATATCAATCAATCAGCTTGTTATGGTAATTTCTGTTAGTTGTAAGGCCACACTTCTGTTAGCTAAGACATATCTAGTTGTATCATCCAATTGTCTATGACCTTCTTTCAAATACATTTCTATTGGTAAAATCAACAGATTTCCCCCTTTATCTGATTGTTTGATCACTATACGATCATTGCTCTTTAACTCTAATAGCCTTATGATGACGGGTTTCCAAATTGCCCCTACTAGATGTTTTCTTGTATCTCCTATATAGAGCACCCTACAACACCAGCAACACTCTAAGGGGTATATTCACAAGAACATGTGATAACTACCGCAAGAGTAGCGTAACGCAACTTTCAATATCGCAGCCTATCTCGGGAAAATAACCCCGTGTCAACGTGGAATTCACAACAAGGCGGTAGCATGCGATAGTCACCAGATAACTTGTCAAATGTCAGCGTAAAAATCAACGCCACGCCGAAAAAACGCGAAACGCGTGAAATCATGCGATGAGGCCAATCCCGGTACAAAAAGTAGCGAAAAGCAGCCACAGGCCTGCAAATCCCACACGTCTGGCGGGAAATTGCACCATAAAAACCACAGAAACAATACACCAGAAACAAGCCAAAGCACGTAGCAACATGGATGCACCCTGACCCAGCACAGAGGTCAACGCGAACCCCACAACCCCCACAGACCACCAGCAAGGAACAACTGGGTCGGGGAAGGCCAAGGAGAAAAGGGAGAGGAAGACGGGGTGCAGACCGTAGGAAAACAAGACCAGCGTCACGGAGGTGACAGAACACTACCAGCAACTGACCCACAAGCAGACCACCTGGAATGCAGTCGGAGTGCCCAGGAGGCCAATCCAGGAGGCCAAGAGGTGCCGGCAGGACGTGACAACCTAAACCAGGTACAAACCCGCTGCCAACAGGAAGGCAAAGGAGGAGCTGGAGGAAACCCAGGCCACAGTCATCAGTGTGTAGACGGTGCAAGGAGTAGGGAGTACGGACACAGCTCGAGAGGACCTGACACAACATCAACAGGGAGTGGAACGAACAGGGACTGGGGGGACGGGGGGAGATGGGCACAATGGCACACATGCACAATGATGTGTAGCACACTGCACACCCACAATTATCCAGGATTATGTCCCAGATCCCCTTGGCACACTGCAGCATACACACATAGCAAGAACAGCACACCCACATCGACGATAATGTGGTACAATGTGCATAGCAGACACTGCAGAACAGAGGACACAACTGGCTCTGCACATGCCCAGAAACATGCCTACTACACCTGACAGAGCTGGAAAGTGTGAAATGGAAATGTACGCGTACGACCTCACATCTGTCATGTAGTCCAAATGTACACTGTCCCACAGAAGAACCCAGCACCTCCCAAATAGTCACAATGTACATTGCCAGACAGTCTGCATGTAAACCAGAACAATGCGCCAACACACATTGCAACACAATGTCAACATGCATCTCCCCTGCACATTGCAGAGGGGCACACAACACCTCCAGCAGAGCACAGAAGACAACACATCTGCGATGCCGGAGAGGACCACCACACCGTCGACACCGACACCCTACAACAGCCCATGGATATCCCACGCAACTCACCACCAGGACCCGGGCAGCCGAGCTACTCAGAGGAGAACACAGAGCCTGCAACAGACCACACAGCAGGAAGCACACGCAAGCACAGCTAGCTCACGACACTTCACCCACCCACACATGCACCCCAATACCAGGTGTCAGAACGCCAAAAGGAGGTGGCCCAACAGGCCTGGGTGGGGGCCGAACACTTGGAATGCGAACTGGAACACATACGTAGGTGTCTATCACCCTTCAGGGACCACCCACACCCCACAAAGGAGACCCACACTGCCATACAGACACATGCAGATGCACATTCACAGTACAGAACCACACCCAGGGGCGCGCAAATAGCAGTCACACATCCATGTTGGCTCTGCGTACGACGGCCCCGGCCACTCCCCTACGAATTGAGTGGGTGACGACAAAGCTACATGTCCAAGCTACAACCCGCTGCCTGCAGTGACATGTCTGCATCCGATGTACACAGCACAATGTAATGTCCTAGGGCCCAGGGCCCTCATGCATACAAGACCACAGGGACACACGCATATATCATGTTGAACTGGCCACGGGCACGTGCACCCGGCCCCTTTATTGGCAGGGCCACATGTACAGTGACGCCTGTGCTGGATGTGTGTGGGGTGAGTGTAAGCCAGTCCGCACGGAATGCTTGGTGCTGGCAACAACTTGAACATTGGACACCAGTGCAACGGAAACAGAAAACACATGCATAACAGAGTCAACAGCTGAGCAACATGGAGTGAGCTGGAGAAAGTCCAGAGGACAGCCAACATGCAAACAGAAGTGTTCGTGAGTTGCAGTGCACTGGGGTTGGGGCACTAGAGATGAGCGCACTTATGTGAAGAAAAAGTCTCGGATTGTGTCCCTTTGATATATACTCCTGATGCAGGTGCAGTGGGGTGTGTCAGACCTGCATCATCTCCCCCATCAACGTACCAGGGCTCCCACACTGTTTGAGGTGACATTGCTGCGCAACCTCTACACAGCACACAACTCAATCAGTCATGGACAATGGCTTGCGGTGCACAGAGTCACTGGCACCTGGAGTGCTGAGCAGGGTACCAGGCCGATGATGGCATCCACGACAGGTCTGAGCAACTCCGTAGGTCTGTCAGGACCACAGTTTCGACTCTGGCAGATGGCCGTTTGAGGTGGTGCTTGCGGTGGTGGCGTGTGCCTCCTGCGGTGATGCGACGTCCGGGCAAGTCAGGACTCGATGCTATGTGTGGGCCCTGGTGGCCCGCAGTTGAGGCCGGAGGCTGCGGACAGCGCAGGGCCACAGACACATGGCGTTGATGACCCCAAGACCATCGCTTCAGAGGCCATCCAATGTCTCAGAAGAAGGGGTCCCAGACCTGACAAGCACAGAGTCAGTGGCCCCGGATGCACTGCGGCCGGCACAGGCACCCAGCCACGGGACGGTGACTTGCGGTGCAGTCAGATGGGCCATGCGACCTGAGCGGGTCCCCATCAATGTCCGAGGTGTATGTTGCGGAGGGTTGCGGGGGACAGTGGAAGGTGTCCTCCAGGGCATGATGCGGAAGGTCTGATGTTATCTGGAAGCAGCAAATGGAGGAGTAGAAAGCGCAACCCTCGTCCTCACCAACAATTCGGTATCAGCTACATGAGGATGAAAACTAGCCCCTAGTCCATAGACTCAAACGCCACCAATGTACGACCAGTGAGTGTCCATGAATGTCTGGGAACAGACTTAGTGGCACAGGTGCTGTGAGGGGATGCAGTCTGCGATGATGCCGGTACACTGATATGAACTCCACCATTACCAAATCAGGACTGTGACCCACTGGACCGCAGTGTAGGCCGGAGGCAGCGGTCAGCAGTGGCCCACAGCCACATGTCGTTGGCTCGCGAGGCACAGAGTTAGTGACACAAGGACAGTTGTCGGTAGTGTTCGATCAACTCCGTAACGATGATCCTGTTCTCTCCGGACTGCAACGCGTCATCCTCTCACGCCTCTCCGTGCATGCGATGATATGTATTCTGCCTTTTGAATTACCAATGTTCAGTTCCAAATCTGTGATGCCACTCGTGCGCAGCGTAGGCCGAGGGCAGTGGTCCACGTAGGCCCACAGACACGTGTGGTTGGGATGCCATGCACAGACTTGTTGATACCAAAGGGGACGATGGACGGAGCGTTTGAGCAAATCAAACACTCACCCCCAGTCAACTGATCTGGGTTTAATCCATCATCATTCTTTAGCTCACTCCACCACCCCAGTTCAGACATGGCCATATGCAAATCAGTCTGACCCTGTGCCCCATGGGAACAGTCCAGCCCGAACTGCCAAGCCATGTCCTCCCTGGACCGGAAACAAGCATCCCGGGACTGGCCTCTGGCCATTCAGCCATCATCAGCCAGGCTAGCCTGAATCCAGTGGCAAAGTGAGCAAGGGACCCACGTCTGGGCATACCCTGCCAACCCAGGGCGAACAAAGCGATACCAAAGGGGACGATGAACGGAGCGTTTGAGCAAATCAAACACTCACCCCCAGTCAACTGATCTGGGTTTAATCCATCATCATTCTTTAGCTCACTCCACCAACCCAGTTCAGACATGGCCATATGCAAATCAGTCTGACCCTGTGCCCCATGGGAACAGTCCAGCCCGAACTGCCAAGCCATGTC
Organism: Calotriton arnoldi; assembly: GCA_963921515.1. Classification (NCBI taxonomy): domain Eukaryota; kingdom Metazoa; phylum Chordata; class Amphibia; order Caudata; family Salamandridae; genus Calotriton; species Calotriton arnoldi. The sequence continues at coordinate 2,546,942 of CAWUFW010000901.1, forward strand.
CTCCCTGGACCGGAAACAAGCATCCCGGGACCGGCCTCTGGCCATTCAGCCATCATCAGCCAGGCTAGCCTGAATCCAGTGGCAAAGTGAGCAAGGGACCCACGTCTGGGCATACCCTGCCAACCCAGGGCGAACAAAGCGATACCAAAGGGGACGATGGATGGAGCGTTTGAGCAAATCAAACACTCACCCCCAGTCAACTGATCTGGGTTTAATCCATCATCATTCTTTAGCTCACTCCACCACCCCAGTTCAGACATGGACAGTTTCTGGCTTACAGCCGTCATCAGCCAGGCTTATCTTGAATCCAGTGGCAAAGTGAGCAAGGGACCCACGTCTGGGCATACCCTGCCAACTTAGGGCGAACATAGCAAAACCAAAGAGGATGATGGACGGTATCGCTTTGTTCGCCCTGGGTTGGCAGGGTATGCCCAGACGTGGGTCCCTTGCTCACTTTGCCACTGGATTCAAGATAGCCTGGCTGATGACAGCTGTAAGCCAGAAACCGGTCCCAGGATGCTTGTATCCGGTCCAGGGAAGACATGGCTTGGCAGTTCGGGCTGGACTGTTCCCATGGGGCACAGGGTCAGACTGATTTGCATATGGCCATGTCTGAACTGGGGTGGTGGAGTGAGCTAAAGAATGATGATGGATTAAACCAGATCAGTTGACTGGGAGTGAGTGTTTGATTTGCTCAAACGCTCCGTCCATCGTCCCCTTTGGTATCGCTTTGTTCGCCCTGGGTTGGCAGGGTATGCCGAGACGTGGGTCCCTTGCTCACTTTGCCACTGGATTCAAGATAGCCTGGCTGATGATGGCTGTAAGCCAGAAACCGGTCCCAGGATGCTTGTATCCGGTCCAGGAAGACATGGCTTGGCAGTTCGGGCTGGACTGTTCCCATGAGGCACAGGGTCAGACTGATTTGCATATGGCCATGTCTGAACTGGGGTGGCGGAGTGAGCTAAAGAATGATGATGGATTAAACCCAGATCAGTTGACTGGGAGTGAGTGCTTGCAATGTTCAACACTCCGTCCATCATCCCCTTTGGTTTTGCTATGTTCGCCCTAAGTTGGCAGGGTATGCCCAGAAGTGGGTCCCTTGCTCACTTTGCCACTGGATTCAAGATAGCCTGGCTGATGATGGCTGTAAGCCAGAAACCGGTCCCAGGATGCTTGTATCCGGTCCAGGGAAGACATGGCTTGGCAGTTCGTGCTGGACTGTGCCCATGAGGCACAGGGTCAGACTGATTTGCATATGGCCATGTCTGAACTGGGGTGGTGGAGTGAGCTAAAGAATGATGATGGATTAAACCCAGATCAGTTGACTGGGGTGAGTGCTTGCAATGTTCAACACTCCCTCCATCATCCCCTTTGGTTTTGCTATGTTCGCCCTAAGTTGGCAGGGTATGCCCAGACATGGGTCCCTTGCTCACTTTGCCACTGGATTCAAGATAGCCTGGCTGATGACGGCTGTAAGCCAGAAACCGGTCCCAGGATGCTTGTATCCGGTCCAGGGAAGACATGGCTTGGCAGCTCGGGCTGGACTGTTCCCATGAGGCACAGGGTCGGACTGATTTGCATATGGCCATGTCTGAACTGGGGTGGCGGAGTGAGCTAAAGAATGATGATGGATTAAACCCAGATCAGTTGACTGGGGGTGAGTGCTTGCAATGTTCAACACTCCGTCCATCATCCCCTTTGGTTTTGCTATGCACAGACTTTTTGGCACCACATCGAAGGGAGTATAGTGAATTGTTCTCTGCCTTAAATGATGTTCACTGCCATGGTGTAATCAAGACTCAGTTCCAAATGTGTGACCTACCTGACCGTGGTGTAGGCCTGAGGCAGCGGTCAGCACGGCCCATTCACCTAGTGTCACCGGCATAGGTTGGATGGCCCCACTGGCCTGCATTGTTCAGGTTCAGTGGCACCACGTGTAGCCGGCTGGCATTGAACAGAGTTAGTGGCACCACGTGTAGCCGGCTGGCGTCGAACAGGGTTAGTGGCACCACGCGTCGCAAGATGCCCATATGGAACTATGCCTCACTGATCGGGGGTCTGGTACTGTGGCCGCTGGCCCGGATTTGGGGTCACTGCCATTCATGACTCAGGACACGGTTTCACATATGGGACCTACTGGTCCGAAGAGTAGGCCTAAGGCGGCAGTGGAGTACGTCAACGAGAAAGGAATAAAGCGGGCCTGTGTCGTGGAGGCTGTGATGGTCTGAGGTGGCTGCCAAGGTCGCGGGACTTGGGCTTGGAGCTTGTGCCGGCATGTGGTGGGCCCTCCTTGACACACGCCGGTGTCGGCAGGTGATCAGTGTGGCCTGGCTGCGCAGGGGCGGGCCTGACGGGTTCGCAGGCAACTCCGCTCATGAGGACGGCATCGGCCTCGTGGTGGGGTGGGAGGCGCTGCCCTGACAGAGACATGGGTCTTTCCGGAAGAGGACCACGCCCAGGCCTATGTGCTTTTTATTCACACCCCTACGCTGGCGTGGCGTACGCCGGGCCATCCCACTCAGGTGACGCTTAGGGGGGGGCGTAACAGGCAACATTTCCGTGAGATCCCCCACTGGCTGGGGTGACATGGTGGCGTCCACTGTCCACTACACTCCATACACCAGTGGTGTATGTCACCATGGATAGGGGTGTGTTCTGCATACTGCGGTGTGTCCAGCACATCTCCGCCACTCATGGCATTGTGTACTTTCCCAATCATGGTTCTACTGCATCCTTCACACATGCCTGGTTGCCACCTCTCCACACATTCGGCTATTATAATTTATGTGGCTGTGGTGCCATGCCGTTGCTGGCTCATGTTCAGGGCTTGCCCATGTGAACATTGTAAGTTGTTCTGTCGTGTTTGGTGGGTGGGCATGTTGTTGTGCCTGTTGTATGTGATTTTGTGACGTGTGCATTGCCAGAGTTGTGAGTTGCATGGGTGTGGAGTTGAGGTGTGTGGGGTGTTCATTTGGATATTGCCAACGGGCTGTGCATTTCCCTTGTTGCCATCCTGGGAACGCTGGTTGATGATGGACTGTCGGAGGATGAAGGTATCATGCACACTGGCTGTGTATTTGAAGGCGACATTGTTGGGTGTTCCACGGTGTTCTGTTGTTGCCTGCACATTGATGTGAGACGTGTGCTTCCTGTTGTGGTGATTATGTGCTGTGTCACCAGGGGGCACAGGTAGTACATGTGTGCTGTGTATTGCCCCCAACACGTGCGTGCATACTGCTTGGGCGTATGGTCCTTGCTTGGTCTCCAGCGGATCCTGCGCATTGTGTTGTACGTATGGGGACTGGGGTGCCAGGGTGATGGTGATGTCCAGGACAGGTGTGGAGGACTTGGATGTGGCTGGCTGTGAGACTCCTCCGACTCTGGTGGGTGTTGGTTGGGGGGTACCAGGGGCCAACAGGTGCAGCCAAGCCAGCAGCTTTGTGTGGGGTGGGATGTTGGTTGTCTGCTGTGTTGGTGCCGTAGGCCTGTTAGGCAATGATGGTCAGGATGCGTAGGATGGTTGTCACTTTCAGCCTGTAGTGGACGGTGACATTGTCAGATGTTGGGTCTGTGAGGCTGGTAAGCTTCCTAGGGGTCAGCAGTCTTTGTCTGCGCTGCGTCTGTGGTGGTCCGGGGGGGGGGTGTTCCGGGTGTGGGTTGGGGTCCTGGGGTGGTGGCGGTGGGTGTTGTGGCCCTCTTGGGTGTCCGGTCCGCATGATGAGTGACTCCATGGCATCTGTTGCCCTTCGGTTGTGGCCCTGGGCTGTGCTCCCTTTTGTGGAGCTGGCTGCCGTCTGACTTTACACCAGGTCAGAGCAGGTGTAAATTTCCTGGTGCTAACGCGCCTGTTTTGTGTTCTTATCGCCGATGTGGCTGGTCGTTGTGAATGTTGAGGTGTGATGTTGTCTCGACTTTTGGCACAGGAACGCCTACTCTGCATCTCATTAGCGATATTTACGGGGGTCCTCTGTGGCGATGTTTTTTGCGGCTGCTATCGCGGGTAAACTGGTGCTGTGGGCTGTTAACACCGGCTTGTGAATGGGGAGGTAAATTTATCACGATTTTGGCTGAGATAAAGTGCCGTTAATTCGGCGATAGCTCCTTCTGAATATGCCCCTAAATTTGTTCACCTTAAATGTCTGTTTTTCTAGCAAAGTTTTTAAGCATAGGATTAGCATAGTGCCATTCACGCTGAGCTAGAAAGTGACAAAGTCTTTCGCCATTTATACGCTAGTTTTATAGGCTGCTCTTTATATAGGAGCTGTTCTCCACCTAAACCTGGGAACTACTCAGAGTTCTCTGCTTCTTTTTTGTATAATTTATGCAGCACGTGAAGCCAGAAAGGGTATTGTTTTGGCTTATACTGGGTGCTCCCTTGTGTCTGGACAAAGCTAAACCCCTCTGCAGAGCTGTAATGACAGCAAAACACATGTCAGGAGTTGCTTTTATTAATTCCAGCTTGACTTGACTGGTATTTTACCAATTTAAAGCTGTAATACTATGCCTGGAGTGGTAAAAGGCATTTATCATTCACAGCATGGATGGCACTAGCTAATCCTATGCTTAAAGACTTTGGGGCATATTAGCAAGACCGGTGATAAAATTATCGCCGTTTTAGCGGCAGGAAACTGCCGCTAAAACGGCAATAATGGGCTTGCTAATATGCGTTATAGAATTCCAATAGAAGCCCAGGTTAGATGTCCTGCACATCTAACCTGGGCTTCTATTGGAATTCTATAACGCATATTAGCAAGCCCATTATCGCCGTTTTAGCGGCAGTTTCCTGCCGCTAAAACTGCGATAATTTTAACGTGGGTCTTGCTAATATGCCCCCCTGCTCTATAAATGGCGAAAGACTTTGTCGCTTTCTAGCTCAGCATGGCAGGCACTGTGCTAATCCTATGCTTACAAAACTTTGCTAAAACAACAAGCATTTGATGGGAAAAAATGTGAGTGTCGCTGGTGTTGTAGGGTGCAGTTTATTGGAGCTGCTCTCCACCTAAACTTGGGAACTACCCAAAGTTCTCTGATACTTTTTTTACACAATGTATGTGGTGTGGCACTCTAAGCCTGAAAGGATGTTGTTTTGATATATATATATATATATAATATATATATATATATATATATATATATATTATATATATATATATATATATATCTATATCGCACAGCAAAGGATCTTACGGAAAAGAATCCAGGCGAGCCCACTCGGTCGATCAAAGCAGTTTATTTCCACGACAGACAAGGACGACGCGTTTCGACCATATATATTACCTACTGGCAGTGGTAGTTATAGTTAGGTCCAAATTTTCCATAGGAAAAGCGTTTTTGTTTTGCCAATAACTTTGGCACCGCTTGACAAATCTTCACGAAACTTTTTTTTTAAAAAGTCCCCTTTTTGGTTTAGCTGCTGTGTTGACATTTTCAGGGTGATCTGCCAAGCAGGGGCAAAGAAACAGGAGGGTCCCAAAACTTGTTTTCCCCATGTTATGTCTATTGGGATTTTTTATTTTTTGAGCACGACTACAGCCCGAACTGCTAAACAGAATTACACCAAATTTAGCAGAAAGCTAGATGTTGGTCCAGAAATTGTGCTTCTTGTGATTTGGTGTAAATCCGTTCAGTAGTTTCAGAGATATTAAAGTTTTAAAAATATAGATATCTGGGGACGCGAGTTCTTGCAGTGGACTTGCGGCTCCTACTAAAATGTGATTGGCTGCCAACACTTCAACTAGGAAGTATTGGCAGCCATCTTAGTTCCCACAAAAAATAAAAAATTATGAAAAGGGGGCAGGGTATGAATAGCCTGACCACCCACATATAGTGGGGAGGTCCCACAGGGACCCCACCGGTGGTAAAAAGTATTTTTTTAATTTAATTTTGCTGTGAATTCACAGACAGACCCTCGGATCCGCAGCAAAATTTAAAAAAAAGACGCACATTTTCCAGGGTGTCGTTTTTTAAAGCCTCGGGTGGGCTAAATCCCAGGGCATGAAAGAAATGAAGGAGGGGGCTCATGGGGCCCACTCCTAGGCTTATACAAAGACCACAACCTCCCCGGGGCAGTAAACACTAGAAATGCGCGGGGCCCGCTTGGCCCCCGCTGCCCCGGGCCCTGCCACATCCCCGCTGGAACACTGACTTTTTTTAAAGAATTGTCAGGGCCTCTACCGCTGCCCCAGGGACCACATCTTCCTGGGGCACTTAACAATAGGAATGTGGGGCCCACCTGCCCCCCCCACAGCCCTAGGGACTGCCACCTCTCTGGAGCACTGAACAATAGAAATGCGGGGGCCCTCTTGGACCCCCCAAAGCCCGAGGGACCGCCACCTCCCCGAGGCACTTAACAATAGGAATGCGGGTGACACATCTGGCCCCCCACTGCCCCGGGGACCACCACCTCCCCAGGGCACGTACATAATAATTTTTTTAAATGCGGGGGAGGCCCTACAGCCATCACCTCCACAGGGCACAAACACAATAATTAAGGGGTCCATTGCAAAGCCCAAGGGATCACCACCTCCCCGGGGCTACAAGAAAGAAAGGAGGGGGGCCACATGGCCCCTCCTCCTGGAGCTATAGATGGCCCTGGGGACCGCCACCCCCCAGGGCCAGCTCCAGCAATATCCCGGGGTGCCCACCCCAGGCCATTGCACTTTGCTGTGGCCAAGCCATAGAAAACACTGCTCCGTTTCTAGTTAGCAAGAGCAGAAAATGCTCTTGCTTACTAGAGGCAGAGCAGAATTGCTTTTACACACAGGGAGCTGCTTGTTAGCAACTCCCTATGTGTAGAAACAATGCCAGCTCCTGCAGGAGGCAGGCAGCCTGTAGGGACAGCGGGGGCCTTCAGGCTCCCCCGCAGTGCCCAACAAATGTAAGTGGGAGCCCTGTGTGGGACCAGGACACCCACACTAAATGCTGGGCCCCAAGGGATGGGGTCCCCAAAGCAGAAATCGGCCTGGGAGGAGGGCCGCGTGGGCCCCCTCCCTTTTTTTATATAATAATTTTTTTTTAAAGGGGCAGGCCCCATGGTATGGGGTCCCCGGGGCCAAAAATGGCCCAGGAGGGGGGCCGCTCACCCACCTCCCTTTAAATTATATGCAAAAAGTAGAAAAGGCCAGGTGCCAGGGGATGGGATCCCCTGGGCCGAAATCGGCTTGGGAAGGTAAGCCGTGTGGCACTCCCTCACCCATTGAAAAAAGGCCTGGCCCTAGGGGATGGGGTCCCCCAGGCCGAAAATGGCCAGGGAAGGGTGGCCCCATCCCTTAAAAAAAAAAAAAAAAACCTCCAGCAAGTCGCCCAAAGCCATGCCCCCTTTGCCACCATTCTGAAAACGCTTCTCCTGGCGCATTTGTCGTTGGGGGATGAAGTCCCCTTGGATGCTGGGAGCCCTTGGGGTCCAAGTTACCTCCAGTAAGTACCAGACAGCGGGATTGCTAAGAGGGCTTGGAGGCCACGCCCTGTTTCTCCACTACTCTGCAAACGCGCCTCCTGGTGTGCTGCTGGTTGGAGAATTAATTCCACTTTATTCCTGAGGGCCTCGGGACTAAAGTGGACTTCTTCACCCAACCAGTAGTGCACCAGGAGGCTCTTTTGCAGAGTGGAGGAGAAAGGGGGCTCAGCAAACCCACTGTGTGGGACTTACTGGAGGTAAGAGTAGGGGTAGTTGCCCCCCAAAGACCCTCAATAGCCATGGGGACTTCATCTCTCTACTAGTAGTGTGCCAGGAGGCACGTGTGGAAAGTGTTGGAGAAAGGGAGCATGGCCTCTGACAACCTCCCAGAAATCCTGCTGTGTGGGACTCACTGGAGGTACCAGGAGGGGTAGTTGGCCCCCAAGGACGTCCTTGGGAGCCAACTACCCATCCTGTTACCTCCAGTAAGTCCCACACAGCAGGATTGCAAAGAGGTCTTCTGAGGCCATGCCCTTTTTCTCCACCACTATGCAAACACACCTCCTGGTGCACTACTGATTGGGGGATGAAGTTCACTTTACTCTTGAGAGACCTTGGGGGCCAAGAAGCCCTCCTGGTACCTCCTGTAAGTCCTACACAGCGGGATTTCTGAGAGCTGGTCAGAGGCCCCTCCCCATTTCTCCACCTCTCTGAAATTGACTGAAAAAACCAAAGGTTACAGGGACGTTATAGTTAGGAATTAGCATGTAAAAAACTTAGAAATTTACTAAAAAAAACAAAGGTTACAGGGACGTTATAGTTAGGATCAGATTTCACTCATACAAAACCAGGGAAATTCAGCAGTTCTATTTAGCTGAGCTAACTATAACTTGTGCCCCCGCATTGCACTGCTTATGACCTCACACATTACATCACTCGTGACATGGTCAGTGACATCACTGATGACATCACTGATGACATCACAAATGACATCACCGATTACATCAATGATGACACCATCCACAAAATCACTGACACACTCATTCACACCCCCATTGAGCCTTTCATACACCTGCTCCCACGCAACCTTTCACAAACCTATTCACAGACCCATGCCAGTACTTACACACCCATTCACTGATTCATAGATCTACATACCCATCCACTCACTCACCCAGACAGCCACTCATACACCCACTCAGTCACTAATACAGCCACTGACATAAACACTCATACACCCATACAGCCACTCAGACAGTGAGTCAGTCACTCATACAGCTACTCACACACCTAGTCACTCATCCATACAGTAAATCACACAGCCACTTACTCACCCATTTAGATACATACCCACCCACTCACTTAATACAGATACTAACACATACTCACTCACCTATACAGTCACTGACACAGGCACACTCTCACCCATACAGCCACTCTCACATTCACTCACTCACCCATACAGTCACTCATATATCCCTTCACTCACCTATACTGCCTTTCACATACCCAGTTACTCACCCATATACCACTGACACATCCACTTACTCACCCACACAGTCATACACACACACTCACTCATACAACCCCTCACACACGTACTCACTAACCCATATAGCCACTGACTCACTCACACACTCATCCATACAGGAAGTCACACACCCTCTCACCCACACACACAGACACTCAGACAACCATACAGGTACTCAGACAACCAATCACTCACCAATACAGCCTCTCGTGTACCCACTCATACACCCATGCAGCCACTTAGACACCAACTGACAGACTGATACAGACATTCACACAACCTAGTCACTCATCCAAATATTCTCTGAGACACCTAATCACTCACACATAGTCAGTCATGCACCCACTGAATCATCCATACAGGCTCTCATACACCCACTGATTCAACAATACACCTTGGTACATTTATGTAACACTCATAAACTATTTTAAAACCCTCACAGTCACTAGATGATGTCATCAGTGATGTCATTTTAGATGTCATCAGCGATGTCATTGACCATGTCATGAGGGATGTAATATGTGAGGTCATAAGCAGTGCATTGCGGGGGCACGAGCTATAGTTAGCACAGCTAGCTATAACTGCTGAATTTCTCTGGTTTTGTATGAGTGAAACCTGAGCCTAACTACAACGTCTCTGTAACCTTTGTTTTTTTTCAGTGGATTTCTAAGGCTTTTTTTAATTCTGTTTCTTAACTATAACAACCTTGTAACCTTTGTTTTTTTCAGTGAGAAATATATATATATATTTTTTTTTTTAAACAATGTGCCTTGCGCATAGGAGGTCACTCAACAGTGCCTTTAGTGAAATGCAGCCTGCTTACTTAGTCCATCTTTATTCACTTCATGCCGACGCGTTTCAGGATACCAAATCCCTTCTTCATGGGCAACAGGCAAGTAATGAAAAGCGCACCACATTTCACTTTCCTCGATTTTATTCATTCATTAGTATGCACGCCCCCAGTGGGCGTGTTCAATTGCCTTGTGGGACATTGAGTCTCGTAGTGCGATATAATTATATCCTTTGGTAAGGTCATTAGTCTTGCTTGCATTAAAAAAACATTGTTCACCTTCGTAGGTAATGAGACCAAGGCAACAGGCTCAATTAGCATATGGCGCTGTACTGTTCAAGTTTAGGAAGTCCCAAACTGCAGTCTCGCAGGCTGGTTCCCTTTCTCCCCAGCCTGCAATGGTGCTCCTCCCCATGGTTGGCCACCGTGTAAAATCTTTTAAACAATGTGCCTTGCGCATAAGAGGTCACTCGACATTGCCTTTAGTGAAATGCAGCCTGCTTACTTAGTCCATCTTTATTCACTTCATGCCGACGCGTTTCAGGATACCAAATCCCTTCTTCATGGGCAACAGGCAAGTAATGAAAAGCGCACCACATTTCACTTTCCTCGATTTTATTCATTCATTAGTATGCACGCCCCCAGTGGGCGTGTTCAATTGCCTTGTGGGACATTGAGTCTCGTAGTGCGATATAATTATATCCTTTGGTAAGGTCATTAGTCTTGCTTGCATTAAAAAAACATTGTTCACCTTCGTAGGTAATGAGACCAAGGCAACAGGCTCAATTAGCATATGGCGCTGTACTGTTCAAGTTTAGGAAGTCCCAAACTGCAGTCTCGCAGGCTGGTTCCCTTTCTCCCCAGCCTGCGATGGTGCTCCTCCCCACGGTTGGCCGCCGTGTAAAATCCTTTAAACAATGTGCCTTGCGCATAGGAGGTCACTCAACAGTGCCTTTAGTGAAATGCAGCCTGCTTACTTAGTCCATCTTTATTCACTTCATGCCGACGCGTTTCAGGATACCAAATCCCTTCTTCATGGGCAACAGGCAAGTAATGAAAAGCGCACCACATTTCACTTTCCTCGATTTTATTCATTCATTAGTATGCACGCCCCCACGCGTCGGCATGAAGTGAATAAAGATGGACTAAGTAAGCAGGCTGCATTTCACTAAAGGCAATGTCGAGTGACCTCCTATGCGCAAGGCACATTGTTTAAAAGATTTTACACGACGGCCAACCGTGGGGAGGAGCACCATCGCAGGCTGGGGAGAAAGGGAACCAGCCTGCGAGACTGCAGTTTGGGACTTCCTAAACTTGAACAGTACAGCGCCATATGCTAATTGAGCCTGCTGAACGAATTACACCAAATTTGGCAAAAAGGTAGCCCTTGGTTCAGAGTCGTGCCTTTTGGTTAAATGGTGTAAATCCGTTCAGTAGTTCCTGAGAAATTTGAAAAAGAAAACACATATATATCTGGGCGGAGCCTAACCACACATGTCATCGTGAGATCTGATTGGCTGTCAGCACTTCATCCTGGAATTGCTGGCAGCCATCTTGGGACCAATATAAATTATAGTACCCCATTGAAATGCATTGTAGTGAATCGAAGATTTTGAGGGTTACCAAAAGGAGAACTATAAAGGGTGATAACAGACTTTAGTTACATTAGAATTCATTTGTTGATGGTACCATACTAATTTCAGGAATTGTGGTGTGTTCTAAGGCGATTTTACCCTGTGAAAAACCTTCTGCTGGGATATCATGAATCATGTTTGAGAGAAAACTATTTTTCATGCTTGTCCCATACAGTTTTGGAAGGTGCTCCAGAAGCTAAAATGAGAGCATATTTTCTGTAAATTCACATTATCTTTCTCAGTCATGTGAGAATGAAGTCTGACATTCTCAGTAAAACATGTACCTCCAACAAGGGCAGAGACTGTCAGTTGATTCCTTTGTTTTCTACTGCAGCTTCCCAGAGTGTTCTAAAGAACAACTAGAGTGCTAACAGCCTTACTTATGACAAAAGTATGGCACACCTGAAGCCATCTTGATTGGAATAAACTAGTAACACTTAAAACATTTAATTTAAAAGGAACAAAATGATGGGGTTCATTTTGTCATGGAAATTATGGTTAGTGCTGTAGAAAGAAAAATTAGGACATGTTTCAAGTGTGATCTCAAATATCTTCCTGTTATATTTCAACAGGAGCAGCCTGTCAGTTGATGCCTTTGTGTTCTACTGCAGCTTCCCAGAGTGTTCTAAAGAACAACTAGAGCGCTAACAGTCTTACTTATGACAAAATTATGGCACACCTGAAGCCATCTTGATTGGAATAAACTGGTAACACTTAAAACATTTAATTTAAAAAGGAACAAAATGATGGGGTTCATTTTGTCATAGAAATTATGGTTAGTGCTGTAGAAAGAAAAATTAGGACGTTTCAAGTGTGATCTCAAATATCTTCCTGTTATATTTCAACAGGAGCAGCCTGTCAGTTGATGCCTTTGTGTTCTACTGCAGCTTCCCAGAGTGTTCTAAAGAACAACTAGAGCGCTAACAGTCTTACTTATGACAAAATTATGGCACACCTGAAGCCATCTTGATTGGAATAAACTGGTAACTCTTAAAACATTTAATTTAAAAGGAACAAAATGAGGGGGTTCATTTTGTCATAGAAATTATGGTTAGTGCTGTAGAAAGAAAATTAGGACATGTTTTAAGTGAGATCTCAAATATCTTCCTGTTATATTTCAACAGGAGCAGCCTGTCAGTTGATGCCTTTGTGTTCTACTGCAGCTTCGAAGAGTGTTCTAAAGAACAACTAGAGCGCTAACAGTCTTACTTATGACAAAAGTATGGCACACCTGAAGCCATCTTAATTGGAATAAACTGGTAACACTTAAAACATTTAATTTAAAAAGGAACAAAATGAGGGGGTTCATTTTGCCATAGAAATTATGGTTAGTGCTGCAGAAAGAAAATTTAGGGCATGTTTTAAGTGAGATCTCAAATCCTCTTCTATTTCATTAGAAAATTCTGACATGCAGACTGAAACAAACACTTTCAATACCAGCAGTAGACTTCTAGTTAACTCCCTGGTGAGCAGTAGCATTACTACAGTGATCTAATGAACAACTAGAGTGCTAACATTCTGAATTTATGGCAAATGTGTGACACATCTGAATGCCTTCTTGATGGAATCAAAGTAAAAAACTGAAAGCATTTCCTACTGAAGAGACTGCAGTAAATGACGAAATTAGGAAACTTCATAACAAATAAGTCTCCCAAGATGGCCACCAGAGAAAAAAGAGCCCAAATGTAGCACAAATATCACCCAGATGTAGCCCACATATAGCCCAATGACAGAAGTGTGCAAAACACTTTTTATTTTTAGTTTTTCTGCAGTTTTATATAGTGCAAACTGGTCAGGTATTGGAGCGTTACATCTTACTTGGACCCCTTATTGCGTATTTTGCACGAAGTACATGAGATTGATCTTGCGAAACATTGAACTTTACGATTCTGTTAACCTGAAGTTGCTCTGAACCGAGCTTTGTAACACCCGTTTTTACCTACTGGTTTTAATTAATTCTCACTGTATTGTATTAGGAAAGAGGATTTACTGTTTTTATGTACACTTTTATGATCTATGTTTCTAAATCAGATCAAATAAAGTTTAATGAATTCTATGGCAGGACGGAGGCGAGGATTATGCATATCTTTCCTCACTTTATTTGCATAGCAGTTCAAAGAAAACGTAACACAACAATCATTAAACAAAAGACTACACAACCCATGAACCATTAGGGGGTAGTATCCAAGGCAACTATAGTCCAATCATATCACAGTCCATCGTATATAATATCGTGACGTCCCTTCCGCTTCCTCTTTCTTCACTGCTCGTCAGTTAAGTGCATTCCTTACATTCTTGGCTTAATCTGACGTTGTTGCTGTTTGTATAGCGGTTTCTTGTGCACGTTATTAGCATTATTGCCTTGGTATTGTTTCATATTCCCTGTGCAGCAGGCTCTTGCCCGAGCGCGTTCTCCCTCTTGCAGTTTCTCCCGCTGTGTGCTCTGCGCGCGGTGAGATCCTGTCAGGCGCGTCTGGTCCGAGCGAGGCAGCTCCGTCGAGCGCTCCCGCTGGTCTTTACGCGCGTTTTTGAATCCGGTCACTCCTTTAGTGTCCACTTGATTCCCGACCAACCCTCGCCTAATTTTAACACCGCTACGCGGTGATTTCCCCACACGGCCACGTTAGTGACCAGCGCCACCTGGTGGTGGTAATTGGTATTGCGCCTCAGTCTATTCTTATAACAGCTTCGGGGGAAAGCCCAAGTGTTGGAGCACCGGCGAGGGGGCTGTCTTAAGGATTTTAAGGGCATTTGTTCTGTGCTCACACCCTCTGCTATCATGTCTTCTCCAGAAGACCATTTTTACTCCTCCTACCAGGAAGTGGAGGAGGAATGGCCCCCAACTTCTCCCTCCAGCAGTGGACCAAGCCCTCTCTCTGGCTATTTCTAGGGCGCTGGCTCCTCTTAGGGATCAGGTTGATAAGCTGGCGAAAAGCATCCCTGGGGTGTTCAGTGACCCAGATCTGGTGGTGGCGTGTCCAAGTAGCTCCCAGATGGGGAATAAAAGGGCCGTTAAGCATAACGCGTAGCACTTGGAAGGATTTGATAAACTTACAGAGACCTTCCTCAAGAGTGCGCGAACGCTAAAACATGCACCCTGCCGGGAGGAGGAGGCGCCCGGAGAAAATTGCGACACTGTCACCACTATTGTAGACCCCGACGGCGGGTTTCCCTTAGAGGGAGAGGGTATATCGGAGGACGATATCTCCTCCGATGAGGATAAGGACTCGCCCGGGGCGTCCCTGGCGTCCCGAGTCCCACTCCTCTCAGTCCCCAGTTGGGGACGGGGTCCACTCGGACATGTTCGAGCCTACCCAAATTTACCATCCTAGGTCGGCAGAGTGGACACCTGACGCCAAAGTGGCATAGTATGTGGTGGGGAAAATCCATCAACCCCTTGAAAGGGAGGTCAGGAATAGGATAAGGGGAGAATGCCCCAGGCCCTCACTGAAGGGGAAGGTGGCACACACACCTGAAATTGATGAGAAACTATGTACCTTTTTCTCCAAGTATATGAGGGATCCCAAGAAAGGAATTGATAGGTCTTGGACGTGGTAGGGCCCTTGACCCAAATTATTCAATTGACAGAGCGTTCCAAAGAGTCAGGATCCCCTTTGTCCACGAATATTGTGGCTGGTTGGGCGCACTACCCTAAACCCTAAAACACTGCCCCCTCCACTACCCAAACACCACTGCACTACCCTAAACCCTAAAACACTACCCCCAGCACGACACCTTACACTACCCAAACATAACTGCACTACCCTAAACCCTAAAACACTACCACCAGCACGACTCCCTACACTACCCAAACACCACTGCACTACCCTAAACCCTAAAACACTACCCCCAGCACGACTCCCTACACTACCCAAACACTACTGCACTACACTAAACCCTAAATATACCCCCAGCATGACCTCCCACACTACACAAACACCACTGCACTACCCTAAACCCTAAAACACTACTCCCAGCACGACCCCCTACACTACCCAAACACCACTGCACTACCCTAAACCCTAAAACACTAACCGCAGCATGACCCCCTACACTACCCAAACTCCACTGCACTACCCTATACCCTAAAACACGACCCCCTACACTACACAAACACGACTGCACTACCCTAAACCCTAAAACACTACCCACAGCATGACCCCCTTCACTACACAAACACCACTGCACTGCCCTAAACCCTAAAACACTACCCCAGCACTACCCCCTACACTACCCAAACACCACTGCACTAACATAAACCCTAAAACACTACCCCCAGCACAACCCCCTACACTACACAAACACCACTGCAATACCCTAAACCCTAAAACACTACCCCCAGCACGACTCCCTACACTACCCAAACACCACTGCACTACCCTAAACCCTAAATCTACCCCCAGCACGACCCCTACACTACCCAAACACCACTGCACTACCCTAAACCATAAAACACTACCCCCAGCATGACCCCCTACACTACACAAACACCACTGCACTACCCTAAACCCTAAAACACTACCACCAGCATGACCCCCTGCACTACTCAAACACCACTGCACTACCCTAAACCCTAAAACACTACCCCAGCACGACCCCCTACACTACCCATATACCACTGCACTACCCTAAACCCTAAAACACTACTCCCAGCACGACCCCCTACACTACTGCACTACCCTAAACCCTAAAACACTACCCCCAGCACGACCCCCTACACTACCCAAACACCACTGCACTACCCTAAACCCTAAAACACTACCCCCAGCACGACCCCCTACACCACCCAAACACCACTGCACTACCCTAAACCCTAGAAAAGAAACCCCCACCCCATGCCCAATCCCCCTTACCTCTCACTCCTCATGGTTCCTCTCTCCTCGTGGTTCCTGCTTCACGTCATCTCTGAGGGGCGGTGCACGCCGTTGTGAGGAAACGGAACAGCCTCTGTTTCCTTACAACGACATGGATCGTCTACATGTTTTAGAACGCATGGTCATTTACCATACATACCTTTACAACAAAATTCGTTGTAAAGGCATGCGTGGTAAATGACCATGCGTTCTAAAAAAATGCGTAGTAATGACTTCGTGATGTCCAATGCATGCCTGGTAATGCATGCGTTGTAATGGTATCGCAAAGTAAAAAAGTCATTGTAACGGCTGTTTACTGATCGAAGCTGGCCCCTGTTCTTCGGTGAGACGTTTATTTGATTAATTAGGAGGAAGGATTGTGTTTTTTTTACCGAAAAGTGCATTCCCGGCTGTTGTATTGTGAAAGTGTCCGCGTGGCCTGGTTTCACTTCCGGTGAGAGAGTGGAAGAGTCTGTTTGGATCTAAAGGAGTTCTGTTGTTGGACGGGGCCAGCGCGACATGTCATCAGAAAACATAGCTAATGGAAAGCGTCCTCCCTGAAGTGTGGAGCAGTGCCATGAGAGGTCAACGAGTGTGCGTCCCACCGCAGTATGACCGCACCGCGTGACCCATGTGCCGCCTCCAGGGTACGGGAGGCAGAAGCGGCATCGCAGGTCCTCTTGAAGACCGTTGTAGCACTAATTCTACATTTTGGTACTAGGGCATTTTAACTTCGTTGTTCCTGCCAGATACAAAGAGAAGATCCTGTGTTATTCAGTGCCCTCGTTACCTTTTTTGTGGGTTGTGGTGCTTGTCACTTCGCTGCCCCGCCGTTGCACACGACTGGGCACCCCACTTCGTGAGCCATCTGCAGGGCCTCTGCCCTCGGATCACTGGTTTCGGTTTCTGGAGTGGCAACATAAACAGTTGCTCCCAAAGGACTAGCCTGAACACTTAGGTGAATATCCCCTGCACCAGCATGCCATGGAAATTCTTTCCTAGCTCTCCCACGTCAATGAGCACGGCTCCGCTCGCGACACCGTATGACGTCATCGGAGCCATAAGAGGACCTCGTCGGCGTGCTGACGTCAGTTCCACCCATTTTTTCCGTGCCACCGAGGCAAACAGGGGACCGAGACATTTTCACATGTATACATAGTATAATAAATATATATATATTCACTGAATAAACCATAGGTTTCAGGCACGTTATAGTTAGAAATTAGCATTTAAAAAACCTTAGAAATTCACTGAAAAAACTATAGGTTTCAGGCACGTTATAGTTAGAAATTAGCATTTAAAAAACCTTAGAAATTCACTGAAAAAACCATAGGTTTCAGGGGCGTTATAGTTAGTTGGACATTTCACTCGTACAAAACCATAGAAATTCCCCCGTTATAGTTAGTTCAGCTAACTATAACCCGCACGCGCCCGCAATGCACTGCTGATGACGTCACATATTACATCACTCATGACATGGTCAGTGACATCACTCATGACATCACTGATGACATCTCAAATGACATCACTGATGACATCACTGATGACATCATCCAGTGAATGTGTGATGGAAGAATAAATGGGTATATAAGTGTCTAAATGGATGATTTTTTTTGTAAAATTGATTGTATAACTGACTAAGTGTATCTTAGTGAATACATGGGTTAGTGAGTAATGTTTAAATATGAAAATATCTGTATCAGTCTCTCACTTTGTGTATAAGTGGCTGCATGGGTTGGTGAGTAGCTGCATGAGTGTCTATATGGGTTATTAGTTGGCTTTTTGAGTATCAGTATGAGTGTCTGAGTGTCTGTATGGTTCGGTGGGGGGTATTACTTAGTGCATAGATGCATGAATGAGTGACTCACTGTTTGTATGTGTTGAAGACATGTGTGCAGGACTGTTTAGGTGGATGAGTATGTGTACGGTTGTGTTAGTGAGTGAATGACTGTCTCAATAGTGTCTTTATGAGTAACTACATATGTTTTAAACTAGTATATGTGAGTATTGGTGTATATAAGTGAGTATATGTGAGAGTGAGAGATTGGAAGAGTTCCTGTACAAATAAGTAGGTGTTTCTATAAGTGATTGTTTAAGAGAGTAAGTATGCGTAAGTTTCTGTAGAAGTAAGTGTGGTAGTGTGTGTATAACTGTATATGCAAGTAAATGGATGGTTGATACTTTGTTTGCATGTGTGACTATGTGTGTGAGTAACTCTATGGATGAGTGGCGGTGTGTAACAGGATGTATAGGTGTATGAGTACATATGATGAGTGAGTACATGTATGAGTGACTGTATAGGGACTGTTGGTGAATGAGTGGATGTGTGTGTAGATCTTGGAATTACTGAATAGGTGTGTTGTAACTGGTATTGGTATGTCCATTGTTTTGAAAATGTTAGTTTGTATTTTTGAGTGTGTGTATCAAAGGTTATATTAGGGTGAGAGGAGGTCTGCCACTCTATCACAAGGATGATGTCATCAGTGATGTCATTTGAGATGCCATCAGTGATGTCATGAGTGATGTCACTGACCATGTCATGAGTGATGTAATATGTGACATCATCAGCAGTGCATTGTGGGCGCGCGAGTTATAGTTAGCTGAACTAAATATAACGGGGAATTTCTATGGTTTTGTATGAGTGAAATGTCCAACTAACTATAACGCCCCTGAAACCTATGGTTTTTTCAGTGAATATATATATATATATATATATATATATATATATATATATATATATATATATATATATAAGAACACTTGGCGAATTTCAAGTGACAAACGGATCCAACAACAATTGCGATCATTTTTCTTCTTTAATGTTAACGCACGTCAGCCATTGACGCGTTTCAGCCTGCACAGCAGCCTTGTTCACAAAGTGTTACTGCGTGAATGTCAGTGGCCTTAACATACCATGTGATGGACTAGCCAAGAAAACAGACTTACGTTGCATCACCGCTGCTTTACATATCAAAATTGTTTAGACAGATACTTCTGGTAATTTTACAATTTACTCGTGTGTGTTAACAGCGCAAAATTAATGG
Source organism: Calotriton arnoldi (assembly GCA_963921515.1). NCBI lineage: Eukaryota > Metazoa > Chordata > Amphibia > Caudata > Salamandridae > Calotriton > Calotriton arnoldi. The sequence goes on from CAWUFW010000901.1 coordinate 2,566,190, forward strand.
TAAATAAATTAACTGTAAAGACGTTATGTTACAAGAACAAACCTTCAAGCATTATTCAGCTAAGCATCCTCATTGCGCTCGCATTTAGTAGATAAGGCAAAATTTCCTTATTTCTACAGAAAGAAAAATTATTTCCTAAACATATTTATACTGCAGTAAAGAGTATAGACAAGTGTCTGCATATTGCTGTACCCATATCTATGATATGCAACAATTTATATATGTATATATGTAAAACTTCACTTTCCTAACTATAACACCCTTGTAACCTTTGTTTTTTCAGTGGATTTCTAAGGCTTATTTTATTCTGTTTCCTAACTTTAACTACCTTGTAACCTTTGTTTTTTTCAGTGATATATATATATATATAAACACACACACATACATATATATATATACATATATACATACACACATACATAAATATATATAGACATATATATATATATATATATATATATATATATATTCACTGAAAAAACCATAGGTTTTAGGGACAGTTATAGTTAGTTGGACATTTCACTCGTACAAAACCATAGAAATTCCACCGTTATAGTTAGTTCAGCTAACTATAACTCGCGCCCCGCAATGCACTGCTGATGACGTCACATATTACATCACTCATGACATGGTCAGTGACATCACTGATGACATCACTGATGACATCTCAAATGACATCACTGATGACATCATGCAGTGACTGTGTGTTTCTATAGTGTATTGAATAATGAGTGGGTGTATAAGTGTCTGGATGGATGATTTAGTAGGTGCGTGACTGACTCTATAAGTGAGTGATTAAACGTATCTTACTAAATGCATGGGTTAGTGACTAAACTGTGTGAATGTCTTTATCCGTCTGTCTGTTGGTGTGTAAGTGGCTGCATGTGTTTGTAAATAGCTACATGAGTGTCTATGAGTTATTGATTGGTTGTCTGAGTATCTGTATGGGTGTCTGAGTGTTTGTGTGGATGGGGTGTGTGTGGCTGCACATAGATGTATCAGTGGGTGATTCACTGGGTGCATGGTTTCAAGAGTGCATCTGTGATGGACTGTATGGGTGGGTGAGTGTGTGTATGGGTGTGTTAGTGAGTGAATGTATATCTCAGTGGTACATGTGTGAGTAACTACATATGTGAAAGGCAGTATATATGTGTGTTCGAGTATATAAATAGCTAGAAGCGAGAGTGTGTGATTGTGATTGTGAGAGTGACTGTATGGATGAGTGTGTGCTTGTATCAGTGATTGTATAAGAGCGTAAGATTGTGCTAGTATTTGTATGAGTAAGTGAGCTGGTGTGTGTATAACTGTATAGGTGAGTAAATGGCAGTGTGATTAATTATTTGCATGACTGACTAGGTGTGTGAGTACCTCTATGGATGAGTGGCGGTGTGTGAGTGTCTATGTAGGTGTATGAGTGCATATGATAGTCCTGTACTGAGTGACCGTAAGCATGAGTGACTGTACGGGTGAGTGAGTGGATGTGTGTGTAGACCTAAGAAACAGTGAGTGGGTATGTAGTTATTGGTGTTGGAGTGTCTATGGTTTTGAGTAATGGCAGTCTGTAATTTACAGTGGGTGTATCAAAAGTTATATTAGGGTGTGAGAAGATGCATGAAATTATCACATGGATAATGTCATCAGTGATGTCATCAGTGATGTCATTTGAGATGTCATGAGTGATATCATCAGTGATGTCACTGACCATGTCATGAGTGATGTAATATGTGACGTCATCAGCAGTGCATTGCGGGCGCGAGTTATAGTTAGCTGAACTAACTATAACGGGGGAATTTCTATGGTTTTGTACGAGTGAAATGTCCAACTAACTATAACTGTCCCTAAAACCTATGGTTTTTTCAGTGAATTTCAAAGGTTTTTTAAATGCTAATTTCTAACTATAACGTGTCTGAAACCTATGGTTTTTTCAGTGAATTTCAAAGGTTTTTTAAATGCTAATTTCTAACTATAACGTGCCTGAAACCTGTGGTTTTTTCAGTGAATTTCAAAGGTTTTTTAAATGCTAATTTCTAACTATAACGCCCCTAAAACCTATGGTTTTTTCAGTGAATTTCAAAGGTTTTGTAAATGACAATTTTTAAATGTATTAATTGTTATATTTATTTTTTTGATACTGATTTACTACATTTTTTAAAACTATTTATTTTTAGATATTTTATTTATTAAATTACATTGTAATTACATTATACATTACATTACAAAATATACTTTCTCAGAATGAATTACTTTAGTTTAAATAGTTTGCAAATAGGCAATAGAGTTTTAAGTACAGTAGTTACAGTTGTTGCAATGGGCAACACAATTTCAAACACAATGCAACATTGAGCTCAATGTGAATTTCTAGTTAAATGCAATTAGTTACTTTATGGATTACTTTTCTAACCACAGGACTGGATCCTAGATTCAGTCCTGGGACATCTCCTGTAAACAGTTGAGTAAAAGCGTTTTGGTTACAGTACTGATTTTTAAGGAATATTATTGTATTTTAAAAGTTGACACTTAGAAACTTTTTCACATAGAATCACCAATGTTATCCTATGGGAGGAAATTCACTTAGCAGGTAAGTAGTGTTATCGTTACTTTTTCTTACTCAGTGTTGGATCCTGGATCCAGCACTGGTGCATCTCCTGTAAACAGTTGAAAGAATGCGTTTAAGTCATACAGGCGATTTTTAAGGAATATTTGTAGTTTGTGAAAATCGACACTTTGAAACTTTTCTGCTGAAAACCAGACAATGGATTCCTATGGAAGGAAATTCAAGTTACTGGTAAGTACGGTTAGAATTACTTTTCAGGGTCAGTGCTGGGCTAAAAGATGCAGCACTGGGTTATCTCCTGATAACAGGTGAGTAAATCGGTTTTCGTAGTTCGGTTGATTTTAGAGGAATATTATAAAGTTCCAAAACTCCACACTTAGAAGAATTTCCAAGTGAAACCAGTCAATGTTAGCCTATGGAAGGAAATTCAAGTTGCTGGTAAGTACGGTTAAAATTACTTTTCAGGATCAGTACTGGGCTGAAAGATGCAGCACTGAGGTCTCTCCTGATAACAGGTGAGTAAATCGGAATTCGTATTTCGGCTGATTTTAGAGGAATATTCTAAAGTTCCAAAACTGCACACTTAGAAGAATTTCCAAGTGAAACCAGTGAATGATATCCTATGGAAGGAAATTCAAGTTACTGGTAAGTACGGTTAAAATTACTTTTCAGGATCAGTACTGGGCTGAAAGATGCAGCACTGAGGTCTCTCCTGATAACAGGTGAGTAAATCGGAATTCGTAGTTCGGCTGATTTTAGAGGAATATTTGTATGTTTCAAAAATCGACACTTAGAAACTTTTTCAGCAAAAAGCAGACAATGATATCCTATGGAAGGAAATTCAAGTTACTGGTAAGTACGGTTAAAATTTCTTTTCAGGATCAGTACTGGGCTGAAAGATGCAGCACTGAGGTCTCTCCTGATAACAGGTGAGTAAATCGGAATTCGTATTTCGGCTGATTTTAGAGGAATATTATAAAGTTCCAAAACTCCACACTTAGAAGAATTTCCAAGTGAAACCAGTCAATGATATCCTATGGAAGGAAATTCAAGTTACTGGTAAGTACGGTTAGAATTACTTTTCAGGATCAGTACTGGGCTGAAAGATGCAGCACTGAGGTCTCTCCTGATAACAGGTGAGTAAATCGGAATTCGTAGTTCGGCTGATTTTAGAGGAATATTTGTATGTTTCAAAAATCGACACTTAGAAACTTTTTCAGCAAAAAGCAGACAATGATATCCTATGGAAGGAAATTCAAGTTACTGGTAAGTACGGTTAAAATTACTTTTCAGGATCAGTACTGGGCTGAAAGATGCAGCACTGAGGTCTCTCCTGATAACAGGTGAGTAAATCGGAATTCGTAGTTCGGCTGATTTTAGAGGAATATTTGCACAATGGTGAAGGGAGGGGGCGGGCCTGAGGTGACATCTGTGCAAACACGCCCTGTGGCGCGTTTTAAGTTGGGGGATTAAGGCCCCTTGAATCATGAGGGTCCCTGGGGTCCAACTAGCCCACCCTGTACCTCCAGTATGCGCCAGGGAGCTGCGTTGCAGAGAGGTGTTCAGAGGCCACGCCCCTTTTACACCTCTCTGCAACGCAGCTCTGTGGCGCTTACTAGAGGTACATGGTGGGCTAGTTGGCCCCAGGGACCCTCAGGATTGAAGAGGATTTATTCCCCATCTTAAAACGCGCCACGGGGCCTGTTTGCACACATGTCACCTGAAGCCCCGCCCCTCCCTTCACCACTGTGCAAACGCGCCCCGTGGCGCGTTTTAAGTTGGGGGATTAAGTCCCCTTCAATTCTGAGGGTCCCTGGAGTCCAACTAGCCCACCATGTACTTCTAAAAAGCGCCACAGAGCTGCGTTGCAGAGAGGTGTAAAAGGGCGTAGCCTCTGTACACCTCTCTGCAACGCAGCCCCTGGCGCATACTGGAGGTTCCTGGTGGGCTAGTTGGCCCCAGGGACCCCCAGTATTCAAGGGGAATTTCTTCCCTTCTGAAACGCGCCAGGGGGCGCGTTTGCAGAGTACTGCAGGGAGGGGGCGGGGCCTCGGCACGATGCCGGTCGTTTTTTTTTTTTTTTTAATTTTTTTAATGGGAGGGGGGCTGCGTGGCCCCCTTTCCCCTGCCCACTTTTGGCCCCAGGGACCCCATCCCCCGGGGCCTGAGCATTTTATTTTATTTTTTAAATAAAAAAAAACGGGAAGGGGGCCGCGTGGCCCCCTTCCCTGGGCCTGTATTGGCCCCGGGGACCCCATCCCCGGGGCATGCCCTTGGTTTTTATTTTATAGATTTGGAGGGGGCTGCGTGGCCCCCTCCTCAGGCCATTTAAGGCCCCGGGGACCCCATCCCCGGGGCCGGCCTTGCACTTTTTTATTTTTTATTTTAATTTTTTTAATTTGGGGAGGGGGCTGCATGGCCCCCTCCCTGGCCACTTATGGCCCCGGGGACCCCATCCCCCGGGCCTGGCCTCTGGTTGGGGACTGTGGGGGTCCCCAATCCCCCACAGTCCCAGCCAGCTCCCCGCCTCCTGCGCGAGCCGGCATTGCTTTTCCACATGGGGAGCAGCTAACATGCTGCTCCCCATGTGGAAAAGCAATCAGCTTGGATATTGAAAGCGAGAGCAGGTTTCCTGCTCTCTCTTTCAAAAATGCAAGACCAAGACTGAGCCGCGAGGCTCCCGTCCTGTCATAGCAAACTAGCAGTGTCCCGGGGGTAGGCACCCTGGGACACTGCAGGAGCCGGCCCTGGGGGTGGCGGTCCCCAGGGCCATGGAGGGCTCCAGGAGGGGGGGCCGCGCGGCCCCCCTCCCTTGAATTGCAGAGCCCCGGGGAGGTGGTGGTCCCCGGGGCTCTGGGGGTCCGTAACGGACCCCCACATTTATTTTCTATGTGCACCATTTTTTTTATTAAGCCCCGGGGGGTGGCGGTCCCTGGGGCTTGGGGGGCCTTAGAGGCCCCCCATATAAACAATAAACACACCCCCCGCATGCCCCCGGGACTTGGGCCACCCGGGGGCCAATTTGCATCGAAGCGCAGGAGACCGCGCTTCGATTTTTTTTTTTTCGGCAGGATCCGCGCACCCTGAGCGCATCCTGCCGATTTAAAAAAAAAAAATGCTATTTTCTGCCCAGGGGGTCCTTGTGGGACCCCCTGAGCAGACCTAGGGGGTCAGGGTGTTTCTACCCTGCCCCCTTTGTGCGCTTTGCGCACTTGTTTCTGTCCCTCGGTTCTACCGAGGGACAAAATGGCTGCCAACACTTCCTGGTTTGGAGTGTTGACAGCCAATTAGCATGCAGCTCGTGATCGGGAGGGTGCGCGAATCCAACTGCGGCCATAGATATATATGTGATTTTCATTTTGATTTTCTCAGGAACTACTGAACGGATTTACACCATTTAACAAAAAGGTTACTTTCTGAACCAAGAACTACCTCTTTGCCAAATTTGGTGTAATTCCGTTCAGCAGTTCGGGCTGTAGCCGTGTCTAAAGTTTCCTATGGGAAAATGAATGGGGAAAACACGTTTTGGGACCCCCTTTTTCTCGGCCCCCGCTTGACGAATCACCCCGAGACTTTCAGGGTAGGAGCGGACCGGAGCGGGCCATAAAGTTTGAAAATTTCGCGAAGATTCGTCAACCGGCAAGAGAGTTATTTCAAATAGAATGTCGCAGATTTCCTATGGAAAATAGGTCCTAACTATAACTATCTACTGGCGACCGCCAGTAGATAATATATATATATATATATATATATATGTAAAACTTCACTTAAAAAAGCAAAGGTTACAGGGATGTTATAGTTAAGAGATAGAAATTTAAAAACTTAGAAATTCACTGAAAAAAAAGGTTACATGGGCGTTATAGTTAGGCTCAGATTTCACTCGTACAAAACCAGTGAAATTGATCAGTTATAGTTACCTGAGATAACTATAACTTACGCCCCCGCCATGCACTTCTTCTGACCTCACATATTACAACCCTCAAGACATGGTCAGTGATATCACTGACCTGAGTGGGTACATAAAGATTGTACCCACTCCCAAATTCCCAAATTCCCAAATTCATAAAGTTAGATATTTGGTCTAAGTTTAGAACAAACATCTACATTTTCCTTTGTGAATCGGGCCCAATGACTTTTGCCATTTCTACAGCAAACTCTTAAAGCTTAGGATTAGTACAGTGCCATCCATGCCAAGCTGTGAAATCACAAAAGCCTTTTACCACTCCAGCCACAGTATTACAGCTTTGGATTGGTAAAATACCATCCAAGCCAACCTGGAATGAATAAAAGCAACCCCTGACATGTGTTTTGCTATCATTATAGCTCTTCAGAGAGGTTTAACTTTGTCCAGACACAAGGTAGCACCAGTATAAGTCACAACACTGCCCTTTCAGGTATAGAGTGCCACATAAATTATGCAAAAAAGAAGCAGAGAACTCTGGGTAGTTCCCAAGTTTAAGTGTAGAGCAGCTCCTGTATAGAGCACCCTACAACACCAGTGATACTGAATTTGCTCACCTCAAATGTCTGCTTTTCTATCAAAGATTTTAGGCATTGGATTAGGACAGTGCCATCCACGCAGAGGTAGAAAGGGACAAAGTCTTTTGTAATTTTGACAGCAAAGTCTTTAAGCAATGGATTAGCACAGTGACATCCACGCCGAGCTGCAAAATCACAAAAGCCTTTTACCATGCGAGGCACAGTATTGCAACTTTGGATTGGTAAAATACCATCCAAGCGAACCTGAAATGAAAAAAGCAACCCCTGACTCGTGTTTCACTATCATTATAGAACCTCAGAAAGGATTAGCCATGGCCAGACACAAGGGAGCACCCAGTGTAAGTCAAAACAATACCCTTTCAGTCATAGAGCGCTGCATAAATTAGGCATAAAAGAATCAGAGAAATCTGGGTAGTTCCCAGTTTTAGGTGGGGATATATATATATATATATATATATATCTATATGACTCACATATATATATGTATGGGTTCACTGATAGAATATCGATGTAACAAACATCGATGTTCTGAATATCGAAAAAAATATCGAAAAAAATATCGACTCCAATACCATAACAGGTAAGTACAAAAATATAGAATCAAAAATATCGAGGTAAAAAATATAGACTAAAAAATATCAATTTAAAAATATATATAAAATAATATATCGTAAATATATTAAATATTAATATTAATTTTAACAAAATAAATTAAATTTAATATACCTTTAACTAAATATAATAAATAAACTTAATTTAAAAAAATATAAACACACAAACATAATACTTTATACATATACATATATTTACTTAAAAATAATCTATTAACTATTATTTGTATTTAATTTTTAAACTTTAAAATTATATTAAAAATATATATATATAATTTAGCATAAAATAAATCATTCTATAATAAATTAAAACATTAAACTATTAAAAAAATGTAACTTACATTTCCCAATACAATAAGTGCAACAGTAGGGAAAGTGTTGGATAGCGGAATAATTAAAATTACTATTACAACTCCAGTAAGTACAACAGTAGGGAAAGTGTTGGATAGTGGAGGGGTAAAAATTACTATTCCCACTACAAAGCGTGCAAAAGTAGGGAAAGTGTTGGATAACGGAGGGGTAAAAATGGCTATTCCCACTCCAATGAGGGCAAAAGTAGGGTAAGTGTTGGATAGCGGAGGAATTAAATTTACTATTCCAACTCCTGTGAGTGCAACAGTAGGGAAAATGTTGGATAGTAGAGGGGTAAAAATTACTATTCCCACTCCAGTGAGTGCAACAGTAGGGAAAGTGTTGGATAGCGGAAGGGTAAAAATTACTATTCCCACTCCAATGAGTGCAAAAGTAGGGCAAGTGTTGGATAGCGGAGGAATTACATTTACTATTCCAACTCCTGTGTTTGCAACAGTAGGGAAAATGTTGCACAGTGGAGGGATAAAAATTACTATTCCCACTCCAGTGATTGCAAAAGTAGGGAATGTGCTGGATAGCAGAGGGGCAAAAATTACTATTCCCAATCCAAAGAGTGCAACAGTAGGGAAAGTGTTGGATAGCGGAGGGGTAAAAATTACTATTCCCACTGCAGTGAGTGCAAAAGTAGGGTAAGTGTTGGATAATGGAGGAATTAAATTTACTATTCCAACTCCAGTGAGTGCAACAGTAGGGAAAATGTTGGATAGCGGAGGGGTAAAAATTACTATTCCCACTCCAGTGAGTGCAACAGTAGGGAAAGTGTTGGATAGCGGAGGGGTAAAAATGACTATTCCGACTCCAGTCAGTGCAACAGGAGGGAAAGTGCTGGATAGCAGAGAAACAAAAATTACTAATAACACTTAAACAATTGAAAAAAAATAAAAATATTACAAAATTTTAAAAATCATAAAAATAAACCCATTTTAAAAATATAAAATTAAATATATTAAACATATAAAAAGAACACATATTATAATATTAATTACATATAACAAAAACCTACAAATAATATATACAATAAATTAATAAATATATGTATAAACAATAATTATTTAAAAGTAGCAAATTTTAACAAACAAAAAAATTATTTAAAACATAAATGTATTTATTGTATTTCCTACCCTATAACACCACAACAATAAAAAAACACTTCAACATTTTTAATTAAATGTATTTCCATAATTAATATAATTATTAATCAATTAAAAAATCTTATTAATAAACAAAATAATAAACATTCATTGAGTACACATGCTTTAACACTAAAATATCCACAACACACACCTAAATTAAATTATAAAATAATAAAACACAATTAAATATTATTTTTAAAAGAATAACTATTACTATTAACAACTAATAAATAAATAATTAAAATTCATTTTATACCCACCCTTTACATCTTTAAAAGTAAAAACAACATACACAAAAATAAACAATTACCCAAAATAAATATCAAATAATTCACATTAATTAACAACTACATATAATTAAACACAAATTACTTCCCACCCTTTACTCCTATAAAAACCACAATACACACCTAAAATTAATTACCCAATTACCATAATTAATTACCAATTAATTTGTTAAAATTAATTAACAACAAATTATTAATTCATCAATTAAAAATAAATTACTTCCCACCCTTTACACCTATAAACACCACAACACACACCTACAATTAATTACACAATTACCATAATTAATTACCAATTAATTAATTAAAAATAATTAATAACCAATTATTAATTATTAAATAATAAATTACTTTACACATTTAACACTATAACATATCAATTATACTAATATTAATAAATATTAATCAATCAATAAATTTAATATAATTAAATTACTTCCCACCCTATTACCCTATAAACCCACAACCTGCTATGGAACTAAAAGCGCAAAATTTAAAAAAATAATAACCACTAAAAATGTAACACATATATTAAAAATACAAACAATTCTTATACAAAAAAACATACATCACAAACATATAAAATATATACTAACACATAACAATAATAAAAAACGATATTTTTAACAACTATATTTTTGCAAACGATATTAAACACTTCGATATTTTTAAAATCGATATTACTTACCTTAAATCGATATTCTTGACCGCGATATTCTTGCTTTCAATATTTCTGACCCACGATATTAATGACTCGATATTTGTGCAACTCAATATTTTGTACTCGATATTCTGTCTCTGCACCATATGTATGTATATTATCTACTGGCGGTCGCCAGTAGATAGTTATAGTTAGGACCTATTTTCCATAGGAAATCTGCAACATTCCATTTGAAATAACTTTGGCGCCGGTTGACGAATCTTCGCGAAATTTTCAAACTTGTTGGGGCGCTCCGGTCCGCTCCTATCCTGAAAGTCTCGGGGTGATTCGTCAAGGGGGGCCGAGAAAAAAGGGGGGTCCCAAAACGCGTTTTCCCCATGCAATTTTCCATAGGAACCTTTAGTCGCAGCTACAGCCCGAACTGCTGAACGGAATTACACCAAATTTGGCAAATAGGTAGCCCTTGGTTCAGTGTCGTGCCTTTTGCTTAAATGGTGTAAATCCGTTCAGTAGTTCCTGAGAAATCAAAAGTAAAGTCAGATATATATCTATGGCCGAGTAGGGTCCGCGTACCCTCCCGATCACGAGCTGCATGCTAATTGGCTGTCAAGTGGCTGTCAACACTCCAAATCAGGAAGTGTTGGCAGCCATTTTGTCCCTCGGTAGAACCGAGGCACAAGAAACAAGTGTGCAAAACACACAAAGGGGGCAGGGTAGAAACACCCTGACCCCCTAGGTCTGCTCAGGGGGTCCCACAAGGACCCCCTGGGCAGAAAAAGCATTTTTTAAAATCGGCAAGATGCGCTTAGGGTGCACGAATCCCGCCGAGAAAAAAAAGAAACAAGTGCGCAAACGCACAAAGGGGCAGGGTAGAAACACCCTGACCCCCTAGGTCTGCTCAGGGGTCCCACAAGGACCCCGGGGCAGAAAAAGCATTTTTTTTTTTTTTTTTTAATCGGCGGGAAGCGCTTAGGGTGCGCGGATCCCGCCGTAAAAAAAAAAAATCGAAGCGCGGTCTTCCGCGCTTCAAGGTTATTTTGCCCCTTGGTGGGCCAAGTCCCGGGGGCATGCGGGGTTTAATTTATATTTTATAGGGGGGCCTCTAAGGCCCCCCACCCCCCAGGGCTTTAAATAAAAAATGGTGCGGGAGGGCTCTCCGCCCTCCCGCAGCCCCGGGGACTGCCACCCCCCGGGGCTTCTTTTTTTAAATTTAAAAAACATGTGTGGGGGCTCCAGCCCCCCACACGCCCCGGGACCGCCACCTCCCCGGGGCACTTAGAAAAAGAAATGTGGGGTCCGTTTCAGACCTCCGAAGCCCCGGGGACCACCACCTCCCCGGGGCTGTGCAGTTGAAGGGAGGGGGCCATGCGGCCCCCTCCTGGAGCCTGTGGTGGCCCTGGGGACCACCACCCCCAGGGCCAGCTCCTGCAGTGTCCTGGGGTGCCTACCCCGGGACACTGCTGTTTGCAATGGCAGGACGGGAGCCTCGTGGCTCCCGTCCTGTCATTGCAAACTTGCTTTGCTTCAATGAAGCAAAGCAGATTGCTTTTCCATAAGGGGAGCTGCATGTCACCAGCTCCCCTTATGGAAAAGCAATGCCGGCTCCCGCAGGACGCGGGGAGCCGGCGGGACCGTGCGGGGATTGGGGACCCCCCACGGTCCCCAACGAGTGGCCAGGCCCCGGGGGATGGGGTCCCCAGGGCCAATAGTGGCCCGGGAGGAGGGCCATGCAGCCCCCTCCCAAAATTGAATTTAAAAAAAAAAAAAAAAATAAGGACAGAAAGGCCGGCCCCGGGGGATGGGGTCCCCGGGGCCTTAAATGGCCTGAGGAGGGGGGCCACGCAGCCCCCCTCCAAATATATATATATTTTTTAAAAAGTGGGCATGCCCCGGGGGATGGGGTCCCCGGGGCCAATAGAGGCCCAGGGAAGGGGGGCCACGCGCCCCCTTCCCGTTTTTTTTCTTTCTTTAAAAAATAATAACATCCTCAGGCCCCGGGGGATGGGGTCCCCGGGGCCAAAAGTGGCCGAGGGAAGGGGGGCCACGCAGCCCCCCTCCCATAGAAAAAATATTGAAGAAAAAAAAAAAAAGACCGGCATCATGCCGGAGGCCCCGCCCCCTCCCTGCAGCACTCTGCAAACGCGCCCCCTGGCGCGTTTTAAGAAGGGGAAGTAATTCCCCTTGAATACTGGGGGTCCCTGGGGGCCAACTAGCCCACCAGGAACCTCCAGTATGCGCCAGGAGCTGCGTTGCAGAGAGGTGTACAGAGGCCACGCCCCTTTTACACCTCTCTGCAACGCAGCTCTGTGGCGCTTTGGAGGTACATGGTGGGCTAGTTGGACTCCAGGCACCCTCAGGATTCAAGGGGACTTAATCCCTCAACTTAAAATGCGCCACGGGCGCGTTTGCACAGTGGTGAAGGGAGGGGCGGGGCTTCAGGTGACATGTGTGCAAACAGGCCCCGTGGAGCATTTTAAGATGGGGAATTAAATCCCTTCAATCGTGAGGGTCCCTGGGGGCCAACTAGCCCACCAGGTACGTCCAGAAAGCGCCACAGAGCTGTGTTGCAGAGAGGTGTAAAAAGGGGCGTGGCCTCTGAACACCTCTCTGCAACGCAGCTCCCTGGAGCATACTGGAGGTACAGGGTGGGCTAGTTGGACCCCAGGGACCCTCATGATTCAAAGAGACTTAATCCCCCAACTTAAACCGCGCCACGGGGCGCGTTTGCAGAGTGGTGAAGGGAGGGGGCGGGGCACGTTATAGTTAGAAATTAGCATTTAAAAAACCTTTGAAATTCACTTAAAAAACCATAGGTTTTAGGCATGTTATAGTTAGAAATTAGCATTTAAAAAAGCTTTGAAATTCACTGAAAAAACCATAGGTTTCAGGCACGTTATAGTTAGAAATTAGCATTTAAAAAACCTTAGAAATTCACTGAAAAAACCATAGGTTTTAGGGACAGTTATAGTTAGTTGGACATTTCACTCGTACAAAACCCGTGAAATTCCCCCGTTATAGTTAGTTCAGGTAACTATAACTCGCGCCCCGCAATGCACTGCTGATGACGTCACATATTACATCACTCATGACATGGTCAGTGACATCACTGATGACATCACTGAAGAATGTGCTAGTATTTGTATGAGTAAGTGAGTTGGTGTGTGTATAACTGTATAGGTGAGTAAATGGGTGTGTGCTTAATTTTTTGCATGACTGACTAGGTGTGTGAGTACCTCTATGGATGAGTGGCGGTGTGTGAGTGTTTATATAGGTGTATTAGTGCATATAATAGTCCTGTACTGAGTGACTATAAGTATGAGTGACTGTACGGGTGAGTGAGTAGATGTGTGTGTGTGTAGACCTAAGAATCAGTGAGTGTGTATATAGTAATTGGTGTTGGAGTGTCTATGGTTTTGACAATGGCAGTCTGTAATTTACAGTGGGTGTATCAAAAGTTATATTAGGGTGTGAGAAGATGCATGAAATTATCACATGGATGATGTCATCAGTGATGTCATCAGTGATGTCATTTGAGATGTCATGAGTGATGTCATCAGTGATGTCACTGACCATGTAATGAGTGATGTAATATGTGACGTCATCAGCAGTGCATTGCGGGGCGCGAGTTATAGTTACCTGAACTAACTATAACGGGGGAATTTCACGGGTTTTGTACGAGTGAAATGTCCAACTAACTATAACTGTCCCTAAAACCTATGGTTTTTTCAGTGAATATATATGTATATATCACTTAGTGACTGTCGCTGCTAGGTAGTTATAACTAGGCCAGCTGTTCCACAGGAAAAGCATTTTTGTGTTGTTAATAACTTTGACTTCGTTTTAAGAATCTCCATGAATCTTTCCGGAATGGTTTTGTTTTGACTAGTTTGTTCTTGGAAAGTTTTGAGGTGATTTGTTAAGCAGGGGTGAGAAGAAAGGGGGATACAAAAATGCATTCTCCTTAGACTTCTGTAGGCAAGGCTACAGTGAAAACCGCTGAACGGAATTACACCAAGTTTGGTAGGAAGCTAGATCTTGGTCCACAGATTGTGCTTTATGTAATTTGGTGTAAATCCATTCAGTAGTTTTTGAGAAATTTAGGGTAAAAGATAATTATATTTTTAGGCAGTTTAGGCAAAGAGACTCTTGCGGGAGTGGCAGTTTTAAAACAGAGCATTCTGATTGGCCCAGTGAGCTTTATTTTCCTTGGGTCGGGCCACATTTCTGTGTGCTTTGCTGTGTTGGTCTACAGTGGCTGCTTCTGTCTTGGGCAGAGAAAGTACTGGACTGAACTTTCTGCAACTTATTTGTTTGAGTTTCTCCAAGGGCTTGAGGTAGAGCTTGCCCCCTGTTCAAGAAGTCTCAGGAACAGCAAAGTCTTCATGTTCATCTGCTACCAGCACTGGGAACTGTGTGTTTTGTGCTTCAGAAGAAGAGAAAGCTACCCAACGCTGTCACCGATGCAGCTGCTGGCTCTGTGTCCTGAAGGTACCGCAGAGGGCACCGCTGCACTTTGCATCACAACCCTGGTCTCACCGCCGCCGTCCTGGTATCCTCGATGACGCTGCTCCACGCTGACATCGATGCCTCTGCCTGCACTGCAGTTCAGGAGCACCGCTTGTAAGTTACACGACGCACCACCCTCATCCCTCACTGCACCCTTGGCCTACCGACGCCGGCGCCATTGATTCCAGTTCATCAGCCGACGACAGCACCTCTGCACCGACACCACCACTGCTTGCACCTTGACCTGCAAGCACTGTGACGAGCACGGCATCACTTCGCACCACAGCCCTGGTCTCACTGACGCCGCTGGACGACCGTCACCAAGCCGCTGCCTGCACCACGACCTGAGGGCACCGCTGCACTTCGCACCACAGCCCCGACACCTGCCGGGGCTCCTGACTTCAACAGCGAGGAGTTTGATCTGCAACGTGAGTGACTTCAAGGGCCCGATGACTCCTGCACCGACCCCCAAAACTGACACCTGCCAACGCCGGCTCTTCGGAGCTCACCGCGAGGTCCCCGATGCTCTGCATTTCTAAAAGGTACTGTTTTGCCGGTCTTCCTGACACCGTAGCTGGCCCGCGACCCTGTGGTCAGCCAGAACTGTTTAGATTGGTAGTTCAAGATGCCGTGATAGCCCTGGACAGACATATCAACTTCAAGGAACTGTTTTTAAGCCTATTTTTGATTATTGATATTTCTGAGAACTGCATGGTGTTTTTTTATCGTTGTTGGTCTTGTTTGCACAGATAAACTATTGGTTATTTTTCTAAAACTGGTGTTGTGTCCTTTTGTAGTGTTTTCACTGTATTCCTGTTGGTTATGTGTATATGCTTTACACAATGCCTCTGAGATAAGCCTGACTGCTCATGCCAAGCTACCAAGGGGACAAGCAGGTGTTATTTCAGTAGTGTATCCCCCTTATCCTGTCTAGGAAGCAGGGTCTCTACTTGGACAGGGCAACAACCTGCCAACTAAAGACCCCCAGTTCTAACAAGGAGCTTTGGTCACATCTAAAAATCAGTTGTTTCTCATCTACAAGGAAAGGAGAGTTAAATCCATAGGATCGAATCACTCCACAGAGAGGCTGAATGTGAAAATCGAATGGAGAAAAGTGCAGAACCTTTGGTATCACCATAGGGTAGTGAGGTCTCAGGGAAATGCATATGGAGCAGATATACAGATTGGGAATTGTTGGTCTGAAATAAGTGAACCTGATGTGATCTTCTATTGTTAGGGGGCCACACCAGGGCAGATCACCTCATCCCCAAGAGGAAATACATGTATCAAACCATCTTCTGAGAATCTAGAACTGGCAGGTGCTTCTCACTTCTCTAATGAGTTATGCTCCTTTAAGCAGGGAATGTTATCTGGCTGGGTTATTTATAAACCTCAGCCTCACCATGGAGCTCCAAAACAGCAGACATACAAAAATATAATATTTTAAAACTATTGGATATTTATTATACTTTGTTCCTCTATACCACATGCACATCAGAATAATGATAACTATTATTAAAATCATTTCCACAAAATATGTGTGTCAAACTAAATTTGAATTAGTTGTAGATCAAAATGAATACACACATACAATGTTGCAATATTGAAAAAGTAAGTGCTCTGTGTGGCAGCACAGTGCAGGTTATTGGTAAGTAAAAAGTAAATATGCACAGCAAGAAATTAGGAAAATCACACAGAACTGACTATATACAAAAATGATTTATAGTGCAGGTATTGCAATACTGCCTGTGTATATATATTTCAATCTACAAGAAAACAAATACAGAGTGACCCAAATCTTTTCTGGACCTTTGTTATCCCTTGGGGTTTTGTCATACAGGTGTGGCAAACATACAAAAGGTGATGGGAGGAAGGCTTGCAATTTCTATAACTGCAGGCAATCGCTCGGGGTAGAATTTCAGCCCATCGTTCTTTTACCCAACATGTCACCTCAGTTTGGAGGCAGCCACATGCAAATTTGTCTTGACCCTGCTCCAATAGGAAAAATGCAGCCCAAACTGACAGGCCATGTCCTCCTTGAACTGGAGTACAAACAAGCCCAACACTGGTTTCACCCTGACTGGAGATCATCAGTCAGGTGGAGCTTGGTTCCAGTGGCACAGTGAACAGGGGACCCATGTCTGGGCATACCTTTGCCATTTAGGGTGGGACATCAAACACAGCAAAGGAGATTGGAGGAATGCTTGCGATTTGTCTAACTACTGAAATTGCTTGGGGTAGAATCCCAACCCATTGTTCTTTTTTTCACTATAACACCTCAGTTTTGACCCAGCTATATGCTAATTATTCTTGACCCTTCTCCAATAGGAACAGGCCAGCCAGAACTGCCAGTCAAAGTCCTCCCTGAACCGGAACACAAGCAACCCAAGACCTGTCTTGCCCTGATTGGGGATTTTACAGTTGTGTGTAGCTTGGGCCCAGTGGCACAGTGAGTAGGGACCCACATCTGGGCATACCCTTGCCACTTAGGGCAGTACAGCCAAAGCACAAAAGGTGATGGGAATGCTTGCAATTTGTCTCACCACAGGCAATCACGCAGAGTAGCATTCCAACCCCTAGTCTGGCCCCACAATGTGTCTCCATATCCGAGCGAGCCCTTATTATTCTTCTTACTTGAGTACCCAGGTTACCAGTAATACACGCTTTTTGTTAAAATTGTTTCCAGCATTTTTCATTACAGATACGAATTTGTTAGCCTAAACCCTGGCTAATTAGTATATATGTTTTTAGCCATGTTATAATTTGGCCATGCTTGTTTTTTTTTTTTACATCTAACTGAATCTTAGTTTGCCAAGCTATTCCCGTTTTCCCTGCATATCTTATGAAGCCACTGTGTCAGCAGGAGGATATTGCCTTTTTGGCATCTCTGTCCCCTCAGCAACCTGTCCCTGTATAGGCAATCCCTCCCTAATTATGATATCCTTTAATCCGTTACCTCCAAAGATGCCCTGTGAAGAGATGAGGTATACTCCTAGGCAGCTTCCTGTGCTGCCATTTTGGAACACTAACAACATCAGGGCCCTATTTACGAAAAACTAATGCAGAGCGGTGCCGCAAGTCATTTTGCTATGCTGCGCTGCGTTAGTTTCGAAGCACAGGGATGCAAGATATTTACAACAATATGTTCCATCTCTGTGCTTTTCCCTGCGCTGGCGCACAAACTGCTGCCATGTGCCAGCGCAGGCACCCTTGCACCATGGTGCAAGGATGCCTGCATCCTGGGGAGATTGTTTTTGTGCAGGAAGGGGCACCTTCCTGCACAAAAACAATCAATTGAGGGGATTTCCTCTTCCACTGCATGCTGTAGAATGCAGCACACATTGAAAGAGTCAAAAAACGAGGAGAAATTAAAACATTTCTCCTCATTGCACCTCACTACGCCACCCCTGGGGTGGCGTAGGAATATATGATGTTAGTTCGCGTGCGATACATTGCATGCTGTTACAACGGGGTCGTTACAACGACCGCTTTGTTACATCGCATACGATTACATTGCAAGTTGTTACAACAACTTGCTGTAGGGGACGCGCTGGACTTAGGAATAGTATAATTTACTATTCCTACTCCAGTTTGTGCAACAGCATGGAAGGTGTTGGATTGTAAATCCAACACCTTCTGCCCCCTACAGCAAGTCGTTGTAATGACTTGTGATGTAATCGTATGCGATGTAACAAAGCAGTCGTTGTAACGACCGCGTTGTAATGGCATGCGATGTATCGCATGTGAACTAAACGATGTCTCCTGTGGCGTAGCATTCTGACGCATTTCTAGGTTTACGATTGCTCACAAATCTGGAAATGCATCAGTGGACATGGGTGGTGCGTGGGAACACCCACAGCAACACCCATGTCACGCCTCTAACATGCAAAGTGTTGCGTGAAAATGGACGGTATTTACAAGCACACGTAAAGCCATGCAGGGTGGCTTTACGTGTGCTTGTAAATATCCCACAGCAGGTTGCGCCGCCAGTGCGTCACGCAACGTGATGCACTGGCAGCGCAAGGGGCTTGTGAATGAGCCCCATCAGTGTATAACAGGAAAGCAAATGCTGCATTTTTTTTCCTTTAAAGATTGACCCATGTGAGGCCAGACTGAGTGTGTGACTGTAACTTTTACATATAGCTTTGCAGCTTTCAAAGGAACATGACATTTTCCAAGTCCCTGTTCAGCTGAAACATCTGGTGTTAAAATGCAGTACTAAATATATGATGGCAATCAAGAGCACATTTTTTTACTAATACCATTCAAAACAGTTAGCTTTCTACGCCCGAAGCCTATTACATGCACAGTAAGGAATTAGTGTGTTAATGTTGTTATACAATCATGCCTGTCTTGCATGGTGTATGTATATTTCATAAGGAAGGGTGTGTCACACATGGCAAACCATGATAGTTCATGCCACATTAACCCTATTGATTGATTATAAGTGGTCCAACAAAATTTTGTGGTCGATTTTATCGAATGCCTCGGAGATGTCTAAGACAAGAATCCTTATCCAGTGCCCCATATGTTTCCAAACCTTAGGCTGATTTAAATTCACCACTAACACTGCTTCTGTGCTATGTTTAGAACTAAAGCCAGCTTTCGCCCCTATAAAGGAATTCCCACTCTGCCATGAGGCAGCCCTGCCAGGTAACCTGATGTTTCTCTAGCATTTTGGTTACGTATATTAAATGACAGAGTGCCCACTTGCAAACGCCATTATGTTGGTGCTGTTGAAATATTGGTATTGTCGTTGATTGAGCATTCCATTGGACAATAACACAAGAATGTCATGGTGACAATAATACAAGATACAGATAAGCAATGATTGATCCTGCAGCTTTTATTTATGGGTTTCCCAGACTAGAAGCAAAGATCCTCATATTTCTGATATTCGACCAGAATATCAGACTCTCTAATCATCATATAAGGCTATGCCCCTACATTTAAATTATCAAGTAAAGCTGGCAAATGTGTCTGTTATCCCGCCCGCCGTATTACAAGTCCATTATATCCTATGACACTTGAAATGTGGTGTACGGGATATCCGTCACGTTTGTGACGGAGTGACCGTTTAACCAAACTCTAAATCAGGACCTTTGTCTGGTATTCAACACTACAGCACAGACATCTGAGGAGCTGTACAAAAATGAAAAATCGTGTGCATTGCTCCAAAATTAGGAGTATTGTAAGCAGGGTTTGAACTGCCTCAACCAACCTAAGAAATGGAGGCAGATTACTATCTTTATGTCAATGTTTACACAAGACTAAAATTGAATAATTGTCTCTCGGAGATGGCAATCTGGATGGCAGAACACTGTCTTAAATTAAATGCAGGGAAATCTGAAATTTTACTCTTTGGAGGAGCCAAACTTGTCTGGAATACCACTTGGTGGCCCCAGACACTGGGGGATGCCTCAGTTCCAAAGCAATGCGCAAAAAATCTGGGGGTCCTTATGGACAATACCCTATCCATGCAGGACCATGTGCGGGTTCTGTGTGGAAGAAGCTTCGCGATGTTGAAGCTTCTAAGAAGGCTATTTCCTTGGATCCCGCAAGATTGTAGGAGAACTGTGACGCAGGCATTACTTACCAGCAGACTGGATTATGGTAATGCGCTATTTGTGGGCATGGCTGACTACCTTTTTACACGATTACAGGTGGTGCAAAATGCCGCCGCCAAACTGGTATGTAACAAAGACAGATTCAGCTCATCGTCCGAGTGCCTGAAATTACTTCATTGGCTGCCAATGCGCCAAAGAGCGAAATTCAAGCTGCTCAGCTACACACACAAGGCCCTGCACCAACGGGGGCCTTTTATCCTACAGAGGAAAGTTGAATTTTATGTACCCACTAGGTGCTTAAGATCACGGTCCCTAGCTCTAGCCAGAACAAAACGCATTAAGAAATCGAGAACAGGGGGTCGTAGCTTCTCATACTTGGCACCAAAACACTGGAATGACCTACCACAAGAACTCCGCCTCACAGAGGACTATCTAGTCTTCAGGAAAAAACTCAAGACTCACTTGTTCTCTGGAAAATAATACTGGCCAAACTCATGAGCCACCCTGTCTCACACCAGAAGCCCGAGCACAGCGCCGTGATATCCTCTGGATGAATGACGCGCTTTACAAATACAAATACAAATGTATCAAAGACAAGAGGTGTGTTGTTGGGCTCCAAGAAACCTACCATGCTTCAATTCAACTGGTCTTACAGAATGCCCACCTCAGAAGCTTGCAACTTATGAATTACTGTGAGGTCAACTCTAAAGTCTCAAAACCACAAAAACTCCACGTTGTGTGGAGGAGGGAACAAGAGGCACGGGGTTTTAGGAGCTAGCAGCCTCCAACAATAAATGTTTAACCACAAAAAGCTGCTCCTAACTGAATGGCCACTATGAGGTTTGGGATGTATTTGTGAGTGAAGACATCTCACAAAATGTAACGGACTGGTCTCACACACCACCTGGTGTCATGCTTCATCATTGACCAGTCCTCGCCCTCTAAAACCTTGGTTTGATAGAGGGCGGGCATACACCTGACGACAGGGATGCACTTCTAAACTAAGTGGGGGCCCATAAATAAGTGAGTGTGGTTAAAAATCATTATAGTTATCCTTATCGTATTTTTAATGTGAAAGATAACTATATGATACTAAAATCAAGTAACGGTATATGGGGGAGTTAATGTCCCCTAGCCGTTATGTGAAAAGGTCTATGTGAAAAGGTCAACATGTTTCTGCCTTAATGGCCCACTTGGGTCCAGGGCATTCGTCAGGACCTACAGAGAACATAAAGGGCTCCGTTCTTACCAGCTAGTGGCAAGAGTAAACCACTGTGTGGGCGTGAGCTCTGCCACACTCCACAATTTGATGGCTTCTAATATTCAAGCCTGTAAAAGAAAATTTTGAAAGAAACATATAAACTGCCAAACCTCCTAAGTGGTCGAAGACTGAACACAATACATGCACTGTTCCAGTAAAAAGTAAGGGGCCCATTACGATACCCGGCGTAAAAAAATCCGCCAGGCATGGAAGCGGCAAAAATCCGCCCGCACACACCGCCTGAACACCGACCACGCCATTATGAGTACACAAACCGAAAACCGCCATCGGCGAAAAATCACACAAAATACCGCCCGCCATCGTCCGAGTCGGAGTCAAACCGCCCGCCACGGACGGAAACACGCACGACAACACAAAACCGCCCGCCCACACGGCCGACACACCGCACGTGAAATTACGATCGCACCGCCATGAGCGCGGAAAAACAACAAATATACCGCCCGCCAGCGCAAACAACGCCGATGAGAATCGACACGGCAGAAGCCATGGCGCCCACGTACCTGCACAGAAACCATCCGCACACAAAACCAATAGCACACAACATGGCCAACAAGTCCACACAGCAAGGCACACACAAATACACAAGCACAGTACACATCCCGAAAACACCCCCCGGACAAACAAAAAATACAAAGGCCAGAACCCCAGACACAACACACCTGAAAACAACAGACCATGAGGACACACCCACATAGGTGAGTACAAAAGCAGCACTCCCACATACCACAACCCCTTGCTACATTGCAAACCAGAGAGGAGAGGAGAGGACACAGTGACACAGCAAGGACAGCAGCACACCACAGAAACGCACACATCACAACCACCACCACCACCACCAAACACCGGCACCACAAACCCCCTGCACATTACACAACACACACCGCACCAGCACCACAAACACCATGGCACCACAAAGGATGCCCAAGTTCACGCCCATGGAGCTGACGGTCATGGTCGACGAGATCATCAAGGTGTACCCACAAATCTATGGGAACATGGTCCAGCACACACCACTAGCCACCAGAAACAGAATGTGGACCCGGATCGTAGACCAGGTCAATGCAGTCGGGACCCTGCCCAGGAACAGAACCGAGATAAACAAACGTTGGAATGACGTAAAGAGCCTGGTCAAGAAGAAGGAGGGCAAAAACAGAGAGCTGGCTGCCGTCACTGGCGGAGGGAATCCCGCGCTCTTTAAGACCTTCAAAGCGTGGGAGGAGAAGGTGCGAGTCGTAATCCATCCGGAGATCCTCGCCGGATTAGCAGGGGGAGTGGAGGCTGGTAAGTACAAACTAATGTATACCAGCACACCGCTATGTACTCACATGCGCAACTACCATGCCACAGCTCCCAGGGACAAACACCCCCATGTCCAGCACACAATACACAACACATCACACACACATGCAACAGACACTACCACACACAGCCCAAACCGAACAACTGTAAGATGCGTGGGGACATGTGTACACTAAGCCAGCCACGTAACCACCAACAGGTCCCCAAATATGCCAGAAGCGCCACAACGAGCACCCACCACACCCATGTGTCCGCCACAGCTGCACTAACCGACAAGTAACAGGTAAGTGGCAGGAACACAAAGTGCAGTGGGTGGGACGGTGGACAGCCCAAGTACAACACACACCAGGCCCCAGTCCCACAGCACAGCAAGGAGGAGCATCCCCCACACCCCACAGCCACGTGTCAGCCACCGCAGTGCACAACGACAGCCGAAAGGCAGACATCACGGTCCACAGCAATCGGTGTCAGTGGGTGTACAGCCACCCCCACGACCCACTACACCCCCCACCCCCACAGACCTGCAACATGGAGCACCCCCGCTTAGAGCCATGTGGCATCCAGTACAGTGCACGCACGAACAACTTGCAGGTGGGAAACTGGACAGGGCTGGATTACTGGAGGCATGAGGACCATAACACCACCAACACATGGGACATGTCACGTAGCACACGGACACGCAGCACCGCCCACCGTCACGAACAAGTGAACAATGTGCACACGGACATGAACAGCAGACTCACACCCCACATGACCCATCACAGACATAGCAACACCCAAGGAGCCACGTCTGCATGCACAAGCCACACTGAATATAGTCCCACACGGCAGCCACTGTGCAACTCATCACACACAACCGAAACACCATTGAAGTCCTGGCCATGTAGCCCCTACTGCCTGTCAACCACACACCCCACAACTACGCCTATGTAAGACAAACAACACTAGACGCAACAGAGCGGAACAACATAAATGCACACGAACACCACTGAACCCATCAAACTCACAGACACACCATGCACATACAACATACCATCCATCCCATCCGTCAGCCCCAGTCTCATGAAAGGCATGTCATCCGCACAGCTGCCACACATACAGCAGTCACGCTAAGACACATGCCCATGACCAACCATGTGCCAGAAGTCAATTAAGCGCACGACACACTGTGAGCAACAACACACAACATGGGCCACACCTCCCCCGAGCACTGAAGTGATGCACATGGCACAGGGCAGCACGCACACCAAGGAGATGGGACAACTGCAATACGTTGGCTGGCACACAACTATCACTCACTCATAACGATGCGTCCAATGCCATGTCCAGTAACCACAACAGACAGCAAATATGCAGGGCATGTCAGGCATGCACACACCTCAGACCATGCACTGTCATGCTGCCACAACACATGTCACGTTCGGCACCCATGGCTCACAGCATGTACCCCAAAAGCATATCCCTCCCAAATGCGAATCTGGGGCATGGCCCCCATGTTGCCATATGCGTTCCTCAGCGTTCCATTTGAACCCCAAAAGCATATCCCCTCCCAAATGCGAATCTGGGGCATGGCCCCCATGTTGCCATATGCGTTCCTAAGCGTTCCATTTGAACCCCAAAAGCATATTCCATCCCAAATGCGAATCTGGGGCATGGCCCCCATGTTGCCATATGCGTTCCTAAGCGTTCCATTTGAACCCCAAAAGCATATTCCATCCCAAATGCGAATCTGGGGCATGGCCCCCATGTTGCCATATGCGTTCCTAAGCGTTCCATTTGAACCCCAAAAGCATATTCCATCCCAAATGCGAATCAGGGGCATGGCCCCCATGTTGCCATATGCGTTCCTAAGCGTTCCATTTGAACTCCAAAAGCATATCCCCTCCCAAATGCGAATCTGGGGCATGGCCCCCATGTTGCCATATGCGTTCCTAAGCGTTCCATTTGAACTCCAAAAGCATATCCCCTCCCAAATGCGAATCTGGGGCATGGCCCCCATGTTGCCATATGCGTTCCTAAGCGTTCCATTTGAACTCCAAAAGCAAAGTACAAACCAGACCCAGGATGGGCCAGGAGCCCGCATACACCAGAGTCACAATGAGTAGGGGCAAAGCAACACACCCATCGGCATGGCCAATCCGTCCCATGCCACATGTGCACAGCACACAGTCCCATTGCCTAGCACACACAACTACAGATGCCACAGCCACACACTCGCCTCCGGGAAACCCATGTACGAGATTGCACGAACTGCCAATGTCAGACGACTAATACATACTTCGCCAGGTGCAACACAATAACAAATCTCATTCTCTCCACAGGTGACGAACTGCTGGACGCTGGGGATGGAGACAGCAGCCAGCACAGCCAGCCTACAAGCCCCCAACGAGGACACACGGATCTGGAGGATCTGTCCACCTCTTCGGACACGGACCACCAAGCTGGCCCATCTGGCGTGGCAGGGCCCAGCCGCTCCCCAGGACCCCTCCTACCCACCAACCCATCATCCAGGGATGCTGAACAGTCCCAGTCCCCTGCTGCCACTGTCGTTGCGGCCACACCCACGGTCATTGCGGCCACTACCACTGCCGCAACCGCCACCATTGCCGCACCGACCACCACCGCCTCCACCACCACCACGTCTTCGCTGGCACCAGCCCCAGCGCAGGTGGTGGCCCGGCCGACTGGATCCACCCTGGGAGCTACAGCGAGGACCGTGGTGAGCAATGTGGCTAGTGGGCAGGCCGGTGGCAGCAGGACTGGTAGGAGGAGCAGGGTCAGGGAAACGCCAGCCTCCCCTGGGAGCCATGCCCTGCCTCAAATGGCCAGAGTCCTTGGGGCCTATGAAGAGGCCCAAGGACAATGGGCCAGGTCTGCTACTGACACGCGGGAGGTGCTGGGGGTGCTGAGGTCCATGGACGCCCATATGGGCCAATTCGTGTCCCGTATGGACCAACTCGTGGACCTCATGGGCCAGCTGGTGGTGGCGGTGGGGTCACAGGCAAGGCCAGCAACACCACCTCCGCCACCACCTGCTAGGGCGCAGGGTCGGCCAGCAGTGTCCACTTCCCCTGCGTCCACAGCCAGTGAGCACACCTCACCCACCACCAGCAGGTCGCCACCACACACCCCCTCCCAAACGTGGAAGGGGCCGTCCGAAGAGGAAACAGATCTCCCGGGAGGACTTTGCACGCTCCAGTCGCAAGTGAGGCAGCCAGCCAGCCTTCCGCCAGCCTTCCTTGACCAGCCACTGCATTGACTTGCTCTACGATCCCACTCCACACAGCCATCTGGATGGCATGTGTGTGTTGGACTATGGACATAGAACCAGTGGGTACACCCTGATCATCACGCAGCCATGACCGACAGCTCATTGTCACTGCACGCACCACTTTTGTCATCACCTTACACACAATCACATGTCACAGTTTGTAATAAATGCACCTTTTTCACTAACTGCTGTTTGTGCCCTGTGTTTTATTTGTACGGAATACATCGGCCACCTTGGGCGGAAGGGCACCTGATGCGTGGCATGGCAATGGAATCCAGAGGGCCTGTAGGGACCTAGGGGTGGGAGACAGAACAGGAGCACATTCAATGAGTGTGTCACACACCCATCACACAGTACATGTCAACAACTACAAGCAATGTACACACATCGCACAGAGCAATAGGGCACAATGCCACAGTCACCAACAGTGGCATACTACCCTGGCCATGGAGCGTTGACACACTGCACGCAGTGAACATACGGCCACCCTGACACAGCACACACACACCTGCATAGATACAGACACATCATCCGTCGTACATGGACACTCACCGTCAAGTGAAGTAGCGGGCGATGAGCTGCTGGCGCACATTCCCAGCTTCCTCCTCTCCGCTGTCCACCTCACTCGAGCTGTCCTGGTCTGCGGGCTGGGGCCCTGGTTGATCTCCGTCATCCACAATGAGGGGGATCTGCTTCCGAATGGCCAGATTGTGCAGCATGCAGCACGCCACCACTATCTGGCACACCTTCTGTGGGGAGTACGCCAGTGCACTCCCGGTGCGGTCCAGGCACCTGAACCTGGACTTGAGGAGGCCAAAGGTACGCTCGACCACACGTCTGGTCCTCCCATGTGCCTCATTGTATCGATCGTCTGCTGGGGTGCGAGGATTCCTCAATGGACTGAGCAGCCATGCCCCATTCGGATACGCAGAGTCACCTGGGTGTGAGGGACACAGAGAACCGTTGCTATTCCAACTGGACAGGGGACAGCATCGCACAACCAGCACGCTACACCACTCCACATACTCACCGACAATACAGCCACGATCCTGTTGCAGATTGGCCATCAGTCGTGGCAAGATGCTGTTGCGCATTATGTGTGCGTCATGTGCCGAGCCTGGAAACTTGGCACACACGTGGGTGATCACCATGTCCGCAAGGCACACCACTTGCACATTCAGGGAGTGCGTGTGCTTCCTGTTGCGGTACAGGTGCTCAGTGGCCTGTGGTGGAACAAGGCCGACATGTGTGCAGTCAATGGCTCCCACGACGTGTGGGATTCTGCCAAGGGCATAGAATGCACCCTTCACTGCCGCCAATTCACGAGCCCTGGGGAATCTGATGTACCTGTTTCGGTACAGCATCATGGCTGCCAGTACATCCCTCAGCACCTTGCTGAACATGGGCTGGGACATCCCTCCTCCACTGCCCACTGTGTGCTGGAATGACCCAGTGGCGAAGAAATGCATGGCGGCCATCACCTTAGCCGTGGGGGTGACAGCAGTCGGATACACCCTGCGGGGACGGAGATGGGGCTCTAACATGGCACACAGTCGATGCAGAGTTGGCCTGTCCAGCCGAAACTTCCTGATTACCTCTGTATCGTCCATGTCCGCCAGCAATTGGTATGGGCGGTCAATGTTCGGTCTCCGCCTGGGTTAAATGGCAGAGGACACATGTCAAAGCAACACGGCACATAGCAATTTCGCATACACATCACTGACATGACTGAGCAAGCACATGAGCCACAGCCCAGCTGTCAAGCTGGGACGGCACGGCCACAATACACTTACACAGGTCTCCCAACAATGGCAATGGCAAGTGAGACATACCACTGCCATGTGCATGCACATGGGGATCTAGGCCCCAATGACTTGCGGGGCGTGCTGATGGGGACTGACTGCATATTCGTCAAGCGGCAACGCCACGGCAACATGAGTGTCTGCTGAGCATGGAACTGCTTCCGAGGCTGGATGAGTATGGCACACGACGACGACGATGTGGGCACGGGCTGAGCGGCCAATACAAGTGGGACCTGTGGCACGAGGGGATATGAGACAGTAGTAGGTGTCAGCACTGCACCCTATGTACAGCACTGTACGGATCACAGCTCCCGAAACATTGACTGGTGTCCACATTGACAGCCCCATGCCAAGACGGCTGTGTGCTTGCAGTCACACGTCACAGGTGAGAGGTTACATTGCACGTGCCAGGTGGCAGACGTACATAGTGGGAGCTGGCATGTGTGTGCATGTGTCTCCTGTTCAGGATCCACCAGATGGGCGCTGACTCTGTACTGACCATTGGACACAGCATGTTCCGTGGAAGGCTTGTGTGTGTGGGATGGTGGCACTGGATGTGCCTCCGTTGGGTGGGGGGCCATGCACAGGGCGGGTACGTCGATGATTGCGCATTGTTGGTCACGGTGGGTGCACCAACTAAGATGTGTTGCCCTGTGTTCAATTCCTATGTCCGCATGATGATGGACTGTGGATGTGGGCAGACTACACATTGGTCGATGTGCTGTCTATATGCATGTGCCTTCACACCAGGCACAGCTGCCCCTGCACATGTGACCCCTGCTGGACTCGCTGCTGGGTCTGTGGAGCTGATGCACCTTCTGCGCGTGGGGCGGGCAGCTCTCCTCACTTCCCTCATTGCGCATGTCATGTCTTTGCCGCAGGTGACATGGATCATGGAGGGCCCACATGTACGCGTGGGTAGGCTACACATGATTGTTCACTGGTCGCCACCCCCAGTCAGTGTTTCGAATGGGAAGGTTGTCGTGCTGGTGGTATGTTCGATGTGGCGGATGGGCGGGCCTAGGTGCGGGCTTACATTCCGGACATGGGGGTAGTTGGATTGGCGACTAGTTGCAGTACACACGGGACACGTCTCTTCCTTTCCACATCTGGGTCATCCCTTGTACTAACTGACAGTGATACAGTCATCTTCGCCCCAGCCCTCATGTCCTCCCCTCGCCCCCCAATATGCATGCTCACCTGCGAGGCTAGCGCTTGCACAGGCAGCCCCAAGCTCGCACCAGAGAGGGCAAGGAGTGTATGTGTGGGTCCAGTTGCACGAGTGGGCTGTCTCAGGGTATGATGTGTGGCGGGACGCCGTCCACTTGCGTGGTGCCCCAAATGGAGACCCGGCCTGCATGGACTATGCATCACAGTCTTCGCCTTCCGGATCCGCCACCTGCGACACCCAGTGGCTGTGGCTGCCCTTGCGGCCAGGCCGCGTCCGTCTGTGGCTGTTGGCCCACACATTCACTCTTTGGCCTCTCTGGGGAGGGCTCGGGGGTGGTGGCGCACGCGCTTGCACTTAGTCGCAATGGCATGTGGCGTGGTTGGTATGATGGGCAATGGATGGGATGGTGCGAGCCACCTCCCGTGACGTCAGTGCTGCTCGTGCTGTGGTGCGTCCCCCTACACTTCCATTTGACTTGTGCCATGCTAGACGTTGAGGTTCTATTGCCTGCGTGATATGACCAGGAGGAGCGCGAGGAGACCTCTCACACACCATGCTCCACTGCCATCCCGTGCCCTGTATCGCCTGTGCGGATTGACTATGTTGGGGTTACACCTGGTCGACTGGGGCTGTGTGTGCCTTGTCAAGGGGCATGGCGGGCGCACAACAGGATCCAGCTTGTCCACAGAGGGTGGGCTGAGGTGCGCCTGGTACCGCTTTGTACGTGTGCCCGGCTGCTGTGCACACACGTGTTCACTCCCCCCGACAGGTGTCCTCTCACAATGCCCAGGGAAGCGGTGGTGTACTGTTCATGACCCCTCCCAACACGGCGTGCTCCAACTTGGCATGTGCGCATCTACCCGTCGCACCCACCCACCTGAGCACTGCGTCCATACGACTTCACACGACACATGTGTGTCTTCCACAGTAGTGCTACTCATTTGCGTTGACATCCAATACCAGTGGACTACATGGTCATGTCACGACTGCCGTGTACTTCACATACTCTCATCCTCTCTCATTCGTACTTGTGAAATGAGTCAGCGGAGACAGTTCTGGTTTCAAACATTATATTGAGTCTTCTGTCCTCTGTGATGCAGTATAGTGGACACTACTGGCAGCGGAATACATGTTGAGGATATACTGAGCATGATTACAAATGGGATAGGGTGTGGGGTTACATCTGCTTGGCCAAGGCTGTGCTAATGTACATTTACGTATAGCTGCGGAGCTGCGGACTTTGACACAGACGGTATACATGTAGCCTACCAGACCGCTCGGCATCATGGGCACAGTCCATCTCAGTTCCATGTGACAGGTTTGCTGCGGTTGTTCCTCATGCACGCGTGCATGTGAGATGACATCAGGGCATGTGCTTGCGTGCATGCAGCGGCGTGCCACTTGTTGTTGCACTGTGGTGGTTACTGGACATGTCACAGTCACTGGGGTCGTGTTGTTGTTGTATGCACTTGTCGTCCATGCAAAGGTCCTGGTATGGGATTCCCGGGGCGGGGGTGGGAGGGGTGCAGCACCCACAGACTCCAGGCGACCTATTCATGTCCACTGAGCGGTGTGTGTGTCCATGTGCGCTGGATCCATGTCGTGTCCTGGTTGTTCGTGCAGTTCCGTCCATGTGGGTGCGATGCACAGAGCCCATGCCACTGCCTCCCACGATGCATGCGGTGTTCCTGGATGTGATGGGGAACAGTGTGCATGTCCCGGTCATATCCGATGTCATGGCGATGTCGTTGATGGTGTGGTTACAGTTGCCGGTCGTTTGGTATGGCTGTTGTGGTGGTGACTGGCCAGTCCGTGCGGAAGCTGAGCATGGGTGCGGGGTTGGACTTCATAGGTCACTCGGGGAACCTGCGTTGTGGTCCGACGTATTTACAGGTTGTCAGGTATGCGATGCCGTCCAGCAGGGCTTCCATGTCATTGGTGGTGTCCATGTTTTCCAGCCAATGAAGCGGATGGTGGCTGTCAAGGTGTTGTTCGTAGGTTGTCCCTTGGAGGACCATGATGGGGCATGCTGGGTGACATTCGATGTAGCTGTTCTCGATGATCCGTCGTGTGGAGGCACAGTGGTTCCATTTCAGTGCGCGTGCGATGTTGGCCACATACGCCATGCCCCCATAGGCAGAGCAGGCCCTGTCGTGTGCGTCCAGAGGGAGGAGTAGTGGTAGCAGGTCCACCTTCAGACATGCCGGGTTGGAGAGGCATATCTCGACGGGATGCTGGTAGGGACACCTCCGACAGTAGAAGACGGGCATGACGCAGCTGAACAATGTGATGCGGTAAGTCAGTCGGTAACTTACGTTCAGCAGGGACAGGAGATCGCATCCCAATGTATGTATCGTGTTGGTTTGGTACAGCTTGAGCTGTTCGGCGTAGTTGGGTAGGTGTGTTGCGGTTGCCATTTCGCAGCGGTTCGTAGAGGTGGCGTGCTCCGGCTGTGTGTGCAGTCTGCAATGTGCACGCTCCGGGGTTGCTGTGAGCTCTGTGTAGTCGTGGGGAGACAGGACTTGTGTTCTGTTGGCTTGTTTGGAGGACACGGGCCCTCTTCCCACATGCTTCTCAGACAGTTCAAGGTCGGTGCTGTGTGACTCCTTCCAATTAACTTGCATGTGGCCGACATGGGGGAGTGTTTTCTTCTTTCTTCCCCGTCCGTTGTGTGCTTCTGTGATATGCGCTATCTGCCGTGTGGTCGGTCTCCTCGGCATGCCTGTGTTGGTCTATTCTTGGACAATGGCTGTATTCACCGGCTTCTGTCGTAGGGCTGTGGTTTCGGTGTTGGAATGGAAGGTCATTCAGTGCTGTCTGCTCTCCCTTGTGTGGGCGGCAGGCTGCCTTTCCGCTCTGCGTTGGGCCTTGTGTGTGGATGTAATTCTTGGGCCACCTGTTGTCGGTCACCGGGCTCTTTGGTGTTCCGTTTCATGTGTCTTGTTCATATGTGCAGGGTGGTATGGGTTTTTCAGTGTGGTACTGGCGTTCCTCTTCCCGAAGGGGCCCTGCTTCTCCTAGTTGGTGTTGCCGCCGCTGTGTGCTTCGCCATGTTTGTTACACTGGGGTGTGTCCTGCTGTTGCGTGACTTCACTGACATGTGTGCGTCGGTTGTGTGGCGTTGGGTGTTGTCCGTGAATTGGGCGTTGGGGACATGTCTGTGGCCGGCCTGTCACGTGTCATGTGCGTTCGGGGTGGGGCTGGTGTGTGTGCTGCTTGGTTGTGTCCCTGTGTCTGTGTGCGACGCATGCATGGCGCTGCGGTTGGCCTCTGCGTTGTGCGCATGTGTGGCGGCGTCATCGGCGCTTTGGGGCCGTGACGGGGTGGTTGGTTCCTAGTCCCAGGTGGTGTGTACACATGTGTTCTGCGATGTTAGGATTTGGCCTGTGTGTCATATGTGGATGCAATGGTGGATGTGTAGTGTGCACGCGCTGGTGGGGGTTGTCCGCTTTTTCCGCCCTTGCACTGTGTGCGCTGTTTGCGTGCACTTGTTGTGTGTGTGCCTACCTGCGTCTCCGCGGCACGTTGCGTCCTTGGTGGTGCATCAGCAGAAGCATGGGAAGGGCCTGCAGTGCTGGATTCATGCCCGGGGTGCCGCTTCTTCGTTGTCCGTGCTCTGCGTCCGTGTTTCCGCCTCTCTTTCACGTGCGGTGTCTCTTTGCCGTGGGAGCCGTTTGTTTGCGGCATCGTAATTTATGCGCCGGGCGGGACGTGTTTCGTCGGACGGTGTGTGTCAGTTGGGCTGCGCCGCTACGTGTGCGGGCGCACTTTGATGGCTGACGGTGTTGCTGGCTTGCCGGCGGTGTTTGGCCTGCTTTTCGCATCGTAATTGGGCGGGCGTGTGGACTGCTGCTTGCCGGCGGTAACTGGTGGTTTTTGCATCCGCCAGCACGGCGGTTGTGCTTCCGCCCGCCATCGTAATGGGCCCCTAAGTGACTACTTGTGTGACATGTGACACTCTATTTGTGTACATGAATCCAAATAAAATAGTGAGAGCATGAGTCTCACTGTTCTTACCCTAAATACCAACGCTACTTGCCCCATGGAAGGAGGGGAGGGGAAACCCCTGTTGTCAAACCCTGTTGGAAAACCACAGAACACATTTGAAATAATTCACTAGTGAAATAAATCTTTTTTTGAGACAGAATAAACCTACACATTCAACTGCATCTACCAATATGGTGGTTGAAAAACCATACATTCACTCGGCTCTCATTCACACCCTTACTGCTTCAAGGGAAATTTCCCATGTGGATCCTAGGCGACTGCTCCTAGTGGGCCATTAAGGCAGAAACATGTTGACCTTTTCACATAGACCTTTTCACATAACGGCTAGGGGACATTAACTCCCCCATATACCGTTACTTGATTTTAGTATCATATAGTTATCTTTCACATTAAAAATACGATAAGGATAACTATAATGATTTTTAACCACACTCACTTATTTATGGGCCCCCACTTAGTTTAGAAGTGCATCCCTGTCGTCAGGTGTATGCCCGCCCTCTATCAAACCAAGGTTTTAGAGGGCGAGGACTGGTCAATGATGAAGCATGACACCAGGTGGTGTGTGAGACCAGTCCGTTACATTTTGTGAGATGTCTTCACTCACAAATACATCCCAAACCTCATAGTGGCCATTCAGTTAGGAGCAGCATTTTGTGGTTAAACAACTCTAAAGTCTACCATCACCTCTGATTCCTAAGTGGTCTACTGCTCCCCCTAGTTTATTCTGCTGTACACTGCAGTGTTCTTTGCAGTAATGCTTATGTACATTAGGTATTGTTATGGCAATTATGTGCAAAGCGAAAATACTGGTGAATCTGAAAGTCAAAAGGTTTGGTAATGTGTTGTTCATGTCACTGTGACATGAATAGGTCTAACAACAAAACACCAGCCTTGCAATCACCACATTTGAATTCAGAACCTACTACCTCATCCATAAAGCCCACAATAGCAAACCACCCACCCATGTCTCAAAATTGTTGCTCCCCTGCCAACTAAGCAGATGTCTACGTTCAGCCTCTCTGAGCCCATTTTTGATCTGCCCAATAGTGTGCAAGCAATTTTGGGAACATCATTTAGTGCACAGGACACACTCTATTAGAAATCCAAGTGTGTGCTGCTGTACTTCCAAGGTGACTTCAGAGCATATCTCAAAGGACTCCAAACTCTTAATCAGACAGACTATGGGTCTCACTCCCAGGACTGGAATGAGGAACCAAAGGCAGCTCTGGCAAAAATGCTCTAACAAGTCCCGCTCCCTTCATTGCCTCACTCAAACTCTCTCTCATTCCATCTTTTCATTTTCTCTTTCTCTCTATCCTTCTCTCCTCTCACTCTTCTCCCTCGCTTTCTCTCCGCCTCTCCTCTTCTCTCTTTCTAAAAGCCTCCCAGTGCCTGCTGCAATTAATCTCCAGTAGCTGGGAAAAGCAGTAGCGGCTGCCAGCAAAAGTACCTGGATGGGGGGTAGAAAATCAATAAAATGACTTACCTGGCTGCCAGCCCCCGCCTTGCCTAGGTCCTCTTCTGTTCCTGCTGGAAGCAGGAAGCACACACAGGCTCCCCTAAGCAGGAAGCACACACAGGCTCCCCTAAGCCAATCACGATGCTGTTGTCACCATGACAGCAGCGTCGTGATTGGTATGAGCACCGTGGTTCGCCGCTCAGACAGGGACTAAGGGGCCGATCACAATGGCGGGCAGATCGCCCCCGCCGGCCCGGCGGGGGCGATCCGCCCGCCATCCACCTGAATATTCCCACCGCCAAATCAGGATGGCGTTGGGAATGGGAATGGTACCGCGGGGGACGGAAATACCGTCCGCCGTGGTCCCGCAAGGCTGTCCTTTTCCGCCCGCCTTGCGGGACACGGTACAATGGGCCAATGGCCGCGGTGCCGTGCAGGCACCGCCGTGGGCATCATGATGCCTGTCTTCTGCGGCGGAGATCCTGCCGCAAGAAGACAGGTGGAGAATGCCTTCGGGGGCCCGTTGCGGGCCCCTGAGTGTTGGGGGTGGTGGGGGGTGCACATGGGGGGTACCTATGGTACCCCCCTGCATCTGCATGTACAAGGTGGCAGGCACCGCACGGTGCCTGCCACGTTGTACATGCAGATGCACAACATGTATTTTTACATTGCGGCGGGTGCTGCTTGCAGCACCGCCCGCTGCAATGTGAAAATACGGGATGCGCCTGCCAGTGTGGCGGGCACATCCTAATTCGCATAGCGGGACCGCCGCACCTATGGCGGGCGGTCCCTTTTGCCACTGCGATGGCGGGCAGACTTTGTCCGCCCGCCATCGTAATCAACCCCTATGAACCTGTGCATGTTCTCCGCCCAGGCTTTACAAGACAGCCGGTGCACAACATGCAAAGTGTGCATGACTGTTTGGTTGGCCCAAGACGGCCGGCCAAACCGTCATGCGCACTTAAGTGCTCCAACTCTCCTCCTCTACTGGCTGTGATGACAGCCCAGCCCCACAAACCTCCCTCAGTGGAAAAATAAAGTGATAATGAATAAAATGATAACGTTGCGTTATCATTTTATTTTTCCTTTTTTTTCCTTTTTCCTTTTCCAACAGTGGGACGGCACTCCTCTGCCTTAGGGGAGGATCTGCTGCTGTGGAAAGTGAAGAGGCACAAGGAGTGGCCCTGGGCTTCCATAACCAGCCTCTATGGGTTCCAGCCCACCAGGGAAATGACTGGTAGAATAAAAGCCCTGTCTGGTCGTACTCACTCTTTAAATTACTGGTTTCACAATGTTAACTGATTCACCCACATTTCTTTCAAAATTCTTTTCCAAAGGTTTTTATTACAATATTTTTCTCTCCATTCCCTCTCCCAAAAATATTCTAAAAAAATGTCCTTCCAATTTATAGACAGATCTCCTCCATATAGTCTCTCCCGTGAGAATATAATCCAATTTATAGACTATGGGGCCGATTCCGATCTCGGCCGGTAGGGCACCGAATCGGATTCAGCTTTACCGGATCCGATTCGGAGCCCTCTTTTCTGACCGATTCGAACATGCGTCCGGGCGAGCGAGTACGATGCGAGCGCACGCAAAATCGCCGACCGACTCGTTCGCGGGACCCAACCGCTCCGACCGACTCGCACGGACACGACTCGCACCGCGCAATGGAGACGTTCCCCGACCGAGCAAGTACGATGCGCGCCTCGAGCAGTCCGACCGACTCGCGCCATCCGGCTCCAAAGAGCAGTCGGAGCCGCACTTTGGGGGTCCGTGTCGGACCCCTCTGTACGCGTCGCCGCGCAAGTCTCACACAGGGGGGACCCATGGGTCCCCCCTACCTGTGCATGTACGGCGCGAGTCGCTTCGACGCGTACCCGCTGTAGGGGGCGCCCTTGTTCGCGTCGCACCCATTGAGTCAATGGGAGCCCGTGTACGCGTTGTACGACCGGCTCCCATTGACTTCAATGGGAGTCCGACCGAATCGAGTCCGATAGCATGCGTATGCATCGTACTCGTTCGGTCGGGCTGCTAGAGTCCGATTCGGTCGGAAATCTCTCCGGATCCGGCTCGGTCGGAGTGATTTCCGGCCTGAATCGGAATCGGCCCCTATATGTCCATTTCAAAATCCTTCAGTCACATTCAAAGATAAAGAATACAAACGAAAAAAGGAAAATATACCACAACATAGGTAATAGACACTACCCTCAGCTGTAATAGTGGTAACATCAAGACAATTCAAGTTGCAGAATCCATGCCCCCCTATTTTCCTAAAATTATGTGACAAGCCTATGCTTTCATAGGCCACTTTCTTTGCCTCGACCCCTTCTTCCCTCCTTCTTTGACTCCCCATGTCGCCTGTAAGAGCTCTAAAACAGCGTGAAGCATTGAGGAAAAATACAAACCCAATATAGAAAATAATTAGGCTAGAAGTACGCCCTTCTGCCAATTTAGCATAATATACATTTACCTATACGAAGATATTGCTGCAAACCACAGTGTCCTAACTTTACCTTGATTATTAGGCCTATCATATTTGTAACAATAAAAGAGCAAAGCCCATCTCATGTTGGATAGGAAATGTAATGATGGAACTACAGTGGTGAAGCAAATTATCTTGCCAATATGAAACACTGCTTTAATCTCCCGGCTTTCAAAGCATAGGCGATAGTCATATATATAATTCCTGCCTGCACACAGCAGCACTGGCTCAACATTCGACTGCATTTCGAATAAATAAATCCACCCAGGAGCCATGTATATCACAGAACCAGCACACCCACCCGCTCACTTTATCCACAAAACTTCAGGTCCCTCGCATATTATGTGAAATGGCTTGAAACAGGAGGCAGCTGCCAAGAAACATCACGGCTCCTCCGCTGAAGACAGCTAGAGAGAAGGCAAGGCAGGAAATATTCCCTCGATGGATGCCACAATAGCATGTCTTTCATTATCGCCCTGTGTCAAGGCTCTGTGTAATGTTCATTGTGCATGCATAGTAAATTACTATTTACCTGCCAGAGCCTTTGATAAGTCAGTCTTCGTCTCCCCTTCTGTCCGGGCTGCTCAGAACACTGAAACCTTTGCCTCCTATTCTCTGTTGTTGTTTTTACTGAGGTGATATTGTTGCAGAATAAGAAAGCACACGCTTCCAAGGCAGCCATTCTCTCGGGTTTTTAAGGGCCATTGTTTTGATTGTTTTCTCTTTTATTTCTCCACCCCGCTGTGTTTTAATGCCACACCGGCTCGTGTGTATACAACTCTCACACTGAAATGTCTGCTGCAGATGTATGCAATATTAAAGAGTCCCTATGAATTTTTGACATCTAATTAGCCGCTACCCAGTTAACATGTCAAGACTCAGAGGGAAATGGGAGCCAGCCCTTTCTGAATAAGTTAAAACTCTGCCCTGTCCTTTTCATGTATAATTCTTTAATGTAGGTGGTGATTATTTTGCTGTCATTAATTGATGAAGTTCATTGGTCTGGCAAGTGTTACAGATTTCTCCATCTCTCGCTTTTATTTCTCTCTGCAGGGCCCGCCTGGCTATTTCAGAGGACCCGGCGTTCTCCTGGGTGGATACTTTTTCGCTCTGAACACATCATTTCTCCACTTCGGTTCTCCTTTTACGGTTTTAATTACAGCAAAGTTGCACATGATCAAGGCTTACATGAAAACGTCCATTTTTATTTGCATGCTCTTTGAGAAAGTGATGTGAAAATCTCAGCGATTCGTTTGAAATACCAGGATAAATTATACACGCTCAGGCATCCATGCACTCAGCTGACCTACAGAAAGGTGCCCTCGAAAGAAGTGATTGCTAAACTGATATATTACAAGAACTGGCTTCCTCTAACTATTGGTGTCTATGAGCATTACTTAGGTAAATAATCAGCAAACTTCTTCCAGATATATGATAAGTTGTGGTAGAAAAAAAATCCTTGTCAATGGTAAATAAACAAACATTGACAATGCCAATAGGCCTGGCTCGAAAGTGCTAACCCATGCATAAAAAAGAAGGCACAAATGTTCAATTGTACGTGTCCTTCTATGAATGAGTTGGCACTTTAAGGCCAGGCCAATTGGCATTTACAATTCTTGTTTATTTTTGTGCCTCAATGTGCAAAGACTGTAGCAGATCGTCTATCATAAAAATACAATATAATTCAACAAACATATCATGCTACCAACACTGAAAGCAGCTATCAAACTAAAAATAAAACCAAATGTAAAATATATCAAACTAGAAAAGAAACACATTAATTAATGAACTACTTACCCCATTACTGTTTCAAGCTATAATTGCTGAAAAGTTTAACCATCTAGGAACTGCACTGCAACAGTCAAAGGCAGAAGAGGAATGCCCCCAAAGCACCTTTCTGCATGTTGTATAGTGTGTTATGGTGACTGTTGGGTCGTGCAAGATAGCTTACAGATTGTGTGGTCAGACCCTATAAACGTTCGTACGAACAGTGACTTATCTGTGTGCAGTCCTTGGACGTCTAATTTGACTGACAGTCATAGACAGTTTAATAGGAGCCTAGTTCCATATCTTCAATGTCTATGCAGTTCTCTCAACACAGCCTTCGTCTTTATGTACGCCTCTGTTCACAGTCATGCCCCCTGTGGCTGAGACTGGCAAAGAGCTGCATAGCCATGCATTACATATATAACATGGTATAATGGCCTACCAGATCCCACTGGATGCATTGATCTATTCGGATGGAGCATCAGGAATATGATCACCTTAGAAGTTCCAAGCACCTCCATCCACATTGATGGGGAATCAAGTTCCATAAATGTGCCTTAAAAGGCAGGTTATAGGATGGGTTTTGATGTAACTTCTACCTCTAAACAAGCATTGGCATAGCCAATAGGTCTCGCCTTTGGGACCTTATAAGTGTTTAGCCATGCAACAGTTGATGTTGTTGCACCAAGGATATTCTGCTGCATAACTAAATACTTATAAGGTCCCAAAGGCGAGACCTATTGGCTATGCCAATGCTTGTTTAATCTAGTGTTGCAATGTGTGACCTGCAGCCTCGTGCTTCTGATCACCTGTAATGTGGAAAAGGTAACGAGTGGGCTGGAATGGAGTGCTGGTTCGCCCCCTAGGCCTGTGCATTGTGATATTAATTAGAGAGTCAATCGCCTCCAATAAGCATTGCCTGGGATATAATTGTATTTTGCCCTGCTAACCCTTTTTGTGCTTTGACAGCCTGGACAATGAAGAGATGAGCGTGCAACAAATCTTTCGAGACAGGAACCTGATCACTTCCGTTTTGCACACAATGCAGCCATTAGTGCAGTGTTATTGTGCATCATGACGCCTCTGATGGGTTCTCCACGTTCGTGAAAATTAATGAAAACGAGGTGTGAACCAGCAAGAGGCGCTTCTGTGTGTGAGAATGGTCGGCACGTGGGCATGCTCAAAACATAGCGAAACTGTATTGTTTTGTGTTTTAAATGAAAAAAATTATGTTTCCTCGTCTGCACTGCAGTCAGAGTGCACGTGTCATTTTAAGTGTCACAGCCTTCTGTGGTGAAATGCAGAGCCACCTGCAACAGAGGAGAGGCCTGACAGGAGAAGAAAAGGAAGGGCCAGTGGTGGGGAGAAAACGATATACGTGGCAGAAAAGAGGCGGGGGCTGATGGGGGACGGGGGAGGTAGGGAGACAGTTAACGACACAATAAAATTACCCGGTTGATAGGGAATCTGATTGTTTTATCTGAGCGAGAAAGAGACGGGCGTAGAGAGATGGGAAGACAGAAGAGTGTGGCGGAGGAGAAGGAAAGTTATAGACCGAAACAAAGAGAAAAATGTGTGGAGAACATGAGTGAAAAGAAGGATGCTGAGGGAGAAAAGATAAAAATATGGAAAGGTGTAGAAACATAAGCTTACGATAAGTATAGGATAAGGAAAGGCGTGGAGTAGAAACATGATGGAAGGAGTGCGTGGAAATCAAGAAAAACAAGCAAATGGTGCGCGCGAAAGTGATCGCTAGCAAGACGTGCGGCCGCGACCGGGAATTGTGTGTGCGCGCCCATAGTTTACAGAGAGAAGAACAATTAGTCCTTTCGATCCGGGATAATGCATATGTCCTGAAAGACATCTGCCATAATATATATATCATCATAATCAGTCAATAAGTTCTTTCTACTGAGGAAAGTAGTCTCACATTTATGAATGATTCACATATATATTTTTATCACTTCCAAAAAGCTTGGAGCTGCATATCTTCTGAGACAGGCAATGTATCGTATGACAACTCATAGAGTACATTGGTGTTAAAAACAGCACCCCACACATTTCTCACAAACTTCTCAAGTCCCTTACTGTTCTGTGCTGGTGTCCAAAATAAATGATATATTTTTTAATATGGCTACTCTCTCTTACTTTTGTTTTTTCAGTAGCCTATGATCTCTCACTCAGATTCACAGAACGGACCCAAAACATACAAATCCCTATTGCACCCTGCTGTCCCATCCACAGTATGCATTTTTAAAAAACCTGCTATATCTATCCATTGCTCTTTTATGCCTTGGTGCCTCTGCTGCTGTTCATCATCTCATTGCACACTTTTTTATGCATGCTTAACCAGCTTCTGTACACTGGAGCTTCCAACTCCATTCATTATGGGTAACAGACTCCTCTTCTACGTCCCCAACCGCCAGCTCCGCTCCGCCGACCTCTCCCTCGCCACCGTCCCTCGCATTCGAAGAACAACCACCGGCGGCAGATCCTTCTCACACCTCGCCGCCAAGACCTGGAACACCCTTCCACTAAGCCTACGACAGACCCAAGACCTGCTGACCTTCAGGAGGCTACTCAAGACCTGGCTGTTCGACCAGTAGCAGCACCCCCCCCCCCTTTTCTCTCCCCAGCGCCTTGAGACCCTCGCGGGTAAGTAGTGCGCTCTACAAATTCTGTGATTGATTGATTGATGGGCCTCTACTACCACTGATGCAAAAATGACAGTATGTTTGTGCTTATAGGCTATAATCCTCCTACTCCTGTTCATCATCTAGGTTCGCCACATTCAGCAGCGGCCCGTGCAGGTAAGATCGGTGGGGTGGTGGGAGAAATTTCGACAGACGATGATGAGGGAAAATTAATTATTTATTTAATTTTCTCTCGTGGCCATCTGTCGAATCCCCCCCAACCCAACCCCACCGCCCCACTGCTCTTACCTGCACGGGCCACTCCTGTCCACATTCATGACCTTTTAGTACTCTGCTGCTTATAGCCTGTTCACTCTCCTTGTGCAGAATTTTTGCTTGTTCCCTACTCGGTATACTGTGGGCCCTGTTGCCTTTGTTCATAATCATCACCCACATGCACCATGATGCGCCATGCTCACTGAATATCCAAAACTCATTCCATGTCTATGGTGATCTGAACCACAGATATTGGATCTCTGAGTCCACCCTCATTATACACTCATTTCTGCTGGTCCGTTAACTCCTCATTTATCAACTTTTGCGTCACTTAGCCACCAGTTTTTTCACCACCCTATTATATCTTTTTATCTCAACCTTTTCAGTACTCATTTGTACCTTATTGTTCCCTACTCCATTGTCAATGTATTACCTAACATCCCATGGTATAAAAAATTACCACCCACCACATCACAGATTTGGTTCTCAGGTTTTAACTCCTGTTATCATGCTGTTGTTGTGTCTAAAAGGATAGAAGGGGTGGTAAGACGTGGATGTGTTGCCCAATAAAGGCTAAATGTATAGTCCTGCTGCCAAGCGCTAGAGAGTGGGCAAAACCCCTATACCCACACTGACAGATTAATTTTAAGGGGAGAATAGGACAGGCAGTGAGTTATGTAGTAAGTCTGTATTCAAATGGGGTAAATCTCCAGTACTTACTGATGCACATAGGCTCATTATTCACATTGTTCATGCAGTGAATAATTTCAGTACTTTCAGCTTGCAAGCATGTTTCACCCGCAATGTGGCACGCAAGCCTGGTGCTTTCTCAAGGCTAATAATCCGAATTATGTAGTTGACAGGGAGGGTTCAAGCTTAGATGGCCTGTATTCTCACATAGTATGTCTAAGGTGTATAACTTCCTAAGTTCAGGGTCGGAAATGCTAAAATATAGGACCATATTTACAAGCCCCTATCGCCACAGGAACGTCACTTTTACGACGTTCCTGTGGCGATAAACCCTTTGCCTTATTAACCAGGCGGTGTTAAGCCACTTAACGTGGCTTAACGGTACCTTGTAAATAAGGCCACCTTTCACACTACACTTAGCATGAAAGGAGTGTGCAATGAGTGTTGTGGTGGGCTTTTCACCGCAACACCCATTGATTTTGCCGCTGCCCCCTATTTACAAGGGTGGCATAAATAGGAGGCAGCGCCAAATTAAGACCAGGGAAAACCTGGTTTTAACATGGTGAAACGAGGATAAATGCTATATTTCTCCTCGTTTTTGCTGTTTCTATGTGTGCTGCATTGTGCAGCACACATAGAAACAGCAAATTGCCATGAATGATTGTTTATGTGCAGGAAGTTGTCCCTTCCTGTACATAAACAATAATTTAAAAATGATGATTTGCAACTTCTATGTGTGCTGCACAATGCAGCACACATAGAAGTTACAAATCGCCATTCTGGATTGTTTATGTGCAGGTCATTCCCTCAACGCAGGCACCCTTGCCCTATTGGGCAAGGGTGCCTGCTTTGGCACTAGGCAGCTGAATTTAGTGCCAGTGCAGGTAGACACGCAGGGGTGCACCGTATTTTTGTAATTACAGCACATCCCTGCATTTCTAAAGTGACGGAGCCTGGCATTAGCAATTTTGGAGCTAACCCGTGCTCCGCCACTTTCTTATACATATGCCCCAAAGTCTCTCCTGCTGTTAGTTAAGACCTTGTGGAATGCTATGTTAAGGGCTGAAAAGTAAATGGAAAGAACAGTCCTCGTGTGGAAAAATTGTCTTGAGCGAGGTCAGTTAAAGAAATTGGTCGCTTCGGTCACATTCAGGTATATGCAGGTATTAATGCTCGCACTCACTGCGGTCAGGTTCCTGGGCTTTACCTCCTGTCATCAGTATGTTGTTATGTCTATTGCTCTACACTTCATCATCAAGCAGTTTTGACTTGTTTCTGGCTTCCACCTTCACACAGTACTCTGCTCTGCTTGTTTGCAACCTGTTCAACACCCTGTCGCCTCCAGATATGGCCAGGTGCAGAAGGAATTGGGAATGTGTCTTTGCAGCTCAGTATATTACTGTTTGAGTCCCACTGCACTTCTGAATGGGAAGATTCTTGTCATGGCCCCTTCCCTAGTTCATACATCCAGGCTCCCTCATGGACATTATGGCCAAAACCACCTCTATTATTCTTTTAAAAGATGTATTATTCATAAAATATCTGCCGCCTTTGCATACCTTAAAGCTGACCATATGTTCACTGCATCTAAGTGCCCTGTATGCCACCG
Organism: Calotriton arnoldi; assembly: GCA_963921515.1. Lineage (NCBI taxonomy): Eukaryota > Metazoa > Chordata > Amphibia > Caudata > Salamandridae > Calotriton > Calotriton arnoldi. The sequence continues at coordinate 2,610,133 of CAWUFW010000901.1, forward strand.
CACCATTCTTTTACTGCACCGATTTCTGCCATTTCTCAAATAAGTAAACCTCTGACAGTCAACATCCCCAATTATATCACACCTTTTCTACCACCCTGTTGAAGCTGCATCCAGCTTGGCATCCTGGTCCAGACTTCACCTCTATTCTGAGCACTCCTGTCTAGCCCAAGCCCGGAGCACCATGGCCTCATCAGACTCACATCACATCTGCAACTATATTGTCACTGGTATCCTCAATTAAATGAGGTACAGTACTTACCAATGGCTGAGATTAGCTGAAGCATTCTACCCACTACCCATCATTTTTTGTTTTGCTCAGTATGATGCTTTAAGCGCAATTGTTTTGCCCAGCTGTGGGTCAAGAGCTGACTGCGCCATAGGAATCAAGCTATACCTCACTGATGAGGACTAAATAGGCCCAAACTAGTCTTGAGTTGCTTAGAGAAAAAACACTCTTGCAGAAGGACTGTTCTTATTGCAGCAGGACCCTGGCTAGTTTGCAAAAGGCATGTCTCTGTCTAGAGTGGCTTATTTGGGGGACAAATTGAATAGAACGGACCATGAATAATTGTCAGTGACTGAGATTAATTCAAGCATTCCACCCAAGACTTTTTATTTTCTTCAGTGTGATGCATTAAGCTCAACAGGTATGCGCAGAAATGGGTCTCATGCTCACTGTAGTATTGAAATCCATTGGTACCTCACAGATGACGCTAAAATAATCCCAAACTCATGTAGGGTTCCTTGTGTTCTCATCTGGGGGGGACCTGGTTTAGCAGATCAAACAAACTGGTACTATTGGAGCAGGTCAATGGCAGATGTGCATTTGGCGAGTCTCTGTCTAGAGTGGCACAGTGATCAAATGGGGACCAAATAATTGCTAGTGGCTGAGATTAATTTAAGTATTCCACCCATCACTTTTTGTTTTCTTTCACTGGAATTCCCTTTTGCCCTTTTTTGTGGTATCATACCCTTGTTTTCCCACCCGCTTTGACTGGGGCTACACTGCTTCACCATGGTCCTCTTTTTGTTCAATCCCCTTTCAGACCCTTGATACCCCTGATATCTTAGTCAAATCCTTGTTCTCTCTGTCCACAGGCCTGGCCTGTGTCCCACTGTCAACCAGAGCAGAACATATCTTCTCTGCAGCCATGGTATTGAAAGGGTCCCCTCAATACCAGCTACTAGTAAGGTCTACATGTCCCTGTCACAGAGTGGGTATTCTTACTAAAGAAAACTATCTTGAACTCTCACCATCGAAATTCTTGACTCCAGTTTTGAGTCCATGAATGGTTCTTTTGAAGTCCCATCTAATGTCCCAGGAAATTACATATGAAATAAATATTTATGTTAAGCTTGAAATGAAATGAAGAATTTATAAGCGCTACATATACCCAGAAGGTGTCTAGGCACTACCAGCATTATATCCTGTAACTGCTACAAGGTCATACTAATTTTCATACACACATACTTTGAATGTAAACAATTCTGAAGAACTGTGTGTACTTCGTTTTGGTGTTTACTTACACATTTTCTTTACAAAAGATCAGCCATGCTGCCTTCTTTTTCCATTCAGATTTATGATAGATATGTTTATAACACAATAAGGAGGCTATATTTATTCTTTCAAATGCAGACTTCTTTTGTAAATACTCACGTTAATTATTTTTTGTGACACGTTTTTAATGCAACATATGTCCTTATTAATAGCTTTGTGAAAATGAATGGAATTAAATTCTGTTAATTAAAAAAGGAACATGTTTTGTTTGTCTTTGAACGTATTCAAGTTCTGGGCTAGAATGGTGAAATTCGGTGAAAAATGTGAGTTTGTCCATTCCATTTTATCTCTCATCATATTCTCCAGGAGCATCCGTAGCCTTCTCTGGCAGGGGTGCATATCTGTGACAACACTCACCTTGACCTTAGGAAATAGGTCTTTGTCCCTAATCCTCCAATGCTGTGAAAATCGTAGCACTGAGATAGATGCAGGACCAAAACTGCATTCCCAAATCGCAAACTGAATTCTGTCTTGCACCTTTCAAATAAGGAAACTTTGAAGGATATTACTGTTCCTTACCATCTATGGGAAGTTTGCCACTTTTTCATACCCAGTCTTCCTAGGTACATTTCAACCACATCTTGCCTCATATAACAATCAATCTTTCTAAACGTTCGTCGTTTTGTGAAGGGTAGGAAGACTGGCCATTGATTCTCTATTCTGCCCCCACACTCTGGAACTCTCTCCCACCTTTGGCACGTAAAACTTTGTCTATTTTTGCTCTTCAGGAAATTATTTACAACTTTCCATTCAAATTAGTTGTCATTATATCTCACCTTATGCACAACCTCCTCCCAAGTTCCAGAAATAACAAAACATAACATAAGATGACATAACATAACATAAATTAAATTAACATAATCAATAAACTGAAAGAACAAGGGGTAAAGGATCAAACGTTACAATGCCTGAACTCGTTGAACATCACAGGAGCAACATACATTGTTTATAATTCAAATACAGCAGACTGGCCTACTATCTTCCAATACGATTTGGCCTTATGCTGCAGAAAAAGTTGTCGGTTAGTAGTTTCTCCTACTCCATAACAGGTTCTGTACTCATACGATGTGCTTTTTCAAAGTAGTTGAGGTAGCTCACTCATATGATAAGCGATTTTCATTTTTCACCAGGCACTCAGTGGAACGTATATAATGAAACATATAAATATAAAAGAATAAATAAGCAAAAACCCTTAGCAGAAAGCAACGACATTCTTTCCTCTGACTAAACCATCTGTCATTAGAGTCTCTATTTAACTTTCGGACATGAAATTCAAGAAGAACCTTCTGGTCAGTTAATGTGGTGCTTTGCAACCCAACAAACTATGTCTTGGAATAAAGACACCTTAAAAAACGTGCGAGAACACCAAAAAGAGAATTGTAGCAATTTAACAGCCACTCATTATTGTAGTAACTAAAGATGGCCAGCATACAACATAGAAGAGCCTGTTAGATTATCCTATCCTTTCCCTCGTGCTGCCACATAGCTCTGTCAAAGTCTCTTCAGCAGCAATGACCGGTGGTGGTGGTTGTGCTTGTTTCCCTTACACTGCTCCCACTTCGCATTGTGAGGTGCAAGGCTCACTACCCTCTAATTCACTGTTTAAAAGTGTGTCTGGCAATCACTGTCAAGAATTTATTCAAAGTCTGTCTGCACTCATTAAGAACCATAGCATTTATTAGTGCATTCTTTATAATTATATCAATATGAAGTTACACCAATGGAATCAGTTTTGGAAAACTGGCCTGCCTGTCAAAATGGTCAATTATATCGTGGTTTTCTAGGTCCCGTAAAGTTGTAGCCATGGAATCCCCTGCAGTTGAAATCACAATCAAATTACAGAAAACATCTAGTGAAAAGAAAATGCTCACATGTTATAATACATATACAGTGACATTTCATAAATGGGTCCATATTGAAAGTTTATTTCTGTCTTCAAATTGTACATATCATGGCATCTTTATTTATAAGCATGCATTGTATTTGGATTTCGAAACTTGCATTTTCTAAGTTTTGCTGTGCCATGGGAGAGTGTGCCATGCACTCTATGTGCACTGAGTAATTTCTACTAGATATGGCACATATGTACTCTATTCAGCAGATGGTTTGGCTTCTCCTAAACATCCCTTTGATGCTTCTTACTCATAAAATTCTTGAATTTCGAACAATTGTGAGTTCCAGCTTAAAGCTGTGAGTTAATCCTATAGTGACTGTCCATGACTCTGAGTCATGATTATAATGAACAGATACCTCGACAGCATAGATGCACTAAACCTATACTTTGGTGCTATTGGAGGCTGGAGCTTGAACATCACACATCACAAAATAGTTGAAAACAAAAAACTGCTTGCTCCTGTGAAAATAGAGCTGCCTGTTGGTCAAATGAAAGATTATGCTAGACTGCATCATACCACAGGAACTAGTAGTAAAAAGGATTTACCACTCTTTTTTCTGTCTCTATGAAAGTGGAACCAGATAATGGGTATTTGTTTTGAAAGTAGAGACAAAGAAAGTAGCATAAAAGTGAGCTTATTTGGCGTGGCCACGCAAGATGGCCGACCGGGCGTGATTCGTGTCGGCTCCGTCACCGAGAAGCTGTCTAGGGCATTTCTGCAGCCCCAACATAGCCCCTAAACAGCGAAAATGATTATATAACGGTTCAGAGTCCTGAGGAGGCACAGCGGGAACGCCTTCCGAGTGCCCAACGTCAAGAAACAAAGCCGATAGCGGAGACGAGGGCCTTGACGCAAGATGGCGCCGACCGGACGAGCAAGCTGAAGCGGGGCTTGCCGTTGCGTCCCGGAGCCCCGGAGTGTGGATCGCGGCACCTGGCCCCTCGGCGGAGTGCGGACTGATAGGTCTGCGTCTGTGGGGGAGCTGGCGGGGGCCTAAGAAAGCCCCGGAGATGCGGCGGTGAGCTCCTGACTCTGCTGAGAGACCGGAGGGAGGGAAGAAGAAAGAGGAGGTAAGCGGGGGAACCCCGCTGCAAAATACAAATACCGGGCTCCAGCTCCGGCTAAAGGGAGGCATTGGGGGACACATGTGGCACAAGCAAGACGGCGGGGGGATTCAGCCCTACCCCGCCTGACTCCAATATGGTGGTGGGGGGGCTCAAATAGACATTCCTCTAAAGGAGGATCCTAAGGATCAGGCCCGAACTTCACAAAAGAGCGAGTGGGGCATTTGGCAACATGTGTGTGGAAATGGATCAGTGAATGCAGCCCTTACCACTGAGATCTGGAGCAATGACTGTTGCCTGACCCCAAGATGGCCACCATAAAAATTTACTTTGCATAAGAAGTCTTTCATATTACTTGGGTGAGGGGCCCAGCGACAAACTGTGGTTCCACAGAGACTCCTCAGCAGCTAAGCACAGAGGCGGGGGGAGTACACTAAAGGAGCAAAGGGATCCGTGGAGTCCCTCGGCCACGGTGGAGACCGCATCTATGCCACCAAAGAAGTCTACTTCTAAGGTATCCAGCTATTTTGCGCCTACAGAAAACAAACAAGTACAGGAGAGAGAGAGCCTCGATTTCACCATGGCCCTGACCAAGGAAGATTTACTAACGTCCCTAAAAGACTTTAAGTTGTAACTACGCACGGAGCTAAAAGGAGACCTCCAGGCTTCCATGGACCAACTGAAAGCAGACCTATAAGAAAAAATGGCCTCTCTACAACAGGATGTCGATTCCATTGGTTCACGTGTGATGGAAACAGATACCCAAACCCAAGAGCTCGACAAAAGAGTAACGGAAACGAGCGACAAGGTACAACTTTTGCACTCACAACTCCAATTGGTCCTTCTGAAGAACGAAGATCTGGAAAATAGGTCCAGAAGAGACAATATTCATATCATAGACTTCGAGGAGGGGGCAGAAGGCCCTGATTTGCGTCAGTGTTATTGTGCGTCATGACGCCTCTGATGGGTTCTCCACGTTCGTGAAAATGAATGAAAACGAGGTGTGAACCAGCAAGAGGCGCTTCTGTGTGTGAGAATGGTCGGCACGTGGGCATGCTCAAAACATAGCGAAACTGTATTGTTTTGTGTTTTAAATGAAAAAAATTATGTTTCCTCGATATATGTGGCAGAAAAGAGGCGGGGCTGATGGGGGACGGGGGAGGTATGGAGACAGTTAACGAAACAATAAAATTACCCGGTTGATAGGGAATCTGATTGTTGTATCTGAGCGAGAAAGAGACGGGCGTAGAGAGATGGGAAGACAGAAGAGTATGGCGGAGGAGAAGGAAAGTTATAGACCGAAACAAAGAGAAAAATGTGTGGAGAACATGAGTGAAAAGAAGGATGCTGAGGGAGAAAAGATAAAAATATGGAAAGGTGTAGAAACATAAGCTTACGATAAGTATAGGACAAGGAAAGGCGTGGAGTAGAAACATGATGGAAGGAGTGCGTGGAAATCAAGAAAAACAAGCAAATGGTGCGCGCGAAAGTGATCGCTAGCAAGACGTGCGGCCGCGACCGGGAATTGTGTGTGCGCGCGCAAAAAGGAAATAAAAACAAGCCCGGGAGTTGTATGCGCGAGCACGCGCAAAAAAAAACGCGAGTGTGCACGTCGCGCGCGCTTGTGCGCGTAACAGCAAGCTGGTGGCCGGCTTGGTAGCACTTTCAAAACCCCCTTACTAAAAGTCGAGCAAGCAGCGCATGCGCTGCTCTAGGCTCGACCTAAAAAGGACTAGAAATTATATTATTCAAGCTAATATCATTATGTGTACCAGCGGGAATCACTTATGCGGGTGGGAGCAATAAACAATAAGGATTTTGTACTGAGCAGCTGGGGGTCAAATTCTTCGAAGTGCCCCTGAGAACCATAGATAAAAAAAACTTGGTAATACCATGATAATGTGCACTCACTAATCCAAGTTGATTATAATCTCAATGAATTTATCCTACAAAGTAAATCCATTCATGCAATATATTGAGTCGTGATGTCATCCAATTTTTTTAAGTTGTGCTTTATTTTTCTTCTGTTCCACAATTCGCAGGTATTCCAAAATGTCATAATCCATTACATAATTCTGTAATCAGCCAAAGGGTTTCGTCCCAAATGGGACTTTCTCAAGGCTGTAGACAATAAACACATATAAAAACATATAAGTACAAAAAAAGAATTTTAACCATATCAGCGTACTCTTCTGTAGCAACCCATAGCTTACAGAGAGAAGAACAATTAGTCCTTTCGATCCGGGATAATGCATATGTCCTGAAGACATCTGCCATAATATATATATCATCATAATCAGTCAATAAGTTCTTTCTACTGAGGAAAGTAGTCTCACATTTATGAATGATTCACATATATATTTTTATCACTTCCAAAAAGCTTGGAGCTGCATATTTTCTGAGACAGGCAATGTATCGTATGACAACTCATAGAGTACATTGGTGTTAAAAACAGCACCCCACACATTTCTCACAAACTTCTCAAGCCCCTTACTGTTCTGTGCTGGTGTCCAAAATAAATGATATATTTTTTAATATGGCTACTCTCTCTTACTTTTGTTTTTTCAGTAGCCTATGATCTCTCACTCAAATTCACAGAACGGACCCAAAACATACAAATCTCTATTGCACCCTGCTGTCCCATCCACAGTACGCATTTTTAAAAAACCTGCTATATCTATCCATTGCTCTTTTATGCCTTGGTGCCTCTGCTGCTGTTCATCATCTCATTGCACACTTTTTTGTGCATGCTTAACCAGCTTCTGTACACTGGAGCTTCCAACTCCATTCATTTAAAAAACTATGAGCCTCTACTACCACTGATGCAAAAATGACAGTATGTTTTTGCCTATATGCCATAATCCTCCTACTCCTGTTCATCATCTAGGTTCACCACATTCAGCAGCGGCCCGTGCAGGTAAGATAGGTGGGGTGGTGGGGGAAATTTCGACAGACGATGATGAGGGAAAATTAATTATTTATTTAATTTTCCCTCGTGGCCGTCTGTCGAATCCCCCCCAACCCGACCCCACCGCCCCACTGCTCTTACCTGCATGGGCCACTCCTGTCCACATTCATGACCTTTTAGTACTCTGCTGCTTATAGCCTGTTCACTCTCCTTGTGCAGAATTTTTGCTTGTTCCCTACTCGGTATACTGTGGGCCCTGTTGCCTTTGTTCATAATCATCACCCACATGCACCATGACGCGCCATGCTCACTGAATATCCAAAACTCATTCCATGTCTATGGTGATCTGAACCACAGATATTGGATCTCTGAGTCCACCCTCATTGTACACTCATTTCTGCTGGTCCGTTAACTCCTCATTTATCAACTTTTGCGTCACTTAGCCACCAGTTTTTTCACCACTCTATTATATCTTTTTATCTCAACCTTTTCAGTACTCATTTGTACCTTATTGTTCCCTACTCCATTGTCAATGTATTACCTAACTTCCCATGGTATAAAAAATTACCACCCACCACATCACAGATTTGGTTCTCAGGTTTTAACTCCTGTTATCATGCTGTTGTTGTGTCTAAAAGGATAGAAGGGGTGGTAAGACGTGGATGTGTTGCCCAATAAAGGCTAAATGTATAGTCCTGCTACCAAGCGCTAGAGAGTGGGCAAAACCCCTATGCCCACAATGACAGATTAATTTTAAGGGGAGAATAGGACAGGCAGTGAGTTATGTAGTAAGTCTGGGGCAGATTTACAATTAACTAACGCAGCACGGTGCAGCAAGTCATTTTGCTGCGCCATGCTGCGTTAGTTTGGAAAGCACAGGGATGCGACATATTTACAAGAATATGTCGCATCCTTGTGCTTCCCCTGCGCTGGTGCACAAACTGCAGCCATGCGCCGGCGCAGGCACCCTTGCACCATGGTGCAAGGATGCCTGCGTCGTGGGGAGATTGTTTTTGTGCAGGAAGGGGAACCTTCCTGCACAAAAACAATCACTACAACCATTTTCCTCTTTCAATGCGTGCTGCAGAATGCAGCACGCATTGAAAGAGGAAAACGAGGAGAAATGAAAACATTTCTCCTCGGTGCGCCTCCCTACGCCACCTCTAGGGTGGCGTAGCTTCAAACGCATCTCCAGAGTTACGATTTCTGTAATTCTGAAGATGTGTCTTGTTCCATGGGTGTTGCGTGGGAACACCCACAGCAACACCCATGGAACGCCCCTTCACCGCAAAGTGCTGCGTGTGAAGGGGCCGTATTTACAAGGAGAGGAAAAGTCACGCAGGGTGGCTTTTCCTCTCCTTGTAAATATGGAGCAGCTCCTGCGCCACCAGTACGTCACAAAAAGTGACGTACTGGTGGCGCAGGAGGCTTGTAAATCTGCCCCTTAGTATTCAAATGGGGTAAATCTCCAGTACTTACTGATGCACATAGGCTCATTATTCACATTGTTCATGCAGTGAATAATTTCAGTACTTTCAGCTTGCAAGCATGTTTCACCCGCAATGTGGCACGCAAGCCTGGTGCTTTCTCAAGGCTAATAATCCGAATTATGTAGTTGACAGGGAGGGTTCAAGCTTAGATGGCCTGTATTCTCACATAGTATGTCTAAGGTGTATAACTTCCTAAGTTCCGGGTCGGAAATGCTAAAATATAGGACCATATTTACAAGCCCCTATTGCCACAGGAACGTCACTTTTACGACGTTCCTGTGGCGATAAACCCTTTGCCTTATTAACCAGGCGGTGTTAAGCCACTTAACGTGGCTTAACGGTACCTTGTAAATAAGGCCACCTTTCACGCTACACTTAGCATGAAAGGAGTGTGCAATGAGTGTTGTGGTGGGCTTTTCATCGCAACACCCATTGATTTTGCCGCTGCCCACTATTTACAAGGGTGGCATAAATAGGAGGCAGCGCCAAAATTAAGACCAGGGAAAACCTGGTTTTAACATGGTGAAACGAGGATAAATGCTATATTTCTCCTCGTTTTTGCTGTTTCTATGTGTGCTGCATTGTGCAGCACACATAGAAACAGCAAATTGCCATGAATGATTGTTTATGTGCAGGAAGTTGTCCCTTCCTGTACATAAACAATAATTTAAAAATGATGATTTGCAACTTCTATGTGTGCTGCACAATGCAGCACACATAGAAGTTACAAATCGCCATTCTGGATTGTTTATGTGCAGGTCATTCCCTCAACGCAGGCACCCTTGTCCTCTTGGGTAAGTGTGCCTGCTTTGGCACTAGGCAGCTGAATTTAGTGCCAGTGCAGGTAGACACGCAGGGGTGCACCGTATTTTTGTAAATACAGCACATCCCTGCATTTCTAAAGTGACGGAGCCTGGCATTAGCAAATTTGGAGCTAACCCGTGCTCCGCCACTTTCTTATACATATGCCCCAAAGTCTCTCCTGCTGTTAGTTAAGACCTTGTGGAATGCTATGTTAAGGGCTGAAAAGTAAATGGAAAGAACAGTCCTCATGTGGAAAAATTGTCTTGAGTGAGGTCAGTTAAAGAAATTGGTCGCTTCGGTCACATTCAGGTATATGCAGGTATTAATGCTCGCACTCACTGTGGTCAGGTTCCTGGGCTTTACCTCCTGTCATCAGTATGTTGTTATGTCTATTGCTCTACACTTCATCATCAAGCAGTTTTGACTTGTTTCTGGCTTCCACCTTCACACAGTACTCTGCTCTGCTTGGCCAGGTGCAGAAGGAATTGGGAACGTGTCTTTGCAACTCAGTATATTACTGTTTGAGTCCCACTGCACTTCTGAATGGGTAGATTCTTGTCATGGCCCCTTCCCTAGTTCATACATCCAGGCTCCCTCATGGACATTATGGCCAAAACCACCTCTATTATTCTTTTAAAAGATGTATTATTCATAAAATATCTGCCGCCTTTGCATACCTTAAAGCTGACCATATGTTCACTGCATCTAAGTGCCCTGTATGCCACCGCACCATTCTTTTACTGCACCGATTTCTGCCATTTCTCAAATAAGTAAACCTCTGACAGTCAACATCCCCAATTATATCACACCTTTTCTACCACCCTGTTGAAGCTGCATCCAGCTTGGCATCCTGGTCCAGACTTCACCTCTATTCTGAGCACTCCTGTCTAGCCCAAGCCCGGAGCACCATGGCCTCATCAAACTCACATCACATCTGCAACTATATTGTCACTGGTATCCTCAATTAAATGAGGTACAGTACTTACCAATGGCTGAGATTAGCTGAAGCATTTTACCCACTACCCATCATTTTTTGTTTTGCTCAGTATGATGCTTTAAGCGCAATTGTTTTGCCCAGCTGTGGGTCAAGAGCTGACTGCGCCATAGGAATCAAGCTATACCTCACTGATGAGGACTAAATAGGCCCAAACTAGTCTTGAGTTGCTTGTGTTCCCATTTAGAGAAAAAACACTCTTGCAGAAGGACTGTTCTTATTGCAGCAGGACCCTGGCTAGTTTGCAAAAGGCATGTCTCTGTCTAGAGTGGCTTATTTGGGGGACAAATTGAATAGAACGGACCATGAATAATTGTCAGTGACTGAGATTAATTCAAGCATTCCACCCAAGACTTTTTATTTTCTTCAGTGTGATGCATTAAGCTCAACAGGTATGCGCAGAAATGGGTCTCATGCTCACTGTAGTATTGAAATCCATTGGTACCTCACAGATGACGCTAAAATAATCCCAAACTCATGTAGGGTTCCTTGTGTTCTAATATGGGGGGGACCTGGTTTAGCAGATCAAACAAACTGGTACTATTGGAGCAGGTCAATGCCAGATGTGCATTTGGCTAGTCTCTGTCTAGAGTGGCACAGTGATCAAATGGGGACCAAATAATTGCTAGTGGCTGAGATTAATTTAAGTATTCCACCCATCACTTTTTGTTTTCTTTCACTGGAATTCCCTTTTGCCCTTTTTTGTGGTATCATACCCTTGTTTTCCCACCCGCTTTGACTGGGGCTACACTGCTTCACCATGGTCCTCTTTTTGTTCAATCCCCTTTCAGACCGTTGATACCCCTGATATCTTAGTCAAATCTTTGTTCTCTCTGGCCACAGGCCTGGCCTGTGTCCCACTGTCAACCAGAGCAGAACATATCTTCTCCGCAGCCATGGTATTGAAAGGGTCCCCTCAATACCAGCTACTAGTAAGGTCTACATGTCCCTGTCACAGAGTGGGTATTCTTACTAAAGAAAACTATCTTGAACTCTCACCATCGAAATTCTTGACTCCAGTTTTGAGTCCATGAATGGTTCTTTTGAAGTCCCATCTAATGTCCCAGGAAATTACATATGAAATAAATATTTATGTTAAGCATGAAATGAAATGAAGAATTTATAAGCACTACATATACCCAGAGGTGTCTAGGCGCTACCAGCATTATATCCTGTAACTGCTACAAGGTCATACTAATTTTCATACACACATACTTTGAATGTAAACAATTCTGAAGAACTGTGTGTACTTCGTTTTGGTGTTTACTTACACATTTTCTTTACAAAAGATCAGCCATGCTGCCTTCTTTTTCCATTCAGATTTATGATAGATATGTTTATAACACAATAAGGAGGCTATATTTATTCTTTCAAATGCAGACTTCTTTTGTAAATACTCACGTTAATTATTTTTTGTGACACGTTTTTAATGCAACATATGTCCTTATTAATAGCTTTGTGAAAATGAATGGAATTAAATTCTGTTAATTAAAAAAGGAACATGTTTTGTTTGTCTTTGAACGTATTCAAGTTCTGGGCTAGAATGGAGAAATTCGGTGAAAAATGTGAGTTTGTCCATTCCATTTTATCTCTCATCATATTCTCCAGGAGCATCCCTAGCCTTCTCTGGCAGGGATGCATATCTGTGACAACACTCACCTTGACCTTAGGAAATAGATCTTTGTCCCTAATCCTCCAATGCAGTGAAAATCGTAGCACTGAGATAGATGCAGGACCAAAACTGCATTCCCAAATCGCAAACTGAATTCTGTCTTGCACCTTTCAAATAAGGAAACTTTGAAGGATATTACTGTTCCTTACCATCTATGGGAAGTTTGCCACTTTTTCATACCCAGTCTTCCTAGGTACATTTCAACCACATCTTGCCTCATATAACAATCAATCTTTCTAAACGTTCGTCATTTTGTGAAGGGCAGGAAGACTGGCCATTGATTCTCTATTCTGCCCCCACACTCTGGAACTCTCTCCCACCTTTGGCACGTAAAACTTTGTCTATTTTTGCTCTTCAGGAAATTATTTACAACTTTCCATTCAAATTAGTTGTCATTATATCTCACCTTATGCACAACCTCCTCCCAAGTTCCAGAAATAACAAAACATAACATAAGATGACATAACATAACATAAATTAAATTAACATAATCAATAAACTGAAAGAACAAGGGGTAAAGGATCAAACGTTACAATGCCTGAACTCGTTGAACATCACAGGAGCAACATACATTGTTTATAATTCAAATACAGCAGACTGGCCTACTATCTTCCAATACGATTTGGCCTTATGCTGCAGAAAAAGTTGTCGGTTAGTAGTTTCTCCTACTCCATAACAGGTTCTGTACTCATACGATGTGCTTTTTCAAAGTAGTTGAGGTAGCTCACTCATATGATAAGCGATTTTCATTTTTCACCAGGCACTCAGTGGAACGTATATAATGAAACATATAAATATAAAAGAATAAATAAGCAAAAACCCTTAGCAGAAAGCAACGACATTCTTTCCTCTGACTAAACCATCTGTCATTAGAGTCTCTATTTAACTTTCGGACATGAAATTCAAGAAGAACCTTCTGGTCAGTTAATGTGGTGCTCTGCAACCCAACAAACTATGTCTTGGAATAAAGACACCTTAAAAAACGTGCGAGAACACCAAAAAGAGAATTGTAGCAATTTAACAGCCACTCATTATTGTAGTAACTAAAGATGGCCAGCATACAACATAGAAGAGCCTGCTAGATTATCCTATCCTTTCCCTCGTGCTGCCACATAGCTCTGTCAAAGTCTCTTCAGCAGCAATGACCGGTGGTGGTGGTTGTGCTTGTTTCCCTTACACTGCTCCCACTTCGCATTGTGAGGTGCAAGGCTCACTACCCTCTAATTCACTGTTTAAAAGTGTGTCTGGCAATCACTGTCAAGAATGTATTCAAAGTCTGCCTGCACTCATTAAGAACCCTAGCATTTATTAGTGCATTCTTTATAATTATTTTTTTGTGTTCAAAATATTTTATTGAATTTTCAGGTAATAAACATACAGGACAAAAAAAATGAAATAGTACAATAAAAGTACCTAAAATGCATATATGAAATTTAACAACCATAGTAAACTTAGAATAGATACAGTCTAATATAGTCTATTATTGTAATAAATTAAAACAGGAGGGGGGGAGAACAGAGATAATATACAGACGTTATTAATAAGTCTAAAATAGAACTACTGTCTATCAAAAGATATAGAGACTATTAATAAATACTAAACTTAAGGAGAAAAACATGCTAAGAAGATAAATAATTATCAACAGGTTTCCAGCATAAATGAAAAGAATCACAATTGTGAATAACACCATTCAAAGATAAATGTGCTCCTCTTCTTGTAAAAATAACCCACGACCACCATGCATGAACAGATAGTGATGAAACATCTTTCCAGCAAGAAGTAATGGACTTTAAGGCAGCTGATAATAAAAATTAAAAAGTTTACATTCTAAGTCCATTAATTTATGAGAAAGAACAACAGATTTACAAATTATCAGGTTAAATGTCAAATCATCTTGAATATTAAGTATGTGTTTTATAACATCCCAAACTTCAGTCCAAAATTTGACAATAAGAGGGCATTCAAAAAGCAAATGTTTTAACGAACCAGTGTGCAAATTACAATGCCAACGTATAGGGGATGGAAGGAGTTTAGCTTGAAACAGTCTTAAAGGCGACCATAAACAATTATATAAAATATATGAGTTTGTTTGATAGAGCGATACAGGTAGCCATCCTGAAATACTATCTAACCAAATAGTTTTCCATATTTCATAGGATAATGTTAAAGAAAGCTCATTATTCCAATAGGTCAATGACATATTAATATTGTCACCTTTAAATGTAATCATCTTTTTATACAATCTAGAAACACCATGTGGTAAGGTGGAAAGTGTTTGAATATAAAATAATAAATCCGATTTAGCATTAAGAGGTATAGAATGAGGAAATGAATCCAAAATCGAATTACATAAACATTCATATTTGAATAAATCAGTAGAAGGTAAGTTAAATTTTTCCTGCAGAACATCAAAAGTTATAAAAGTATTATTATAATAAATATCTTTGAGATAAAAAATACCACTTTTAATCCATGAATGCCAAAATCTAACATTTTTAGTGAGTTTTATGTTTGAATTATACCACAACGACATGTCTTCAGTAATAGACATGGGTGATTGGAAAATGAAATCAAAATCATGTAATATTAACTTAGTAGATTTCAGAATAACAGATCTATTAAAAAATATTGACCTATTAGACATAGTTAATAAAGAAGGTAAGGGGAACGGATCTATTAAGCTTTTTTCTATAGAAAGCCATGCAGGGGGTTATTCAACTGAGAATGATTAAACCAAAGAGAGCTTTGCTTTAAAATAAAGGCTTTATGATAACAAAAAAATCCGGTAAACCAAAACCTCCATTACATTTAGGCAGTTTTAATTTTTTATAACTGATACGAGGAGCTTTATTGCACCATAAAAACTTGGATAGAAGCCGATCTATATCTTTATAAAACTTCATAGGAAATTGGGTAGGAATCATGGAGAGGGAGTAAAAAAGTTTTGGTGCTATAGTCATTTTTATGGAGTCCATTCTCCCCACCACGAAAGATGAAGTGGAGACCATTTAGATATTTTATCTTTAATATAACTTAGAATAGACTCACAATTTAATGAAATTGTAGATTTTATAGTAGATGAGAATGAAATACCTAAATATTTAATGTTTTCTCTTTGCCAAATTATATCTTTCATGGGTAACATATCTGGGGTACAATGAATATTTATCGGAAAGAATTCAGTTTTATTAGTATTTAATTTGTAACCAGAAAGTATGGAATATGATGAAATAATCTCAAATAAAGGGGGAAGTGAAGAGATAGGATTACTAATAAATAAAAGTACATCATCTGCATATGCCAGTGTTTTAACATTGACCTTATTAATTTTAATACCATTAATATTGTTACAATTCCTAATTGACACAAGCAAAGGCTCAATCACAAGAAGAAATAGGAGCGGGGAGAGGGGGCAACCTTGTCTGGTACCTCTGAAAAGAGAAAATTGGTTAGAGATTTGACCATTAATAAATAACCGGGCTGTAGGTGCAAAATACAAAGCAGTTATCATACGAATAAATATATCACCAAAATTAAATGCAACTAAAGTATGGAATAAAAACTGCCAATGAACTTTATCGAAGGCTTTTTCAGCATCCAGAGCTAACACTCCTATTGGGATAGATAATGTAAAACCTTGTTCGATAACATGTAATAATGTTCTTGTATTATTTGCAGAATGTCTATTTTTCATAAACCCAGATTGATCTGGATGAATAATAGAATCTAAAACAGATGTTAACCTGGTAGCAAGTATTTTAGCGTATAATTTACAATCTTGATTTAATAAAGAAATAGGGCGATAATTTGAGACTAGTGTAGGATCTTTATTGGGTTTGGGTAACACAACAATTAACGCCTCAGTAAAAGAGCCTGTAATAGTCCCTGTAGTGCTAAAAAAGGTAAATAATTTAAATAAATAAGGAATAAGTTGTATTTGAAATTATTTATAAAATTCAGCTGGAATGCCATCAGGACCAGGTGATTTCTTTTGTTTGAGAGATTTAATAGCTACTCGAATTTCATCCTCAGTAATGGGCAGGTTCAATTTATTTTTATCTAAATGAGAAATTTTGGGTAAGTCACAAGTAGACAAAAAGAATCAATTAAAGAAGAATCATTAGAACTAGGTTGATTATATAAATTAGTATAATAATTTAAAAATTCCTTAACAATATCATTGTGTGATATGGCAATTTTCCCATTGGGACCTTGAATCGAATTTATTTGGGCTTTATCTTTTTTTATACGTAAATAATTAGCTAAAAGCCGACCAGACCTATTAGCATTAAAACAAAATTTTGCTTTGGATTTGGAAAGTTGAATACCAGCTCTTCTACTAAGAATGGAATTAAATTCATATCTGAGTTTTTGCAACTTAAATTTATATTTAGGATCGTTAGAAGTGATAAAAAACCTCTCAACTTCTGAAATTTGTTTATCCAACTCTTTAATTCGTATATTATAAGTTTTATTCTCATATGCCATGAGAGAGATAGAAGCGCCTCTAACATAAGCTTTAAAGGCGTCCCATCTATTCACAAGGGAAGTGGAACCTTCTGGGTTAAGCTGAAAGTAATCCTGTATAGCTGTTAATATTTTCGGTTTGTTTTGTTCATTAAGAATAATTCATTCGCCATCTAGATTGTACGTTATAATTTGTATTAACTTGTAAAACAAAAGACACAAGAGCATGATCTGATATGTCAATATTGCCAATGTTAGGAGAAACCACAGAATTAAGGAGCTGCCTGGAAATTAATAAATAATCAAGTCTAGAGTGGGAATTATGAGGATTGGAAAAAAAAGTGAACACTTTATCCGTAGGAAAATGTAATCGCCAAATATCGATTAATTTTGTAACTCTAAGGAAAGTTCTAAAAGTTAAAAAAGCTTTTGGAGGTCTAAACTTAGTGAAGGATGATCTATCCAATAAAGGATCAGAAATAAGGTTAAAGTCTCCTCCAACTATAAGAGGAACGTTGCCTAACTTGAGTACTTCAGTAGTTAAATTAGACCAAAACAAAGGATCATCAGCAGTTGGACCATAAACATTAATCAAATACATAACAGAATCATAAATTTTAACTTTGACTATAACATATCTACCTTCTAAGTCTGATGTTTTACTTAAAATTTGACAATGTAATCTTTTAGCAAAAAGAATAGCAACACCATTCTTTCTCCCGTTAGCAGGAGAAGAGACAATAGTATCAACCCATTGTTTTTTCATATAATCCAATATTTTGTCGTCAATATGTGTTTCCTGAATAAAACAAATATCTGCTTTACAGCTTCTGAAATAGTTTTGTATCTTTGTACGTTTTACCGGATGTCTCAAACCTTTAACATTTAAAGAAGTTATTTTAATATTATGAATATTAGCCATAGTAGAATAGAGAGGAAGAGAAAAAAGATTGAAGAAGAGGAGTAAACATTGAAGAAAAATACAGAGAATAGTAGTTCTAGTATAATATACAAGGAATAGGAGGAAAAAGAACAGAATCAGACAAACAGAAAAAGACGACCACACATAAACATTAATACGAAATTTGAGACGCACACGCGCTTTACATGCATGACCAAACCGTTGGAGCCCATCGTGTAAAGAGCTAGAAAAATTAGTCAGAAGTACATATGAAAACAATTTTCAAATTGCAGAGTCATGCGTATCCATAGAATGTGGTGAGAGCTGTGAGTGCTGTTCCAGGAATAATTTTAAGTCTTCTGGACGTTGGAAGGACTTAGAAAAATTATCTTTCCAGATTCTCATTGTTGATGGATCAAATAAGCCGTATTTAAATCCAAGACTTCTCAAGTGAGGGCGACAATCAGTAAATTCTTTACGAATCTTGAAAGTCTCTTTGGCAAAGTCTTGGTGAATAAATATTCTATTGCCATTAACTATTAAAGATGGAATTTCCCGTGCTGCTTTCCTTATCATGACCAAATGATGGTGACGCAGTACCTTAAAAATCATTTGTCTTGGCTTAGTATGTTGAGGATTGCGATGGGATGGAATCCTATGCGCTTTATCAATTTCAAATTTTTCCGGGATTTTGACGTTTAAAAGGCCAGGTAACAAATTTTCCAGGTATAATCTGCAATTAGAGCCTTCAACCTCCTCTGGTAAATTAAAAATACGCAAATTATATTGCCTGTTACTATTTTCCATATCCAGAAGAAGGGTAGACATAGGGGAAATTTTTGCCACAAGTGGTGTAAAAGCGTCAATTTTTACTTTATTGTCTTGTATTTTAATTGTATTATCCGATACTTTCATCGACATGCTGGCCATATCTTTACGTAAGTTTTTAATTTCGGACGCAATAGTATCAGTATTTGCACGCAAAGCATGAATCTCGTCAAGAATTAAAGCCAAAGATGGCTCACTGTATTCCACCACTTTAGATTTTACTGGAGGAGGGGAAATCTGATTTTTCCTCTTATTATTAGGATTTTGTTGATTTTTATTCTCCATTTTCATATGAAAAAATGAACAGGAGTAATTAAGAATAATGAAGCAAGTATAAATTAAAAGTACCGAAATTGCTTCTCTGTAAAAGCTGGTGCAGCAGCTAAACCAGACTGTGGGAGTGGTTAGGCCAAAGCCAGGCCCTCTCTTGAGAAGATGCTCCGCCCCCCCTGAGAGGAATCTGGGCAGTACCTGAATGCAGAGCTCGAGGCTGGAGCAGGCTGAAGCAGGAGGCAGAAATCATGCACTTCTGACGGTCCAAGGAGGAAATAACAGCATCCACAGCAGCAGGTAGGGTTTCAGCAGTCTGCTACAGTCATTTCCAGCAATTTCTGACTGGAAATGC
Source organism: Calotriton arnoldi (assembly GCA_963921515.1). Classification (NCBI taxonomy): domain Eukaryota; kingdom Metazoa; phylum Chordata; class Amphibia; order Caudata; family Salamandridae; genus Calotriton; species Calotriton arnoldi. The sequence continues at coordinate 2,629,339 of CAWUFW010000901.1, forward strand.
TGATTTCGTCGATAAAAACGGGCTCCTTAAACACGGAGCTCACCGGGAGGCGGCCATCTTGTTTTCGCACGTTCGCGCGTCTCCCGCATTCTTTATAATTATATCAATATGAAGTTACACCAATGGAATCAGTTTTGGAAAACTGGCCTGCCTGTCAAAATGGTCAATTATATCGTGGTTTTCTTGGTCCCGTAAAGTTGTAGCCATGGAATCCCCTGCAGTTGAAATCACAATCAAATTACAGAAAACATCTAGTGAAAAGAAAATGCTCACATGTTATAATACATATACAGTGACATTTCATAAATGGGTCCATATTGAAAGTTTATTTCTGTCTTCAAATTGTACATATCATGGCATCTTTATTTATAAGCATGCATTGTATTTGGATTTCGAAACTTGCATTTTCTAAGTTTTGCTGTGCCATCGGAGAGTGTGCCATGCACTCTATGTGCACTGAGTAATTTCTACTAGATATGGCACATATGTACTCTATTCAGCAGATGGTTTGGCTTCTCCTAAACATCCCTTTGATGCTTCTTACTCATAAAATTCTTGAATTTCGAACAATTGTGAGTTCCAGCTTAAAGCTGTGAGTTAATCCTACAGTGACTGTCCATGACTCTGAGTCATGATTATAATGAACAGATACCTCGACAGCATAGATGCACTAAACCTATACTTTGGTGCTATTGGAGGCTGGAGCTTGAACATCACACATCACAAAATAGTTGAAAACAAAAAACTGCTTGCTCCTGTGAAAATAGAGCTGCCTGTTGGTCAAATGAAAGATTATGCTAGACTGCATCATACCACAGGAACTAGTAGTAGAAAGGATTTACCACTCTTTTTTTTGTCTCTATGAAAGTGGAACCAGATAATGGGTATTTGTTTTGAAAGTAGAGACAAAGAAAGGAGCATAAAAGTGAACTTATTTGGCGTGGCCACGCAAGATGGCCGACCGGGCGTGATTCGTGTCGGCTCCGTCACCGAGAAGCTGTCTAGGGCATTTCTGCAGCCCCAACATAGCCCCTAAACAGCGAAAATGATTATATAACGGTTCAGAGTCCTGAGGAGGCGCAGCGGGAACACCTTCCGAGTGCCCAACGTCAAGAAACAAAGCCGATAGCGGAGACGAGGGCCTTGACTCAAGATGGCGCCGACCGGACGAGCAAGCTGAAGCGGGGCTTGCCGTTGCGTCCCGGAGCCCCGGAGTGTGGATCGCGGCACCTGGCCCCTCGGCGGAGTGCGGACTGATAGGTCTGCGTCTGTGGGGGAGCTGGCGGGGGCCTAAGTAAGCGCCCGGAGATGCGGCGGTGAGCTCCTGACTCTGCTGAGAGACCGGAGGGAGGGAAGAAGAAAGAGGAGGTAAGCGGGGGAACCCCGCTGCAAAATACAAGTACCGGGCTCCAGCTCCGGCTAAAGGGAGGCATTGGGGGACACATGTGGCACAAGCAAGATGGCGGGGGGATTCAGCCCTACCCCGCCTCACTCCAATATGGTGTTGGGGGGGCTCAAATAGACATTTCTCTAAAGGAGGATCCTAAGGATCAGGCCAGAACTTCGCAAAAGAGCGAGTGGGGCATTTGGCAACATGTGTGTGGAAATGGATCAGTGAATGCAGCCCTTACCACTGAGATCTGGAGCAATGACTGTTGCCTGACCCCAAGATGGCCACCATAAAAATTTACTTTGCATAAGAAGTCTTTCGTATTACTTGGGTGAGGGGCCCAGCGACAAACTGTGGTTCCACAGAGACTCCTCAGCAGCTAAGCACAGAGGCGGGGGGAGTACACTAAAGGAGCAAAGGGATCCGTGGAGTCCCTCGGCCACGGTGGAGACTGCATCTATGCCACCAAAGAAGTCTACTTCTAAGGTATCCAGCTATTTTGCGCCTGCAGAAAACAAACAAGTACAGGAGAGAGAGAGCCTCGATTTCACCATGGCCCTGACCAAGGAAGATTTACTAACGTCCCTAAAAGACTTTAAGTTGGAACTACGCACGGAGCTAAAAGGAGACCTCCAGGCTTCCATGGACCAACTGAAAGCGGACCTATCAGAAAAAATGGCCTCTCTACAACAGGATGTCGATTCCATTGGTTCACGTGTGATGGAAACAGAGACCCAAACCCAAGAGCTCGACAAAAGAGTAACGGAAACGAGCGACAAGGTACAACTTTTGCACTCACAACTCCAATTGGTCCTTCTGAAGAACGAAGATCTGGAAAACAGGTCCAGAAGAGACAATATTCATATCATAGACTTGGAGGAGGGGGCAGAGGGCCCTGATTTGGAAGCTTTTGTAGAAGGCCTCTTTGCGGAGGTACTTGGGCCTAAACAAATCAAAATCGAAAGAGCCCATAGGGTGGGCCCGGCAGTGCCAGGTGAGCGGCGTCGTACTCGAGACATCTTGGTAAAGCTCCACTCATATAAGGTTAAGGAAGCTAACCTACAGGAGTCCAGAAAGAAAGACTCCATATCGTTCCAAGGATTTCGCTGTGCGCTCTTCCAGGACCTAGCGCAGGCGACTCTTCAGCAGCGACAAACCTTCCGTCCTCTTACAGAGAAGTTACGAGAGGAGTGAATACGGTACCGATGGACATATCCCTTTGGGCTAGCGTTTGAATTTAAAAACAGACAACGTCATGTCACAGAGCTAAGGGAAGGCATGGAGATTCTAGGGATTCCAGTGCCAGAGGACGAAGCCTCCAGCTCACAGGCCGGAAGAGGGGAGCCTCCTCGATCAAAAACAACACATTGGAAAACGACCACTAAAGGGCGCCTAACCAAGACCTGACTCAAGGAAAAGGATAGAGGTCAGAGTAACTGATAATGGGACCATAGGACATGACTTGGTGATCGTAAGAGCTTAATAAAAGGATACGAGTCAAATAGGCTAATAAGTGAAAAGAGGACATGAGACTGGTCTAAGTTTTTTCCACTTTCGCTCGGGGATTGCTACGAGCTTTGAAGAAAGGGCATATGCCTTTGCCGAACTACGGCTACGTTGGATAGTGTTACATGGACAGCGAGGTGATGAGCGAGGGCCACAAACCCCTGCTCAACGCCTGCAACGTGGAGTGAAGTTACAGCGGGACACGTGAGGGTCCCGCGGACAAGAATTATTTTTTATATTAGATATGTTTTGAATTTAAAGGGGGGTTTATGTTAAGGGGGGGTGGTGGAGAAGCAGGGGGGGAAGAAAGATGGGGGCACTGCTACGTAGAATGCCAGAATGTGAATGTGGAGGAGAGAAGTGGCTAGAGAAATGTAGCCGGTGGGACCGTAAAAAAGGGAGGCCGCAGGGGCACAAGTAGCGAGAGGGAGGGGGTACCCAATAAGATGATATCGATCACATCATGGAATGTGAAGGGCCTAAATTCGCCGATCAAGCGACAAAAAATTTGGAAGTATCTAGTGGACCACCAATTCGATGTGGTGGCTCTTCAAGAGACGCATCTTAAGAGATCGGAATAACTGAGGCTCCGACACAAAACTATTCACTCCTCTACAGATCATCTGCCAAAACAAAACACAATGGGGTAGCATTAATGTTCCACAACAGCACTAAAATTCAGCCTGAAGGTATTAAGACAGATAAGGAGGGACGGGTGGTAATGGTAAAAGGGAAGCTTATGGGAAGAACTGTTATTTTTGTCTCGGTCTATGTCCCCAACTCGGGTCAAGCAACATTTGTAAATTCACTTTTGAATATGGTGGGGGGCTTTGCCGAAGGCCAAATAATTGTGATGGGGGAGTTTATTCTCACCTGCCATCCTACAGACGATAGTTCTCACCTGCATAGGTCCACAGGAGGTAGTTTCACTAAATCCCTAAAGCATGCTTTTCAGGATCTAGGGCTGTTTGACGTATGGAGATTTTTTAACCCAACTACAAAAGACTACACATATTTTTCACATGCCCACCAAACGTACTCCAGACTAGATTACATTTTCATGTCCCAGGAGCTACAGGGAGCCCTTCAGGGGGCTACGATCCCTCCCATATCACTATCAGATCATAGTCCGGTAACGGTGGGTCTACATTTGGGGGGGGGGAACTCAGGGGTTCTCGAGATGGTACTTTCCCGCTGCATTGAGACGGGACAAGTTACTGAGGGACGAATTGCGGGTAGCGATTAAAGAGTATTTTCAGACAAACGACCCTGGTGACACTTCTCCCCAGAATAATTGGGAGCCTTCAATGCGGTACTTCGGGGAAAATGTATAGCGTTGGTCTCGGCACTAAACAAGAAAAGGGCAAAGGAAAGAGTGGAACTAGAGGCAGCTCTGTCCCAGGTAGAAAATGAATATGAAAAGAACCCCATGCATAGCCTAAAACACCAGATAGGTACTCTAAAAGGGAAATTGGGGGCAATATACACTAACAGAGCGGAATTCACACTGCTGCGTCTGCGCCTTAGCGCATACGCACAGGGAAATAAAGTAGGTACACACCTGGCGAGACAACTTATGGAAAAAAGGACGAGGGAATACATTGGAGGAATAAACAAAGGCGAGGGGGAGATAGAACTAGATGACTTGGGTAAAGCTAGTATTTTCAGCGCTTTCTATCAGGACCTCTATAAAGCGGTTCCCCTTGATGCTAGGGCCCAGAAGGACTATCTAGACTCGCTTGCACTCCCCAAACTCCCAGTCGCATGGAATGACTAACTAGATGCCCCAATTTCTGAAGACGAGGTGAGACAAGCGATTAGGACTCTTAAACCCCATAAGTCACCAGGGACAGACGGTCTAACGGCTCTACTTTATAAGACCTATGCTCCGGAATTGTTGCCCAATCTGACAACCTTATTTAACAACATAGCGTCGGGACAGGCAGTGACCCCTTCCATGGCGGAGGCGCTTTTCACAGTAATTCCAAAGCCTGGGAAGAACCCTCAACATTGCGCCTCGTATAGACCGATTGCCCTCTTAAATCTCGATGCCAAGCTCTATTCGGCTATCTTGGTGTCACGCTTAGAGAACTTAATGCCCGACATTATCCACCCGGATCAGTCCGGTTTTATAAAAGGGAGGCAGACACACGACAATATCAGCAGGACTCTTCATCTTGTAGAAAAAGCAAATAAGTTCAAAATACCAGCGATAGTAATGGGGTTAGATGCAGAGAAAGCCTTCGACAGGGTGGATTGGCATTTCCTGTTTCTCACTCTGGAAGCTTTTGGGGATAAGTTTATACAAATGATTAAAGCCAATTATATGGACCCGCGCTCCAGGGTACAGGTTAATGGGGTAAGTTCGGAGTTCTTTGAGCTTGGTCGCGGCACAAGACAGGGGTGCCCCTTGTCCCCATTACTATTTGCTTTGAGCATTGAGCCGCTGGCGGCTCGCCTCAGAGCAAATCCGGACATCCGGGGGGAGACGAGCATAATGTGTCGCTATTTGCAGACGACATTCTGTTGACTCTCACAACTACTAGATTGTCACTTCGGGCATTGCAGTCGGAGTTGAAGACGTTTGAGGGGATAGCGGGTTTCCGAGTTAATTTGTCTAAGTCATCGATACTAAACCTCACGCTGTCAGAGGGGGAGAAAATACAAATACAGGGGGAAACCTCATTCACAAGGGCCAAACACAGTTTAACATATTTGGGGATCCAGATCACTCCGCGCATATAGGGACTATTTCAGGCAAACTTCCCACCCTTACTCACACAGATACAACAGGAGCCTGACTTTACAGCTGGAGCACTAATCAGGAGGGAGACTACACCACTTCTGACAAACGGCACAGGAGCCGCTTTATATACTTTTTCACTGACCCTGGATCCAGGAGGGTACAGTTTGACACGAACATATTGATTTTACTAACCGCCGTACTTTTTGGCGTTTTCATCTAAAACTTCCAGTTGAATTACTGTTCTAAGACCCTGGATTCAGGAGGGTCTATTTCCATTTCTCCGACTGGGCGACATCTCACCGCCTCGTCTCGCAGCGCTTCCTCACCAATATTAGTCCCAGTTACAATATAAGCCCTGACGAAGTCCTTTCCCATGGACGAAACGCGTTGGCTGTTGTTTTAAAAAAGAAAACAATAAAGAAATTACGTTTTTGATACCCACAATGGATGGATTATAACTGTTTTATTGAACTTTGGTGGTGCTCTCCACATTGAAAAAAAACTATACTGGTCTTGGAGACTGCCCCTTGGGAACAGCAGGAGCAGTGGAGGTGCACACTTTTTGAGCATATTGGCTCAGGACTTTGGACTTCTCTGTGGGGGATTGTTGTATGTGGGGAGGTGCGTCACCAGCACATGTCCTTGTGTAGGTTTTGGCTTGCTGTTTCAAATTTCCAGGGTTGTACAACAGGAGCTAAAGCGTTGGAAACCTTTGTTTATATCTTGGCTTGGTCGGATACACACAGTCAAAATTACCCTTCTTCCTAAGCTGTTATACCTGTTCCAAACACTCCCAATAGAGCTTGATAAACATTTTTTAAAGGGGGTTCGCTCCATGATATTACGCTACATTTGGCAAGATGGTAGAGCGCGGTTACCCTTTCATGTGTTACGGAGACCTAGATCGGAGGGGGGGTGGCGCTCCCAGACATCGGGCTTTATTATAAGGCAGCACAATTAAGGGTGGTGGCTGAATGGTCCATGAGGGAGTCGGATAAACACTGGCTCCACATGGACCGGGCCATCGTGGGAAGGACAATTTGGGATGTGCTATGGAAACCCAAAAAGGATAGACCCTCCAACGTATACCTAAGCACCTCTACAAGGCTACTCTCAAGACTTGGGACGAGGTGAATAGGAACCTGGGTTGGACCTCCTTTCCTTCCCCATATACACCTATACACTTTAATCCAGTCTTTCCTCCTGCGTTGAAGGAGGGACCATTTGATGCATGGCGAGAGGGGGGGGATGTCTGGTTCTTTCAGACCTTTTCCATAATCACGACATTCTCACTTTTGAACACTGTCAGCGAGACTTTGGGGTTCCACCCACTGAACACTTTCATTACCTGCAACGTAAGCATTGGGCACTACACCCACAGGTAAGGGAGGCGGCAACTAGAGACCTGACCCCAATAGAAACTTCCGTGTGGAAGGCAAGTACTTCAAAGGGTACTATCTATTTTTTATACAAGCTATTGGTATCCTCTACGATTGCACCGCAGCCTCGATACAGGTATACATGGGAACAGACCCTAGGAAGGGAGGTGACAGAGGGGGAATGGAAACACCTGTGGTCTGACATTATCAAACTTAACCACTCACTTGAATTGAGGGAGGCGCACTACAAAATATTATTCGATTGGTACCTATTCCCTTCCAAATGCAAAAAGATCTTTCCTCTCACCACTGATCTCTGCTGGAGAGGATGTGGTCTATTTCGCCATATTTGGTGGGATTGCCCAAATATTAAGCCATTTTGGGAGGAGATTTTGGCCCAAATGAAAGATATGTTGGGATACCCTGTGCCGAGTTCTATAGATGCGATCCTCCTGGGTCTAAGGGACACCTCATTAGAGCACCAAACTAAGGCGGATAAGGCAATTATGTGAGCATGTTTGAGAGCAGCTAAGAAGGCTATAGCGGCTAATTGGAAGAAGAAAGAAGCGCCAGTGCTGGCACAATGGCACTCATGCTTATGGAAAATACTCACAATGGCGCGTATGTCTGACATTTTCAGAGACGAATATAAGAATTTTGAGTATAAGTGGGGCCCTCTGGTATCATAGCTTGCAAAGGGGCTCCCGCTGGCAGTATGCCCACCTACATTACGAGGGCTACACCTGTTTCAGTTTTAAGTCCCATAACAGGGAAAGCACAGATGACACTCAGCAAAGGAGGGAATGGCACAATTCTGAAACTGCACAAGAGGATATCACTCCACAAGTCGGAGTAGAGTAGTAGGCAGGGAATAGGCAGTTATTGCTTCTCCACCACAGGGGGGGAGAAGGGGAGGGGAGGGAGTTTTTGTTTTTAAGTTAGTTGTATTTTGGATGTTCCTCTGAGTCAGTGGCTTGTTTCGAGCTTCAAAAGACGATCATTCCAGCATTGTAGGAAACTGTGATCGATGTAGCGGAGGGTGGCATGTGGGAATGTTGATATGGCTACTAGCTGTGACTGTTTGAAAACTTTTATAAAAAATTCTGCCAATAAACAGAAATTTGACAAAAAAGTGAGGTTATTCTTCAAACGAGATGGCATCCCAATAAAGATGATTTTGCACTAAACAGCTTATCCCACAATTTGCTCTCCTAATTACAGTGAGAGCCAATGCAGATAAGTTAGCAATGGAGGGGGGTGTAGGTGTTAAGAAACTTTCTGGAGTTAAGTCATAAAATATTCTGGGTGCTTCAATGTATTGTATTCCCCCTATAAATACAGAAACCATAATGAGTGCTCTTGTATCAGTTGATCGAAATTGTAGAATTCTGCAAAGTACTTAAAAGTACAAATGCATGTACACGTTGACTATCTTTACACTACAGTAAAGGTGGAGCTCAGCATCAGTCGTGTGTGCTCTGAAGCTAAATGTGATTTTTCTCACATAGTTGTTTTTTCTCATTCATTACTAATATTTGTGATCTGTGAGCTGCCATGTATGTTTCTACCTTGTCCAAAAACAGTAATATTGTTATGGCATGTGCACCCGCCTGTCAATTCACTTGAATGCCGTGTTATTGCTCCTCCTTTTAGCAGAATTTTCAGAAGCTGTGCAACATGTGTACTGTGAACTAACATGATTATTGAGCACTCAGAGGAAAGTACCTACCTACGAGGTAGATGCAACCCAACTGTAGCTCCATCCCCTTGATTTCGGCTGAACAACTAGCACCATTGCTGACAGAACAGCATTATACAATGAAGAAATTGTGTCATATTTGGAACTCTGGTAAAATTATGCATAGATATCAACATGATTGTACCACACCTGCACGCATATAGGAATGCATCAAATCTACATATCAGACACACACGTCTTGGAACATAAAGTCCACCTGAAAAGGAGCAATGGGCACTTGAACACGCCAACAAACCAAACGGCAGTGACCTTTGATAGACACAAAAGAAAAAATGTTCCACACAGATGCATAACCTGCATGCACATAACATTGCATCGAAGCTCCATAACAGATAAACGAACCTCGGAACATAACAGCCGTCTACAAATGAGCACTGAGCACCTGAACACACCAGCAAAACAAATGGCAATGACCTTTGGCAGACACAAAGGCACAAAATGTTCCACCCAGATCCATAACAGGATCAGGTTGACCACTATCTACATACCTAAACAATGAGTTAGTCTGTTCTAATCTGGTCGCACACAGTGTAATATGGAACACCTCCAAAGAGTACAAACCACAACTTAATCTAGACTGCTTACTTTCTAGCCGAGTACCTCCAGATCAAAAAAGGCAAACAGATTCTGAAAGTGCCTCAAAATATATATTAGAAGTAACTACTCATTCCAAATGTTTACTTTTAATTAAAAGTATCAAAAGCTACATTGAATTTATATTTAATTTGCAAAACCTTGAGGGCCCAAACTCAAATCAGTTTGATATCACAGTTATATGCTTTACCCCTTGGATGAAAAGACCAGCTGAGGGATAATACTGCATGTAATCTTTTTTCCTGCTAGCCTGAAGCTATTAAATGAGCATAATGTACCTCCCTTACAGCCGTGTCACCATTGTATCGCAGTCACTCCCCTCAAGCAACTGGTACACCCAGGTGTGTTGTAGATTTGTAGGTGTGTGTGGCACCTATAATAGGATCAGTTGGACTGACATCATCCCTTCTTAGCTGGCCATCAAAGCACACTACTCCACACCTGTGTCTGTCAGTCACACCACCACATTGAAGATCATTCCCTTTGTATGGCCTGTAAGTGGAGGAGGCAGTGCTTAATTTCACTAGTGTTAGCAGGCTGTGGGCTCCGGCACACATTTTAGGGGATGGGACGTTTTTAATCTTAAGCCTGACCCAGTGCAAGAGAAAAAAATCTGAAACTAGAGAAAGAAGGAGAAGGCGAAAGGCAGGAAAACAGTACCAATGGGAAAAGGCAGAGATTAATAAGAACCTGAAAAAGTGAGATAGACCTAAGTGTAGGGCGAGAGGTGGAATCAAGACTAGGTATTCTCAGCACAGGCAACTGACTCATTCAGAACATTTTTGTCCCGAAACCTTATATTTTTTTCACAAATTATACACTGGGTGGAGGGAGAAGTGTTATGGTTATAGAACACAAGAAGCTTTAAAGACTCATACAGGTAATGTTTTACCTGACAATGGAATAGCACACTGGTGCAGGGGAAAAGAACTTGAAATTACTGCTGCTTCTACCTCTGCTTTCCGTGTACCTGTCAGACTAATTTTACCTTTGTCTTGTGTCATTCAATTTGACTTTATGTGAAAAATAGTCTTGGGGCTCTATGAATCAGAGAAAATTGATTTAATAGAAAAAGATCATTGAAGGATTTTTTTTAGCAGATGGTACGCACTGAATTACAATATCCTAAACAAATAGAGGGTTTTGAAAGGAAGTCAGGGTCCAGCACACATCGTCCCTTCACAATGTCATATAATAACAAGTGTGCAGTTCCGAAAATAAAAGTGCCTAGTGAACCCAAGTAATGCTCTAGGGTTTTTCACAAGCCGCAGAGCACCCCTTTTAGGATGCACACACCCTCACCCACTGAGGTGGCATGGTTTATCATCGGGCCGTGCTTCTCGTTGGTCACGCGCTGCAATACCCAACGGGCCCCACAAAGTGGTCTTGGTCGAAGATCTTATTTAAACCATCTATGCACCTGAAGACTGTTGGTCATCCGACCTAAGCCCAACAGAATTCCTCGGGCAGAGCTGTAAGTAGATAGTAGGGACAAGTTATAGAATATTAAAATTAACTAAGGACATCCAAACTAACTTTACTATCTATAGAAGTTTTGCTAAATTGTACTTTGCGATAAAAAGGTGTTTTACTTTGTCAAATCAGACACCAATAGGGTTTATGTCAGATTTTTATATTACGAGTCCTGCTCATATTGTGCAGTGTCTCAGATTTTTGGCATGTGCAATTTCCTCCTAGTAATACCTAGGGAAAAATGTACATGGGAACAGTAAATTCTGTGAAACACTATGTGATGAAACTAATCTCGAAGACCGTTCCCACACTTTATACCACATTGCAATGTGAAAAACGTACAATTGGGTGCACAAAAACAATTCGATACCCCACACTAATTGTATTTCTGCCCAACTTTGAGGAGCATCCAGAACGTCACGAGGCTGTAAATAATTTCAGACGGATTGCTCTGCGCACAAATATATACGAATACAATAATACCTGGGAAACGTAACATGAAATACTGCACAGTAGTTATATATTCTTCACCAAAAAATGTAAAACCTTTGAAGGGGCGTCTACTGTAGAGAAACAGCAAATTCTCTTGCGTCTTTAACAATAACCGACAATAGGCATTTTAGAATGTGCGTTTGATGATGTCAGCTTGGGTTTTGAGGTCCAATGTGCCACCATTCCCTGCATGGCACTTGTAAAATGGCACTTGTAAACAACGAGCAGTAAATAGGCTAAATATGTATTTCGGTGCAATTAGAGACTTACAACAGACGTAAAGCAGATTTACGAATGTATACCACTTTATTAAACAGCTTAATATCGAAATCTGTAGCATCAGCATCTTATTCCTTCAGATATCGCCTCCCTCAGTAGATTTGCCTGAGAGCGGCTCGGTTTGTCTCCTTTCGGTTCCTGTTCAGTTATGTCAAACCCCGAGTCTGAGAGCAGCTTTGATGTTAGACCTTGCAGTGATTTGCATTGAGCTGCGAGTCCTGACAGCACACTTGCTGAGCAGTAAGAATATGTCCACTCAAAGGAAGCCTACATCGTAATCACCTCAGTGATACCGTAGCGTGAAAGCAGGCGACTGCCACACGAGTATTCTTCCGTGGCAGCATTTTGTAATGCAAATCAGTCTGTGCCAACACCCAGAAGCAACATCAATTCCATTTTACAACCCCCCATCCACATTCGTATTAGAGCCAATGTTCCACTTGGCTGAACTGTCGCCCATCAGTACCAGCACTGGACATCTTATATGAGCAGATATAGTCGTACAGCGGAGTGAGTGAACGAACAGCAAGGTACAGCGAAAAGAATTTGAACCAAATAACAGTGGTCTAGAGAAAAATCACGACCGACACTACCAACCACCTAACACTTGTCAAGTCGACATCTGAAGACTTAATGTTCCAATGGATTATGTCTAGCATTTGATACATTCCACGCTTTTATTTCTATAATCTACATTTCTTATTTAAATGTTTAATAGTTTTCTTTTATAGCTTATTTTACCATCAACCCCTATTCAAATGCTGTAGGTTGAATGTTTCTAAAGAGGAGTACCTTGCCTGGTATTCATCAACAAAAACAATTCTTTGGAGAATTTATATATATATATATATATATATATATATAGATAGATAGATAGATAGATAGATATATGGATATATCTCTCTATATAAAGATATATATATATATATATATAGCTATATTGATGTAGCTATGTAGATCTATTGATATAGATATTAGCTATATATTCAGATATGGATACCTAGTAATACACATACATGTGATAGATATTAGATGTATACATATGAAGCTTAACAAATGCAGCATAGCACAAATTATTGTTTCACAATTAACCCCTTCCAGGAAAAAAGTGCCATGCATAATAGACACAATGAACAACCAAAGGGCGTTTCTGGAGGAAAAGAAGTGTGCACAGCTTCCGCTCCCTGCACAAAAAAAGATGCTTAAAGTATAACGGCTTGTTCTTCTAGTGTATGATCTAGCAGTAGAAAACGCATAACTTTGTAGTGGTAGCAGCAGCTGAAATTTAGAATTATTGTTTCCTTCTAACAGAAGACTCATTTTCCACGGCCGCATTTGCAGCATAATAAGCTTTTTGTTATTTTTTCAATTAGAGTCAATTGACCTAACAAAATGGTTGGCAATTAAGTGATTTTTGTAATGGTCCGGGGGTAATTTAGTCGAGCTTGTCAGCTGTGTTTCATGAAGCTGAGACGTCTTTTTTTCAGCTCCTCTCTCTCCCTTTTCCTCTCTCTTGAGCATAATGGCTCATAATTTCAAAATCTTTTCCTTCTGTTTCCCTCACAATAATTCGCAATTACAGCAAGTCGTTGGAGGTGTTTTTTTCTACCTTGCCTTTTGAGTCAGTCATTCTAAATAAAATGTACATACTTGCAAAAAGGGTGGTTATTAAAGAAATCACTTTTGTGTACACTCAATTATTTTATGAATAGTGACACCAGTTTCTGCTGAGTTTGACTACAAAAGGCTTGGTGTTTTATTATTCCTCGACTAAAATGTTTTAAATATTCAGCGCGCTCATAATATCAAACTGGCATTCAGTAGGGTAAACAACAATGTAAGCAAACAGAAACTACTTGGTTAATTTTAGGAGCAAGCGACCAAAAACGAGGATGCGCGAAACAAAATACGACACCACTGAGTCGAGTTTAGGCCCATCCTAATATGTCACTTAGGAATAGAAGAAGTAGAAGTAGGACTTTTCTGTTCTGTGGGAATCCCTCAGATAAATGCAAACTCTGCTGCATTCCAAAGCAGTGCTAAAAACACAGACTTCAGCTTTTCAAAATATTCTGAGAACCATCGCAGACTAAGTTAATGAATTAATTACCTGCTACAGAAATTCAGAAGAAGCTCTGGAGTTGAGGGTTTATTGAGGGGTAATAGAATCCGGGGTGTTCTTAGTGCTGGAGGAACAGTGTGATAGAATTCACGGCAGTTTATTGCTGGCTGACTGCTTGAATTCTGGGTAAACCTGAACTGGAAAATAAGAACAGGATGTGTAGGGCAGCGACTGCGGTTTGGGGGCTAGGATATTGCGAGGAGATCCTGGGTTGGGGGTGAGGGGAGGCTAAGTTCAAATAGGTTAGATTTTCTATAGTACTAAGACAGCAAATTCTCTTTCTGATAGTTAGCTTCTAGGTCTACATAATGCTCCCCTGCATTAACCAATACAAACACTGAAGACTTATAATGAAATACCATTTAATGTGTAGAATTCCTTCTTGAGCTAGTCTGCCATGTTAAATAATTCGAAACAATCTTAGCTTGGTAAAAATGATATAATTTCACTAAGTGGTCGTGATTTCACCTACTTTAATAGGACGATTGAGTAAATGTGCCAGACAAAGAGCGCGCTTCGTATACTATTGCGTACTGTGATTACTATTCATGAGGAGTCGCTCAAGTATTTATTGCTGCATAGCAGGGAGTGAATTACAGCACTGGCGTCACAAACACTTATGGCAGAACACAGAATCAATGTGGCATGCATAGGCACAGGGCCCTCGCGTGCATCCTCCTGAGGGGGTTTAGCGCTCAGGGGAACGGGCTATCTTGAAAGGAATATGGCCCTCTGCCAGATGAAAGGAGGGGGTATAGATGGACACATTAGAAGATCCCCTCTGTCTTTCTGTCTCTGTCTCTCATTCTATCTCTCTCTCACAGAGACACTATCGCTGGGATAAAACCTCAAAGATGTTACACCTTTCACTGTCCTATATATTGTTTATGCCCGATTGGAGCACAAAGACAGACAATTGATAACATCTTTATACTTTAAAATGTTGTATATAAGCATATAGTTTTGAAATTACAGCATCTTTTTTGCTTTACTCCCTGTGAGTCTATAAAAACCTCAATTATACACTTGGCAGAAGAATATATATGTACAGAAATGCAATCTGCTGGAATAAAGTCCAAAATTCTGATTCACAAATTCTATCAACCCATGAAATTTAGTAAAGTCGAAGATCATCTGTTCAGCAGATTTTCATCAATATTAAATTAAGGAGTAAGTGGATAATAGGGTGGATTGAAATGGGATCCAAATGCATGTTACAGCTACAAACATATACATTTATAGTTATTCGTAACTACAATTGTATTTTCGACCCTAGGAACTCAAGCAAAACTATTGTTGAAGAAGGATGGAGTATGTGTGTTAGTAGGATGGGGAAAGGGCCAACACACTTTTCTAGAAAAGACGTCTCTCCACAAAGAGAAATGTGTTTTCACTGTCGAGAAAAAAGGTACACTAAAATGAAAATGCTATGTTAAGTTATTACTGTCCTGTATGGCATGTCCTGCTACTAAGCAACCATTTCAATTGGTTGTGAGAGCTCTGTGTCCTTATCTAAGAAGATGACCTCTTAGATATGTGAATGTTGGGTGACCCTAATTGAAATCATTTCAGAACGGATTTGTTTTTAGATGTTGCCTGGATTTCTGGTGATTTTCATCATGCCACTGCATGACTGATTTTACAACAAATATATTGACAATTTCAGAAATTACTTTTTAGTTGAATTTACTTGGCACCGGGATCCCAGTCGATGGGACAAGGCTATCTTGTTTGAGTGTAAGCAGTGGCTATTCAGAAGCTGATCCATAGTATTTGAATTTTGTAAGTAGAAATACAAAAAGGAAAGGCAAGTTGAATGTAACAAGTATTGGAACAAAGCACCAGCAGTCAGTTGTTCCTCTGATGAAAGATATTACTACTACCGGCACATTCCATAAGAGATTTATCTGTGATTGTAGGGCAAGTGAATTTCCTTACCTGCATCTAGACAATTCCCAATTAAACATTAACACAAAAACAAATTTTGCATTTGCGGGTGGTATTTTCGTTTTTACTTAAAACATTCTAGAATTAGCTTTAAGCAACGTTCCATTGCTCCTCAATTTGCTTGAACGTTACCTTTAATACAAAATACCTGTGTTTGGAAATACTAAGCAAAAGTGTGAATGAGAGGATTGTTATTAGCAGGTGATACATGAAAACAGACCTAGAGAATTAGAGAACAAATTATTATAAACAACAGACTGCCTTAAGTTTTGAGACTTTGGGGATTTGTATTTCTCTGATGAATGTTAGAAAATGTGGACGCTTTTAAATAAAACATTATACAATAGGAGCATGCCAATCGTTATATTCCTTGACAGTTTATTGACCCTTTATAAAAGCAATGTGGTGATTGCTCTCAAATGCAGATTGAGTTGGTATTACTTACACCAGGCCAATCAATTTTCATCCTGAAATCGAAAAAATCTATAGCCCGAGGGGCATAGGGCCAGATGTACAATAACATTGGTTGCATAAAAAGGTTGCCATTTGCAACCAGTATTTGTGTGAACTGATCTGAATAGGTTGGTTCCCAAAATTCCAAATTGGAGTGGGTCGCAATCCGACCTACCTCATTAGCACTCATGAGGTAGTTGCAAATTGTGACTCACTTTGACTGTCCACAATCATAGGAATGGTGACCTGCAAGGGTCAGCAGACCACCATGTCTCTGGTTGTGTTTAAATAAAGAAAATGGTTTCTTTTTTAATGCAACGTTTGTTCTCTGTTCAATTCCACCTTGCACCACCTTTCTTCTCTACCCGCCTCTACACTAAAACCTTTTCAGTCTAAACAGAGCTTCATAAGATTCGACCGTACACCCAAACATTGTACCACACTTTACTGTTGTACATTATTCTACTCTTCGACATATCCCAACATCCAACTAAATTCCAGCACACAATAAAACACACCACGAACACCTCTCCATACTTTACAGCACAACTATGCTGTACTATGACGCCATACTTTCTATTCAAGTTACACCAAATTCCTGACTCACAGACTCTGGGAACTCTAAATCTGTACTCCATACTTAGGGCAAGGTGGAAAATTCGACTCTAGTCCAAATGGAGACACCTAAATCAAAGATGGCAATTGGTACAATGTCTTCATCGCCAAATTTATTATTCACTTCTGTTTTTTTGGAAAACAAACTATCCTGTATTATGAGACCTGTAGTTTTGTTTCTATTAATAAGGCCCTGCAAATCCCAGCATTCACATGCTGTTGAATAAAAAAGAGATTGAAAATATTTCTCATGATATAGCCGAAGCTCGCAACTTTGGATCTGATTTCTTGACATAAATAAAAATCTCTTCCCATGGATCATGCATGGAGGTTGCGGAAATCATTTTGGTATGCAAAGATCCTCTAATCTCCCCAAACTGGTGTGCAAATATTTCAGCAAGACATTCTCCCAGGCCTTACCATGTTTTGAAGCCAATATATGTGTCATCTGGCAATACCTTGTTAGCACAATGAAGGTCTTAACTTTTTTTGGTGTGAGATTGGAAGGTAAATTATACCATTACAAAACCATTATAGTGTTTCTGGTCTGAGGCAAAACTCATACACATGTATCACGCATAGTTTTGCCATGTCTGCAACTGGCCTAACCTGTTTACATAGATTAACTTCTTATTCATTCAAAACCTTGTCTAGGTTTCCCTAACACCTAATCCATTCCATTGCAGACATCTTCCTTCTTTATGCCTGCTAAATATGAACCCCTTTTGTACGTTGTGCTTCTTTTTGCTCTGAGCATTTTATTCTTATGATCACTGACAGGTTAGATTTTAATTTTAAGGCACTGGTTGGTGGACAGTCCTTGGGGTAAGTCCGTTGTCACTGTTGCCTGATTAATGAATTTCACCTCTCATTTTTGTGTCAATAGAAGAAAAAGGTTATGAGCAAAAGAGAGTAAAATAACAAACAAATATTTTACACTGTCACCCAGCAACCTAGGAGAATTGTAGTTATTACATTTTATCTCTTGATCAAAGTGATATAAAGTCATTTTGCAGGATTGCTTTGCATCCTAAAGTCTTCTGCATGAACTTAATATGAAACTCTCCTGCTTTCTTATTGGATTAATACCCAACAGATAAAAAAGATAATACTGGCAAGCTTTCACAATTAAGTATATTTTTCACAACTGATCTTGTATTGTATTGTATCAAAAAGTATGGTCTATAAAAGCAAATCATTTCCTGTGACCACAAAAATCTATAGAACATATAATTTGCCCCATTCATTTCAATGCTTACTTTTCAGCTAACATATATGGATACAGTCCTATGGAAAATTGTAACTGTTCGGCTGAGCTTAAATCTCATAACAGAAATGCTGTCGAAACTCTGCAATCAAGGCAGAATCTATCTATCTATCTATCTATCTATCTATCTATCTATCTATCTATCTATCTATCTATCTACATTTGTAAATTTGAACTCTGTCACCCCTAGGGTTATCTGGGTGGTGTGCCTTAGTCAAAGAGCCAGGCCTTGAGTCTCTTTCTCAAGTCTGCCAGCAAGGAAGCTGTACGGAGCTGGAGGGGGAGGTCCTTCCAGGGCTTGGCTTTGATGTAGGAGAAAGAACGGCTGCTGCTGCGGATGCTGAGGATGCGGGCGATGTGCGTGTGATGGTGAGTGAAGAGGAGCATAAGTGTCTAGGGGGTTGGTGGAAGTTCAGTCGATGGTTGAGGTAGGCATGTCCTAGGTCATTCAGGGCTTTGTAGATGTGCATGAGGATCTGGAGCTGGTATCTTTTCTGGATGGGGAGCCAGTGGAGGTCTCTCGGGTGGGGGGTGATGTGAGTTAATTTGGGAAGGTCCAGGGTGCGTCTGGCTGAAGCGTTCTGCATGGTCTGGAGTCTTCTGAGGAGCTGGATGGAGATGCCGGTGTAGAGGGTGTTGCCGTAGTCAAGGTGGCTGCTGATGAGGGCCTGAGTGATGGTCTTTTTGTTGTTGGTTGGGATCGATCTTAAGATTCTGTGGAGCATGCGAAGTGTGTGTAAGCAGGAGGAGGCGACTACTTTAACTTGTAGTTTCATGATCAGTTGGCTGTCGAGGATGATGTTGAGGTTGTATGCCTGGTCGGTCGGTGTGGGCCTGAGTTCTGCAGGCCACCAGCTGTGGTCCCATGCGGAGGTGTTCTTCCCGAAGATCAGTACTTCAGTTTTGTCGGTTGAGTTGGTGGCAGTTGTCCCATATCCAATTAGCTACGTTGGTCATAGTGATGCAGAAGTTGTTTTTGGCGTTGACAGGGTTTTCGATGAGCGAGAGGATCAGTTGAGTGTCATCTGTGTAGGAGTTTATGTTGAGTCCGTGGGATCCGACAACATCTGAGAGGGGGGTCATGTAAATGTTGAACAGGGAGGGATTGAAGGATGATCCTTGTGGTACGCCGCATATTATGTATTTGGGTGTGGAGCTGAAGGGAGGCAGTCAGATGCTCGGTGTGCATCCTGTAAGGAAGGAGGCTATCCACTTGAGGGCCTCATGCTGTATGCCTATATTGTAGAGTCTGTTGATGAGGGTTTTGTGGGAGACTGTGTGTCGAACGCTGAGGAGAGGTCGAAGAGGATCGGGGTCACCGTTTCTCCATGGTCGAGGAGTATTCTGATGTCATCTGTGGCGGCAATCAGAGCAGTCTCAGTGCTGTGGTTGGCATGGAATCCTGATTGAGAGATGTACAGTAGGTGGTTTAGTTCCAGGAATTTGGTGAGCTGCTGGTTGATTGCTTTCTCAAGGATTTTGGCTGGGTAGGGGAGCAGGTAGATCGGACGATAATTTTTGAGATCGTTGGGGTCAGAAGAGGCTTTCTTTAGGGGGAGTCTGGCATCTGCGTGTTTCCATCTGTCCAGGAAAGTTGCTGTGAAGATGGAGGTGTTGAGGATGCTGGTGATTTGCGTGCTGATTGGGTTCGTTGCAAGGCTGTAGAGGTGGTAGGGGCAGGGGTCAAAAGGCACCCCGGAGTGGATTGAAGACATAATGGCTGAGATCTATCTATCTATCTATCTATCTATCTATCTATCTATCTATCTATCTATCGCTGTCAATCAATCTGTATGTCTGTCTGTCTATCCGCTAAATTACTATTTAAAGAAATATTTTGGTTGGTATTCAAATTCAATATCTATATGTAACGAAATCAGTGCCTTGGATATGTGATCTCTGATCGTTTTTGTCGCTGTGTAGCCAGAATTCATGTGTAGTAAATCTGTCTTCAACACTTATTCAAATTTGTGGATTCTTGTGCACAACACTTTATGTTTGTATATATGTAAGTAATATTTCTATAGTGCAAACGCAAATCTAGCTAAAGGTGTGGAGCACTTTACAAGGTGTCTCTGCCACAGCCTACTCTATAAAATATATGGCTGTTTCAACATGGACTGAACCCAGGTGAAACTAAAGTTCACTTGACTGGTGCTCTACAGATTTTAAGATGAAATGAAATTACTTGGGGCAATATATATACGCTCAAATTAATACCCTATTTTCTTATGTGTCTGTAGAATGAAAAAACATTATTAGAATCATAACTAAAAATAAAAGAAGCATATGTAGGATCACTAACGAAGAAGACTGTAGAATATATTTTCAATTTCATTTTGTGTCTCTGTGTAGCCAGATCTGTCTTTAGGCAGTTTCGTAAGCTTATTTCAAAGTCCGATACTGCAGAATCATGGAAGAATAGATTTTACTCTCTATTTTCAAATTGAATTTAATTGTATACACTCTTCATTGATTGTGGATGTATCAGTGACTGTATTAGAGACAGTAAATGCTGGCTCATTCTAGAAGTGCAAAGTGACCTATTCATATACTCGTGTTTAAACTGTGGCTTGTAAAGAATATGTTTACACTTAAGAACCCATTGAATTCTAAATATGTTAAGATGTTTTTTATTGTCTTCAATATATGGGTTCCTTTGGGGTCACATTCAATTATTATACAGTGTCATATAAAACATGGCCTTGCTATACAATTTTTCTTTCTTTGTCTAACAAAAAGCAGCATATACATTGGAACTAAAGAAAGACAAATGTAAGCGCATGCATCACCTGTAATGGCAGTGGTGTCGTTGTCAGTCTGTATGGCCCAAAGGCACTTTCCATTGCTGGCCCCATACTGTGAATATCCCTGTTGGTGGCACTTTATGTGTCACAAACCTGTGGGCATTCTGTTGCTGTTCTTTCATCTCTCCTACCTTTGAGCTCCCTATGATTTGTTCTTTATCTGTAGTCTGAATGCAATTTGTAAAAAAAACCTGATAACTCTAAGCAGATAAGCATGGAACAGGTGATACTGCAAGAAAATGTGCCACATACAAGACCTTTGATGGTGTTGTCCTCACTGGTTGGTTTATAATTCCTCTGTGGTAAGTTTGATGAATATGAAAGGAAAATAAGCACTGCAAACACATTTGCAATAGTACCATGGGCACTAAAGTAATAACCTTTAAACAACCAGTAAAATAAGTAAGATAATTTAATAGTAATCCATTTCTACAACATCTTTGGACTTTTGAATGGGCTTTATCAGCCCATTTGGACCGTAAGGAGGGATCCTGTATGAAACCTATGAATCAGCACTTTGAGAACAGGTTAGGTAAATGTCCTCATCACAACTCACCTGCAGACCATCTAACTCACACAATGCCACTATGATTTACACAATATTGGCTCCTTTCACAGGGTCTCCTGATAAAAAGACAATATCACATGGTGAATTGAAAGGTGAGCTGGACACCCCCACATAGAGTAGGTTTCCATATTGTGAATAGAGGCTTCAAACAGTTGATGTCCATTATGGGTTTTGACACGCTCTCAGGACATCGTCCGCATCCTCAGAAACATTTGTGTTTCTTTTTGTTTGGTAGGGTCAGAGGTGGAGTGTGCATTGAAACAAAGCCCCGTCCTTCTCTTGTTCCCTCTGTCCCTCCACTTGCTGATTGTGACTCCTCGCTCCTGAAAAATTCCACTATCGGATCCCTGATTCCTGTTTCTATTCAATCATTGAAGTCTTCATTCAGCAAGAAGGTTTTTAAACCTTTGGCTTTTTCCTATTGAGATATGGCTGCTTCTTGAGGGCATTTGCCTACCACATTATCCAGTGTGATGATATCATGGCTTCTGTAATCAGCCGTCTATACAACAGACAGTGGAAGACCCAGACCGGTTTACGGGTAAGCGTCCAGACCTGAACGAGCTACTCAATCCAGACCTTTCATCTATCTCTGCCATTCACCAATTATCTATCTATCTATCTATCTATCTATCTATCTATCTATCTGTCTATCCATCTATCCATCCATCTTTTCATCTATGGATATATGGTTATGCCAATGGTTATCAAACTTGCCCAAAATTGCGTATCTAATGTAATTTTAGTTCAATTCACTATTAATTCAATGCTCCCAGGCATCTGGATACATAAACACCAGAGGCCTGATTCACAAAGGTCAACTTACCCTTTTGTGTAAGTTTCTGATTTTTGCACTTCACAAAGAAATTTTACGAGTAGTATCGTTATGACTGCTGAGTCTCCTCACTCGTGGCGGAGACTCTACACATAAATA
Source organism: Calotriton arnoldi (assembly GCA_963921515.1). Classification (NCBI taxonomy): domain Eukaryota; kingdom Metazoa; phylum Chordata; class Amphibia; order Caudata; family Salamandridae; genus Calotriton; species Calotriton arnoldi. The sequence goes on from CAWUFW010000901.1 coordinate 2,651,670, forward strand.
GATAGGCAGTCATAAAGATACTACTCATAGAACTCCTTAGTGAATTTCAAACAATCGTTAACTTACACAAAAGGGTAAGTTACCTTTGTGAATCAGGCCTGAAGGCTCTTCCAAATGGACTCACCCGTAGAGTCGAACTACATAAACCTAAAGTGTCCAGGACTAATTCCATGCAGAATAATGACAAAGTCTGAGGGCAAGATTACAAGCTGACTAGAACAGACCTTCAATCTATCACACAGTTTTGATGACTTAACACAAACAGAAGTGTTATAGAATCATTAAAGAGTCTTGTCAATGTCCCAAACTGAAGCAGACATTTTTGGTTGGCTACCCTCTTGATTGCAGCATGGCTACTGCTTATAGTAACTGGTAATCGCTGTCCGCAGTAAAGTACTGTTAGAAATGGGTTCTCTACTTGGCAGAGGTATGTACCTTGTCCATGTAGAGCCCATCACTCTAGTCAGTGTAAGTCAGACACACACTAAAAGATAACCTGTGCTCACCCTCTGGTAGCTTGACACAGAGCAGTCAGACCTATCTAAAGAGGCAATGTGTAAAGTATTTGTGTCACACACACACCCCACACACTAACACAAGGAAAACACCACAAAAAGACTTCACACCGATATAGAAAAATAGACAATAATTTTATAAATAAATATAGGACAAAACGACAAAAATCCAATAAGTAGAAGTTAAGATATGATTTTTGAAAGAATAAAAAAAGATCTAGGGCTTACAATCAAGAAGCACCTATGGGGGTTATCTGGTCGTGCTGGACTGGGACAAAGTCAACAATTCAAGCCGACCATGATTGAACACAGGCCAGGGACAAGAGCCACGCAGGCCCGATGAGCAGAGTACCTTGATCCTGGTGCAGACGAGTGATGCGTTGATGTCGAGCCTGCAGTCCAGGTCATGCTTTGACTTTTTTTCACGCAGTGGTGGTGATGCATCATGTCCATTGAGTGAAGCGCCGGTTCAGAGTGCAGCAGTTCCAAAGGCGGAGCGCCAGGCTAATCCACGCTGGAGGCGCGATGCGTCGATCTCTACACAGTGGCGGTAATGCTTTGGTTTCAAAGTGGCGTTCCAGATGCAATGAAGCAATTCTGAGAGTGATGTGTTGATTCTACTCCTGCAACAGGGTCAGTGCGCTGGTTCTGCTGCTCATAGAGTGGAGATGCTTCGATTTCTCCTGTGCAAGTATCCGAGTCAACTTCCAGGAGACCAGGCTTAGGAGCAGGTGTGGATACTTTGGTAGCCCTGAGTAAGTTTCAAGCAACAGGAGGCAAGCCAACAAACCAGTGTAGATCACTTTGGCGCAAGGCAGAGTCTAGCTCTCCTCGGAAGGGTCAGTGAGCAGCAGGCAGCAGGGCAGCACAAGGGAAAAGCAGGCCTTTCAGTCCTTGATGCAGCACAGAAGTTCTTCTGACAGAGTCCAGTATTAGTTCGAGAAGTATCTGATTTGATGGGGTCAGAGCCCCAGTACTTATACCCAATTGTACCTTGGAAATGGGGGCGACTTCAAAGAAGGGTCTTTGAACTGCATAGAAGCCCTTTCGTCCCAGCCCTGCCTCCAGACTATCAGTAGGAGGTAATCAGTGTTATGATGTCCACCGCCCTCATAACTACATACGATTGTAAAAGACTGTAAAAGGATCCTTAGTATCTACAGGTACATAGATTCATTTATTGTATATTTTATTTCTGTATTGTATTTAGAAGGCTCTCCTTATTATTCCGCTCTAAAGATATTTTTTCAATTATTAATGAACTATGCAATCCGGATAGAGTAACAGTAAAAACCGCTCCCTCTCAATCCCTATGTGATTCCTTAAATAATTTTTTCATTGAAAAAATAAAAAACATTAAAACAAGTATCCCCAGCTGCTTGAGTCCTGTATGTCCTATAAAAGCTAAGAACTCATACAGGCTGGAACAATTCCCAATAATAAATCAAGAAATATTTACAGCTTTACTGGCAAAAGTCAAATCTGGATCTCCAAAGGACTGCTGCCCCCTGGATTCTGAAGGAAGCATTTACTGCTTGCCCAAGTCCAGCTGTGACACTTTTAAACGAGTCATTGCTCCAGGGTCAGGTACCGGATTCCTTTAAGGAGGCCATTATTATTCCCCTTTTAAAAAGCCAGGAGCTGATCCAAAAACCCTAGCTAATTATCGACCAATTTCACTGCTCCCTTTTCTAGCCAAATTGATCGAAGCACATGTAGCCAAAAGCCTTTCCGCCTTTCTAGAGCAATCTGAATATTTGGATGCACATCAAGCAGGTTTCCGCCCAGCCCACTCCACAGAATCAGTGATACTATCAGTATTGGATACTCTGAGGGGAAGGGCGGATACAGGTCTCCCTCAAGCCCTGGTGTTATTGGATCTCTCCGCTGCCTTTGACACGGTCGACCATAACATCTTGATCGACCGTGTCAGGGATGCGGGTATCGAAGGAATAGCCCTGGAATGGACTAGATCCTTCCTAACAAATCGATCTCAGGCGGTTCATCTTGGCGGTTTTACTACCCCCATGATTAAAACTACCTGTGGAGTCCCCCAGGGATCCTCACTTTCCCCTCACTTATTCAACTTATATCTACTTCCCTTGATTCATGCATTAAAAGAAAGGAATATCCAAACCTTTAACTATGCTGATGATTTCCAATTGGTATTTCCTATCAATGACTCCCCGGCCTCCATCCACGAATGCCAGTCAACAATGCTGTTCATCCGTGACTGGATGAACAGCAACCAATTAAAATTGAATCCAGATAAGACAGAACTGATCCTCACGGGAGGCTCACTCAACCCCTGGAACTTCCAGTTCTGGCCTAAAGAACTGGGACAACCCCCGACCCCATCTAATCATGCTAAAACTCTGGGAGTCATGGTCAATAGTGACCTCACCATGAAAACCCAAATAGGATCTGTAATTTCTACCTGCTTCTTCCAATTAAGGAAAATAAAGAAAATAAGTAGATTCCTTACTCAGGAAGCAAAACTGCAGGCAGTCCTTGCCATGGTGATCTCACATATTGACTATGCTAACTCCTTATATTTTGGAATCCCGGCCTATCTCATTCATCGTCTCCAACTGATACAGAACCAGGCGGCCAGACTGATTCTACAGGAAAACAAACGTCAACACATCTCTCCCCTTCTGAAGAAACTACATTGGCTCCCTATAGCACAGAGATGCGCATTCAAGACGGGATGCATTATCTTTAAATCCCTGAATGGCAGAAACCCCAAATTTATTAATAGCCTGATTAACAGATACAATCCAACTCGTAATCTGAGATCCGCCCACATGCACCTCCTGGAAACCCCCTCCTTTAAACAGAAACGATTTGGTGGATCCAGGTTTTCCACACTGGGTCCAAGATACTGGAACTCTATGCCCCTAGAGATCAGATCCTGCACTGATTTCATAACTTTTCGTAAACTTCAAAAAACATGGCTTTTTAAACAGGCTTTCGCGTAATTCGTGAAATTCGTATACCATCTGAACAAACTTGCATCCATCACCTTCCTGAGCAGCGCCAAGAAACCAATCTGGTGTACGAGCGCTATATAAATTAGGTATAACATAACATATAACATTTAAAACTGAAAAACTTGACAGTTTTGGAATCACTGCATGTACCCCAGAAAGAACACTTTGCATCAACGTAGAAACGTGTTTAGGTAAACACGAGGTAATTGCAGCTGCCGTTAACTCAGATGTTACGCCTGCTTCAAAATACCTGGGCAGCACACTATAAAGGCGGCAAGTATCAGAATACCAATGCTTGGCCTCTGATCAGCTTACTCACTCACCTGTGCTCTACGCTCCCGCGGTGAAGTCTTCTAACGCCGGTTTGCCTCTTCATCGGGCCCTGCTTTCATTTCACTCTCGATCGGCTCCAGGCGCCTGCTGTTCGGGAGTTGCCTGTCTTCTGGGGTTTCCCCAGATTCCAGTTCCGGTTCCTGTAAACAAAGGAAAAAGAACAGTGAGTTAACTAGAATTGAGCTATGGGTAGCAGTACGATCATCAGGAAAAAAAGGTAGTTTATTTCTTTATAAAGACCATGCGCAATAAGCTGATTCTGTTGGACATTGGTATTTATTTGACTTATTTTGATATTTGTTTTCCTGAGACAATTATAATAAAAGAAGTTCCTTCTTAACTTCAAACAAACAATACCCCGAGGTGATGTTAAAAAACTCAACAGACTTTATTTCCCTTTCAAGGTAGTTTATTTATAGAAACATTGTGTTGAATTTCAATTATGGAACTTATTGTGTAAAGTAATGACATAAGGTTAAAACGAGTTGCAAAAGAACAGAAAGATGGTTTTCAATTCTCTTTTGATGAAAACATTCACTTATTCATGTTTTTATTGCTCTTCCAGATATACTATGATTATTTATATGCCCAATAAGAGAAACAAGAAAGTATTTAGACAGCTAGACAAAGCGTTCCTGGAATCACAAGAGTACAAAGAAGTATTTCCTGGTATGCAATAATGTGATAATTTGTTGTAAGTCACTTTCATAGTATTAGTAATTTTAGAACTTTTGTGCTCATATTAGATGACTGTTTTTGTTTTCATTGTAGAACATTTTCCCATTTCGTATTTGAGACCCAAATCCAGTTCCTATTCCTCATCCAAACCCCAGAATGAACCATCCTAAGGATACTATACGGTGGTTATCACTGTGAACTAGTGGCTTCCAGAGTTCCTGTGTCTTTTCTTTTTCTTTCTCATTCCAAACCCCCTTGCCCCTGGTATCATTCTTGGCTCAGTGTATGATACAACATTGTAGCTTGGAAGGGTTTCAGGAGGTTTCAGGCCCAATCGTCTCTCGAAGGGAGGTACTAGAGTTTCAGGTGAGTGGACTTAACACAAGGCCAAGCTACTTATCTTCCCTTCAACAGACATGGATCAGGATCATATAGATAATCATGACGTGGCCCAAGCCCTAGCTGCTGATGTAGCAGATAATCAAGATTCCCCTCATATTTTACGCTCCTTAGAACTAGAAATGCATAGATTATGTGAGGAGAATGACAAATTACGTAGGGAACTAGCGCGTTTTCGGCCTCGGAGAGAACCATGGGAGAATTTTGCTAACAAAAACATTAAAGCGTTCACTTACTAAAACGGTTTCCCCTCCTGTTAACTCTGATCCTTCTAGACCAGTACAGGTGATGGTAGCCATGCCCACTCCAGTACCCTTAGCTACACTAGAACGTTTTACTGGAGACCGTTCTAAATTTGCAATATTCATCAGTCAGTGTCAGTTACATTTTTTTTGTGCACAGTCCTTCCCCACAGATTCAACCAAAGTTGCCTTCGTTTTTTCCTTTCTTGGAGGGGTGGTGGCCAACTGGCCCATTCCATTAATAGATCAAGACGATCTGATTCTATATAACTAGTTAGCCTTTAAATCCAAACACAAGGAGATGATGGACGGAGCACCGAAACTTTTCAGACACTCATCCCCAGTCATGGATCTGGGTTGAATCCATCATCATCCTTTAGCTCAATTCGCCACCCCAGTTCAGACCCAGCTATATGCAAATCAGTCTTGACCCTGCTCCTTATGGGAACAGCCCAGCCAGAACTGCCAAGCCAGGTCTTCCGTGGACCGGAAACAAGCATCCTGGGACCGGTTTCAGGGTAACACCCCTCATCAGCCAGGCTAGCTTGAATCCAGTGGCAGAGTGAGCAAGGGACCCACGTCTGGGCAAACCCTACCAACTTAGCAAGTACCGTTTCTCGAATTCCTAGACATTTCACTATTCAGGTAACTCTTGTATTATCTATACAGCAACAACATGTATTGCCAATGTTAATAGATTCAGGTGCTACTGGCAATTGTTTTGACCTTAGTTTGGCTAGTACTCTAGGAATACCACAGGTATTAAAAGCAGAACCAGAACCTGTACGAGCTGTTGATGGCTCTGCATTATCTTCAGGTCTCATAACATACCAGACCATACCACTCACATTAGTGTGTGGCAATGGCCACACATAGCAGTTAACCTTTTATTTAATAGACACTTCAACTTTTGGTGTAATCCTTGGGATACCGTGGTTAATGAAACATAATCCCAAGATTGATTGGATCTTCAGAACAGTTAAGTTGGATAGTGTTTACTGCTGAGCTCATTGTTATCAAAACTCTGAAGCAGAGAGGATCGCCCCGCTACATTTTGCCAGCACCTCTGAAACATCACATCATTCCTCCTCAATATCAAGATTTTAAGGATGTTTTTGATCCAGTGAAGGCAATGTCTCTACCACCACATAGAACGTATGACTGTCGAATTGATCTGATTCCTGGAGCTCCATTGCCATGTAGCAGAATATATTCACTTACAGAAGTTGAAACACAGTACCTCAGACAATATTTGGACGAGCTATTGGCAATTGGTTTTTATAAGACATTCCACTTCTCCAGTCTCCTCTCCTCTTTTCTTCGTCCCGAAACAGGGCGGAGACTTGAGAGCGTGCATTTACTATTGAAGCTTTAATAAGGCAATGATTAAAAACAAATATCCATTGCCTTTGATCCCTGTTTTATTAGATCAGCTCAAACATTCATCTGTTTACACAAAATTAGGCCTCCAGGGAGCTTACCATCTTATACGAGTCAAAGAGGGTGACGGGTGGAAGATGGCCTTTCGAACAAAATTTGGTCATTTTCAGTACACCGTCATGCCCTTTGACTTGTGTAATGCCCCGGCGGCTTTTCAATACTTCATTAATGAAGTGTTGAAGGAATTTCTGGACATCTGTGTTGTCTATAATGATAACATCCTCATTTATTCTAAAAATGACAATGAGCATGTTCAACAAGTACGAGCAGTTCTTCAATGACTACGAGAATACCAGTTGTTTGCTAAGTTCGAAAAATGCACATTCCATACAAATACAGTAGATTTCTTAGGCTATCACCTCTCCCACACTGGCATTTCTTTGGATCCTACTAAGGTAGAAGCAATATTAAATTGGCCTGAACCCAAAACTATCAAAGACATACAAAGGGTGTAGGGTTTCGCAAATTTTTATAGGCGATTCATCCAGAATTTTTCTGACATAGTTGCGCCTATTGTTCAAAAAAGGACAACCATTCATCTGGTCCAAAGATGCTGCACAAGCATTTCAAATGTTTAAGGAAAAATTCACATTGGCTCCATTTTTGTAACATCCGGACCCTGATCACCCATTTTTTGTGGAAGCAGATGCTTCGCAAATTGCAGTTGACGGTGTCTTATCCCAAAAAAATCCAGAAGATGGTCAATTGCATCCAGTAGCATTTTACTCTAAAAAAATTGCTTCCGGCAGAACAAAAGTACACCATAGCAGAGAGGGACCTAATTGCCAATAAGTTGGTTTTTGAAGCACGGTGTCACCATCTCATGGGAGTCAAACATTCAGTGACCATCTTCACTGATCACAAAAACCTCCAAGTTTTTGGTTCCGTAAAAGCATTAACACCAAGACAAATGAGATGGCTTAATTTTTTCAGTGAATATGACTTCATAATCACTTATCGGCCAGGAACAAAACAAATCCAGTCAGACGTATTGTCTCGCTTAAACTATTCTTCCAGAAATTCTGAGATCGTTCATTCCCTCATTATCACGCCAAACAAAATTGTTGCAATAACACAAATTGAACAAGATTTCAATACCACTCTTTTAGCAAAAAGCCAAGATATAAATATACAAGAATGGCTTTCTAATCACAAGAGCACAGTAAATGGAGGGTTATTGTATCATGACTCCTGTCTTTTTCTACCAACCCGGAGTTAAGAAAACAGGTATTAGAATGGGTATATGACTCCTCACTAGCTGGGCATCCAGTTGTGTATAAAACTTTAGCCAATTGTAAAAAACTGTTTTGGTGGGATTCTATGCATAAAGATGTTGTAGAGTATGTTACTACATATCCTGTATGTGCTCGACAGAAAAACACCCATCATGCTCCAACAGGACAGTTATGCCCCCTACCAACACCACCTACTCCGTGGCATACAATTAGCATAGATTTTGTTACCAATTTACCACCAGCTGGCAGATACACTACTATTTGTGTGATAGTAGATCTCTTATCAAACATGGTGCATTTCGTGCCATTAACCAAACTACCCACAGCTGCGGAATTTAGTACTGTATTTCTCCAGTCGGTCATCCGATTACATGGATTACCTTCTAAGATTATTTCAGACCGCTGCAGTCAATTCACTGCCCATTTTTGAAAAACTCAATGTAAAACATTAGGAATAGAAGTAGCTCTGTCCTCGGCATATCACAAAGAATCTGATGGCCAGACGGAAAAGGATTAATCAAACTCTAGAACAAATACTTTGTTGTCTCTTATCTTCTATCACTAGTGAATGGAATATAGCTTTGCCAATAACTGAGTTTTTGTATACTAATACAGTAAACACAGGAACCCATTTTACACCATTTTATTTCCTTACGGGGTTTCATCCCCGACATCTTCCAGTTACATTAACGACTCCAGCAGTACCAGCAGTTGCTGACCGTTTAAAACAGTTATTGGATATCCAGACACAAGCTAAATTAACGCTATGAAAATACAAAGAATCAATGAAAAAAACAGCAGACAGTAAACAAGAACCTACACCACCTATAAAATTGGAGATAAAGTATGGCTATCAACAAAAAACCTTCAAGTAGAAGGACCTTGTAAACTCATGCTTAGATTTATTGGTCCATTTTGTATCACCAAAATTGTGAACCCTGTAGCCATAAAATTAGATCTACCTAGTGAATACTCCATCCACCCAATATTTCATGTGTCCCTCCTAAAACCTTATCATCCTGATACACGACCAGACATACCACCTCCGCCCTTAGTAGTCAATGGGCATCTGGAGTTTGAGGTACAGAGTATTCTTGACTCCAAATGTGTGAAAGGGCATCTACATTATTTAATTGCTTGGAAAGGCTGTGATAATACTGAAAATTAATGGGAACCAGCCTCCCATGTTCATGCCCCCCGTTTGGTAAGACAATTTTATGCACATCACCCAGACAAACCACATCCAATAGGGCGCTCTTTGGGAGGAGCAACTGTTATGGTGTCCACCACCCTCATAACTACATAGCATAAAGGAGTATGAATTGTGAGACAATGACTCTGATAATAATGTATGACAAACAATTGTAAAAGACTGTAAGAGGATTTTAATCCTTAATATCTACAAGTACATAGATTCATTTATTCTATATATTATTTCTGTATTTTATTTAGAAGGCTATCCTTATTATTCCTTCTGTTTTATTTAAAACTGAAAACTTGACAGTTTTGGAATCACTGCATGTGCTCCAGAACACGTTGCATCAACGTTGAAATGTGTTTAGGTAAACACAAGGCAATTGCAGCTGCCGTTAAGTCAGATGTTACGCGTGCTTCAAAACACGTGCGCAGCACACTATAAAGGCGGCAAATATCAGAATACTAATGCTTGGCCTCTGATCAGCTTACTCACTTACCTGTGCTCTACTCTCCCGCAGTGAAGTCTTCTAACGCCGGTTTGCCTATTTATCGGGTCCTGCTTTCATTTCACTCTGGATTGGCTCCAGGCACCTGCTGTTTGGGAATTACCTGTCTTCCGGAGTTTCCCCGATTCTGGTTCCTGTAAACAAAGAAAAAGAACAGTGAGTTAACTAGAATTGAGTTATCGGTAGCAGTACGAACATCAGGAAAAAAAGTACTTTGTTTCTTTATAAAGACTACGTGCAATAAGCTAATTCTGTCAGACATTGGTATTTATTTGACTTATTTTGTTATTTGTTTTCCTGAGACAATTATGATAAAAGAAATTCCAGAACTTGCTCTTCTGCTAATCTGCTCTGTGTGTGTGTCATCTTTTCTCTGTTTGCTTGTTTTTTTTTTTTTTTCTGTCTGCCTCTTTTTTCTGTTTGCCTTTCTTTCCTCTGCTTTTCCTCTTCATTGCCTCTTGTTTATTTCTCTTCCCTTTGCCTCTTTTTCCCTCGTGCTCCCCGCAGCTGCTGCCCCTGTGGCCCCTCCCCCTACTGCGCAGCTCCCGCCTCCCAGCTGCTCACCCTCCCCTGACCCCTGCTTAATGGCAGCCGTTGCTCGGCCGCGTGCAGCTGGCGTGCCAAAGGCAAGCCTGTCTGCGCCTGTCTGCGACCCGACCTTGACCAGCGCCAGGGACCCTGGTCCCCCAACCTCCCGCCGGTACGACCCCAACACTCTCCACTTACTCAACCCCGGATGCAACAACAACTGGCAGCCCTTGACTCCGAGCAACACCCAAGGCTCAATCTCCTGCCGACCCTGCCGCCGCCACCTTCACCCACCTCCGGACCTAGGCAGCTACCCCCAACATGCCGGACGCCACCCCACACAAGCTACTGAGCTGCATTCTTCTCAACGTATGCTCCCTGCACAGACACGCCATAGAAATCTGGGACCTCCTCAACACTCACAAGCCCGACATTGCCTTCCTCACAGAGACCTGGAACAATGCTAGCTGCGCACCTGACATCGCAACTGACATCCCTGATGGATGCAAGATCCTGAGGAAAGACCGCCCCAACCGCCCAGGAGGAGGCCTCGCCATCGTCCCCAAGAGCTCCCTTCGACTCACAACCACCAACTTGGATGACGCCTCACCCCCCTGGAACACATTCACTTCCAGATCCAGCCCAACCCCAGAACGACACTCCGCGGAGCACTTGCCTACAGACCTCCTGGACCCCGCACCCCCTTCACCAATGTCACCGCAGACCACATTGCACCTCACGCCCTCGCCTCGATGGACTACATACGTCTTGGAGACCTGAACTTCCACCTGGACAACCACAGCGATCCCAACACCACCCCCCTCCTGGAGAACCTCACCAACATTGGATTGAAGCAACTTGTCTCCACCCCCACTCACACAGCAGGACACACACTTGACCCTATCTTCGCCGGAGGAAACAACATTCACTTCAGCCACACCACGGAACTACTCTGGACAGACCACCACTGCATCCATTTTTCCTTCACGAATCCCATGTCTCACAAGCGCACACTCCGCCCCCACACAGAAGCTGGAACTAAGTCTTCGAACAACACTTCACCCTCGCCCTCACCTGCACTCCTCCCCCTACTACAACAGACCCCAACACAGCGCCCCCCTCCAGAACCCCACGAGACCACACAACAAGAAAGCCAACTGGTTCACCGTGGATCTCTGTGAATCCAAGTGCTTCTGCCGGCGACGAGAAGAAGTGGAGAAACAGCAAAACCCCGAAAGCACACTCCACCTACAAAGCAGCCATCACAGCACACCACCAACTCATCAAATCAACAAAGAAAAACTTCATCCAAGACAGAATCCTCTCCAACGCCCACAACTCCAAAGAACTCTTCACCATCCTACAGGAATTCGCTGAAAAACCAATATCCCTCCCTCCCAAGACCTCTGCAGCAAACTCAGCTCCTTCTTTCACCTCAAGATCAAGACGCTCTACGTCAACTTTGACAACCAAGACCACAATACCGCCTCCACCCCCACCCCCAACGACGCCATCCAACATACCCTTCTCACCTGAAGCCCTCTCACCACAGAAGACACCTTAAAGACAATGAAGAGCATTCACTATGGACTCCTGCCCGCCGCACATCTTCCACAGGGCCGCCACTGCCATCGCACCCGAGCTACGCCGAACTATCAATTGCTCCCTCGAGACTGCCACATTCCCCAACTACTGGAAACATGCCAAAGTCACCCCCCTCCTAAAGAAGCCCATTGCCTACCCGATGGATCTCAAGAACTTCAGGCCCATGTCTCTGCTCCCTTTCGCAGCCAAAGGCATCGAAAAGGCCATTAACACCCAGCTAGCACACTTCATAGAAACCAACAGCATCCTAGACACCTCTCAATCTGGATTCCGCAGCAACCTCTGCACCGAGCCTGCCCTCATCACCACCACCGACAACATCTGTGCCCTCCTCGACCAAGGCCACACGGCAGCCCCCATCCTCCTGGACCTATCAGCAGCCTTTGACACCGTCTCCTACCGCACACTAGTCACCAGGCTCCTTGATGCCAGCATCGGAGTAATAGCATTAGACTGGATATGATCTTTCCTCTCAGGCAGAACACAGAGAATAAGACTCATGCCCTTCCTCTCAGAACTGACAGAGACCAGATGCGGAGTACCCCAAGGATCCTCCTCAGCCCCACACTCTTCAAAGTCTACATGGCCCCCCTCGCAACCATCATCAGAAACCACAGATTCAACATCGTCTCCTACGCCGATGACACCCAGCTCATCCTCTCCCTCACCAAGGAACCCGACATGACCAGACGCAATTTCCAAGAAGGGATGAAAGCTGTCGCGACCTGGATAAGCAACAGCTGCCTGAAGCTAAACGTGGAGAAAAAAGAAGTCCTCATCCTTGGCTCCACCCCCTCCACTTGGGACAACACCTGGTTGCCCCCCACCATCAGAAACCCACCCACCCCAATGGATCACACATGCAACCTTGGCATCATACTCGACTCTTCACTCACCATGAATCGCCAGATCAATGCCATATCCTCTGCATGCTTCAACACCCTGCACATACTTTGCAAGATGTTTAAGTGGATCGCCCTGACTCCAGGAAAACCATCACCCACGCACTCATCACCAGCAGACTGGACTACGGAAACGCTCTCTATGCCGGAGTCAACAAAAAACTCCTCCGCAAACTCCAGACTGTCCAGAACGCCGCAGCCAGACTTATCCTCGACATCCCACGACATGACCACATCACCCTATACCTCCGCGACCTCCACTGGCTCCCCGTTGAAAGAAGAATAACCTTCAAACTGCTCACACACGCCTACAAAGCTCTCCACTACACCGGACCCCAATACCTCAATGACCGAATCTCCTTCCACGCCCCAAGAGAAACCTCAGCTCAGCCGGCCTCGCCTTAGCCACCGTCCCTCATTTCTACAGGACCAGAGCAGGTGGTAGATCCTTCTCCTACCTCGCAGCCAAGACCTAGGACGAACTCCCCTTTCACCTCTGATGAAGCCCGACACTGCACGAATTCAGAAAGGACCTCAAGTCCTGGCTCTTCAGATGACCCCAACTGAGCTGCTCACTCCCCCCCCCTCCTTCAGCGCCTTGAGACCCTCACGGGTGAGTAGTGCGCACTACAAAACCCTGATTGATTGATTCTTAACTTCGAACAAACAATAACTCGAAGGTGATGTTAAAAACCTCAACAGACTTTGTTTCTCTTTCAAGGAAGTTTATTCATAGAGACATTGTGTTGAATTTCAATTATGGAACTCATTGTGCAAGGTAATGACATAAGGTTAAAACGAGTGACAAAAGAACACAAAGATCATTTTCAAATCTCTTTTGATAAAAACATTCACTAATTCATGTTTTTATTGCTCTTCCAGATATACTATGATTATTTATATGCCTAATAATAGAAACAAAAAAGTTATTTAGACAGGCAGATGAAGCGTACTTGGAATTACAAGAGTGCAAAGAAGTATTTCTTGGTAGGCATTAATGTGATAATTTGTTGTAAGTCATTATCATAGTATTAGTCATTTTAGAACTTTTGTGCTCAGATTAGATGACTGTTTTTGTTTTCATTGTAGATCATTTTCCCAATTCGTATTTGAGAACCCAATCCAATTCCTATTCCTCATCCAAACCCCAGAATGAACCATCCTAAGGATACTATATGGTGGTTATCACTGCGAACTAGTGGCTTCCAGAGTTCCTATGTCTTTTCTTTTCTTTCTCGCTCAAAACCCCCTTTCCCCTCGTATCATTCTTGGCTCAGTGTATTATACCACTTCAAAAACAGAGAGCCACCCAAAAAGCCAAAAGGAACTGGGTAATAAGAAACTATAAAACACAAGGATCCCTATTGTGCTGTGTGTTAATTCATAAATCTATCATCAAACAGAGTGCACTGAACCAGAATAGTCTCAAGAGGCATATTGATCCAACAGACCTACAAAATTCTGCTTCCTATATTTATGATTCTTAAAAAATGTATTATTATTTAAAAAAATTATTATTCACTTATCTTCCAATACAGTCACAATATGCTTATTTCATATTAATACATATTAAAAGGGAAAAAGAAAAGATATTCATAAATTCAAAACATTGTATACATACACAACACTTCAATCATAAAATCACTTTCCATATATAAATAAAACATTGCTTATACATGTTGATCTCTTTCACATAAAAACTCTAAAACATTTATTAGAATAATTCCTCTACTTCTCTTAATAAAACTATTGTCACCATTACGGCGTTTTTTTACTTTAAAAGATCTCCACCAAAGAGCCCTCTCATGGGGCCCATGGGGTATTGCAGCGCCGACCCACAAGGAGCAAAAACACCCAATGATGAAGCATGACACCCTCACGAGTGTGTGAGGGCAACACTTCCTAATAAGGAAGCCCCCCTCCCCTTGATTCGATCATCCTCCATGTATTTTCCCCTCATATTGCTCTATTTTTCTTAGGAACCTTGTGTACTACATAGGCAACTACATCCCACCAACAGTAATGTAACATTGTATAAAGCTGCTTGTGCTGCCTACTTCACTGCTTATCTGAGTGGAGAGTAAAGTTTCAATGATGTTCAGCAGTCTTTATTTATATGAAATTAGATTTTTGTGAAACTTCAAATGCCTCAACCAGTGCCTAAGTCATGAGCAGTGGGGCCATGTTTGAACAGTTGTTGGTGAGCAGATAAGCAACCTCATTTAGGGCCAGGAAAATTTTGAATTATGCCTATATAACATGTATTATTTTGGGAGTTTCAAGTTACGCTTGTTATATGAAATTCCAGATATTATACCATTATTCCATGTTGCGAAAATACGCCATGTTCTCAGCAAAATGATAAGTGTTGGAACAACATGAATTACCAGAACACAAGATACTGTCATTCCCTGTACTTGTGTTTTTGGTGCAATTTGTATCACATGTATAGCTTTAAATGCAGTAAATGCTGGATTTATTTTTTGAATAATTATGCATAATTTTTTGAAAATTCACGCAATTACACGAAAGCAAATTACTCAAATTTAGTACACCAATAATGCCAATATGTGCTCTTAATTAGAAATCCAAGCTGGTCGCAAGAGATCGTGTTTAAAATGACTGGCCGGGTACATTATTTGGAGTTGTTTCTATCGTTTTGGAAATTGTCATTTAGCATTCATCATGTTCTCTGCTTTTGTTTAACTGATGGGTCTGTTCAGCCAGCTCCTAACTTGGGTCACTTCCATTCTCCAAATCAATGTCATTTTATGTCCAATTGAAATTATTCAAGTCATGGGTATACTGTTTATAAATGCCAAAATCAATACAAACATATGGGGCCTTAATCTCATAGAAGGGGCATAACACAGGGATGTCCCCAAACCTGAATGGGGCCCACATTCAGCCCACGGCCAATTAATATTTATGAGATATTGGAGCCTCAGTAGCACCTCATCCCATTCTGCAAGGGAGCCCCATCTTTTTGGGTTATGCTTCTGTCTCAGAGCTGTGTTAATGTTAAAATCAGAAGCAAATACTATTTGCTCCCAATTTTATCAGATTCTGCGCAGATTGCACTCAGTCCTGTGTACTTTTCAATTTCTTCTGTGTAATACCTGGAAGAAGCATACATGGGCAAAACTATATACACAGAGATCTATGACGTAAAGCTGATCGCAAAGACCTATGTTGTGAGTTATTACCCTTTGAGTACTGATAAACTTAGAACAGGGTTTAAAAGATGAGCCAGCCTTGTGCATTTGCAAAGAGTTTCTGCACAGCATTCAGATAGTGGGTGCTAGTACACAATGCCTTTCTTGGTTAGTTCTTCTAGGCCTTTCTTTTTATATTTCTTGTCTTGGATTTAGTGCTTTTATGTTACATACAGATTTATGTATATTAACTATGTCAAGAATAAAACAAAAATGAAATAAAACATGCTGGGATCATAGACTGCATTGCTAATTTCTCAGGTCAACCGCCGGTGCCACTATTGGCATCTGCATTGGGCCTTTGTTGGACTTGGTTTCTGGGTTCATGTCATACAACTTTTACATGCAGCTTGTCCAAGTGTTTTGAGTAGTTTTCAGCACCAATGCGACCAGATCTTCATTAGGTCAGTGGCGGCTACTCCGCTAAGGCGGAGGAGCGTCGCTCCACTGCTCTTAGAGGAGTGAAAAGGGGAAAAAATAAAACGATAATAACTAGGTTATTATCATTTTTCTTTTGGTTGCTGCGGGCTGGCATAGGACGGGGCGGGGCGGGGCTGGTTGCTCAGGGTGGGAGGAGGAGTGGACTGTGCACACTAAGGGGTCGATTCCGATTCGGGCCGGAAATTTCTCCGACCGAGCCGGACCCGGAGAGATTTCCGACCGAATCGGACCCGTGCAGTCCGACCGAACGAGTACGATGCGTCCGTATGCTATCGGACTCGAGTCGGTCGGACTCCCATTGAAGTCAATGGGAGCCGGTCGTACAATGCGTACGCGGGCTCCCATTGACTCAATGGGTGCGAGTCGGACAAGTGCGCCCCCTACAGCGGGTACGCGGCGAAGCGATTCGCGCCGTACACGCACAGGTAGGGGGGACCCATGGTCCCCCCTGTGTGCGACTCGCGCGGCTACGCGTACAGGGGGGTCCGACACGGACCCCCAAAGTACGGCTCCGACAGCTCTTTCGAGCCGGAGTGCGCGGCTCGGTCGGACTGCTCGCGGCGCGCATCGTACTTACCCGGCCGGGGAACGTCTCCATTGCGCGGTGCGAGTCGAGTCCGAGCGAGTCGGTCGGTGCGGTTCGAGCCGGGAACGAGTCGGTCGGAGCGGTCGGGACGCCCAGACGAGTCGGTCGGCGAATTCGCATCGTACTCGCTCGGCCGGACCCGCGTACGATTCGGTCGGGAAACAGGGCTCCGAATCGGATCCGGTAAAGCCGAATCCGATTCGGAGCCCTACCGGCCGAGATCGGAATCGGCCCCTAAGTGCGCATGACTGCTTGGCCAGCCATTTCGGTCGGCCAAGCAGCCATGCCCACTTTGCATATTCCTCACCAGGCTGTAATGGACAGATCTGAGCGCTGTTCCATGGCGCTCAAACCGATCACAATACTGCATTGCAGTGTTGTGATTGGCTCAGGGGAGCCTGTGTGCTGGGTGCTTCCTGCAGCTTCTTCCGGACTGGAGTCAGGAAGAGCAGAGAAGCAGAGGAGAGACGCGGCCGTCAGAATAGGTAAGTGTTTTATTTTAAAAGTATATTTTCAAGCCTCTCCCCCGCCCTCCACCCCCGTTCCGTACCAGCCACCACTGCATTAGGTTTCTGATTCTTCAACCTGCTCACATCTGATATGCTCCCTTGAGATTCATTATGTTCTCCATTCCTATGTAGATGGCTAATTTTGAGGTTTAGCTTACAGCGAGCATACGCTGACAGAGAAAGCTACTTTTCTTTTTAAAAAAAGCTTAAAAGTGACTTAAAGCATGCCCATTACTTACCTTTACTTACCATTGGTTGGCTCCCATGGCACTCTCATTTCCTTTCTTGCTATTGGTCAGCGCCTTCTCCTCACCTCCGGCTTCCTCATGGGCTTCAGTCTTCGTCCCTTCATGTCTATGCAGTGGATCATGGACCAAGTACTGCTTCCTGTGCCAGTGCCCTTCGACTGACCACAGGCTCCTTCAGATACTCGTTTTTTATTTATTTACCTGTCTGCAACCCTGTTGTTCTCTTTAACCCACTCACCCGCCCCCTATGTTTCCCACCCTTCACTCTCTTGTTGCTTTTTCCCCCCAGGTTTACAGCACCACCTTGACCCGTAGTTATTGGAGTGCTTTACATGAGCACCATTTACTCTACACAAGGACACATTCATTTTTTATTTTTTGGGGCCTGGATAGTTTCAGTGTTTTGCCCAGAATCATAGGATGTTGAGCTGACTCCGAGTCTCAAACCTGGTTTTCCAGTTCCGCAGACGGCAGTTCAGGCCTTAACATCACATCCTCTTTAAAAGACATTAACAAAGCGAAATAGCTCAAAATGAGCTCATTGGCTTTGTTAATGTTTTTTAAAGATGTTACAGAGTGGCACGGGTTCTGTGCAACATGACTTAAAGTAAACAAATAAAGTACTATGACATGTTCAGTGCAGCCCGCACCATAGCGCTTTGTTTTTATTTACTTTGAGCCATGTTGCAAAGTAGCTCTCGCTGTTGTTCAACATCTTTAAAAAGTCTAGGGAGTGTGTCAGGCCCTTTCGGTTCGGTCCCGTTCAATGAGTTTGTCTGCTCTCCCCTGGGGATAGTTCCCAAAAAAGAGCCTGAGGAATACAGATTGATACACAACCTATCAACACCTCAGGTCAGTCAGTAAATGAGGCTATTGATGGGGCCTTATGCTCTTCCAAGTAGGCTGCTTTGGACCAGGCGATTCAGATACTGCATGAGTTGGGCCCATAGTCTCTTCTAGCAAAATCAGACATAGAGTCGGCTTTCCACTTGCTCCTGCTACATCTGGAGGATTTCCATCTCCTGGGTTTTCAGTTTGAAGACTCATTTCAGTTTGACAAATGCAAGCCTATGGGCTGCTTGGCCTCAAGTTCCTATTTTGAAAAGTTCAGCACTTTTCTTGAGTGTGTAGGCAGAGGTTGGGTCATCAGTGGGTGTTGCACTACTTAGACTATTTCTAGTTTCTGAGTCCCCCGAGACACCGGAGTGTTCTCAGCCCTTGCAGTCTTTCCAGGAACTGATGGAAATTTTTGGAGTACCCCTAGCTCAGGGAAAGACTTTTGGGCCTGCGACTACCATTGAATTCTTAGGGATTACATTGGACTCCATCGCTGGAGTATCGAGGCTTCCCTTGGAAAAGGTTCACACTTTTTCTCAGTCCCTGAAAACATGCCTGGGGGCTAGGAAGGTTACATTGCACCAATTGCAAGTGGT
This sequence comes from Calotriton arnoldi, assembly GCA_963921515.1. NCBI lineage: Eukaryota > Metazoa > Chordata > Amphibia > Caudata > Salamandridae > Calotriton > Calotriton arnoldi. The sequence continues at coordinate 2,670,675 of CAWUFW010000901.1, forward strand.
GGTTAGGCAGCTGAATTTCGACTTGTACATCATTTCAATGGGTCTCCCCTTTTCGCGGTTGATCACACAGGCCATTTCTGGCTTAAGGGAGAAAAACTATCATACCAGGTGGTCATGGGCGGTTCGGTAGCATATGAGGATCTGAGAAGTATTCTTGCATGACTTTAATGGGACGGTGGTGTGGCCCAGCCCACCCCGCAACAATGAGGGGATATATTTCTTCACTGATGCGATGGGCAGCGAAGGTTTTGGTGCTATTCTAGGTCAAGCATGGTGTGCTCAGCTGTGGCCCAGGGATTGGCTGCAGTCTGGCATAGTTGCTAACATTGGTTCCCTCTCCATTTGGCCAGAGCAGCTCCGCACCCAGTCAATAATATTCTGGTCGGACATCATGACGGTGGTGGATTGCATCAGCCAGCAGACAGCAAAGTGTAAAATGATCCTTAGGCTTTCGTAGGAGATTGTTTTGCCATGTCTGAAGCTTAATGTACTTTTTAAAGCCAAGCATGTCCCAGGTGTACTCAACAATGCAGATAATGCTTTATTCAATTTCACAATGCAGGCTTTCAGATGTCATCACCCAGGAGCAGTGGAGTTCCCTACGCCATTCCCTGACCCAAGCTTACCGGACCTTGTGGCAGCCAGCCTAGCAGCCAAGACGAGGCGTGTCTATGAGGGGGCATTTCGTGCATATTGCAAATTCCTGGGGCATGAAGGGGTTGGGGATTGGTTTGCCCCTACATCAATGATTGCATTTGTGGGGTCACTGAGGGATGAGGCACGGGCAGGTGCCACACCACTGCGATATCCTTTTTTTCGAGGATGCTGGGGTACACAGACAAGACAAAAACGTTCCTGGTCCAGAGGGCTTGAGAACATTTGCAGGTCACTGGATGAGGGCCACCTTTTTAGGGAGGCATTTGCCCTAGCCTTCTATGGGGCTCTTAAGGTAGGCAAATTGGTGGGCAAAAACAAAAGGGACACTGCGGGGGTGTTTGCAGTGTAACGACATCCAGTGGTTTAATGGTGCCATAGCAGTTACTATTCCTTGCTCCAAGACGGATCGGGCTGGCAGGGTTGATCACTTCCTTCCGAGTAGCATGCCAGGTAATGTATGCTGTCCGCTAGGCAACCTCGAGGTTTTGCTTGCACATTGGGCCCCCTCCTGGTGCATGCGGATGGGACACCTCTGACCAGTGTCAATTCAGTAGAATACTTAACCAGGATTTGAGGGCAGCAGCGTTTGACACTACTGAATATGGGTCACACTGTTTCAGGATAGGGGCGGCCATGCCCGCGGCAGCCATGTGCCTTTCAGGCCAGGCAGTTCAAAGGATTGGCAGATGGATCTCAGATTGTTACAAGCACTATGCTAATCCCCACCCCATTTTTCTCCTTTTCTGTTCTCTTGTGGACGCAGGTGTAAAACGTGGGGATTGGAGTAAGCTGCTGATTTCTTTGACGACCCCTGTTAACGCAGAGGCGACTGAGATCACAGAAGTACTGATGCTGGGCTAAACTTACAGTCAGCATGCAAAGGCTTTTTATTTGGCAAGTTGCTTTGCTGCAAGGGCAAGGCACGCAGGATACCGGCTGACTTTTGGTAAACAAGGAGGGCTTCATTTGGCCCATTTGAGGAGTACATTAGACAATCTATTACAATGGGGGAATACGCCTCCTGGGGTCATTGTGGTTAATCTCAGTGGCATTGACTTGGTGGAGGTCCGCAGGAGTGACTTGTTTGAACTGGTGATGTCTGAGTTCGGTTGGCTGGCAAGGAAATATCCACAGTCTTTGCTTGTATGGTCCAACATCATCCCCAAATTTTGGTGGAGGGGTGGTAAGTCGGTCAGGGCCCTCAATGATTCAGTGAAGTGAGTGAATAATAAAATTGGTAAGTTGTTCACGTCATCTAGGCTGTCGGCCATACCTCATGGCTGCTTGAAGGGTTAGCGTTTTCTAATACAGGACGGGTTTCACTTGACAAAGGTTGGCAATGAGATGTTTCTTGAGAACTTGCTGGCTTGGTTTATTCATCACGCACGGTAGTGTGAATGGGTGGCAGATTGTAGGTGAACTATGCTGGCCTGTGGTGGGTGAGGTCATGATTGGTGGAACAATTTCAGGTCTATATAGGGCATCCTTTTCATTTTAGACAAAGATAACAGTGGTGCTGACAGCGAGTTGAATTGAGGATACTTGGGTGCGGGGGTTTCGGAGCAGTCACTGGTGGGCGTCCTTACCGGCAACCTCCTGTGCTGGCACAATGGGCGCCAAGCTGGCACTGGCCCTTGGGGAGGGAGATGAAGGGGGTAGTGGGTGTCCGAGGTAGGTATCCAAGTTTGCAAGTGGGCCACTTGCACAGGCATACCCAGGTAGGGGAATAGATAAGGTTAGGTAAATTACTGTATTAGCACCTCTGTAAAGCTCAGGATGCTAATCCTTGTAAATAAAACTGTAAACGTGATGGGATAATGTGCATTAATACTGTGAAATGTTTTTTGAATTTTGTGTGTGAAATAAATACAGCCAGGGGTGTATGACCCCTAACCCAAAAAGAAATTTGGTTGTGTTTTGCCAGTGGCTTTGGTCGCGGGTCAGCTGTGGGTCGTGGGGGTATCTAAGGTTCAAACTATCCTGGAGACATCAGCAATACGTGGCGATATGTCAAAGGCACCCCTAACTGGAGGGTAGATGCCCATATGTAGGTACGCTAGGGCCGGAACTGGGGTTGCGGCGGCACCCGTGGCCTTCTGGTGAAGGCCGGTAGGGATTGGGCGTGCTGGTGGCCCAGTAAAGGAAGCACTCTTAGTGCTTCCGGGTTGTTCCATTGCAGCACACACCAAGTCCCGCCCATAAAAGGGGCTGCAAAGCAGCGATCGGGTCTCATTTTTCCTGCTCGCCGCTTCAAGAAGGATGCTGCTAACCCCAGTGCCCGCACCACTTTCCCAGGAATGTTTTTCTTTTCGCCACCCACAATCCCCATAGCGATCAACCCTGGGTGAGGCTGTTTAGTTCTGCAGGAGTATGACTGGGGTAGAGCATTTCTAGATCTACAATGATGCAATTTTGTATGTCTTGAGATGTAAGCTTATCCTTGCGCAGTGTTCGTGATGATTTTTTCTTCTCAAACACAAGGAGATGATGGACGGAGCGCTGAAACTTTTCAGACACTCACCCCGTCACAGATCTGCGTTGAATCCATCATCGTTCTTTAGCTCACTTCGCCACCCCAGTTCAGACACAGCTATATGCAAATCATTCTTCACCCTGTGCCTCATGGGAACAGTCCAGCCCGAACTGCCAAGTCATGTCTTCCCTGGACCTGAAACAAGCATCCTGGAACCGGTTTTGGGCTAACAGCACTCATCAGCCAGGCTAGCTTGAATCCAGTGGCAAAGTGAGCAAGGTACCCACGTCTGGGCATACCCTGCCAACTTAGGGCAAACAAAACAAACACAAGGAGATGATGGACGGAGCGCTGAAACTTTTCAGACACTCACCCCGTCACAGATCTGGGTTGAATCCATCATCGTTCTTTAGCTCACTTCGCCACCCCAGTTCAGACACAGCTATATGCAAATCATTCTTCACCCTGTGCCTCATGGGAACAGTCCAGCCCGAACTGCCAAGTCATGTCTTCCCTGGACCTGAAACAAGCATCATGGAACCGGTTTTGGGCTAACAGCCCTCATCAGCCAGGCTAGCTTGAATCCAGTGGCAAAGTGAGCAAGGTACCCACGTCTGGGCATACCCTGCCAACTTAGGGCGAACAAAGCAAACACAAGGAGATGATGGACGGAGCGCTGAAACTTTTCAGACACTCACCCCCAGTCACAGATCTGGGTAGAATCCATCATCGTTCTTTAGCTCACTTCGCCACCCCAGTTCAGACACAGCTATATGCAAATCGGATCACTGACAAAATATCGAGAGACAAAATATCGTGTTCCCAAAATATCGGGACATAAATATCGATGTCAAAAATATCGACATCCTATCTTCATAATGGTAAGTACTAAAATATCGAGAAAAAAATATATAGGGGCCCATTACGATGGCGGGCGGAAGCACAACCGCCGTGCTGGCGGTTGCAAAAACCACCAGTTACCGCCGGCACGCAGCAGTCCACACACCCGCCCAATTACGATGCGAAAAGCAGGCCAAACACCGCCGGCAAGCCAGCAACACCGTCCGCCATCAAAGTGCGCCCGCACACGTAGCGGCGCAGCACAACTGACACACACCGTCCGACGAAACACGTCCCGCCCGGCGCATAAATTACGATGCCGCAAACAAACGGCTCCCACGGCAAAGAGACACCGCACGTGAAAGAGAGGCGGAAACACGGACGCAGAGCACGGACAACGAAGAAGCGGCACCCGGGCATGAATCCAGCACTGCAGGCCCTTCCCATGCTTCTGCTGATGCACCACCAAGGACGCAACGTACCGCGGAGACGCAGGTAGGCACACACACAACAAGTGCACGCAAACAGCGCACACAGTGCAAGGGCGGAAAAAGCGGACAACCCCCCACCAGCGCGTGCACACTACACATCCACCATTGCATCCACATATGACACACAGGCCAAATCCTAACATCGCGGAACACATGTGTACACACCACCTGGGACTAGGAACCAACCACCCCGTCACGGCCCCAAAGCGCCGATGACGCCGCCACACATGCGCACAACGCAGAGGCCAACCGCAGCGCCATGCATGCGTCGCACACAGACACAGGGACACAACCAAGCAGCACACACATCAGCCCCACCCCGAACGCACATGACACGTGACAGGCCTGCCACAGACATGTCCCCAACGCCCAATTCACGGACAACACCCAACGCCACACAACCGACGCACACATGTCAGTGAAGTCACGCAACAGCAGGACACACCCCAGTGTAACAAACATGGCATAGCACACAGCGGCGGCAACACCAACTAGGAGAAGCAGGGCCCCTTCGGGAAGAGGGACGCCAGTACTACACTGAAAAACCCATACCACCCTGCACATATGAACAAGACACATGAAACGGAACACCAAAGAGCCCGGGGACCGACAACAGGTGGCCCAAGAATAACATCCACACACAAGGCCCAACGCAGAGCGGAAAGGCAGCCTGCCGCCCACACAAGGGAGAGCAGACAGCACTGAATGACCTTCCATTCCAACACCGAAACCACGGCCCTACGACAGAAGCCGGTGAATACAGCCATTGTCCAAGAATAGACCAACACAGGCATGCCGAGGAGACCGACCACAGGGCAGATAGCGCATATCACAGAAGCACACAACGGACGGGGAAGAAAGAAGAAAACACTCCCCCATGTCGGCCACATGCAAGTTAATTGGAAGGAGTCACACAGCACTGACCTTGAACTGTCTGAGAAGCATGTGGGAAGAGGGCCCGTGTCCTCCAAACAAGCCAACAGAACACAAGTCCTGTCTCCCTACGACTACACAGAGCTCACAGCAACCCCGGAGCGTGCACATTGCAGACTGCACACACAGCCGGAGCACGCCACCTCAACGAACCGCTGCGAAATGGCAACCGCAACACACCTACCAAACTACGCCGAACAGCTCAAGCTGTACAAAACCAACACGATACATACATTGGGATGCGATCTCCTGTCCCTGCTGAACGTAAGTTACCGACTGACTTACCGCATCACATTGTTCAGCTGCGTCATGCCCGTCTTCTACTGTCGGAGGTGTCCCTACCAGCATCCCGTCGAGATATGCCTCTCCAACCCGGCATGTCTGAAGGCGGACCTGCTACCACTACTCCTCCCTCTGGACGCACACGACAGGGCCTGCTCTGCCTATGGGGGCATGGCGTATGTGGCCAACATCGCACCCGCACTGAAATGGAACCACTGTGCCTCCACACGACGGATCATCGAGAACAGCTACATCGAATGTCACCCAGCATGCCCCATCATGGTCCTCCAAGGGACAACCTACGAACAACACCTTGACAGCCACCATCCGCTTCATTGGCTGGCAAACATGTACACCACCAATGACATGGAAGCCCTGCTGGACGGCATCGCATACCTGACAACCTGTAAATACGTCGGACCACAACGCAGGTTCCCCGAGTGACCTATGAAGTCCAACCCCGCACCCATGCTCAGCTTCCGCACGGACTGGCCAGTCACCACCACAACAGCCATACCAAACGACCGGCAACTGTAACCACACCATCAACGACATCGCCATGACATCGGATATGACCGGGACATGCACACTGTTCCCCATCACATCCAGGAACACCACATGCATCGTGGGAGGCAGTGGCATGGGCTCTGTGTATCGCACCCACATGGACGGAACTGCACGAACAACCAGGACACGACATGGATCCAGCGCACATGGACACACACACCGCTCAGTGGACATGAATAGGTCGCCTGGAGTCTGTGGGTGCTGCACCCCTCCCACCCCCGCCCCGGGAATCCCATACCAGGACCTTTGCATGGACGACAAGTGCATACAACAACAACACGACCCCAGTGACTGTGACATGTCCAGTAACCACCACAGTGCAACAACAAGTGGCACGCCGCTGCATGCACGCAAGCACATGCCCTGATGTCATCTCACATGCACGCGTGCATGAGGAACAACCGCAGCAAACCTGTCACATGGAACTGAGATGGACTGTGCCCATGATGCCGAGCGGTCTGGTAGGCTACATGTATACCGTCTGTGTCAAAGTCCGCAGCTCCGCAGCTATACGTAAATGTACATTAGCACAGCCTTGGCCAAGCAGATGTAACCCCACACCCTATCCCATTTGTAATCATGCTCAGTATATCCTCAACATGTATCCCGCTGCCAGTAGTGTCCACTATACTGCATCACAGAGGACAGAAGACTCAATATAATGTTTGAAACCAAAACTGTCTCCGCTGACTCATTTCACTAGTACGAATGAGAGAGGATGAGAGTATGTGAAGTACACGGCAGTCGTGACATGACCATGTAGTCCACTGGTATTGGATGTCAACGCAAATGAGTAGCACTACTGTGGAAGACACACATGTGTCGTGTGAAGTCGTATGGACGCAGTGCTCAGGTGGGTGGGTGCGACGGGTAGATGCGCACATGCCAAGTTGGAGCACGCCGTGTTGGGAGGGGTCATGAACAGTACACCACCGCTTCCCTGGGCATTGTGAGAGGACACCTGTCGGGGGAGTGAACACGTGTGTGCACAGCAGCCGGGCACACGTACAAAGCGGTACCAGGCGCACCTCAGCCCACCCTCTGTGGACAAGCTGGATCCTGTTGTGCGCCCGCCATGCCCCTTGACAAGGCACACACAGCCCCAGTCGACCAGGTGTAACCCCAACATAGTCAATCCGCACAGGCGATACAGGGCACGGGATGGCAGTGGAGCATGGTGTGTGTGAGGTCTCCTCGCGCTCCTCCTGGTCATATCACGCAGGCAATAGAACCTCAACGTCTAGCATGGCACAAGTCAGATGGAAGTGTAGGGGGACGCACCACAGCACGAGCAGCACTGACGTCACGGGAGGTGGCTCGCACCATCCCATCCATTGCCCATCATACCAACCACGACACATGCCATTGCGACTAAGTGCAAGCGCGTGCGCCACCACCCCCGAGCCCTCCCCAGAGAGGCCAAAGAGTGAATGTGTGGGCCAACAGCCACAGACGGACGCGGCCTGGCCGCAAGGGCAGCCACAGCCACTGGGTGTCGCAGGTGGCGGATCCGGAAGGCGAAGACTGTGATGCATAGTCCATGCAGGCCGGGTCTCCATTTGGGGCACCACGCAGGTGGACGGCGTCCCGCCACACATCATACCCTGAGACAGCCCACTCGTGCAACTGGACCCACACATACACTCCTTGCCCTCTCTGGTGCGAGCATGGGGCTGCCTGTGCAAGCGCTAGCCTCGCAGGTGAGCATGCATATTGGGGGGCGAGGGGAGGACATGAGGGCTGGGGCGAAGATGACTGTATCACTGTCAGTTAGTACAAGGGATGACCCAGATGTGGAAAGGAAGAGACGTGTCCCGTGTGTACTGCAACTAGTCGCCAATCCAACTACCCCCCATGTCCGGAATGTAAGCCCGCACCGAGGCCCGCCCATCCGCCACATCGAACATACCACCAGCACGACAACCTTCCCATTCGAAACACTGACTGGGGGTGGCGACCAGTGAACAATCATGTGTAGCCTACCCACGCGTACATGTGGGCCCTCCATGATCCATGTCACCTGCGGCAAAGACATGACATGCGCAATGAGGGAAGTGAGGAGAGCTGTCCGCCCCACGCGCAGAAGGTGCATCAGCTCCACAGACCCAGCAGCGAGTCCAGCAGGGGTCACATGTGCAGGGGCAGCTGTGCCTGGTGTGAAGGCACATGCATATAGACAGCACATCGACCAATGTGTAGTCTGCTCACATCCACAGTCCATCATCATGCGGACATAGGAATTGAACACAGGGCAACACATCTTAGTTGGTGCACCCACCGTGACCAACAATGCGCAATCATCGACGTACCCGCCCTGTGCATGGCCCCCACCCAACGGAGGCACATCCAGTGCCACCATCCCACACACACAAGCCTTCCACGGAACATGCTGTGTCCAATGGTCAGTACAGAGTCAGCGCCCATCTGGTGGATCCTGAACAGGAGACACATGCACACACATGCCAGCTCCCACTATGTACGTCTGCCACCTGGCACGTGCAATGTAACCTCTCACCTGGGACGTGTGACTGCAAGCACACAGCCGTCTTGGCATGGGGCTGTCAATGTGGACACCAGTCAATGTTTCGGGAGCTGTGATCCGTACAGTGCTGTACATAGGGTGCAGTGCTGACACCTACTACTGTCTCATATCCCCTCGTGCCACAGGTCCCACTTGTATTGGCCGCTCAGCCCGTGCCCACATCGTCGTCGTCGTGTGCCATACTCATCCAGCCTCGGAAGCAGTTCCATGCTCAGCAGACACTCATGTTGCCGTGGCGTTGCCGCTTGACGAATATGCAGTCAGTCCCCATCAGCACGCCCCGCAAGTCATTGGGGCCTAGATCCCCATGTGCATGCACATGGCAGTGGTATGTCTCACTTGCCATTGCCATTGTTGGGAGACCTGTGTAAGTGTATTGTGGCCGTGCCGTCCCAGCTTGACAGCTGGGCTGTGGCTCATGTGCTTGCTCAGTCATGTCAGTGATGTGTATGCGAAATTGCTATGTGCCGTGTTGCTTTGACATGTGTCCTCTGCCATTTAACCCAGGCGGAGACCGAACATTGACCGCCCATACCAATTGCTGGCGGACATGGACGATACAGAGGTAATCAGGAAGTTTCGGCTGGACAGGCCAACTCTGCATCGACTGTGTGCCATGTTAGAGCCCCATCTCCGTCCCCGCAGGGTGTATCCGACTGCTGTCACCCCCACGGCTAAGGTGATGGCCGCCATGCATTTCTTCGCCACTGGGTCATTCCAGCACACAGTGGGCAGTGGAGGAGGGATGTCCCAGCCCATGTTCAGCAAGGTGCTGAGGGATGTACTGGCAGCCATGATGCTGTACCGAAACAGGTACATCAGATTCCCCAGGGCTCGTGAATTGGCGGCAGTGAAGGGTGCATTCTATGCCCTTGGCAGAATCCCACACGTCGTGGGAGCCATTGACTGCACACATGTTGGCCTTGTTCCACCACAGGCCACTGAGCACCTGTACCGCAACAGGAAGCACACGCACTCCCTGAATGTGCAAGTGGTGTGCCTTGCGGACATGGTGATCACCCACGTGTGTGCCAAGTTTCCAGGCTCGGCACATGACGCACACATAATGCGCAACAGCATCTTGCCACGACTGATGGCCAATCTGCAACAGGATCGTGGCTGTATTGTCGGTGAGTATGTGGAGTGGTGTAGCGTGCTGGTTGTGCGATGCTGTCCCCTGTCCAGTTGGAATAGCAACGGTTCTCTGTGTCCCTCACACCCAGGTGACTCTGCGTATCCGAATGGGGCATGGCTGCTCAGTCCATTGAGGAATCCTCGCACCCCAGCAGACGATCGATACAATGAGGCACATGGCAGGACCAGACGTGTGGTCGAGCGTACCTTTGGCCTCCTCAAGTCCAGGTTCAGGTGCCTGGACCGCACCGGGGGTGCACTGGCGTACTCCCCACAGAAGGTGTGCCAGATAGTGGTGGCGTGCTGCATGCTGCACAATCTAGCCATTCGGAAGCAGATCCCCCTCATTGTGGATGACGGAGATCAACCAGGGCCCCAGCCCGCAGACCAGGAAAGCTCGAGTGAGGTGGACAGCGGAGAGGAGGAAGCTGGGAATGTGCGCCAGCAGCTCATCGCCCGCTACTTCACTTGACGGTGAGTGTCCATGTACGACGGATGATGTGTCTGTATCTGTGCAGGTGTGTGTGTGCTGTGTCAGGGTGGCCGTATGTTCACTGCTTGCAGTGTGTCAACGCTCCATGGCCAGGGTAGTATGCCACTGTTGGTGACTGTGGCATTGTGCCCTATTGCTCTGTGCGATGTGTGTACATTGCTTGTAGTTGTTGACATGTACTGTGTGATGGGTGTGTGACACACTCATTGAATGTGCTCCTGTTCTGTCTCCCACCCCTAGGTCCCTACAGGCCCTCCGGATTCCATTGCCATGCCACGCATCAGGTGCCTTTCCGCCCAAGGTGGCCGTTGTATTCCGTACAAATAAAACACAGGGCACAAACAGCAGTTAGTGAAAAAGGTGCATTTATTACAAACTGTGACATGTGATTGTGTGTAAGGTGATGACAAAAGTGGTGCGTGCAGTGACAATGAGCTGTCGGTCATGGCTGCGTGATGATCAGGGTGTACCCACTGGTTCTATGTCCATAGTCCAACACACACATGCCATCCAGATGGCTGTGTGGAGTGGGATCGTAGAGCAAGTCAATGCAGTGGCTGGTCAAGGAAGGCTGGCGGTAGGCTGGCTGGCTGCCTCACTTGCGACTGGAGCGTGCGAAGTCCTCCCGGGAGATCTGTTTCCTCTTCGGACGGCCCCTTCCACGTTTGGGAGGGGGTGTGTGGTGGCGACCTGCTGGTGGTGGGTGAGGTGTGCTCACTGGCTGTGGACGCAGGGGAAGTGGACACTGCTGGCCGACCCTGCGCCCTAGCAGGTGGTGGCGGAGGTGGTGTTGCTGGCCTTGCCTGTGACCCCACCGCCACCACCAGCTGGCCCATGAGGTCCACGAGTTGGTCCATACGGGACACGAATTGGCCCATATGGGCGTCCATGGACCTCAGCACCCCCAGCACCTCCCGCGTGTCAGTAGCAGACCTGGCCCATTGTCCTTGGGCCTCTTCATAGGCCCCAAGGACTCTGGCCATTTGAGGCAGGGCATGGCTCCCAGGGGAGGCTGGCGTTTCCCTGACCCTGCTCCTCCTACCAGTCCTGCTGCCACCGGCCTGCCCACTAGCCACATTGCACACCACGGTCCTCGCTGTGGCTCCCAGGGTGGATCCAGTCGGCCGGGCCACCACCTGCGCTGGGGCTGGTGCCAGCGAAGACGTGGTGGTGGTGGAGGCGGTGGTGGTCGGTGCGGCGATGGTGGCGGTTGCGGCAGTGGTAGTGGCCGCAATGACCGTGGGTGTGGCCGCAACGACAGTGGCAGCAGGGGACTGGGACTGTTCAGCATCCCTGGATGATGGGTTGGTGGGTAGGAGGGGTCCTGGGGAGCGGCTGGGCCCTGCCACGCCAGATGGGCCAGCTTGGTGGTCCGTGTCCGAAGAGGAGGACAGATCCTCCAGATCCGTGTGTCCTCGTTGGGGGCTTGTGGGCTGGCTGTGCTGGCTGCTGTCTCCATCCCCAGCATCCAGCAGTTCGTCACCTGTGGAGAGAATGAGATTTGTTTTTGTGTTGCACCTGGCGAAGTATGTATTAGTCGTCTGACATTGGCAGTTCGTGCAATCTCGTACATGGGTTTCCCGGAGGCGAGTGTGTGGCTGTGGCATCTGTAGTTGTGTGTGCTAGGCAATGGGACTGTGTGCTGTGCACATGTGGCATGGGACGGATTGGCCATGCCGATGGGTGTGTTGCTGTGCCCCTACTCATTGTGACTCTGGTGTATGCGGGCTCCTGGCCCATCCTGGGTCTGGTTTGTACTTTGCTTTTGGAGTTCATATGGAACGCTTAGGAACGCATATGGCAACATGGGGGCCATGCCCCAGATTCGCATTTGGGAGGGAATATGCTTTTGGGGTTCAAATGGAACGCTTAGGAACGCATATGGCAACATGGGGGCCATGCCCCAGATTCGCATTTGGGAGGGAATATGCTTTTGGGGTTCAAATGGAACGCTTAGGAACGCATATGGCAACATGGGGGCCATGCCCCAGATTCGCATTTGGGAGGGAATATGCTTTTGGGGTTCAAATGGAACGCTTAGGAACGCATATGGCAACATGGGGGCCATGCCCCAGATTCGCATTTGGGAGGGAATATGCTTTTGGGGTTCAAATGGAACGCTTAGGAACGCATATGGCAACATGGGGGCCATGCCCCAGATTCGCATTTGGGAGGGAATATGCTTTTGGGGTTCAAATGGAACGCTTAGGAACGCATATGGCAACATGGGGGCCATGCCCCAGATTCGCATTTGGGAGGGAATATGCTTTTGGGGTTCAAATGGAACGCTTAGGAACGCATATGGCAACATGGGGGCCATGCCCCAGATTCTCATTTGGGAGGGTATATGCTTTTGGGGTACATGCTGTGAGCCATGGGTGCCGAACGTGACATGTGTTGTGGCAGCATGACAGTGCATGGTTTGAGGTGTGTGCATGCTTGACATGGCCTGCATATTTGCTGTCTGTTGTGATTACTGGACATGGCATTGGACGCATCGTTATGAGTGAGTGATGGTTGTGTGCCACCCGACGTATTGCAGTTGTCCCATCTCCTTGGTGTGCGTGCTGCCCTGTGCCATGTGCATCACTGCAGTGCTCGGGGGTGTGGCCCATGTTGTGTGTTGTTGCTCACAGTGTGTCGTGCGCTTCATTGACTTCTGGCACATGGTTGGTCATGGGCATGTATCTCAGCGTGACTGCTGTATGTGTGGCAGCTGTGCGGATGACATGCCTTTCATGAGACTGGGGCTGACGGATGGGATGGATGGTATGTTGTTTGTGCATGGTGTGTCTGTGTGTTTGATGGGTTCAGTGGTGTTCGTGTGCATTTATGTTGTTCCGCTCTGTTGCGTCTAGTGTTGTTTGTCTTACATAGGCGTAGTTGTGGGGTGTGTGGTTGACAGGCAGTAGGGGCTACATGGACAGGACTTCAATGGTGTTTCGGTTGTGTGTGATGAGTTGCACAGTGGCTGCCATGTGGGACTATATTCAGTGTGGCTTGTGCATGCAGACGTGGCTCCTTGGGTGTTGCTATGTCTGTGATGGGTCATGTGGGGTGTGAGTCTGTTGTTCATGTCCGTGTGCACATTGTTCACTTGTTCGTGACGGTGGGCGGTGCTGCGTGTTCGTCTGCTACGTGACATGTCCCATGTGTTGGTCGTGTTATGGTCCTCATGCCTCCAGTAATCCAGCCCTGTCCAGTTTCCCACCTGCAAGTTGTTCGTGCGTGCACTGTACTGGATGCCACATGGCTCTAAGCGGGGGTGCTACATGTTGCAGGTCTGTGGGGGTGGGGGGTGTTGTGGGTCGTGGGGGTGGCTGGACACCCACTGACACCGATTGCTGTGGACCGTGATGTCTGCCTTTCGGCTGTCGTTGTGCACTGCGGTGGCTGACACGTGGCTGTGGGGGATGCTCCTCCTTGCTGTGCTGTGGGACTGGGGCCTGGTGTGTGTTGTACTTGGGCTGTCCACCGTCCCACACACTGCACTTTGTGTTCCTGCCACTTACCTGTTACTTGTCGGTTAGTGCAGCTGTGGCGGACACATGGGTGTGGTGGGTGCTCGTTGTGGCGCTTCTGGCATATTTGGGGACCTGTTGGTGGTTACGTGGCTGGCTGAGTGTACACATGTCCCCACGCATCTTACAGTTGTTCGGTTTGGGCTGTGTGTGGTAGTGTCTGTTGCATGTGTGTGTGATGTGTTGTGTATTGTGTGCTGGACATGGGGGTGTTTGTCCCTGGGAGCTGTGGCATGGTAGTTGCGCATGTGAGTACATAGCGGTGTGCTGGTATACATTAGTTTGTACTTACCAGCCTCCACTCCCCTGCTAATCCGGCGAGGATCTCCGGATGGATTACGACTCGCACCTTCTCCTCCCACGCTTTGAAGGTCTTAAAGAGCGCGGGATTCCCTCCGCCAGTGACGGCAGCCAGCTCTCTGTTTTTGCCCTCCTTCTTCTTGACCAGGCTCTTGACGTCATTCCAACGTTTGTTAATCTCGACTCTGTTTCTGGGCAGGGTCCCGACTGCATTGACCTGGTCTACGATCCGGTTCCACATTCTGTTTCTGGTGGCTAGTGGTGTGTGCTGGACCATGTTCCCATAGATTTGTGGGTACACCTTGATGATCTCGTCGACCATGACCGTCAGCTCCATGGGCGTGAACTTGGGCATCCTTTGTGGTGCCATGGTGTTTGTGGTGCTGGTGCGGTGTGTGTTGTGTAATGTGCAGGGGGTTTGTGGTGCCAGGGTGTGGTGGTGGTGCCGGTGTTTGGTGGTGGTGGTGGTGGTGGTGGTGTTTGGTGGTGGTGGTGGTGGTGGTGGTGGTTGTGATGTGTGCGTTTCTGTGGTGTGCTGCTGTCCTTGCTGTGTCACTGTGTCCTCTCCTCTCCTCTCTGGTTTGCAATGTAGCAAGGGGTTGTGGTCTGTGGGAGTGCTGCTTTTGTACTCACCTATGTGGGTGTGTCCTCATGGTCTGTTGTTTTCAGGTGTGTTGTGTCTGGGGTTCTGGCCTTTGTATTTTTTGTTTGTCCGGGGGGTGTTTTCGGGATGTGTACTGTGCTTGTGTATTTGTGCGTGCCTTGCTGTGTGGACTTGTTGGCCATGTTGTGTGCTATTGGTTTTGTGTGCGGATGGTTTCTGTGCAGGTACGTTGGCGCCATGGCTTCTGCCGTGTCGATTCTCATCGGCGTTGTTTGCGCTGGCGGGCGGTATATTTGTGGTTTTTCCGCGCTCATGGCGGTGCGATCGTAATTTCACGTGCGGTGTGTCGGCCGTGTGGGCGGGCGGTTTTGTGTTGTCGTGCGTGTTTCCGTCCGTGGCGGGCGGTTTGACTCAGACTCGGACGATGGCGGGCGGTATTTTGTGTGATTTTTCCGCCGATGGCGGTTTTCGGTTTGTGTAATCGTAATGGCGTGGTCGGTGTTCAGACGGTGTGTGCGGGCGGATTTTTGCCGCTTCCATGCCTGGCGGATTTATTTACGCCGGGTATCGTAATGTGCCCCATAGTTGTTAAAAATATCGAAGTACAAAATATCGTTTTTTAAATGTATAAAAAATAATGTAAAATAAATTAAATAATACATAGAACTTAAAAAAATATTTAAAGTTATTAGAAAATGTTAACAATTATAAGTAATAAATTCAATGTAAAAATAAATTAAACATACATATATAAAATGTAATATATATATTTACTTAATAATAATTAAGAAATTAATATTTTAATAAATTATAAAATGTTAGAAATATATTAAAAATTATAAATACATATATGTATATACATACACCTGTAACATAAAAATAAAAATAAAAATATATATATTATAAATTAAAATAATAAAATATGTATTATTTTTTAAAATTACATTTTACACTACATTGAGTTCAACAGTAGGGAAAGTGTTGGATAGCGGAGGTGAATAAATTACTATTCCCACTCCAGAAAGTGCAACAGTAGGGAAAGTGTTGGATAGCGGGGTGGAATAATTTACTATTGCCACTCCAGCGAGTGCAACAGTAGGGAAAGTGTTGGATAACGGAGGAGTAAAAATTACTGTTCCCACTCCAGTGAGTGCAACAGTAGGGAAAGTGTTGGATAGCGGAGAGGAATAATTTACTATTCCCACTCCAACGAATGCAACAGTAGGGAAAGTGTTGGATAGCGGAGGGGAATAATTTACCATTCCCACTCCAATGAGTGCACCATTAGGGAAAGTGTTGGATAGCGAAGGGGAAAAAATTACTATTCCCACTCCAGCAAGTGCAACAGTAAGGAAAGTGTTGGATAGCGTAGGGGTAAAAAATTACTATTCCCACTCCAATGGGTGCAACAGTAGGGAAAGTGTTGGATAGCGTAGGGGATAAAATTACTATTCCCACTCCAGGGAGTGCACCAGTAGGGAAAGTGTTGGATAGCGGAGGGGTAAAAATTACTATTCCTACTCCAGCGAGTGCAACAGTAGGGAAAGTGTTTGATTGCGTAGGGGTAAAAATTGCTATTCCCACTCCAGCAAGTGCAGCAGTAGGGAAAGTGTAGGATAGCGGAGGGGAATAATTTACTATTCCCACTCCAATTAATGCAACAGTAGGGAAAGTGTTGGATAGCGGAAGAGAATAATTTACTATTCCCACTCCAATGAGTGCAACAGTAGGGAAAGTGTTGGATAGCGGAGGAGAAAAAATTACTATTCCCACTCCAGCGAGTGCAACAGGAGGGAAAGTGTTGGATAGAGTAGGGGTAAAAATTACTATTCCACTCCAGCGAGTGCAACAGTAGGGAAAGTGTTGGATAGCGGAGGGGAATAATTTACTATTCCCACTCCAATGAGTGCAACAGTAAGGAAAGTGTTGGATAGCGAAGGGGAAAAAATTACTATTCCCACTCCAGCGAGTGCAACAGTAGGGAAAGTGTTGGATAGCTGAGACATAAAAATTACTATTCCCACTCCAGCGAGTGCAACAGTAGGGAAAGTGTTGGATAGCGTAGGGGTAAAAATTACTATTCCCACTCCAGTGAATGCAACAGTAGGGAAAGTGTTGGATAGCGGAGGGGTAAAAATTACTACTCCCACTCCAAGGAGTGCAACAGTAAGGAAAGTGTTGGATAGCGTAGGGGTAAAAATTACTATTCCCACTCCAGCAAGTGCAACAGTAGGGAAAGTGTTGGATAGCGGAGGGGAATAATTTACTATTCACACTCCAATGAGTGCAACAGTAGGGAAAGTGTTGGATAGTGTAGTGGATAAAATTACTATTCCCACTCCAGGGAGTGCAACAGTAGGGAAAGTGTTGGATAGCTGAGTGGTAAAAATTACTATTCCCACTCCAACGAATACAACGTTAGAGAAAGTGTTGGATAGCAAAGGGGAAAAAATTACTATTCCCACTCCAGCGAGTGCAACAGTAAGATAAGTGTTGGATAGCGTAGGGTTAAAAATTACTATTCCCACTCCAATGAGTGCAACAGTAGGGAAAGTGTTGGATAGCGTAGGGGATAAAGTTACTATTCCCACTCCAGGGAGTGCACCAGTAGGGAAAGTGTTGGATAGCGGAGAGGAATAATTTACTATTCCCACTCCAACGAATGCAACAGTAGGGAAAGTGTTGGATAGCAGAGGGGAATAATTTACTATTCCCACTCCAATGAGTGCAACAGTAGGGAAAGTGTTGGATAGCGAAGGGGAAAAAATTACTATTCCCACTCCAGCGAGTGCAACAGTAAGGAAAGTGTTGGATAGCGTAGGGGTAAAAAATTACTATTCCCACTCCAATGGGTGCAACAGTAGGGAAAGTGTTGGATAGCGTAGGGGATAAAATTACTATTCCCACTCCAAGGCGTGCACCAGTAGGGAAAGTGTTGGATAGCAGAGGGGTAAAAATTACTATTCCTACTCCAGCGAGTGCAACAGTAGAGAAAGTGTTTGATTGCGTAGGGGTAAAAATTGCTATTCCCACTCCAGCGAGTGCAGCAGTAGGGAAAGTGTTGGATAGCGGAGGGGAATAATTTACTATTCCCACTCCAATTAATGCAACAGTAGGGAAAGTGTTGGATAGTGGAGGAGAATAATTTACTATTCCCACTCCAATGAGTGCAACAGTAGGGAAAGTGTTGGATAGCGGAGGAGAAAAAATTACTATTCCCACTCCAGCGAGTGCAACAGGAGGGAAAGTGTTGGATAGCGTAGGGGTACAAATTACTATTCCCACTCCAGCGAGTGCAACAGTAGGGAAAGTGTTGGTTAGCGTAGGGGAATAATTTACTATTCCCACTCCAATGAGTGCAACAGTAAGGAAAGTGTTGGATAGCGAAGGGGAAAAAATTACTATTCCCACTCCAGCGAGTGCAACAGTAGGGAAAGTGCTGGATAGCTGAGACATAAAAATTACTATTCCCACTCCAGCGAGTGCAACAGTAGGGAAAGTGTTGGATAGCGTAGGGGTAAACATTACTATTTCCACTCCAGTGAATGCAACAGTACGGAAAGTGTTGGATAGCGGAGGGGTAAAAATTACTACTCCCACTCCAAGGAGTGCAACAGTAAGGAAAGTGTTGGATAGCATAGGGGTAAAAATTACTATTCCCACTCCAGTAAGTGCAACAGTAGGGAAAGTGTTGGATAGCGGAGGGGAATAATTTACTATTCACACTCCAATGAGTGCAACAGTAGGGAAAGTGTTTGATAGTGTAGTGGATAAAATTACTATTCCCACTCCAGGGAGTGCAACAGTAGGGAAAGTGTTGGATAGCTGAGTGGTAAAAATTACAATTCCCACTCCAACGAATACAACGTTAGAGAAAGTGTTGGATAGCAAAGGGGAAAAATGACTATTCTTACTCCAGCGAGTGCAACAGTAAGGAAAGTGTTGGATAGTTTAGGGGTAAAAATTACTATTCCCACTCCAATGAGTGCAACAGTAGGGAAAGTGTTGGATATCGTAGGGGATAAAGTTACTATTCCCACTCCAGGGAGTGCACCAGTAGGGAAAGTGTTGGATAGCGGAGGGGTAAAAATTACTACTCCCACTCCAAGGAGTGCAACAGTAAGGAAAGTGTTGGATAGCATAGGGGTAAAAATTACTATTCCCACTCCAGTAAGTGCAACAGTAGGGAAAGTGTTGGATAGCGGAGGGGAATAATTTACTATTCACACTCCAATGAGTGCAACAGTAGGGAAAGTGTTTGATAGTGTAGTGGATAAAATTACTATTCCCACTCCAGGGAGTGCAACAGTAGGGAAAGTGTTGGATAGCTGAGTGGTAAAAATTACAATTCCCACTCCAACGAATACAACGTTAGAGAAAGTGTTGGATAGCAAAGGGGAAAAAATGACTATTCTTACTCCAGCGAGTGCAACAGTAAGGAAAGTGTTGGATAGTTTAGGGGTAAAAATTACTATTCCCACTCCAATGAGTGCAACAGTAGGGAAAGTGTTGGATATCGTAGGGGATAAAGTTACTATTCCCACTCCAGGGAGTGCACCAGTAGGGAAAGTGTTGGATAGCGGAGGGGTAAAAATTACTATTCCCACTCCAGCGAGTGCAACAGTAGAGAAAGTGTTGGATTGCGTAGGGGTAAAAATTACTATTCCCACTCCAGCGATTGCAACAGTAGGGAAAGTGTTGGTTAGCGGAGGGGAATAATTTACTATTCCCACTCCAATGAATGCAACAGTAGGGAAAGTGTTGGATAGCGGAGGAGAATAATTTACTATTCCCACTCCAATGAGTACAACAGTAGGGAAAGTGTTGGATAGTGGAGGAGAAAAAATTACTATTCCCACTCCAGCGAGTGCAACAAGAGGGAAAGTGTTGGATAGCGTAGGGGTAAAAATTACTATTCCCTCTCCAGCGAGTGCAACAGTAGGGAAAGTGTTGGATAGCGGAGGGGAATAATTTACTATTCCCACTCCAATCAGTGCAATATTAGGGAAAGTGTTGGATAGCAAAGGGGAAAAAAATACTATTCCCACTCCAGCGAGTGCAACAGTAGGGAAAGTGTTCGATACCGAAGACATAAAAATTACAATTCCCACTCCAGCGAGTGCAACAGTAGGGAAAGTGTTGGATAGCGTAGGTGTAAAAATTACTGTTCCCACTCCAGCGAATGCAACAGTAGGGAAAGTGTTCGATACCGAAGACATAAAAATTACAATTCCCACTCCAGCGAGTGCAACAGTATGGAAAGTATTGGATAGCGTAGTGGATAAAATTACTATTCC
Source organism: Calotriton arnoldi (assembly GCA_963921515.1). Lineage (NCBI taxonomy): Eukaryota > Metazoa > Chordata > Amphibia > Caudata > Salamandridae > Calotriton > Calotriton arnoldi. Next base: position 2,690,809 of record CAWUFW010000901.1, read on the forward strand.
AACTCCAGGGAGTGCAACAGTAGGGAAAGTGTTGGATAGCGGAGTGGTAAATATTGCTTTTCCCACTCCAATGAATACAACGTTAGAGAAAGTGTTGGATAGCTTAGGGGTAAAAATTACTATTCCCACTCCAGGGAGTGCAACAGTAGGGAAAGTGTTGGCTAGCGGAGGGGAATAAATTACTATTCCCACTCTAATGAGTGCAACAGTAGGGAAAGTGTTGGATAGCGGAGGGGATAAAACAAAACATTACGGCTATTGAACCTAAATCCTCAAACAAAATAAAAACAAAACAATTACTGACAATATTTATCAATAAATAAATATGAATGATCAACTAATGATAAATTTATTTAAAGTATATTACTTTCAACACTCTACCCCAATAAACAAAAAAACAAACACCTAAAAATATTTACACAATTTCCATAACTAATTTTACATTAATAAATTAATTACAATTAACAACAAATCATTAATTAATTTTAAAAAAATTTCTTCCCAACATTTACAACTATAAACGCCACAACTCGCACATCAAAATTAATCCACAATTAGCATATTTAAAATTTAACTAATTAATTAGCAGTAATTAACAAATAATTAATTAATTATAAATATTTTACCTCCCACCATATTCCCCTATAAATGCCACCACCAATGTCATAAAACATGACACAATTAAAATAATTTATTAACAATTAATATTTATTTAATAACAATTAACAAGCAAAATAAAACCAATTAATAATAAATTAATTCACACAATTAACACTATAAAATAATATTAAGTAAATATTATATTATAAATATTAAAAAATGTATTAAAATTAAATTACTTCCCACCATACTTCCCTATTAACCCACAATGCACTCCTAAAAAATGACACAATTAACATAATTACCAATTAATTAAAAATAATTAACAACAAACTAATAAATAATTACTAATAAATTAATTACCACAATTACCAATATAAAATATTAAATACATAAATATAAATTAATTAAAAATAATAATTAATTAATTATAGTTAAACTACTTCCCACCCTACTCCCCTATCAACTCACAACCCGTGCCTAAGAAAATGACACAATTAACATAATTACCAACTAATTAATAATAATTAACAACCAATTAATAAATAATTAATAATAAATTAATTCCCACAATTAACAATATAAAATGTTAAATACATAAATATTAGTTAATAAAAAATATTAATAAATTAATTATTATTAAATTACTTCCCACCCTATTCCCCTATAAACCCACAACCCGCTTCGGAACTAAAACGCAAAATTTACTTAAAATAAAATTAATAACTCATAAAGATTTAACACATATATATTAAAAAACAAATGCAATACTTAGACAAAAAAATAGAATACACACATTTAAAATACAGACTAAAATACATAACAGTAACTAAAACGATATTTTTAACAACTATATTTTTGTAAACGATATTAATGACTTCGATATTGTTAAAAACGATATTACTTACCTTGAACTCGATATTCTTGACCACGATATTCTGACAGTCGATATTTTTGTATCACGATATTCTGCACTCGATATTAGTGCAAGTCGACATAAAAAACTTGATATTTAGACTGTTTACCATGCAAATCAGTCTTGACCCTGTGCCTCATGGGAACAGTCCAGCCCGAACTGCCAAGCCATGTCTTCCCTGGACCGGAAACAAGCAGATCTGTGACTGGGGGTGAGTGTCTGAAAAGTTTCAGTGCTCCGTCCATCATCTCCTTGTGCTTGCTTTGTTCGCCCTAAGTTGGCAGGGTATGCCCAGACGTGGGTCCCTTGCTCACTTTGCCACTGGATCAAGCTAGCCTGGCTGATGAGGGCTGTTAGCCCGAAACCGGTCCCAGGATGCTTGTTTCCGGTCCAGGGAAGACATGGCTTGGCAGTTCGGGCTGGACTGTTCCCATGAGGCACAGGGTCAAGACTGATTTGCATATAGCTGTATCTGAACTGGGGTGGCAAAGTGAGCTAGAGAACGATGATGGATTCAACCCAGATCTGTGACTGGGGGTGAGTGTCTGAAAAGTTTCAGCGCTCCGTCCATCATCTCCTTGTGTTTGCTTTAATTTTTTCTTATCTTCCGGACTCATTTTTTCATGCCATATTTATGTATTATATGTCGGCTTGCCCGGGATGGTCATATTTGGTGGGACATTTTCGGGTCCATGCAGGGCATCATTTTCCTTTTAGACAAAGCTAACAGCGGTGTCACGGGACCTTCCAAGGGGTGCTGACAGCGAGTTGAATTGAGGTTACAGGGGAGCGGGAGTTGGGAGCGGTCGCTGGCCAATCACCTGTTCAGGCGCAATGGGCACCAAGCTGGCACTGCCCCTTGGGGGAAAGATGAAGGGCGTAGGGGTGCCCAAGGTAGGTATCCTAGTGGGCTGGTGGTCCCACTGCACAGGCGTACCCTGGTACGGGAGGTGATGTAGGAGGACGGGGTCATCCCTTTAAGGAGAAACCCAACCAGGTCCAAATTTTGAGTGGGCATGGGAGGTTCAGACTAAGGGACACTGGGACAAGTCATGATCTCCCTCGAAACAAAATCTTGTGGATGCATGGGAGCAAAGTTTTTAGATATGTTTTGGAAAATTACTATATTATTGTCTCTGTTAAATTTTGGCTGCTAATCGTTGTAAATAAAACTGTAAAGATGATGGGTTACTGTGCATTAATATTATGAAATGTGTTTTGAATTTTGTGTGTGAAATAAATACGGACGGGGGTTTACGACCGCCTAACCCTAAAAGAAATGTGGTTGTGTTTTGCCACTGACTTTGGCTGGGGGACAGCTGTGGGTCATGGAGGGGCATGGAAGGGTCAAAAATATCCTGGAGGCATCAGCGATATCTGGCCATATGTGGTTTCTATACCAGTTCTGTTTATCTTACACTTCCAACATTGAATTATATTCTTCTAAAAACGATAGATCAACAGGCACTGTAGCGTACGTATGCTACAACATTACAGTTGTTTGCACTAATACAGCAGTAGAACGCTGCATGATTTTCAAAGACGCAGATGACGTATTTATGCACTTTGATGTAGGTAAGGTTATCAAACAGTGAATACTCGACATTTTTTTTTATTTTGTCAGCTGTCAATGACTCATGTTGTTCTGGTCCACAACTTATACAGAGCGATAAGTACTTTAATGTTATTGATGTGCCACTTTCACAATGAAAATGGAGGAGACAACAGCCTATACTGCACTACCATTCATTACGTATCAAGTGCAAAAACACAACATCGTCTGCTATTGACTAAATGCACTTTCTTTCTCTTTTAATATTATATTGTACCCAACTTTAAAGCTCGTGTGCATGTGCAAGAAAATCATTAACTGTAGAAAAAGCACAAGCAAGAAAAACGTACACGAAAATCATAGCATTTTCAAAGGAAAGAATATATTTCTGAATTGCTACACAAAGAAAGTGCTTTAAAATCTGCCAAAAGACCTTGACTGCCAAGTGGTTGTAATTTACAGATACATATAATGCAATGTTTCTGAATAAAACGTGTCCTGCAGGATAGTGCCCTGCCAAATCTAGGGAGTCGATGCGTTGGATAAGATTTAAATTAGAAATAATTTAGGGAAACAAAGTTGAAAAGGCAATATGTTTCAGCTGCCTACAGTGGCCATTTCATCTAGGAGCATCTTGACTATAGCAATTCAATTATTTTCTTAATTATTTAACCATTCGTCATTGTTTTTCAATTGATTCATGAGAGGCTGACTACAGCCCTTTGACTCATTAATATGCTTGACAATCAGATTAGCAATCTCCCAGAAACCTCTCCGGACTCAGCCTGTCTGAGAGAACAGATCAGCGTACGTAAATGATTTGTAGCCCTTTCACTGTTGTCAGCACAGTGCCTGCTGTTCATAGTCTATTCCAGTTAATGGCTCTGACTGCAGATATGTGAGAATGATCAGGCAATGACACAAACAAGAGACTGCAATGTCCTTGGTCTCATTTAACAACTAGAAACAAAGCGGTTGGAATATAGCTGCGTTGTGAGATACAAACCAGTGATGGCAAAATTTGGCATATTGTTTATTATTGTAAATGGACAAATTCAATTTACAATTATAATGGAATGAAATCTTTCTTTTCAGAGGGGTTGCTTACATTTAGGTGTGATCTTGGACTGCAGAGTAGGTTGAACGAATAAATAAATAAGGAAATATGGTTAGATAGTGCTGAATCATTACTTAAATGCCATCTATTGAATAACAAGGAAGATCAAAATAATTTTAGGTTCCATTTTGGTACACACTTGAATATGAGATATTTAGAGAATAAGCAATGCCCTATTACTTACCAGTAATCTTCATTACTCCTGGTCCCGTTGTCCTCGTCCCCTTCATTATAACAAGTGAGATAATTCCATCTCACCAACAGAAAAAAGGAACAAAGTGATGCTGGTACTACCCCTCACCCTCCCTCTGGGAGTACATAACCGTACCCTTCCCAGCATTCCTCCTGAACCATCAAGCCCCAGATGACAGCCGGTAAGTCTGGGAGGGAGGGATGCCATGAAGGGGACGAGTACTACGGGACCAGGAGTAATGAAGATTACCAGTAAGTAATAGGACAATACCCCCAGGTTCCTCCTGTCCTCGTCCCCTGCATTATAACAAGTGAGAATACCCAAGCAGCAACCGGCCATCATCCCACAACAAACCACCAAGACCCAGAACCAACAGCAAACCCAGTGTTTTATTGAAAACAGTACAGGAAAACAAGGAAATCAGGAGCAAACAGCCTGAAAAACCCCCAAACCAAAATTAGCATCATCCCCCAGAACATTCTGAATGCGATAATGCCTCACAAAGGTATTAGAAGAAGCCCAGGTAGCAGCCCTACAGAACTCAGACAGGGACACCCCACGGACCTCAGCCCAAGAGGCCGCCATCCCACAAGTAGAACGCCCATGAATCCCAGCTGGAGGAGGGGAGCCAGAAAGGGAATAGGCCAACATGATAACCTGCTTCGACCAGCGACCAATGGAAGAAGAAGAAGCCCTGCTCGCACGAGAGGAAACTCTGAAAGACACAAAAAGGGAATCAGTCTTCCGAAAAGGACTGGTGTGGTCCAAATAGATCCGCAACGCCCGGCAAACATCCAGCAAAGGCCAAGGGAGATCACCATCCACCACCTGTCCAGAGCCGAAAGCAGGCAGCACCAGCTCCTGGGAGCGATGGAACTGAGAAGGAACTTTCGGACAAAGGAAGAATCCAATCGCAGGACCACCCCATCGTCAGAAAAGGACAAAAAAGGCTCACGAGCCATCATGGCCCCCAGTTCCCCAAGGCGCCTGGCCGACATAATGACCACCAAAAAGACAACCTTGAAAGTCACAAATTTCAAATCAACGTCCGACAAAGGCTCAAAAGGAGAAGCCACCAAAGCACGCAACACCAAAGGGAGGTCCCAAAGAGGAAAAGAAGGCCTCACCACAGGACGGGATAAGGAAAAACTGCACAGTAACCGAGCCACTAAGTCGTCAAAATCAGACAAATTCCCCCAAGGGGAACGGAAAACCCTGATAGCAGCCCACTGAGCACGTAAAGTGGAGACAGACAAACCTTTTTCAAACCCCTCCCAGAGAAACTGAAGGACTTCAGGCAGGGGACAAACCAGAGGAGACAATGCCAGAGCCAGACACCAACGCTGGAAATTACCCCAATGAGGACCGTAGAATTTGAGAGTAGAGGGCTTCCTGGACTGCTGAATGGTCACAGCTAAATGCTCGGGGAGACCCCGACTCCTCCACCCCTACCTCTCAATTTACAGACCGACAGACGAAGCCGCTGAAGGGACAACATCGGTGAGGACGGGAACAACCAAGGACCCTGATTAGCCAACAACCGCAGAGTGGGAAACCAAGACCTCCGGGGCCAGAAGGGCACCACCACCACCACCACCTCCCGATCCTCCAACATCAGACGAGACAGAAATCTGGGAATCAGCGCGAGAGGAGGAAAGGCATACATCAGGCGAGACGGCCAAGGGAGGGTCAAGGCATTCACTCCCCAAACCCCCTCCTGATGGACCCTCGAGCAGAATCGGGGAAGCTGAGCATTGTGTTGGGAAGCAAAAAGGTTGAGAAAAGGAAGACTAAACCTCTTGCACACCAGATGAGAGGCCACCGGAGTCAGAGACAACACCTGGGAGGCGGGCAAATAACAACTGAGGACATCCACCACCCAATTGTCCACCCCCAGGATATGAACAGCAGACAGAGACAACAGGTGCCCCTCTGCCCTACAAAACAACGGGATCACCACTGCATTCAGGGACCTGGACCGCACGCCCCCCTGATGATTCAGGTAGGACACCGTCACCATGTTGTCCGAACGAACCACCACATTGTAATCCAAATACTGATCCTGGAACCCCATGACAGCCCTGAACACGGCCGACAACTCTCGCCAATTCGAAGACCTTCTCCCTTCCAGAAGGGACCAACGACCCTGAAGGGATGCTGACCCCAACCTAGCCCCCCACCCCAATGCACTGTCATCCGTTGTAAGGACAACCGGAGGAGAGGGTTGCAGAGGCAGACCCCTGGCGAGATTGTCCAACACCATCCACCAGCGCAGGGCAGGGAGGACAGACAGAGAGACACTGGAATCAAGAGGGACAAATTGTGACAAAGGATCCCAACGGGACAACAGGTACAACCAAAGAGGCCTCAGATGAAACTGTGCCCCAGGCACAGTGAACACCATTGCAGCCATAAGCCCCAGAAGCCGCAACCAGAGACGGACCGGGAAGGAACACCCCTCCAGAAAACGACGAGCAAGGGAACACAAGGTCACCGATCGAGACACAGGAAGGAAAACCTGATTCAGATCGGTGCGGAAATGAGTCCCTATGAATGTCAAGGCCTGGGAAGGCACCAGCTGACACTTGAGGAGATTCAACAGAAACCCATGGTCCCTTAACGCCGAACACACCAATTCCTGATCCCTCAACAACAGGTCCCGGGAGGGAGCATGGAGCAGCCAGTCGTCCAGGTAAGGGTAAACCAGGACACCCTGAAGATGGAACGAGGCCACCAAATGAGCCACAACCTTGGCGAAAACCCTCGGAGCAGACCTCAGGCCAAAGGGCAGAACCTGAAACTGATAATGCCGACCCCATAGACAAAACCTTGGCGAAAACCCTCGGAGCAGACCTCAGGCCAAAGGGCAGAACCTGAAACTGATAATGCCGACCCCATAGACAAAACCTCAGGAACCTGCGAGAACTGGGGTGAACAGGGACATGATCATATGCGTCCTGGAGATCCAGGGTGCACATGAAATGACCCGGGAGAACCAGGGGAATCACCCGTTGGAGAGTCTCCATCTTGAAAAGCAGATGTAACGCAAATTTGTTCAGCACCTTCAAATCCAGGACAAGATGGAACCCCCCGTTACTTTGGCCACCAGGAAATTCAGGGAGTAAAACCCCTTCCTCCTCTCCAAAGGAGGAGTCTCCTGTACAGCCCCTTTGTCCAACAGAGCCTGAATCCCCAGACACATCTCAGAACTCTTGGTCAGACAAGATGGCCAAGGAGTCGGACGGACCCCAGCGTCCAGAGGAGGCTCCGAAAATTCGATGAGATAACCCAGTCTCACAATGTCCAGGACCCACACATCTAAACAGGATTGCACCTAAGCTGGGAGGAAGTACTGAAGCTGACCTCCGGCCAATAATCCAGCGTCGGCCGCCAGATAGTCAGGAACGAGGCTTCGCAGGAGGGGATTTGGCTTTCTTGTCCTGGCAACTACTAGAAGAAAAGTGTCCACGGCCACGAGAAAACTGTCTCCTAGAGGGGGGATGGAAGAAGGACTTGGGTTTGGAAGGAACCGCAAAGGAGGATGACTGCTTAAAAGAGGAGGAATTCTTCTTTTCCTTAAAAAGCCTGTGCAGTTTACCCTCCAACTCCTCACCAAACATCATAGTACCCTGAAAGGTCAACCAAAGGGCCGAGGACTTCTGGGCAGCATCTGTCTTTCAGAAGCAAATTGTGTTGGGCCACAACACAAGCCCCCCCAGAAAGGGCTGATGCTCTCACCATATCAAAAGAAACATCCGAGAGGAACTCTACCTGCCTCTCAATATGTTCCAGAAGTCCCGAGCAATCTGAAGAGTCATCCATAGACCCATAAAGAGCCTTGATATCCAAAATAAGTGACTGAGCAACATAAGTCCCATAAATGCCTGCCCTGTGAGACAGATGGGAACCAGAACAAACTTTCCAAAGAGAAACATCCACCTTCTTGTCCACGGGATTCCTGACCACCGCATCCTCAGCCAACGAAGTACGATCCACCAGACTCGCCACAAAAGAATCAATAGGAATGGAGTCAGGCTATTCTTTGGACATGTCCTGTAGAGGGTAGAGCTTAACCATGAACCTGGGCAGCATGATGCAATCAGGTTACCTCCACTCCCGTTTAAGAACCTCATGGATGTAGGGATGGACTGGAGCATCAACAGCCATAGTGCTCTGAAATTGGCGAAGCAACAAACCCCCAGAAGTACCAGGGGCATCGTCGCAAGGAAACCCCATATTGGACTTGACATGCTTCAGTAAGCTGGCAACATATCTTTATCAATGTACTTGCCCTTATGCTCCTCACCCTCCATCCAATCCTCCTCAGAGTTTGAGGAATGAGAAAGAGGAACAGGCACAGAGCTCTTGGACCGGGGATCACCACCCATCTCCTGTAAGGTTTCCTTTATCAAACGCGTAATCCTGGCATCCTCATTCTCCTTGTGCTGTTTGGAGCGTGCAGGGGAGGGCGAGGAAGAAGACTCAGACAAGGAAGAGGAGGAATATTCCACATGCCTGCTCTTCTTGGCATGTTTACCCATATCCACAGGCCCAGGAATAGTAGGAGAATGAAGAAGAAAATTCAGGAGACTGTCTGGTAAAACACATTGAGAAAGAACAATCCCAAAGTCATCACAGTCCCACAGCAATGTGAACAAAAGTACCAGTAAGGGACCAAAAACGACTATCAGCAAATGCCTGGACAGAGGAATCCCACAGGCAGCTGCCAAAGAAGTATATCAGGCTCCCAAATCGCAACAGCAGTCGAAAGGCAGACCCCCGAGCCCAGGAACCAATAGGTACACACGAGGCACATCAAAGAAAGCAAAAACCGCTATGCGGTACTTACGGCAGGCCGGCCTTTTCATTCCCCATCCAGCCGCCTGCCGCACAGCTCCTGAATGCCTGACTTCCTGCTTCTTCGCCACGGAAGTCAGGAAGCACTGCCCCGGAAGCCCCTCACAACCAGAGGGCAGCCAGGTCTAACTGCAACGAACTCCGGAAACGCCACGCCCCTGACGTGCCCGGCAACCCGGAAGGTGCGGCGCAGACCAGTCACCTGCAACAAAGAACCTGAACACCCTCAGTGGCTGCCAAAAGAAGATAGAAACCAAGCTGTCAAAGCGCAGTATGAAGGGCCAGCATGACTCCCCCCAAGCCCGGCAGGGAGGGAGACAAGGAACCTGCCACCCAGCTGCAGGAAAACGGTAGGAATGCAGGAGCCTCCCAGGCTCCTGCTCGTCCTATACACTGCCGGTAGACAGAAAAAAAGAACAGGAGGAATGCTGGGAAGGGTACGGTTATGTACTCTCAGAGGGAGGGGCGGGGTAGTACCAGCATTCCTTCGTTCTTTTTTTCTGTTGGTGAGCTAGGATTATCTCACTTGTTATAATGAAGGGGATGAGGACAGGAGGGACCTGGGGGTAATGCAAAATTAAGGCACTCTAGATTTTCAGGATGAACTGGCGACACAGGAAAGGTCATTTTAAAACTTTATGCAATTAAATTCCAAACATATCCATGTTCTGCAAGTAACCCATCAACAAACCTCCAGAGGGCTGTAATGTTAATGTTGAATCCATTAGCCCAGCCCACTTAAACTTTACACACAGGCTTTATCAAGATCGAAAAAGTAATGTGGGCATGACAGGAAGAGCATGTAAACCACTACTGGTGTTTGTCACCTTGCATGATCCTGCTGGCATCATGGGCAATGACTAAGAACTTTGAGGACAACACTGTGGTGCCTAAGCAAAGCAAACAGACACCTTGGGAATCATTAAACATTTCGGGCCCTATTCACAAAGCGCCTCTGCAGTCAAGGCGGAGGCTCCATGAACATGGCGGAATCTCTGGACTGTAGTTTCCGTCACGAGTGCGGAGACTCCGCCACAACTGTGGAGGCTCTTTGTGCATTGGGCCCTTCATCCTTTAGAAAGGTGATGGAAATCTTGCTCAGTTCAGATAGAGTTTGTGAAGAATTAGATTCTGACCCGCTTGAATCCCCTTAGATTTTTTTGATTTTGGTATTGTGGTACTTATACTGGTGCCATAAGTGAGTCTCCCCAATTAAGTCTCAATTATTGTACGCTTCTGTTAAAATAGTTTTGCGAGATAATTGCAGGTCTCCCCCTTGTCAAATAAGTCTACTGCTGCTGCTGCTGCATTAAAAAACTCTATGCTTGTTACATGTGAGCAGAAATACATACATGTGTACATGTGTAGGGGCTGAGAGAGTGGGACTACTGTCTAACTCAGCCCTGTATGTGCACAGGGTAGTTTTGTAACATGTCAACCATGGAATTAGCAAGCATCATTCCGAAGGTTGAATAGCATACAAGCATTCATCACTCCCTCGCAAACAAAAACATAACACTTAGGGCCCGATTCCGATCTCGCTAGGAAAGCCCTCCATACGACTCAGATCCGGAGGGTTTTCCGAGCGAGACGTGCTCCTGGAGTCCGACCGAATGAGTACGATGCAGCCGTATGCTGACGGACTCAGTTCGCTCGGACTCCCATTGAACTCTATGGGAGCCTGTGTACAGACGCGTACACAGGCTCCCATGGCAGAAAAGGGGTGGGTGGGGAAAAGTGTACACCCTGTGGCGGGCACCCCATGTTGCCCATCACACTGTGCATGCCTGGATCGGGGGGACCCATGGGCACACCCCCGTGACAGTTTTGGAGGGCCCCGGGTGCAGGGGGGCCTGCTATGGCCCCCTGAAGTATGCTTCCGACAGCCGTTTCATCTCGCTGAGACCGAGGCAAAGCGGCTGTCCGAATCGTGCATCGTACTCGCTTGGTCGGCATTCGGCTCCATTGCGCTGTATGATCCGGCTGGGAATGAGTCGTACGGAGCGGTTCGGGTCCGTAAACGATTCGGTCAGCGCTTACGCGATCTTCGCATTGTACTTGGTCGTTCGGACCTGTGTACGATTCGGTCATAAACAAGGGCTACGAATCGGATCTGGAAAAGTCAAATCCGATTCGGAGGCCTTCCGAGCGAGATCGGAATTGGGCCCTTAGTGTACTTCTTTGAAGCTACATCATGAATCGCTACAAGTTATATCATCTTTGTATATTTATCATCTTCAACATTTGAAAAATATCTTCCAGACCAGGTGGTAGATGACCGAGGCCAGTGTTTTATGAAAAGTAGCTTGGAACCCAATAAAATGCATTCTTTGGTACTGCAGAAGAACAAAAACATAAGTTCCCCCAGAAATTATGTAGCTATGAATTATTGTGCATCTGGGACTAGCTTGGGTATTGCCTGTCTCTACTTGCATGATTAATGCTGAAACACATATATTTAACACAAAAAAACATAATCTGTACAGTGCTTTCCATAGCTCCATGAATTGCAGATGATAAAAATACGTTTTCAGTATTTCTTATAATTCTGTCCTGAGAAAAACTGTGGCTAAATAACATATTTTGTTATTAAAATAGAATTTCTTATGACTGTCAAAGCAAGTGCTAGGTGCGTCTTTATTATTAAATGTTCTAGGGCAGTTTAGGTACCCCAAGATCTTTTCAATAGAAAATTGTCTGATGGGCATAAAAAAGAGACCTGCAGTAGTTCAAGTGCATCTTACTGCCACTTCACTCCGTAAAACTCCGTAGTTCCAGCCAAGCTGTGATTTTAGGAAAATTAGAAGTATCAGAAGATTGTAAATTGGAGTAGAGCAAGTTAATGACGCACATTATTCCAGCAAATTTTTGTGTACATTTTGGTGTAGAAAAGTATTTAGAAGACCCACTGTAGGTAGTGATGAAGAAGGCAATTTAACACTGAGATGCTCTGCCCACAAAAGAGCGACAGCTTTGTCTAAAACCCAGTTGACTTCACTATTGCAAAATGTGGATATTTAAATATTTAACTTATTTGTTAAGCAAAAAATACACATCAAAAAGTTAATTTGTTGAATTTATTCACAGCATTAAAAATGAAAACAAAAGTTAAAAATCCGAAAGTTAAAAATCCTAATGTGATCCACTCATTTTTCAAGAAAAGAAAACTGGCTTTTCCCTTTCCCCAAAATAAGTGCAAAACTAAAAAAAAACAGAATTCTAATATACTGCATTTTTTCCAGTAAAATAAGTGAACACTCCTACGTAAATGGAGGGTAGATTTGCTATTTATATTGCTAGTTGTCAAATCAATCTGAACTTCTATTTAAAGATATAAAAGTTTTTGAGTTGTTTCAGATAAAGTTGTCATTGTTATTTGTTTTTTTCCATTAAGATAATTTAAAATCCCAAGCACCTTTTTATCTTTTTCTAAAAGCGAAAAAAAACTACACAATTTGAACAGTCAAGGGAAAGTTGAATAAGGCTTAATTATGACTTTATACTAAAGTTGGGATTTAGATTTTCTCAGGTAAATCAGAGAAGTGTCCTGATAGCTTGTGGAGTAGTTATTTCTCTTCTTAGGGGCCGATTCCGATCTCGGTCGGAGGCGCACCCAATACTATTCGGTCGGGAAAAAGCCATGCGAAAGCCAGTTTCCCGACCGATCCGTACAGCACACCGAACGAGCAAGTACGATGCGCACAACAGCAAAAATCCCGGCCGAGCCGTACTCACCCAAACCAGGTCCTGTTCTCCGACCGAGGCGAATCCGGAAACGCCGAATCGAGTCGCACGGAAGGGAAAATGCAGCCCCGTCCGGCCGGACAAGTACGATGCGCTTTCCGTACGCGCCGAACCCGTCGCCTACGCACGGCACGTCAAAGCATCCGGGAGAGGCGCACATAAGCTCCGAATCGCGCCACAACACGATCCACGGCTACGAGACGAACACAGCACAGACGAGGACGACGCGAAGCGACGAGGACGAAGCGAAGCGACGAGGACGAAGCCAAGCGACGAGGACGACGCGAAGCAACGAGAAGGACGAACGACACGAACCAACCATGAATCCCTTCGTCCCGATCATACCAATATTCTACATCTACTACCGGAACAGGCACGGACGCGTACGGCGCAGAAGGTAAGTCAGACACCAACCACAAAACACATACAACACGTACACGACACATCACACACATACACTGGGAATCTGAATATACTTACACCAGCAGCACCATAGGGGCGGGATGCCCATCACCAATGCCACATATGCACACAGGGGCCTGAATGCGCGCCACCACCCCAACCCAGGGGGCTGGATGCCAACCACCACAACCACCCTTAGCCAGGGGGTGCCAGATGCCCACCACCACTACCACCCTTAGCCAGGGGGCTGGATGCCTACCACTACTACCACCCTCACCCAGGGCGGGCTGGATGCCTACCACCACCCTTAGCCAGGGGGCTGGATGCCTACCACTACTACCACCCTCACCCAGGGGGCAGGATGCCTACCACTACTACCACCCTCACCCAGGGGGGCAGGATGCCCACCACTACTACCACCCTCACCCAGGGGGGCAGGATGCCTACCACTACTACCACCCTTAGCCAGGGGGCAGGATGCCTACCACTACTACCACCCTTAGCCAGGGGGCAGGATGCCCTACCTCTACTACCACCCTCACCCAGGGGGGCAGGATGCCCACCACTACTACCACCCTCACCCAGGGGGCAGGATGCCCACCACTACTACCACCCTTAGCCAGGGGGCAGGATGCCTACCTCTACTACCACCCTTAGCCAGGGGGCAGGATGCCCACCACTACTACCACCCTCACCCAGGGGGCAGGATGCCCACCACTACTACCACCCTTAGCCAGGGGGCAGGATGCCCACCACTACTACCACCCTCACCCAGGGGGGCAGGATGCCCACCACTACTACCACCCTCACCCAGGGGGCAGGATGCCCACCACTACTACCACCCTCACCCAGGGGGGCAGGATGCCTACCACTACTACCACCCTTAGCCAGGGGGCAGGATGCCTACCACTACTACCACCCTTAGCCAGGGGGCAGGATGCCTACCACTACTACCACCCTTAGCCAGGGGGCAGGATGCCTACCACTACTACCACTCTTAGCCAGGGGGCAGGATGCCCACCACTACTACCACCCTTAGCCAGGGGGCAGGATGCCTACCTCTACTACCACCCTTAGCCAGGGGGCAGGATGCCCACCACTACTACCACCCTCACCCAGGGGGGCAGGATGCCCACCACTACTACCACCCTTAGCCAGGGGGCAGGATGCCCACCACTACTACCACCCTCACCCAGGGGGGCAGGATGCCCACCACTACTACCACCCTCACCCAGGGGGGCAGGATGCCTACCACTACTACCACCCTTAGCCAGGGGGCAGGATGCCTACCACTACTACCACCCTTAGCCAGGGGGCAGGATGCCTACCTCTACTACCACCCTCACCCAGGGGGCAGGATGCCCACCACTACTACCACCCTCACCCAGGGGGGCAGGATGCCCACCACTACTACCACCCTTAGCCAGGGGGCAGGATGCCTACCTCTACTACCACCCTTAGCCAGGGGGCAGGATGCCTACCTCTACTACCACCCTCACCCAGGGGGGCAGGATGCCCACCACTACTACCACCCTCACCCAGGGGGGCAGGATGCCCACCACTACTACCACCCTTAGCCAGGGGGCAGGATGCCTACCTCTACTACCACCCTTAGCCAGGGGGCAGGATGCCCACCACTACTACCACCCTTAGCCAGGGGGCAGGATGCCTACCACTACTACCACCCTTAGCCAGGGGGCAGGATGCCCACCACTACTACCACCCTTAGCCAGGGGGCAGGATGCCTACCTCTACTACCACCCTTAGCCAGGGGGCAGGATGCCCACCACTACTACCACCCTCACCCAGGGGGGCAGGATGCCCACCACTACTACCACCCTTAGCCAGGGGGCAGGATGCCCACCACTACTACCACCCTCACCCAGGGGGCAGGATGCCCACCACTACTACCACCCTCACCCAGGGGGCAGGATGCCTACCACTACTACCACCCTTAGCCAGGGGGCAGGATGCCTACCACTACTACCACCCTTAGCCAGGGGGCAGGATGCCTACCTCTACTACCACCCTCACCCAGGGGGGCAGGATGCCCACCACTACTACCACCCTCACCCAGGGGGGCAGGATGCCCACCACTACTACCACCCTTAGCCAGGGGGCAGGATGCCTACCTCTACTACCACCCTTAGCCAGGGGGCAGGATGCCTACCTCTACTACCACCCTCACCCAGGGGGGCAGGATGCCCACCACTACTACCACCCTCACCCAGGGGGGCAGGATGCCCACCACTACTACCACCCTTAGCCAGGGGGCAGGATGCCTACCTCTACTACCACCCTTAGCCAGGGGGCAGGATGCCCACCACTACTACCACCCTCACCCAGGGGGGCAGGATGCCCACCACTACTACCACCCTTAGCCAGGGGGCAGGATGCCCACCACTACTACCACCCTCACCCAGGGGGGCAGGATGCCCACCACTACTACCACCCTCACCCAGGGGGCAGGATGCCTACCACTACTACCACCCTTAGCCAGGGGGCAGGATGCCCACCACTACTACCACCCTTAGCCAGGGGGGCTGGATGCCTACCACTACTACCACCCTCAACCAGGGGGGCAGGATGCCTACCACTACTACCACCCTTAGCCAGGGGGCAGGATGCCTACCACTACTACCACCCTTAGCCAGGGGGCTGGATGCCTACCACTACTACCACCCTTAGCCAGGGGGCTGGATGCCTACCACTACTACCACCCCCACTCATAGGATGGACAATGCATGACACAACAAGCACACCACAACCTAGGGAATGCAAGATTAAGACATCCCCCACCACCATGACAAGCGTGTGAGCAGGCTGTGTCAAATGCCTACAACACCGAACATGACATTGAACATACAATGTGACCCCCTAGCACATGTGCCACACATATATGTGTGTGGCACCCACAATGCAAGCAGCCCATGACCATTGTGGCAATGGGGCCTAAACCCCCATCATCACAGTGACCAAAAGGCAAGTGTGGGGTCCATAGCTGAAGCACATTTTGACCATTGTGGCAATGGGGTCTACACCCTCATCATCACAGTGACCAAAAGGTAATTGTTGACAAAGAAAGAGCTGCAACTGCCAAACTGCATGGATCATTCCTGGTCACAGAACCAAAAACTCATCTGTGGCAAAGTAGTGTATGTGTCCCATTGCAACATAAATTGGGGGAGCCAAATACTGCAGTGCAAATGAGACATTCCTTTGGCCATGTGCAGACAAACAACACCCATGGGGGCTGAGACCGTCAACAGTCATCAATGACACAATGACAGAAGTGACCATCAGAATGCAGACCCACATATTTGCACCAATGGGCACACAAATGCAGATACCCTGTGGAGACAGCAGATGTGAGGTGAACAGATACCATACCATGGCAGCAATGGGACACACAAACCATGATCACTGTGCTGACCGATGACCTAGGAGTCCCAGGGACAGCAGGGGAAACACACCAAACAACATACAGCCAATGGCACACCCAAGATATGCCAATGCAGTGGTGCAGATGCACAAACACAAACAGGCAGACCAACACTGTCATCATACACAGCAGGTGAGGGGTGGGGGTGCCAGTGTCCCCAGGCAACAACACAACACATGAGGAGAGCTGAATACCAATCATAAAGATGTGCATACACTGCCACACTAAGGTAACTCATGGATCCAAATCCCCTATGTGGGCAAGCAGGCATTGACAGGTGAGAGGGAGCACAAAACACACATGTCACACAGGCACGTAGGAACAACAACTGACACAGCAAGTCACAGACACACCACAGCACCACCCCCAGGGCCCCCACAATGTGGTGACCCTGGGCTGAAGAAAAATACCACTGTGATGACAAAGCTAAATGTCGTTCACACTGTGAACCACAGTCAGGTGTCCTGAGCAACTAACTACCATCACACCTACACAAGCACAAATCAATCAGCATGGCCAGTAAGCCAAGGCCAACATGGAGGCAGGGGACTAGCCGGGCAACAACTCTCATCTGCACACACTCAAGACCACACCCCTCGACCTCCAACAATGTGCAGCAGTGAAGTACACATGCACTGGTGACATTGCACATGCACCCATGACTATTCCAGGGTGGTGGGTGGGAACCAAGGTGTAGAAACACATCACACATGGACACTCAACAAGACTCCTGAATGTCTGACACACTGCACACTACGCTGTACATGGACATGACGGCAATACCACACCGACCAATGGGATCCCAGCCACAGTCACACACCAATGAAGAAGCCAAGGTCACCCACAAAGAACACACATAGACAACAACCAACATTGCAGCCCGGACCCTAAGGAGTGCCAGCAGTCACACACACAACGTGTCACAATCACTGAAAGATAACACAAACTGGAAATCACATGACAGGGGCAAACAACAAGTGCCAAAGGGAAACCTGACTGTGACCCATCTGCGTCAGCACACAAACTCTGCCCTGACAGCAAACACACCTATGGGTGACACCCTGATGACCAGTAATGTGCCATGCACCCACATCACAGAGAACACAGGGAGAAGACTTTGGGGGAACATAGCTCAAGTCAGCAAGCATCACAAACAGGTACAACACTAGGGATCACAGCATGCGCAGATGAATGGAAGTGAACACACAGACATGCACATACAACACACACCTTGGGCGCAGGCAATGTCACACGTGTACACACTGCCATGAGGGGACTCCACTCCTGTGTGAGGAAAGCTGTGCCATATGTTGCCTCAGTAGGGCCCCATCATGTCAGCTGAGCACTTGGTCACACAATCAACAATTAGCACCAAATGAGGGCTCCCATCACATCAGCCTGGTCATGGATGTGCCAACGGAATCATCAGCACAGATCCAACACACTTGTATAGCAATGTTGCACTGACTACACGGATGAGTCCCTCCCCATTGATGCCCAAACCTGCATGTCCACTGGAGATGGCAACACGGTCAGGGAAGTAGACAAATGCAACGATGGCAGGCACAACAGATGTGCAGGGGTGGAAGCCACAGATATGAAATTGCCAATGTAAGTAGGAAACCCATTGCCAAATACTGAACACATGACACCCTCAGATGCTGCTATTGATGACATGGATACACCACATGATAGGACACATTCCCCCTGGACCACATGGGTTCCTGCACAGTAACACTTCATAATCATGAGACCAGATATCACCATCACTGCAGCAAGGGCATGGTTAGCTGCACCAACAACATGTACATCTGAAGCATGAGCACTAGAGAAAAGAAAGTTGCTTTATTCAGCATATGTGTTGAGGCCAAACGAAGTCCTGAAAAAGAGCAAAGGCCAATGGCCAGTCCATTGTCAAAGTTCAAACAGGGTGACACTGGCAGATGTCACCCTACGCATGCCTGCACAATACCAGGGACAATCCACTAGGAGGGGCAACCGGGGGCAGGCCAGGCACCGCAGGGACAGGATCAGGGCTCACCAGGGGGAGTCAGGGAAGGGGTGGTGGGTGCTGGAGAGCCACTGACAACTGCAGTGGAGGTGTCTGACATGGTGTGTGCCGGCACAACTGGGGGGCATGACACAGATGTCGTGGGTGCCGGCACAACTGCAGTGGACCCTGCAGATGGGGTGGACAGGTCCGCCACTGCAGTGCCCAAGTCAGACAGGGCGGTAGTGGACTCCACTGCAGTGCCTACCTCCAGGGGAGGAGAATGGGGAACAGGCAAGGTGGGTTGGACAGAGGGGGGACACCCTCACCACATCAGTGGCACAGACAAGCGCAGCGGGGGTGTGGTGCTGGGAGAGCAAGTGGCAGGGGAGAAGGCCGGAGCATCTTGGGGATGGTATATCTGTGGGTGGGGGAACCTGGGGCAGGGTGTGGTGGGGGCACCTGTGCAGTGGGGGCCTGAGGGATGGAGGACGGAGACCTTGTGCCTGAGCTGCAGGGCGGTGGCGGGGTCTTGCTCTTAGCACTCCGGGGGGACTTGCGGGTGGGGGCCTCAGTCCGTCTGCGCCTGGGGGAGGGTGTCCGGGGGCGAGGGGCACTCTGCTCCATGTGGGTGGGCTTCCTCTTCCCCCGGGATGCTGGAGCAGCTTCATCGGTGGGGAAGAGGCCGAGGTCACAGAGGAAGAGCTGCTGTGACTTTGGGGTTGCAGGTGAGGCAAGGGAGGGTGCTTTGGAGGGAGAGGGAACTGAGGACTGCGCAGTGCATGTGGATGCGTGTGTGTGTTCCAGGGCCCCATCCCCTGTGAGTCTGGCTTCAGTCCCCTGAATGTGCGTGCGTGTGCGTTTTGTCATTGGCGTGTGTGTCAGTGTGCTGGATGTGTGTGTGCTGGTGTGTGCCAGTGTGTGTGTGCCTGGGATGGGTAAGGTGCTGGGGAGTGTGGATGGAGCAGAGGCAGGAGGGGTGAGGGACCGTTTGAGGAGGGACACTGCTGCCGTCAGGGAGGAGTCCATGGACCTATTGCCCCTCTGTAGGTCAGACATGCCCGATGAGATGCCCTCCATGAACGACACCAGCTGAGTCAACAGCGCGGTGTGCGCATGGAGGACACTCAGCATGGCTGTCTGCCCTACATGGAGCTGGCGAAGGAGGTACACAGACTCCTCACTCAGGGCAGCAGGGGACACAGGGGCAGGGGGTGCGGTGCCTGGCCCAAAGGAGACACGCTCCCGGACATGGGAGCCTCCACGGACCTGGGGAATGGGAGCCGATGGGAGGGCGGTGGTGGTGCTGGTGGTGGCGGGGACAGCAACACTAGCTGGGGTGTGGTGGCTGCTGACACCCGCCTCCACAAGGGAGTCATCCTCCGAGTTGCTCTGGTCCTCAGCTGAGGTGGATGCTGCTGAGGACTCCTCGGTGTGGCTCCCCTCGCCCTCCGTGCCACTGGGTCCCTCCGACCACTCCTCGGCTGCTGACCCAGTCTGGCTCTCCGGCTCCTCCTGGTCCGTGGAGCTGTCCCCTTCCGTGGCCGTGGATGTATCTGCAAACAATGGGGAAACAGACAGACATCAGTCACCTGCACATAACGCACACACCACTGTGAGCACAGCACATCACAGAGCAAGCCCTGGCATCATTAGTTGTACATTGCTAAAAGTGCACTAATTGAACAGGAGAAGTCAATTGTCAGTCTGATGCCAAGCATGGCACTCACATCCCACATGGCCTTGCACCCATCTGTCTGGTGTCTGTTGGATTGCAACACCCCAGTGTTGACACATGCACCAAGTACACAGTAGTTGGACAGTGCAGAGGACACGGTGTGGACACATCACAGCTCTTGCCACTGAGTCAGTACAGGTTTACGGATGTAAGGGATGCCCAGAGTCAAATAGGAAATGCATGTGATGCATACCAGCGACAGACACCATGATGCACCCATGTCCTGATAGCCAGCGCCACTATGGTGTGCATGTAGCACATGTCACTCCCCTGCAGGCTCACCAATCAGTAGACACATGCCATGGCGGAGGCATGACTGCAAAGTCATACATCACTGTCTCAGTGATGTATGACTTTGCAGCCAGACAACAACACTCTGCACTGTGTCACAATAGTAGGTCATGGGGAATGCAAGTCCTGGAGCTGCACAAGTGCACATGTACATCCCCCCACAACACATCCTCTTAACCCTCACCTGTCCAGGTCATACCTATTGGACATATGGGAGACCTGTGACACTACCATCTGAACCTGAGCCCCTCACACTCTGCTGTGCATGGGGAACAGCTGCCTGAACTTCACATTTACATGCCCCAGTCTGCATGGGCAGCTGATCAGACACCTATGTGTCACACAAGTATCGTCTCCTATGGTCACATCTCCAGTGGCATGCTGAGCCCCTACCAAGAAACTCCACAGCAGTCCTGGCGACTAATCCACAGCACACTGACACAGAGGCAGACACCTGAGGGGCAAATCACTGTGCACAATGTGTCCTCTGATACACGGGAGTGGGAGTACAGAGTGTATTGTATGGCCTGGAGTAGGCATGACTGTCCAGCCCCACATGAATGAGGGATGAGCCCTGGACTGTAGGCAGCTGGCTAAGTATGTGTGACACACGTCATATACATACTCCTGGGGCCCAAACATTGTTCCCACCCGCAGCATGGGTGTGTGCCAGGTACCCCAGCCACATGTGGTGGATCAGCTCAGCAATTGGACCACAGATCAAAGTAACACGCTGAATACATGTCAGAATACAGGCATTGTGTAAGCAATGGACCCACCCATGATGCCCACCACAGAGTCAGGGAAACAGATGCTGTCTCCCACCTTGAGTCAAGCAAACTGCAAGGACACAGTCCTAAGTGACAGAATTCCCTGCATGTAAGGGCCACACCTGGGTATCAGATGAGGAGTGGGCAGTGCACAATAGAGGGACATGGCTCCTGGACAACATGACTGCTGTACTGTGGCAGTTCAACCTGGCCCGAGGAGGGCACATAACATGTTAGACAGAGTACACAGTGCAGTCTTTGACTCACCCCCTCCTTGCTGCTCTCTGGCCTTCAGCTGCCCATCCAGGACTGGAAAGACCACCGCCAGGATCCTGAGCATGTGGGGGGTCAGGGTCCGTGTTCCGCCCCTCCTGCGAGGAGGCGACAGCTTCAGCTGGACCCGTGCAATCCTCCGGGTCCAGCCCCGAAGGTCCTGCCACCTCTTTTGGCAGTTGCGGATCCGGCGCTTGTAGACCCCCACGGACCGGACAGCCCGGACGATGTCCTTCCAGATCTCATGCTTCCGATGGGCAGAAGCCTGTCAGGATGACAAAGTGATAAGGACATTACTACACATGCAACATATCCGTGCATGACACAGTTGCATATACATGTCGCAATCACAGGGGCACATGGTGTACCCAGGCAGTGCACGGCTGCCCATGGACAGTTTTCCAGAAGTCACTACATGGTATCATAGCATGGGGAGTAAAACCCTGTTCAGAAGCACTGTCACTGCACCATACCTGTCCAGTGCAAGTCACTACACACTATGGGGGTGACAACTACTCAGTGAGCCTGCTAGCCAGTGGTGTGCTGACTCTCAGCCTTGCTAGTCAGACAAAATGCACATTCAGAAAGGCAGTGCACAGAACACTCACCTGCTCCCCTGGTGTCCCATACAGCTTGCTGTACTGTGGAAGTAGGCTGTCCAGCAGGGCCTGGTTCTCTTCAAGGCTGAAGGCTGGGGCTCTCTCCACAGTACGTGCCATTGCAGGGTCCAGAGGGGCAGAGACAGCAGCAGTGCAGCGGCAGATGTCGTCCTGGAGCATGTAGTGCAGGCAAGTGGGCTCTCAGGGGAACATGCAGCAATATATATGTGCTGGAGAGGCAGATACTGTCCCTTGTGTCCAAAGTGATAGGTCCAAGTCGTTTGCATCTTCTGAATCTGGCCAATCCATGGAATAGCAGCACCAAAACACGCCCACAGCATCCTTCAAATCTTCAACTTCATGACATACATGATTTTGCAACATTGTTGTGGGTGACCAACTGATTTTCCAGCAACCGACTCGTTCGAATATTCGAAAACGCGTCCGTTGCCAGGCAAGCCCATTGTCAATGGGTGCGCACCGATCGGTCCATTGAGGTACAACGCGCACAGGGGTACAACGCGTACCCGCACACATTGAAAGCAATGGGCCGGCCGGAGGCACCGATCGGTCCATTGCAGTACAACGCGCACAGGGGTACAACGCGTACCCGCACACATTGAATGCAATGGGCCGGCCGGAGGCACCGATCGGTCCATTGCAGTACAACGCGCACAGGGGTACAACGCGTACCCGCACACATTGAATGCAATGGGCCGGCCGGAGGCACCGATCAGTCCATTGCAGTACAACGCGCACAGGGGTACAACGCGTACCCGCACACATTGAATGCAATGGGCCGGCCGGAGGCACCGATCGGTCCATTGCAGTACAACGCGCACAGGGGTACAACGCGTACCCGCACACATTGAATGCAATGGGCCGGCCGGAGGCACCGATCGGTCCATTGCAGTACAACGCATCACTGTACATGTGACTGGCATATGTCAGCATGCCTGTCTCAGATGGACATATGCCAGCCACAGATAGCTCCCAGGGAGTGAGGGGCACACCTACATCACGACAGCCTGTCCAAACCTTATCATAAGGCATGTAAGGCTGCATTTCCTATTGTGTGTATGTTGGTGTACATGTTGTCCTGTGGGTGTCACCTGTGGGCAGCCACCCCCAGGCTGTGCACGTGTTAATGGGGACAGGATCCTGGGTGTTACGTGTACGTGACCACTGTGATGTGCAACTGTTCATATCTGTGCATGTGCCATGGTCACATTTCACAGTGGTGTTTGTGTATGTCATGTCACATACCCCGTGAGTCCCATGTGGGACGGTATGTTTGAGCCAGGGTGTCCCAGTGGCACAATAGTGATGGCCCTCCACAGTCTTTGTGCATGTAGTGTTTACAATGTCTCTGATTTCATGTGCACAATGGGAGACAGTCTCCACATCCACGTTGTGTGTGCATGGACTCTGATGTTGTGCGTGTGTGTCACAGACGTCCATGGCTCTCCTGCCATGGCAAGTGTGGCCACTACCTGTGGGGGTCATGTTTGTTTTGTTGTGGTGTACACATGATACTCCAGGTGATGCCAGTGTCCATGTGGCATTACAGGGTCCCTGGGAATGTGCCTGTCGTTGAGCTGTGGTGCCTGGGGCACATCTGTCCTCACATGTCACTGGGGGTGACTGTGACACAGCATCATGATATCCAATGGGCCAACCTGGGACAAATTGATGCCACCTGTAGGACCGTGTTGACAGATGTTGGCCATGTATGTACCATAAATGTCGTTCCGGTACTGCACACTTCATGTAGTTGTGCCTCATGATGATGTATGTTGGGATCTTGAGTGTGTTCAATGCCGCATATGTGGGGTGACTGACGATCTTGCTTACTTCTCCTCTGCACTGCAGGGCTCCTGCTGTCCATCGGCCATTCCCAGACCTGGCAACGATGGTGGAACGGGACAGCATCCGACGGTACCGCTTCACCAGGCAGCTGATTGAGGATTTGGCAGTGCAGTTGTCCCCACATTTGCAGCCTGGCCGGCCGTATCCTACAGCGCTGACCCCCAAGGTGAAGGTGATGGCAGCCCTACACTTCTTTGCCACCGGTACCTTCCAACATACTGTGGCGTCTGCTGGTGGGATGTCACAGACCATGTTCAGCCGTGTGCTCCGCGATGTTTTGGCGGCAATGTTGCTCTTCCTGAACCGGTACATCTATTTCCCTAGACTGCGACGACTCACTGACGTGAAGAGTGACTTTTATGCCCTGGGGAGGATGCCGCATGTAATTGGCTCCATTGATGGGACACATGTGGCTTTGGTACCACCACAGGCCCAGGAGCAGGCCTACAGGAACCGCAAGCACTACCACTCGGTCAATGCACTGGTGGTGTGTCTTGCAGACATGACCATCACACACGTGTGTGCCCGTTTCCCTGGTTCAGCACACGATGCCTTTGTGATGAGGAGTAGTCGCATCCCCAGGTTGATGGCACAGATGCAGAACCAGCGTGCCTGGCTTGTCGGTGTGTACTGACTTTGTGCCATTGTGTGTGATCTGATCTGTAGTATTCCGCCCACTTTTCCAAGTCAGCTGATGTGCACTTGTCTGTCCGTAGGTGACTCGGGATACCCCAACATGCCGTGGTTGCTGACACCCCTCAGGAACCCTGTGACACCTGCCCAGATGCGCTACAATGAGGCACATGGTCGGACCAGGAGAGTGATTGAGCGGACCTTTGGTCTCCTGAAGAGCCGCTTCCGCTGCCTGGACAAGACCGGAGGGTCCCTCCCATATGCCCCTGCGAAAGTGTGCAAGATTATCATCGTCTGCTGCATGCTCCACAACCTGGCAGTGCGGAAGGAGTTGCCTCTCATCCAGGATGACGATGACCAACATCCGCCACCTGTGGAGGATCCTGGCCTGGACCACGATGCCAGTGACGATGATGATGATGATGGTGATGGTGATGTCCGCACACAGCTCATCACCAACTTCTTTAGCTGAATGTGAGTATCCTGAGGTGTCATGTGAATGATGTGAGTTGGCATGATGTGTGGGTGGTGCTCTGGTGCTGTTGGAGTGTGTCCATGGGCTACTTGACAGGATGTGTGTTGCGATGTGTGGTGACAGGTGGGCTGTACTCCCCAACAGTGTTGACATGCTAACTTGGTTCTCGGTGGGTATCTTGTAACATGTATTGTGCATGAGTTTTGCTGTTCTGTCCTGTACTGCATTGCTTTTGACTGTGTGTCATTTCTGTCCTTCACAGGGTACTTTCAGATTCGTTTGGTCAACTGTGTCCACCGACGACGTGATTGCACATCCAGGCTGGTAGCTGTTGTGTCCCTACAGGTGATGTGCGCCACACCCATGGACTTCCTTCTGTCTACAGTTGTTGACTGTGTGCCCGCTACCAGGTGGGGTTACCTTGCATCTGTAGTGGTTACGGCATGTTGCTACTGTGTAATAAACCTGTGCTTCACTTAGTGATGTGCGTTGTCTGTGGTCACACATTTGACTGCCATTTGCTTACTGCACCTGTGGGCTACTTGACTACAACTGGGAATGGGTGTGGTGTCTGTGCATTGCACCGTCTTCCCTGGCAACATCAGTGTAGGCAATGAGTCAGATGGCCTAGGTGTGTATGTGTTGTGTAGCCCTGGTGGTGTGTCTCCCTCATATGTGTCACGTTGCCTGTACTCACATGCCTGTGTTGTCCTTGCTGTTGCAGTTCGCATACACTGTGTAATTTTGCAGTTCATCATCCCCATAACAGCACCCACGTTGGAATCACGACAGAGGCAAGTATGGTGTATTAGTGTGTTTATTGTGATAATAGTGCATAGGATGGATTGTGCTGTACATGAATCTTGCAATCCCAAGTTCCTAGATGAATAGAAAGTCCAGGTAGACAGGATCCCCAGTATCGGGGCCACAGTTGTCTGACACATTGTTCCAACTTGTACTCCCCATGCTATGTGTGGGAGTAGTGTTGCCATCAACAGGGTGAACAGTCTGTGCACAAAGGCGAAAATCCAGAACAGGTTCAGGCTTCCTGGGAGTTGCGCTTGGCCATCAGCCTCTCACTTTCCCCTCCTCGGACGACCCCTCTTCTTGGGGGGGCCCTCAAGTGCAGGCTGCTGCGGTGCAGGGGACTCTCCGCCAGAGTCCTCCTCCCTCCCTGTGGCAGTTGCAGTTTGTTCGGTACCAGATGTTGTTGGCACACAGGGAGGTGTGGACTGGTTGCTGTTCATCTGGCGGAGGCATTGTAAAATGTCCCTGTGCACCGCCGTCATCTCATGTAGTACATCCCACTTGGACTCCACGCGGGTCATGTGGGAGTCCACACGTGACATGTGGGAGTCCACACGTGACATGTGTGACTCCACTTGGGACATGTGGGAGTCCAAGCGGGCATGATGGGCAGCCTGCTGCTGTTTGATGTCTCTGAGGAGCCCCACTACCTGGCTGAGCTCTCCGGTGCTGGACTGGTACGCATCAGCTATGCGTACCAGTTGTGGGTCTTCATGCACACCAGCAACGTCTGCAAGCAGCGACCTCTGTCTCCCACCCCTCCCACCACCCCTGCTGACATGTGCAGTGTGTGCAGTTGCACGCACAGATAACCCTGGTCCACCTTGGGGGTTGGTGGTGGTGGTGGTGTCCATGGCCCCAGGTTGGTCCAGGGTCACTGCGCTGGTGTTGTTCCTTATTCTGTCCATGTCGGCAGGGATGGTATTCGTGGTGACAGTCGTTGGAGGGGTGGGTGCAGGGGGTGCAGCTGGTGGACCTGCTGGTGCTGCAGCTGGTGGTCCTGCTGGTGCAGCATGTTGACTTGCACCGGATGTGCCAGGTTGTTCTTCATCGTCCGAGGAGGACAGAGGCTGTACGACGCCAGTGAGCTCGGCATCCTCTTGAGCCTGGGACTGGGACTCCTCAGCGTCTGCTGCTGTGTCCCTATCATCACCTGTTTTTGGGAGACACAAACAATGTATGTCATGTTTCTGCAGGCATCAGTGGTTGACACACCTGACAGTTGTGACTGTGCCTCGGGGTGCGGGCCTGTACATTGTATTGTCCTAAGTCGTCACAGTCAGGGGTTGATATTGGTGTGGCACATTGTCCTGCATTATTTGGGCATTTCTATGTATTCTCTGGGGTGTGAACATGGTCTGCATTGATTGTGTTTGGTTGTCAGCCAGACCTCCTTCCCACCCACCCACCCACCCAGTCAGTTATCCCACCATGGAACGTGCTTGCATTGCAGGGAGTGTAAGTTGTCTCTCAGGATGTCAGTCAGTGGTGTCCTGCTGTTTGTTGGTGCACAGTTGGCAGCAGGGCCTTGTGCTCCCCACAGCAGTAGCCAGTGTCAGCCATCTTGTGAGTCCTTCTCCACTCCCTGTGATGTGAGCATGGTTCAGGGTGGTGTTGATGGGACAGTTGTGGGGGTGAGCTATGTCTGTGACTACGACTCCCATCATGCTATTGCCTCCACCCCCTTCCCAGCATGCCCATGCTTCCTTCCTTTTGACTCTGCTTCCCTGTGGGGTGGGCTGGCTGTGCTGACAGGATGGCTGGGAGTGTTGTCCTGGCAGTTGTTTGGCTAAGAGTCCCAAGAGTGTCCCTGTGCTTCACACAACATAACCCAGGGTGGTGGTGCTTTGTGGGATCTTGTGTTAGGATGGAGGGCATTGCATTCTACCAGGTGGGTACTGTGGAGTTTGTGTTGGGGGGGGTGAGGGGAGGTGCTGGTGACTATAGTCAGTGCTGCAAGTCCCCCTTCCCACCCAGCCAGCCAGATATCCCACCATGGAACGTGCTTGCATTGCAGGGAGTGGAAGTTGTCTCTCAGGATGTCAGTCAGTGGTGTCCTGCTGTTTGTTGGTGCACAGTTGCCAGCAGGGCCTTGTGCTCCCCACAGCAGTAGCCAGTGTCAGCCATCTTGTGAGTCCTTCTCCACTCCCTGTGATGTGAGCATGGTTCAGGGTGGTGTTGATGGGACAGTTGTGGGGGGGCAATATGTGTGACTGCGACTCCCATGATGCTATTGGCTACACTGACTTGGCCAGCATACACAGAATTCCTTCCTTTGAGTGGTCTTCACTGTGTGTTGGTGTTGTTGTGGTGGCTACATGTGTGGATGTGTGTGTTAGTTCTATTTGTGCCACTGCCTAGCTGTAGTTGTGGTTGTGTTTGTACATGTGTTGGCACAGTTGGATGTGACTTTTTTGATGGCATGTGTTGTGTTTATCTGACTGACATACACATTTTGGGATGATTCTGTTCTAGTTGCTGTGTAATTGCTATGTGTGCATGGTTTGACTCTCCCCTTGACAGTGATGTGTGTGTTTTGTGGCAGTTTATTGTGTACATTTGTTGTGTACTCACCAGGCTCTGGGATGTCCTCTAGTCCATATATGCTCACTGGCGGTAGGATGGCCCGCACCTTCTCCTCCCAGGGCCTGAGGTATATTGGCTTGGCAGGAGGGCCACTGCCGGTGTGTTGGCTGTTGATGTAATCTTGCTTCAGCAGTTTCCGTACCCTCCTGCGCACGTCATACCACCTGTTCTGGATGTCGCTCTTTGTGCGCCGACATGGTGATTGGGCGTTCACCCTGTTGATGATCCTCTCCCACATCTTGGTTTTCTGCGACATGGGGGTCTGTTGGACCAATGTGCCAAACAGCTGTGGCTCTACCCTGAGGATCTCGTCTACCAGGACTTCCAATTCACAATCTAGGAACTTGTGATTCTTCTTGGGGGGCATGGTGATGGGTGGTGATGGTGGGTGATGTGTGTGTTGGTGTGCAGGTGAGGGTGTGTGGGTGTGTGTTGTGCTGGGTGTATGTGAGGTAGGTATTTGTTGGTGTGCTGCTGGTGTGTGGCTTGTGTGAGGGATGAGCTGTGGGTGTGTGGTTGCTTTCTCTTGGGTGCTGGCAGTGGAATGGCATTTGCAAAGGCTCATGGTAGTGATTTGTGTCCTTTATATAGGTGGAGTTGTGGGTGTGTCTTTGTTCTCTGTCCCCACCCCCCAGTATTTATTGGCTTGGTAATTGCTTGTTTGGCCTTTTTTTGGTTGATTTTTCCTTTGTGCTGTTTGTGTATGTTGGAAACGTTCTTGTGACCGAGTCGGACCCTGCATTGGTCTCGTACGGTGTTTTCCGTTTCGTTCACGCTGTGTTTGTGCAGTTTTGTATGCTGCGTACGCGTCGGTCGCGGTGTATTGTGTTGCTTCGGCTCGGTTTTGTATGCGTGTCGGTCGTACGGCTTGTCCTCCGTCCGACTCGGTCGTGTTTTTCGCGCCTTGCATCGTACTTTGCGGGTTGGAGTTGGCGGGTACGATTCGGTCGGATTTGTTCCGGGTGCGTGTCGGTCGGTTGGATTCGCGTGTTTTTCCGGCCGGATTGCAATTTTCCGAGCGGCTCGGTCGGTCGGCTTGGTTTCCTGACGTGTCGGTCGGATTTATCGCGGCTTGCATCGTACTTGGCTTGTCGGGCGCCACTGGTACGTGTCGGTCGGTATTTTTTCCGGATCCGAGTCGGTCGGTGCTTTTTCCGGCCCGAATCGGAATCGACCCCTTAGTAACTAAAGACCTGGAAGCAGATTTATTAATGTTTGAGAGAGCACAGCAATCAAAGCTGCTGGTCTGCATTCCATGAGAGGAAGAGAGCAGGACAGCACCATAGCCACACAAATACAGTGCTGCTTCTCTCTTCGGAAGGGCTGAAACACAATATGGCTGCCTTGCGCCACGCACACACCTTTGCACCATATTGCAAATGTGTGTATGTGACGTCGAGCAAAGCATTTTCCACTTTGTATGTGTGATGTGCAGTGCCACACACATTCAAAGTGTTAAATGTTTGGAGAAACAAACTTTTCGACTACTTTGCACCTCTTTCAACAGGCTTATTGTTACTGATGCAAAGTTATGTCTACAAATGTTAGTAGACCAATCATGGGAAGCCCCCTTGATGCAAACTAGGGCAAAGTGCTACTTTGAGTACATTTTAGACAATTTTACGAGGCAAATACAGTTTTCCATTGGAAAGTAAATAACAGATCAACACTTTGCACTGGTTTGCATCTCTTGTAGTGACTTTCCACAGACACAAACTGTTGCTAAATCTGTCCACTGATTCAAAAATGCTTTATTGCTATCTGTGCATGCTAGTTTTGAAAAGCAAACAACATTTTTGGCATGGCTTCTTTCAAATATGGGAAATGCAGCAGTGCAAATGGCTTACCTTTGCATAAAATGGTTTACACACATGCAGAAAGGCTTGAACCTACCTCATTTACAATGAAAAGCAAAAGGCCCTGCTGACTTCATGGGTCATACATGTTTTAAATTCATTAGCTGATGTATGGAACTGTGAATTGCTCATAAGGAGCAAATACATCCCCAGCTTCATTGATATCCCTCATAGCCTCATTCTCTTGTAGAGTATGAGCGTTTGTCTACAAGATTTCTTTTGATCGCTACATTAGGTTTAGGAATGGAATCCTATTAACTTCCTTAGATGATAATTTAAAACCCATCTAGGAAAATGTGCTACCTGGGCCATGAATTTGGAGGATCACACTGAAGAATAGATATAAGGAGGCCTACATCAATCTCCCACATGCCTCATGGGAGATCATAATGATAAATTCTAAAGCAGAGGGCATATGCCCACTGCCTTTATGCTTACTGAGTATGGTGCATTATCTGCAGCTGATAAGCTAAGGGTAACTAGAATAATGGTGAGTCTGGGCAGAGTGACCTCCAAAATAAGGGCAAATCCCTTAAATTAGTGTGTCAGATCACATTCACCTCACCCTTGCCGGTAGTTTCCCTCAATGGAAACAACCTCATATTGTGTAAATTGTACATGTGCAAATGCTATCATATGAAGGCTTCTGTAAACTACTACAATTGTATTCCAGGAGCACACATGGGATTCTCTGTGAACCCCTGAATAATTGCTCCAAACATAGAAATATCTGTGGAGCAAAGGTCTGAGTGATCCTGCCGAACTTTATCAATCAGGCTGGCTGTTTCAGGTATTAGAAAGTAGGTGGAGTACTATAGTAGACAATCCAGTGGCATCACCAAGAGTTTAGCCCCTTTCAATGTAGCATATGACAAAAAATCCACCCTACAAAAATTGGTGCTCTACAGAATTCGCTGTACTGAAAGATTGCTTGAAATGCCAAATTAAACAATGTAAAAAATCAAATGATCCAGAACTTTAAGGTGCAGTTGCGGAGGCAAGGAAGATATTTAGGTTAAAGTAGCAAATTGCTAAAAAGTCATAAAACATTCAGGAAGCCACCCTTCATCAATTTACCATTCTCAATAACATAGAGGACCTTAAAATATTGTGCAGAACCCCTTCCCACTGGAGTAAAGTTAAATTGCCAAGATGCTTGTGTGTAAAATTGTAAAAATCCCCAAAAGATTTTACAGAGTCAATCAAGTGTAGTTTTGTGGCAGGTAGAGTATTTGACTTGCAATCTGTGCTATCAGATACAGCTGCCCGGTACCTGGTTGTCAGTCATTTAAAGGTGCAATTTCAGAATCCTTTGTATCATATCTCTTTCAAAGAATTACCCAGACTGAGAGGAATCAGGACAGTTGAGTTGCGGCTTGCCTTACTTAGATTACTATCAGACTACTAGAGAAGAAGTGAATCAGATCTTGAGCAAATGTAAATCAATGAGTACCTGGTGTGAATATCATCAAAATCTATTCTTGAAAATGCATTTTTAATTGCCCTAAGTGTAACAAATAGGATTAACATCTACATGGTACATGAGATCTGCCAATCTGCTTTAAAACATGCAAAGACACTTCGGGGCCGATTCCGATCTCGGCCGGTAGGGCTCCGAATCGGATTCGGCTTAACCGGATCCGATTCGGAGCCCTATTTCCCGACCGAATCGTACGCGCGTCCGGGCGAGCGAGTACGATGCGTATTCGCCGACCGACTCGTCCGGACATCCCGACCGATCCGACCGACTCGTTCCCGGGTCTAACCGCACCGACCGACTCGCTCGGACTCGACTCGCACCGCGCAATGGAGACGTTCCCCGGCCGGGTAAGTACGATGCGCGCCGCGAGCAGTCCGACCGAGCTGCGCACTCCGGCTCGAAAGAGCTGTCGGAGCCGTACTTTGGGGGTCCGTGTCGGACCCCCTGTACGCGTAGCCGCGCGAGTCGCACACAGGGGGACCCATGGGTCCCCCTACCTGTGCGTGTACGGCACGAATCGCTTCGCCGCGTACGCGCTGTAGGGGCGCACTTGTCCGCATCGCACCCATTGAGTCAATGGGAGCCCGCGTACGCGTTGTACGACAGGCTCCCATTGACTTCAATGGGAGTCCGACCGACTCGAGTCCGATGGCATACGTGCGCATCGTACTCGTTCGGTCGGACTGCACGGGTCCGATTCGGTCGGAAATCTCTCCGGGTCCGGCTCGGTCGGAGAGATTTCCGGCCCGAATCGGAATCGGCCCCTTCGTGTCTTAGCAAGTTTCACTTGGGACCCTACTGATGTATTTAATTTGAGTCCTGTAAGTAAAGTTTCTCTTTCAGCAAAGGATATGAAAAGATAGTGGATTTACAGCTGCATTGGTACATGTAAAATACACTGAGGTAGTTCTGGTTCATTCCTGAAAAGATGTGAGAAAGCCTTGAAAGAGGTATGAAAAAGTAGTTAATGATACAAGGTGTAGTTAAAGACCATTATTTTTTGTGATTCTGCATCTGGCAGCTGCCTTTGATATCAATTACCACTGAAGCCAGCAGAACAAAATGAAAACAACTGTAGCATTATCTAAGACAGCTCTAAAACTGCATTTGTTTTTGTCCAGGGATGCACTACTAGTGAGAGCCTACTCTTATTGGATACGCCACCCATAAGGTATATCATATGACTTTCCGTTGCCTTCTCACATTTTTAATGTGCATTTGATAGCTAAGCTGATGATTGACAGTTACAGTTGTATTTTTACGCACACAGGTAAAACAAATCACAGACTTTGATCAGCCACTACCATGCTGTTAGAGGTCAGAAGACAAAAAATGACTTCACTCAAAAAAATTGTTGGATGGTCCAAATAAGCACTTAAAAAGTGACTTGGAACATAAATATTCTTGGTGGGACATGACAGATTCTGACTATTTTAAAAGTTAAGACTTTACTGTCAGTATAGCACTAGTTTCTCCATCAAACACCAGATGAATATTAGCAAATAACTTTATTTATCATATAAGATGACTGTAGGGACTTCACATTTTTATGTATTTGGAAGTAATTTTAGATTGTCTAATAAAGAGCAGGTACTTATCCCAAATTCCAGAGTGTTATTGACAGTTGAAGAATAATGTGCATAGGAAAGTCTTATATGTGATCTTATACCTCCATCACACCCCCTACCTTTATTGGACTCAGTATCTTGAAGGGTATGGTCCAGGGAAGGAAGAATGAAGGTGTATGGGGGTGGACTCCAGTGCTGGTTGTGCTGGCATTGCTGCTTGTGTCAAAAGAGCAATATAGGTCCTTCCACCAGCATCATTTCCTGAAATCCTCTACAATAGTTCAAGTCATCAGAGAGACTGGTACCACTGTGTTAGGGAAAAGAGGCATGAGTGTGGATACAAATCTACCTGAGGAAGAAGAGCTATCAACAATAGAGAATAGCTCACTGATGCATGTTTGCAATCATTGTCCTCCAATGCTATAAACACCAAACAGAAGGCTTATGCTGTAAATATCCTCAAATATGTTGCTTATGGCTAGGGTGTCCTGTCCCATCATGTTCCCTGTCACCTGGACAGTCATCCACCACTGCCAGTCAGGCTGCTCAGGCACACATTAGTCACACCCATTAGTAGGGGTCTAAGCTGGGCATCCATCCCAATTGCTGACAATATCTCACCTCCTTAGATTTACTGCCAATCACATCCCAGATGTAATTGGATATGTAGCTGCTTGTTGTCTTATTTATTGTTGCACTACACCATCATAGGGCTTCCAGGCTATTGTAGATGGAGTGCCCAGTATTGATTGTTTAATGGGAATTCTCCCACAAGATTTGCAGAAGTCTTGCAAGAGTTCGATAAATTTCTGTGGCCATCTTAGACACAGTCGCTATTTAAAGTGCACCCAAGCTGACTCACACGCTTTGCCTCAAGGTTGTCAAGGAAGAAGGTTCTCCGCTCCTTCAGCACTTACCTGCAAGTATCCAGAAAAATCTCTGCTTCATCCAGGAAGCAGACCAGTTTGTGGTTCTTAGTCTTCAGTCCAGTCCTCCTCATCTTCCTGTGGGCTCTAGATTTTTAGAACAACCTACAAAGAAAAGAAACAGACAGTAAGCGCATGCTTCTATAACTTTGACCACTATTTACAGATATAGATATATCTGTTTCAATAATAAGGACTGGTCAGTTCCTTTGTAAAAAATTGGTTCTTTATTTCATAATCCATCAAATTGTGCAAACAGCCTCAGCCAACGCGTTTCGTTCAAAAGATTGAACTTCGTCAGGGCAGACAAGATAATGTACGAATTATGGTCACTGTTTAACCTGGTTCGGAATAGACCAAGTGGCCACGTAAGGCCCAAAAGTGGTGTAAAATGGTGAGGTCACTGGTCAATCTGTGACTCCACGAGCAGCGTGGGCCTCCTTGATAAGGGCCCGATTAATAAACCTGGAGCAGTAGTGGTAATACGAGGAAGGAGCATTTCACCACTACTGCTCCAGGTTTATTGTGCCATTACAATGCATACCATTACAACGCATTGTAAGGTAAGTAATGGTTGTAATTGAGGTAAGTTGTTATTTTTGATATTTGTTTTAGGAAAATAACAGTTAGGGGTCGATTCCGATCTCGCTCGGACAGCCCTACGAGAGCTGTCCGTAGCCTTACCTTGCAACCGACTCGTTCCGGGAGCCGGTCCGTCCGGGCGATGAAGTACGATGCGCAAATGTGTAAAAATCCCGATCGGCATGCACGCACCCATTCCAGCAACATTTCCCGTACGAGCCGGATCAGTAAACGCCGATTCGAATCGCACGGAAGCATTTTCACAGCAGTTTCCGGCCGGACAAGTACGATGCGTACTTCCTATGCGCCGAACGGGTCGCCACTTCCAGCACGTCACAGCATCCGGGAGAGCTGTATTTCAGGTCCGATTCGCGCCACTACACGATCCACGGCTACGAGACGGACCAACTATCAACGTGTACGAGACGGAGCAACAATCAGCAAGTACGAGACGAACCAATGATGAATCCCATCGCGCAGGTCATCCCAGTACTGTATATCTATGACCGGATCAGGAACAGACGCGTACGTCGCAGACGGTAAGTCAGACACCCACCACACAAACAAACGTCATGAATCCGCGAAATGCTACACACAAATATGGGGGGGATATCCCTTCCACCAGCAGCAGCCAAACCATAGGGGTTGTATGGTTATCACTACCAGCAGTCCCCACTCATAGGGGGGGGCTCATCACTACCAGCAGTACCTACTCATAGGGGGCTGGATGCCCATCACTACCAGTATCCCCTACTCATAGGGGGCTGGATGCCCATCACTACCAGTATCCCCTACTCATAGGGGGCTGGATGCCCATCCCTACCAGTATCCCCTTCTCATAGGGGGCTGGATGCCTATCACTACCAGTACCCCCTACTCATAGGGGGCTGGTTGCCCATCACTACTACCATCCCCACTCATAGGGGGCTGGATGCCCATCACTACCAGCAGTCCCTACTCATAGGGGGGTGTATGGCTATCACTACCAGCAGTCCCCACTCATAGGGTGGGGCTTATCACTACCAGCAGTACCTACTCATAGGGGGCTGGATGCCCATCACTACCAGTATCCCCTACTCATAGGGGGCTGGATGCCCATCACTACCAGTATCCCCTACTCATAGGGGGCTGGATTCCCATCACTACCAGCAGTCCCTACTCATAAGGGGGTGTATGGCTATCACTACCAGCAGTCCCCACTCATAGGGGGGTGTATGGCTATCACTACCAGCAGTCCCCACTCATAGGGGGGGCTTATCACTAACAGCAGTACCTACTCATAGGGGGCTGGATGCCCATCACTACCAGTATCCCCTACTCATAGGGGGCTGGATGCCCATCACTACTACCATCCCCACTAATAGGGGGCTGGATGCCCATCACTACCAGTATCCCCTACTCATAGGGGGCTGGATGCCCATCACTATCAGTATCCCCTACTCATAGGGGGCTGGATGCCCATCACTACCAGTATCCCCTATTCATAGGGGGCTGGATGCCCATCACTACCAGTATCCCCTGCTCACAGGGGGCTGGATGCCCATCCCTACCAGTATCCCCTACTCATAGGGGGCTGGATGCCCATCACTACTAGTACCCCCTACTCCTAGGGGGCTGGATGCCCATCACTACTACCATCCCCACTCATAGGGGGCTGGATGCCCATCACTACCAGCAGTCCCTACTCATAGGGGGGTGTATGGCTATCACTACCAGCAGTCCCCATTCATAGAGGGGGCTTATCACTACCACCAGTACCTACTCATAGGGGGCTGGATGCCCATCACTACCAGTATCCCCTACTCATAGGGGGCTGGATGCCCATCACTACTACCATCGCCACTAATAGGGTGCTGGATTCCTATCACTACCAGTACCCCCTATTCATAGGGGGCTGGATGCCTAGCACTACCAGCATTCACACACACAGGGTGTCTAAGCCAAACCACCCCCTACCATCTTGGCAAGATTGTTCTTTTGTGTGTCAAATGCTTACAACGCAGATTCTGACAGTGAACATACAATGTGACTCCCATCACACGTGTGACCAAAAGGTGATTGTGGGGATCAAAACACCAGCATATCCGGAACATTGTGGTAATGGGGTCTAAACCGCCATTCACTACAGTGACCAAAAGGTGAATGTGGGGTTCAAAACACCAGCATATCAGGAACATTGTGGTAATGGGGTCTAAACTAAGGGTGGGCGTAGTTCGCGAAGTAATGCTTCGCGAAGCTACGCAAAGTGCAGTTCGCGCTACGCAAGCTTCGCGTAGCACTACGCGAACTGCGTAGCGCACTGTTCGCAATGATTGCACAGTGCCGGATGCTTGTCCGCACTGTGCAATCATTGAAAACGGCAACTTGCACAGTGCGAGCTGTCTTTACTGCCGCTCGAGTAGATTTTTACTCGAGCGGCAGCTTTCTCAACGCGGACTGGTAGTTTCTCATCGCGAGCGGTCGCAAGCATACGCGACCACTCGCAATGAGAAACCTGACCTCCCCGCGTTGAGAATCTCGCCGGGAGGTTTATTTTCCACGCTCGCGATCGGCAACTTGATGTTGCTGATCGCGAACGAGAAAAAGTCTCGCCGGGATGTCATTTTGCTTGCTCGCGGTCGCCAACTTGACGTTGAGGACCGCGAGCAAGCAAAAAATGACCGCGGCACTACGCTACGCTACGCTACGCGTGTTCGCACTGTGCTACGTGCAATTCGCGTTGTGCGAAGTAGCGCAAACTTCGCAAACTACGCGAGCGTAGCGTAGCACTTCGCCCAGGGTTAGTCTAAACCCCCCATCATTACAGTGACCAAAAGGTGATTGTGGGGTTCAAAACACCAGCATATCCGGAACATTGTGGTAATGGGGTCTAAACCCCCCATCACTACAGTGACCAAAAGGTGAATGTGGGGTTCAAAACACCAGCATATCAGGAACATTGTGGTAATGGGGTCTAAACCACACATCACTACAGTGACCAGAAGGTGAGTGTGGACATAATAATAGCAGCATCTTCAAACCAGCATGTATGATTCCTGGTCCCAACACCACAAGCAATGTTGTGGCAATGTAGTGGTTGTGTCCCATACAAACATGGATTTGGTGAGGCAAAGATTGCTGTGTATCACAAGAACACCCTCTGCCATGTGCAGACAAGCATCGGCCATGATCCCTGACAATGCCTCCAGTGTCCAATTAGACTATGTGAAAAGTGAGCATCATGATGCATACACACATATCTTGACGAACAGACACACAAACTAAGGAATCCTGTGGAGACTGTAGATGTTAGGTGACCAAGTCCCATACCATGGCAGCAATGGGACATACCAAACATGATGAATGTGCAGGCTGATGAGCTAGGAGACCCAGGGACACTAGGGAAAAACCTCCAAACAACATCCAGCCAATGGACCGCAAAAGCCATACCAATGCAGTGGTGCAGATGCACAAACACAGACAGGCAGCCCCACACTGCATATCAAACATAACATGTGTGTGTGTCTCACTGTCCCCAGGCTAGTACACAACACATGATGGTGGGCTGAACTCCAATGACACAGATGTGTACACAGTGCCATACAAAAGTAACTCATAAACTGTGCACCCCTTTGTGGGCAAGCAGGCATTGCCAGATGAGTGAGATCCCAACGGATTCATGTGACACAAGCTGGGCGGAACAGCAACCAACACAGCAAGAGACAGACCCACTACAGCACTACCCTCAGGGACCCTACATTGGGGTGTCAGTAGCCTGTATGATAATCCCACTGTGATGACAAAGGTAGATGTTGCCCATACTGTGGAGCACAGTCACCTGTGCGCACTGGGTCATGTGTCCTGACCAACAAACTTCCATCACACCTACACAAACACAAATCACTGGCCATGGCCTGTAATCAATGGACAAAATGTAGGTAGGGGCCTAGCCATGAGACAACTCACATTTTGCCACTCTCAACACCACACACCTTGATCTGCACCAATGTGCATCAGCTAAGCACACATGGACTGGTGACATTGCTCATGCACCCATGACAATCCCAGGGGTGGTGGGGGGATCCAAGGTACCCAAAAATCATCACACATGGCCAGTCAACAACCCTTGTGAATGTCTGCCACACTGCACAGTATGCGGTACATGGGCATGACGTGAAATCTACCAGAATCATTGGGATCCCTGCCACACTCCCACACCAATGAGGAACCAAAGGAGACCCACAAAGAACACATGTCGACACCTTCCAACTTTGCAGCTCTGACCCTGATGAGTGGGAGTAGTCACACACACATACAAGTGACCCACTCACTGACAGATACCACATAGGGAAAACAACATGATGTTGGTAACACAGAAGTGCCAAGGGGAATCCTGAATGTGTCCCACATGCGTTTGACAACATCCCCGGACCTTACAACTAAAACACCTAGGGATGACACCCTAATGACCAGTAGTTTGCCATGCACCTACATCCCAGGAAACCCAGGGCAAAGATGTTGGATGAACACAGGACAACTCAGCAAGCGCCACAAACAGGAACATCTGTAGGGAACACAGGCTGTGTAGAAAAAGGGAAGGGAACACACACAGACATGCTCACACAACACACACCATGGGCTCAGGAAATGTCACGGAATGACACACTGCCATGAGGGGACTCCACTCCTGGGGAAGGTCAGCTGTGCAAAACGTTGTCTGTGCAGGGCTCTGCCATGTCAGCATAACACTTGCTCAGTGAGCCAACAATTACAACACAATGAAAGCTCTGGTCACATCAGCCTGTGTACGGGAGTGTCCCTTGAGTCATCTGCACATACGCAATACACATGTATAGCAAGTTGCACTGATGACACAGATGACTTGTGTACCATTGATGCACAAACCTGCCTGTCCAGTGGAGATGGGCCCAGTCAGGGAGTCTTCCAATGTGCACAAATGTAAGCCCAACATATGTGCAACAGTGTATGCCAAAGATGTGAAGTAGCAAACAAAAGGAGAAAATCCTGGTCCCAAATTCTTGCTATCACTACACCCTGAAATTGCAGCAAAGGATGACATGGATACATACCAGAAAAGTACACATATCCCATGGACCACATGGAGTCCATCACATCAGCAAATCGATCTCTTATTCCTTCAAAACACCATTACAACAGCAAGTTCATGATACTCATCATCAACATCATGTACATTAGATGCAACACCACTGGATAACAACAATTGGCTTTATTCAGCACATAAATCCTTGTAACTGTTAAGTCCACAATGTCAAAAGGCCAATGGCCAGTCCATATCAAGAGTCCTACCAGGGTGACATGTGACAAGTTGTCCCCCATTGCTTGCCTGCACTGCTATGGCCAGGGGACATCTCCCCTTGGAGGGGCATACATAGGGGTAGGCCAGGCACCGCAGGGACAGGATCAGGGGATAGCATAATGGGGCAGGGGAGGGGT
Source organism: Calotriton arnoldi (assembly GCA_963921515.1). NCBI lineage: Eukaryota > Metazoa > Chordata > Amphibia > Caudata > Salamandridae > Calotriton > Calotriton arnoldi. The sequence continues at coordinate 2,731,529 of CAWUFW010000901.1, forward strand.
GGTGGGTGCAGGAGTGTCACTGGCAACTGCAGTGGAGGTGTCTGACACAGTGGGCGCCGTCACCACTGCAGGGCTCAAGTCAGATGGGGTGGTTGCCGGCACCACTGCAGTGGTCAGGTCAGATGGTGTGGACGGGGTCTCCACTGCAGTGCCCAAGTCAGATGGGGTGGATGTGCTCTCTACTGCAGTGCCAATCTCCAAAGGAGTGTAATGGGGTTCAGATGAGGTGGGCAGGACAGAGGGGGGGGACACGGTCTCTTCACCAGTGGCAGGAACAGGCTGAGCGTGTAAGGTGGGGGTGGACGTGCATGTGGTAGGGGGAGGGCCTAAGCATTTTGGGGATGCGGTATTGGTGTGTGGGGGAACCTGGGGCAGGGTGTGGCGGTGGGACCTGTGGAGTGGTGGCCTGGGGGCTGGAGGATGGAGACTGTGTGGTGGAAGTGCGGGATTGTGGTGGGGTCTTGCCCTTCCTGGTCTGGGGGGATTTGTGGATGGGGCCTCAGTGTTCCTGCGCCTGGGGGAGGGTGTCTGTGTGGCAGGGGAACTCCGCTCTGTGCGTGGTGACTTCCTCTTTCCCTTGTAAGTTGGATCAGATGGATCGGTGGGGAAGAGGCCAAGGTCACAGAGGAAGAGCTGCTGGGAAGGGGGGTTGCAGGTGAGGCAAGTGAAGGGGTTTTGGAGGGAGAGGCATCTGAGGACTGCGGAGTGCTCGTGGATGGCTGTTTGTGTGTCTGTAACCCATCCCCTGTGTGTGTGCCATCAGTCCCCGGAGTGTGCGTGCTTGTGCGTCTGGATTTTGTCTTGTGTGGCTGTGTGCTGCTTGTGTCTGTTGTGGTGCGTGCCTGTGCCAGTGTGTGTGTGCCTTGGATAGGTAGGGTAGTGGGGATTGTGGATGGGGCATAGGTAGGAGGGGTGAGGGACTGTTGGAGGAGGGACACTGTTGCCGTCTGTGAGGAGGCCATGGACTGAATGGTCCGCTGTATGGCAGACATGTTTGATGAAATGCCCTCCATGAAGGACACCAGTTGTGTCAACAGACTGGTGTGAGAATGGAGGACACCCAGAAACGCTGTCTGCCCTACATGGATCTGCTTAAGTAAGTCCACAGCCTCCACACTCAGGGCAGCAGGGGAGACAGAGGCAGGGGGTGCGGTGCCTGGCACGAAGGAGACATGCTCCCTTACACAGGAGCCTCCACAGACATCTGGGATGGGAGCAGATGGGAGGGTGGAGATGGTGGTGGTGGCGGGGACAGACTCACTAGGTGTTGTCTGGGGTCTGCTGACACCCGCCTCCACAAGGGAGTCATCACTCGAGCTGCTGTGTTCCTCAGCCGAGGTGGTTGTAGCTGAGGTCTCCTCAGTGTGGCTCCCGCCACCCTCCGTGCCACTGGGTCCCTCCGACTCCTCTGCAGCGGACCCAGTCTGGCTCTGTGGCTCCTCTTGGTCCGTGGAGCTGTCTCCTCCAGTAGCCGTAGATGTATCTGCAAACAAACAGGATAAACAGATCCACATCAGTCACCTCTATTGACCTGACACATCATAGTCAGTACAGCACATTACAGAGCACGCCTTGGCATCATTTGCAAAATAGTGCAAAAAGATCTGACACATATTTGAACAAGACACTTGTCAGTCTGCCAGTCAACCATGCCCCTCATATCCTTCCCGTCCATGGACCCATCTGTCTGGTGCATGTAGTATGCAACTACTCATATGTGCACACATGCACCACATAGACAGTTGTCTGAACTGCAGGATTTGTGATTGAAATGTGTCAGTACACACATATCCCATCTCCTGCCACTGACTCAGTACATGTGTCAGGATAAGGGATGGCCAAAGTCATTGTCAGCAATATGGATATGCTTCCTTCACCAGATACCATGATGTGCTCATGTATTGATGGTCAATGCCACAATTGAGTGCATGCAGGACAACTGACATTACTGCAGGATACACATTTGCAAGTGGTATACCATGCTACAGGCCAGTCTGGCTAATCAGTCATTACTGGCTTCAGTCACAGGGGCAGTGCATCCAAAAACAAACAGTCTGCACTGTGTCACAATCATGTTTTTGTGGGGAATGTAAGCTCTGCAGCTGTCAAGTGCACATGTCCACCCACTGCTACCCACATCTTAAGGCATCTGATGATCCCACGTTATACAAATGCTACAGTTAAGTGACTGCAAGCACAAATCTGTAAACATGATCACATCACAGTCTGATGAGAACGAATTAAAGCTGCCTGCACTTTAATGTAGAATACACCATTAGGCACAGTCAAGTGATTACACACCTATGTTTCACCCCATTGTGCTGATCCAACAGCCACATCTCAGCTGGCTGCCCACCCCAAACTGTTTAACACCCCAGGAGTCTAAAAAGCTAGGCCACTCCACAATGACACAGAGGCAGACACCTGATTGCACATTTCACAATGCACAAAATGTAGGCTGGCACACAGGAGTAGGAGAACAGAGTGTACTTTCATGTCCGGAGTAGGCATACCTGTCCTGGTCCATGTGCAACATGGGATAACCCTGAACACTAGGCATGTGTCTATGCATGTGTGACACACATGATGCACATTCTTCTGAGGCCCCAACATTGTCTCACCTGCTGCATGGGTGTGTGGTAAATACCCCAGACACATATGGTGAGCCAGAGCAGCAATTAGAACACATATTAATTGCCCACACAGAGTACATGTCAGCTTTCTGGCAATGTGCAGACACATGTCAATCAATTGCCTCACTCATGAAGCCCAAAACAATGCACCGGTAGCAGATGCTGTTTCAAACCTTATCCTTGGACAACAGCAGGGACACACAACCCAAATGACACAAGTCACAGACTGAAAGGGCCACACCTGTGTATCAGGTCAGGATGGGCCATCACCTAATTTAGGCACATGACTCTTGTTCAAGCAGACAGACGAACTGTGGGAGTGTAACCAGGCTGAAGGAGTGCAAATAGCATGTGAGACATAGTTCACAGAAAAGGCATGCACTTACCCCCTCTTTGCTGCTGTCTGGCCTTTAACTGCCCATCCAGGTCAGGGAAGACCACCGTCAGAATCCGGAGCATGTGGGGGGTCAGGATCCATCGTCCGCCCCTTCTGCGAGGAGGCGACAGCTTCAGCTGGACTCTTGCGATCCTCCGGGTCCAGCCACGAAGGTCCTGCCACCTTCTGGCAGTTGCGGATGCGGCGCTTGTAGACCCCCACAGATCGAACTGCCCGGACGATGGTCTTCCAGATCTCCTGTTTCTGATGGGCATCAACCTGTGAGGATGACAAAGTTAAAAGACCATTACTACACATGCAACATGTTTGTGCATCACACAGTTGGATATACATGTCGTTATCACAAGGGCATATGATGTACACAGGTAGTGCAACTATGGTAATGGACAGTTGTCCTGCATTAACAACATGGAAACTTTGCCTGGGTATTATGACCATGTAAAAATGCACTTTTTCAGCACAGTACCTGTTCACTACAGGTACCTACACACTTTGGGGGTTACAACTACTCAGTGAGCATGCTAGCCACTGGTGTACACAATGCCATTAGTGCTAGACAGACAACATGCACAATGAAAAAGGACGTGGACTGCACACTCACCTGCTCCCCTGGTTTCCCATACAGCTTGCTGTACTGTGGAAGGAGGCTGTCCAGCAGGGCCTGGTTCTCCTCCTCTGTGAAGGCTGGGGCCCTCGCCACAGTACGTGCCATTCTTGAAGCCAGAGGATGCAGAGACAGCAGCAGTGGTAGCAGAGATGTCAATCTGGAGCATGTAGTGCAGGCAAGTGAGCTCTCAGGGGAACAGACAGCCTTATATCTGTGCTGCAGAGGCAGATTATGAACCATGCGTCCAAAGCGATAGGTCCGACACGTTTGCATCCTATGAATCTGGCCAATCCATCGCATTGCACGCCTCGTACACGCCTTCCGCATCATTTAAAAAGTTCAACTTCATGACACCAATGAGTTTGATACATTGTTGTAGGGAGCCAACGGATTTTTCAGCACACAAATCGTACAAGTATCAAATCCGCGTCAGTCTCCATGGCAGTCAATAGCCAATGCGTGCGCACGCCTTGGTCCCTAGGTGTCCGACGCATCTTTTGAAAACCCACCCGCGTATGTCACCATTACATTCAGGGTCCCTAGGTGTCCGACGCGTCTTTTGAAAACCCACCCGCGTCTGTCACCATTGCAGTCAATGGGCAAGGCGTGTGCACGGATCGGTCCCTAGGTGTCCGACGCGTCTTTTGATAACCCACCACGTATGTCACCATTACATTCAGGGTCCAAGGCGTGTGCATGCCTTGGTCCGTAGGTGTCCGCCGCGTCTTTTGAAAACCCACCCGCGTATGTCACCATTACATTCAGGGTCCAAGGCGTGCGCACGCCTTGGTCCCTAGGTGTCCGACGCGTCTTTTGAAAACCCACCTTCGTATGTCACCATTACATTCAGGGTCCAAGGCGTGTGCACGCCTTGGTCCCTAGGTGTCTGACGCGTCTTTTGAAAACCCACCTGCGTCTGTCACCATTGCAGTCAATGGGCAAGGCATGTGCACGGATCGGTCCCTAGGTGTCCGACGCGTCTTTTGATAACCCACCCACGTCTGTCACCATTGCAGTCAATGGGCAAGGCGTGTGCACGGATCAGTCCCTAGGTGTCGACGCGTCTTTTGAAAACCCACCTGCGTCTGTCAATGGGCAAAAGGATGCCACCCACCATAGCTTGCCAGGGACCCATGTGCACACCTACAACAATACAGCCTGTGACACAGTATGTCAAAAGGCATGTCAGGCTGCATTACCTGTGTGTGTATGTGGGTGAACATGTGATTTAGTATGTGGCACTTAGTGGCACCCACTCCCAGGCTGTGCAAGGTGTCATGGGGACAGATACCTTTGTGTGTTGTGCACATGACCACTGTGATTGACAACTGTACAGTTCAGAGTACAAGGCATGAACTCAGTTCCAGGGGTACATTGTGTATGACATGTGACATACACCCTGACTTTTAGGTGGAATGGTATGTGTGTCACAGGGTGTCCCAGTGCCACAAATGTGATGTTCATCCACAGTATGTGTGCATTTTGCAACGCAAATGACTCTGATTTCATGTGCTCAATGTCAAACGGTCACCACATCCATGTGTTTTGTCAATGTGAGTTGATGTTGCGTCTGTGTGTCACAGACATCCATGTCTGACCTGCAAACAAATCAGGTGGCACTTCATGTGGGTGTCATGTGTGCGTTGTGGCGTGTACATGAGATGCTACATCATGATAGTGTCCTTGTGGCAATACAAGGTCCCTGTGTGTGTGTCTGTCAAAAACCTGTGATGTGGGGAAGACATCTGTCCTCACTAGTCACTGTGGTGTGTGTTAGGTATGTGACACTCGTACTGATGTACTGTGACAGAGCCCATAGATTTGTCACAGCACAACATGGACCTTGTTGTGTAGACATGTAGAGCAGAGATGTCAGATGATGGGCATGTAGCTGACATATGTGCCCCTACCCAACAGCACACACATCAGGTACTTGGGTCCTGTTATGATGTTTCATGTGCTCTTTAGCATGGACACTGGCACATAGATAGGGGAACTGACAACCTATATTTGCTCATCTATGTACTGCAGGAGACCAGCTGTCCACAGACCGTTCCCTGACCTTGCAACCATGGTTGAACGTGACTGCATCCGACGGTACCGCTTCACTAGCCCGCTGATTGAGGATTTGGCGGAGCAGTTGGCCCCACACTTGCACACTTGCAACCTGGCCGGCCATACCCTACAGCGGTGACCCCCAAGGTGAAGGTGATGGCAGCCCTACACTTCTTTGCCACTGGTACCTTCCAATACACTGTGGCTTCTGCTGGTGGGATGTCACAGACCATGTTCAGCCGTGTGCTCCGAGATGTGTTGGAGGCGATGTTGCATTTCCTCAACCACTACATCCATTTCCCAAACCCCACAACAACTCACTGACATCAAGAGTGACTTGTATGCACTGGGAAGGATGCCACATGTCATTGGCTCCATTGATGGGACACATGTGGCTTTGGTACCACCACAGGCACATGAGCAGACATACCGAAACAGGAAACATTTCCACTCAATCAATATTCTGGTGGTATGTCTGGCGGACATGACCATTTCACATGTGTGTGCACGTTTCCCAGGTTCAGCGCACGACGCTTACATAATGAGGAGTAGTCGCATCCCGACGATGATGTCACAGATGCCGAACCAGCGTGCCTGGCTTGTCGGTGTGTACTGACTGTTTACCATTGTGTGTGTTTGGTAATGTTCTTTTCCACCCTGTTTTCAAACTCATCTAATGTGCAATTGTCTGTATGTAGGTGACTCCGGATACCCCAACATGCCGTGGTTGCTGACACCCCTCAGGAACCCTGTGACACCTGCGGAGATGCGCTACAATGAGGCACATGGTCGGACCAGGAGAGTGATCGAGCGGACATTTGGTCTCCTGAAAAGCAGATTGCGCTGCCTGGACAAGACAGGAGGGGCCCTCCGATATGCACCAGCTAAGGTGTGCAAAATCATCATAGTGTGCTGCATGCTACACAACCTGGCAGTGAGGAAGGAGTTGCCTCTCATCCAAGATGACGCTGACCAACATCCGCCAGCCGTGGAGGATCCTGCCCTGGGGCATGATGCCAGTAATGATGAGGGTGATGTTCGGACCCAGCTGATCCACAACTTCTTCACATGAATGTCAGTATACAGTGATGTGTTGTCAAAGTATTGTGTTTGCCTGATATATGTTGGTGGTGCACTGGTGCTGCTTGAGTGTGGCTGTGTGCTACTTGACAGGATGCTTGCAGTGATGTGTCCTTTCAGGTAGTCTGTACTCCCAAACAGTGTTTACCTGATTACTGGGTTGTGTTTACGTAGCTTGGGATTTGTTTTGGGCATGTATATTGTAGTTGTATGCTGTAAATCTGTGTATTTGATTGTGTTTTCTGTCTGTCCTTCACAGGGTACTTTGGCTGCTGTATGGTGAGGTCTGAACCCCGACACCCAGATTCCTGTCCCAGAGTGCAAGTAGTCGTTGTCCCAACCAATGATGTGCCACACACCCCTGGACTTTCATTGTTTACCACTTGGTTACTTCTTGATCACTGTCACGTGAGGTTACCTTGCATCAGTTGTGGAATCCTCAGGTTGTAAATCTTTAATAAACCTGTGCTTCACTTTGGGATGTGCTTCGTCTGTATCCACACATCCAACAGTCATTTGCATTCTGTACCTGTGGGCTGATTGCCACTGACTCAGGATGAGTGTGGTGTATGTGCATTCCACTGTATTTCCTGTCAACATCAGTGTAGGCGATGAGTTAGATGCCATGGTGAGTATGTGTTGTGTTGCCCTAGTGGTGTGTCTCCCTCATATGTGTCTCATTACCATGACTCACATAACAGTGTTTACATTGCTGTAGTAGTTTGCATGCACAGTGTTCTTTAGCAGATCATCATCTCCATGACACAAACCCAGTTTAAATAACAACAGAGGCAAGTATTGTGTGATTGTCATTTTATTTACAAACATGTGTGAGGATAGTGAACGTAATTGGAAGTGCTGTACAGTGTGAATGTAATCCAAAGTTCACAGGTGAGTTGGTAGTGTTGGAAGATGAAATGTTCAGAGTAAAGTCCACAGTAATTTGATGCATTGCTCCAACTTAGACCCTCCATGTCAAGTGGGTGAGTTGGGTGTCAGTCAACAAGGTTAAATGGTTTGCACACAAAGGTCAATATCAAGAACAGGTGTTGAGTTCCTGGGGGATGTGCATGGCTATCAGCGTCTCACTTGCCCTTCTTCGGACGACCCCTCTTCTTTCTCGGGGGACCCTCAAGTGCAGGCTGCTGCGGTGCCGAGGACTCTCCGCCAGAGTCCTCCTCACTCCCTGTGGCAGTTGCGGATGTTGTGGCAACAGATGTCGTGGGCGCACAGGGAGGTGTGGTCATGTTGCCGCTGATCTGGCGGAGGCATGTCAGTATGTCCCTATGCACCGCTGTTAGATCATCCAATTTGTCCCACTTGGACTCCATGCGGGACATGTGTGTCTCCACCCAGGACATGTGGGAGTCCAAGCAGGCATGATGAGGATCCCCAATACCTGGCCAAAACCTCCGGTGCTTTCATGGTACGCATCTATGATGCGTCCCAGGTGTGGCTCATCATGCAGTCCAGCCCCCTCTGCAGGCTGTGTCCTCTTCCTGCCCCCCTCCCACCGCCCCTACCCACACCGGCAGGACCTGCCGTGGCTGTCACAGGCAACACTGGGCCCCCTTGGGTGTTGGCGCTGGTGGTGTTGTCTGTTGCTTCCAGGGTGCCCTGTGTACCTGTGCCGTCGGTGTTCTGTGGCCTTGGTCTGTCCGTGTCGGCAGGGGTACTCTGTCTGTTGTCAGATGTGGCAGGAGTGGTTGCAGGGGGTGCTGATGTTCCTACTGCTGGTGCTGCACGATGACTCACACCGGAGTGCCAGGTCGTTCGTGGTCGTTGTCCGAAGAGGACAGAGACTGATCCACACCAGAGAGCTCAGGGTCCGCCAGAGTCTGGGACTGGGACTCTTCTTCAGTTCCTGCTGTGTCCCCAGCATCCCCTGTGGTTGGAAGACACACACAATGTATATTATGGTTCTACACACATCAACGTTTCACACACATGACAGTTGCCACTGGACATCATTATGAGAGTCTGTACATTGCATTGTCCTAAGTTGTGACAGACAGAGGTTGATATTGTTGAGGCAGTTTGTCATGGCAACCTGAGGCATTTCAATGTGCACATCAAGCTGTGTGCATGACCAGCTCATGTATTGATCAATTGTCTGTACATGGCCATTGCTACTCAAGTGCCATCACATGCCTGACACAGCTGTGTCATCCCTGTCCACATTTGTGCTTTGATGATGACATACGTACAATTCCACTTAGGGTATGTTGCAAGCTTGGGGCATGTGTGGTGGCAGTTTTTGCTTGTCTTTGTGCGTCACATTGGTGTGTCTGAACAACATGGTCACAGTCCGGTATGCCTGAGATCTAATGGGAGATACTATTTGGTTGTCTGTGTTCCTAGTTCACATCTCATTTCAAACAAGTCATGGTGTTACCATAGCTGATGATGTTGGTGCTGAGTTTTGTACGTGCTAACGTCATTTGTCTTGTCAATTTCCTCCATGGTGAGAGGGATTGAGCACAGCAGCTCTCTTGCTTTTCCATGCTCATGACAGTGATGGCCAGGGGTGTGTGTGTTGCAGTTCTGCTGCTGTGAGTTGCATGCCTCCTCCAATGCAGTCCAGGTTAGTCATTGTGTTTGGAGTGTCTATGACAGTGAGTGATGTGTTGTGTGAATGATGCATACAACGCAGAACGATGTGGGATTGAAATGCAGCTCACAACTGCACCTTTTGGGAATGACACCATGCTACAATGTCAGCTATATGGGTGTGTCCATTCTAGTCACTGTCAGGTGTCCCCTGTCAATAATGTATAGGTGACATTGTGTGTGCTTGGTGCTATGTACTATGTCTGCATCTCCTCAATTGTCATCTACGAGACACACCTTCACAGCCAGGTCAGGGGACACCCCTGGGACACTGTATCCCCAGACAGTGAGAGGATACCTACAGTTCCAATGGCTGTGAGTGTAAATGTGTTTGAGTTGGCCAGTGCGCAGGTGTGACTTGCAGCCAATTCATACATCAGGACCATGTGTCAGCCATCTTGCCAGGGCATTCACTTTCGGAGTGACTGGTCCCAAGGGTGCTATTTGTTCTGGCTGAGAAGGTGTGTTTTGAGCCGGCCTTGGTAGCATTTGGAGTCATTGCAGGACCTCCTTCACCCACAAAGGCCAGGTAATCCCCCATGTGGCATGCTTCCATTGCAGGGAGTCACAGTTTACGTTTAGGCTGTCAGGCACTGGTGTCCTGTTGTTTGTTTGAGCACAGGTCCCAGCAGGGCCTCGTGCTCCCCACAGCAGAACCCAGTCTCAGCCATCTTGTCAGTACATTTCCACTCCCTGTGAGGTGTGCATGGTTCAGTGTGAGCTTGCTGGGACATGTGGGTGGGGGGTATTTAGCTGTGACTGCATCTCCCATCATGCTTTTGGCTACACCCACCTTCCCACAATACCTGACCTTCCTTCCTGTGATTCATTTTCCCTGTGTGATGGTGTGCCTGTGCTGACAAGATGGCAGACAGTAGTGTCCTGGTGTTTGTTTGAACACAGTAAGTAAGTAAGTCCGTTTTTATATAGCGCAGCTACTCACCCTTATGGGTCTCAAGGCGCTGGGGGCCGTAGTGGAAATTAAGTGAGCTATTGCCCAGAGTCACATGGTGCTGAGCTGAGCTGCCGCTGGAGCCGGGGATCGAACCGTGAACCCTGTGCTCCGAAGTCTGCTGCCCTGGCCGCTGCACCACACCTCTGTCGTGGATCAGTCTCTGTCCTCTTCGGACAACGACCACGAACGACCTGGCACTCCGGTGTGAGTCATCGTGCAGCACCAGCAGTAGGAACATCAGCACCCCCTGCAACCACTCCTGCCACATCTGACAACAGACAGAGTACCCCTGCCGACACGGACAGACCAAGGCCACAGAACACCGAAGGCACAGGTACACAGGGCACCCTGGAAGCAACAGACAACACCACCAGCGTCAACACCCAAGCCCATGTGCTTCACACAGCAGAACCCAGTGTGGTAAATCTCAGTGAAATTTTTTAATTGAGTCTGAGGGAATGCATTATCCCAGGTGAGTTGTGTGGAGTTTGTGTTGAGGGGTGTGTGTGTGCAAGCACCTGCTGGTAGATGTAGTCAGAGCTGGCAGTACTCCTTCCCACTAGGCCAGATATCCCACCATTAGGCATGCTTCCATTGCAGGGAGTGAAGGTTAATGTTCAGGATGTCAGGCAGTGGTGTCCTGTTGTTTGTTTGAGCACAAGTCCCAGCAGGGCCTTATGCTCCCCACAGCAGAGCGCCATTGTCAGACATCTTGGAAGTGGCTTTTCACTCACACTCTTGTGGAGCATGATCCCAGGTGTGTATTTTGGTGTTGGTGGGAGGGGTGTGTGTTTTAGGGGGGCTGCTGGTAGATGTAGTCAGAGCTGGTGGTCCTCCTCCCCCCAGGCCAGATATCCCACCATGCAGCATGCTTCCATAGCAGGGAGTGGAAGTTAACACTCAGGATGTGAGGCTGTGGTGTCCTGTTGTTTGTTTGGGCACAAGTCTCACCAGGGCCTTGTGCTTCCCACAGCAGAGCCCAGTGTCAGCCATCTTATCAGTACATTTCCACTGCCTGTGAGGTGTGCATGGTTCAGTGTGAGCTTGATGGTCCATGTGGGATGTGGACTATTGGCTGTGACAACCACTCCCATCATGCTATCGGATACACCTACCTTCCCAGATACCAAACCATCCTTCCTGTGAATCAGCTTCCCTGTGAGGTAGTGTGACAGTGGTGGCAAAATGGCTGACAGTGTTTGTTGGTGATTTATGCCACTGCCTTGCTGTATTTGTTGTTAGGTTTGTACATGTTATGTCATGGTTCCATATTACTATGAGATGTCAGGTATTGTGTTTGTCTGACTGGCATACACGTCACAGGATACTTGCCTTTCGGTTGCTATGGCTTTGCTGACAGTACTTGGTTTCACTGTCCCCTTGACAGTGATATATGTGTATTGCCGCACAATATTGCGTATATTGGTTGTGTACTCACCAGGCCCTGGTATTCCTGTTAATCCATGGATGCTCTCCGGTGGTAGGATGGCCCGCACCTTCTCCTTCCAGGACCTGAAGTGTGTTGGTTTGGCAAGAGGGCCACCGCCAGTCTGCTTGCTCAAGGCGTGATCCCTGTCGATGAGCTTCTTGACTCTCCTGCGCACATCATAGTACCTGTTCTGAATATCGTCCTTTGTGCGCAGACAAGGTGCTTGTGCGTTGACCTTGTCGACGATTCTCTCCCACATCTTGGTTTTCTGTGACATGGGGGTCTGTTGGACCAATGTGCCAAACAACTGTGGCTCTACTCTGAGTATTTCATCAATCATGACTTCCAACTCACTATCTGTGAACTTTGGATTCTTCTTGGGGGGCATGGTGCTGGGTGGTTGTGGGTATTGGTGTGTGTGTGAGGGTGTAAGTGAGTGTGGTGAGTGTGAGTTTCTCTGTGAATGTGTGATTGATTTTTTGAGAGGTGCAACTGGTGTAGATGTTGTGTGGTGTGTGAGTTGTGGTATGTCTCTGCAGTGTGGTGGTGTTGTCTGCTGTCCTATGTCTGTAGTTTGCAAACGATCATGGTAGGGATTTCTGGCCTTTATGTAGGTGGAGTTGTGGGTGTATCTTTGTTCCATTTTTTTTTATTTATCTATTGGCTTTGTCATTGTTTGTTTGGTCCTTTTTTTGTCTTTTTTCCTTTGGTTTTGTTGAGCATGATGGAGACGTTCATTTGACCGGGTCGGACGCTGCCAGTGGCTCTTGCGGGGTAATCTGAGTCTGTCACACTGACATTGTGCTGTGTTTCATCATTGGCGTACGCGCCGGTCGCAAAGGAGTATATTGTTTGCTAGTCACTGTTTTCTGTACGTCTCGGTCTTCCGGATTGTGCTCCGTGCGAGTCGGTCTCGTTTCACACGCATTGCATCGTACTACGCAGGTCGTACAGCGCGGGTACGTGTCGGTCGGGTCCATTCCTGATGCGTGTCGGTCGGTACGTTTCCCGGTCCGTTTACGGGCGAATCACTGTTTTCCATACGCATTGCATCGTACTGCGCAGGTCGTAAGGCCCCGGTACATGTCGGTCGGTCTACATTCCCGGTCCGTGTCGGTCGGTCGGTACGGTTTCCAACCGGAATCGGCCCCTTAATAGTAATAGTATTATTTTACAATTTTTTTAATAGTTTAATAAAATATTTTTAAATAGTTTAAAAAAATATATTTTAGATAATGTATTTAAATTGTATAGGTTTGGGTTGGGTAGTGTATTAATGCTCAGGTTTTTAAAAAAAAATATTTGAGTTTTATTAAAGTATTATATTAGGAGTTAATTTATTTACAAAAATAATAAAAACCTATAATTTAATTTAATAAATTACAATATATTAAATGTGCTTTGCATTTTTTCCCTGGAACGGAATGTATGGGAAATAGGGGCTTTGGGTGGGGGAGTGTATTAATACTCAGGTATTAATTTTAATACTTGTGAATTTAATGAGCTTTAGTTTTAGTCATATACATTTTTAAAAATTAATTTTTAAAAATTATTAAAAAATTCTTTGGCACATATCCTCTGGGATGGGATGTATGGGAATTAGGGGTTTTGGGTGGGGGAGTGTTTTAATACTCAGGTAATATTTACTTTATTTTAATTTATATTGATAGAAATATTTTATATTTTTTTATTTTATAAAATGGTAACTGTTTAGGCTTCTATAATTTGGGGATAGATGTATGTGAAAAATGAGTTTTGGGTGGGAGAATGTATTATTACTCAGGTATTAATATTAATATTTGAGAATTAATAAAAAGTTAGTTTTACTGCTAGATCATTTTAAAATTAATTTAAAAGTAATTTAATGAAAAAGTATTTTGCATAAAAAATCTGGGAAATAGGTGTTTTGGGTGGGAGGGTGTATTAATACTCAGGTATTTTTTTAAATTCTGGAGTATTACATGATATTTTGATTTACTGATAGTTAATTATAATTTTTTTTAAGTAATACTATTTAAAAAGGCATTTGCACCTATTCTCTGGGACGGGATGCAAGGGAAACGGGTATTGGACAGGGGTGTGTATTAATACTCAGGTATTAATTTTAGTACTTGAGTATTATTCGATTACTTATTTTATGAATTATTTAATTGCTAAACTTTTAAATTAAATATAAAAAAAATTAAAAGTAATGTGCAGAAAAATTCAGGGAGATTTTGGGTAGGGGGTGATTTGATGTAAAGGAAAAAATATAACGTATAATTTAAAAATTCTTTAATAATTTTAACTTTCAATTTAAAAAAATAAAAATCTTTTAAAAGATAATTAGGATATTTATAAAAGTTAATAGAGCATAAATGTACAACATAAGTATGCATAAATAGACATATAAAATCTGTAAATGTAACAATTTAATTAATAAAAATTAATATTTCATAAAACAATCAATAGACACATTAATAGTATTGTAAATATTTTTATTGTAATTATTAGAAATATAAAACAGAATAAATAAATATGCAAAACATTTTGTAAAAATATTTTATTAGTAGTATTATTTTTTTAAATAATCATACATTTTTGCATGTATTGTAACATATATTTTTTGATTTCTTTGTAGGTTTTCCCATGGTTTCCCATTGAAGTCAATTGGCGAAATTGTCCTTTTTTCCTTTTTACGGAAAGAGATGACGTTGCTGCGTGTACATATGTTTCGTCATTGTGAAGTTCGTCGCGGTCCAGGTCAGAAGCAAGGGAGAGCTGTGTCCAGGTAAGGCAAATTTAAATTATTAAAAATAGATTAAGGGTGGTAAAGTTTATTGTAAGGCGAGAGGAGGGAGGTAGTAAGAACTAGGAACATTGTATTTTGATGTTATTGAGTGCTTTAACTTAAAAATCTTTTCCAGAACAGGTAGCAGTTGTAGGCCCACGTCAGGTTGATTGCTTTCGTAACACTTTTTGTTTAAAAGGATTACTTTAAAAAGATTGATTATTTTTCTATTAAACAATAGCTCTATGAAAGTAATCTTATTTGGTAATTTTTTTTGTTGCAACAGGTTTTTAGTAATTTTGTAATTGCATCGTTGCAGTTTTCCGGATAGGACGAAGGAACATGGAGAAAGATTTCGTGGGTTGGAAAAAAACTTTTTGGGCCATTTTTAAACCATTGCTTTATGGATTTTGGGACTTCTGCTGGACTTTGGTCGAGAGAGGATTTCAACAATGGATTTTTGGGTTGTGATTTTTTTCGAAACTTTATTACTTTTTCATGGTTTATTTAACTTGAATTCGAGCGAGAGAGGATTGCATCTATGGAATCTTGTTGCATTTTTTGCCATGCAAGAATTCTTTTTCGGGATTTTCTTTTGGGTGCGTTTTTTGTAGGTGTGCACAGTATAATTTACAGCTCAATTTTTTGCTGTTAAAATGTGGCTTTGCCGAACTTTGCCCTTTTTGGTTAGTTTTACTTGGGTCATGGAATATTTAACGGATTATGGATTATTTGCAATGGATTAAAGGACTGCTCAAGATTCTTGGTGAAAGGCTGGATTGTACGTAAATCCAAGAGTTGAACAAAGAAGACAACTGAAGGTAAGAAACCCGACTTTTTTTATAATTTTTTTTTTTTTTAAATGCCAATTTAGTTAGGGGGCTTCTTTGTCAAAACAGGCAAGTAAGGTGGTTTAGGAGTTAGTGTAGATTAGAAATGTAGGATGTGTGCAATATTATCTAGGTAGTCTGAAGCCACCATCAACTTAAATTGTTGAATTGCACCCAATAGTCTCTTGGACATTTCTTTTGTTCTTTTAGAGATTCGTGGGTTCAGACTACCAGTTAATGATGGCGCAAATCTAATTTCTTGGAAACTTTGCTCCTTCTTAAAAATTTCCAAGAAATGATAGAAGTTAGGATGTGGTTTACCTATATATTTGTTGAAGGAGTTCTGCCATCCCTGAATGGCATTATTTGTTTTTGCTCCTCCCTCTAAGCAGGTCGAGTAGCAGTTCCACCACTTCACATGGAATCGTGGTTTCCTCCTGCAGCCTGATCTGCTTAGATGGCCAATCCATGTGTCTTCAAAGTAATTTAGAAGGGGTGCCAATTTGTCCTCGTTTGAAGTAAAGTAGTCAGATTCAGTGATAGATGTGTAGTATTTATCTACACTGTCAGGAGGAACAAAGCAAAGTGCAGTTAGTTTCTTTAATTCAAATTGTAGTTTGCTGTCTGATATATAATCCTCAACTAAGGATGTTTTTTTAAATTTTTTGCCAGTATGCCTGTGAAAAGTGAAAAAAAATCCTTGAATTTGGGTATCCGTGTACATTTTGGTAATTGTGTTAATCATAGGTAATTCGAAGTCAATTAACACTTTTCTAGGACTTTTGTTCATGGTTTTAGCTTTTATCACTGATAAAAATTCAGTGTATGTTGAGTATTGTTTATCAGGGAGTAAACTGTACACTAAAGGCACTACTGTTTGATTAATGTAGGCATGAATAGTGTATATTTGGGTGAATGGATGGGGTGCGGATTTAAACGTCCCATCCATCATCCAAATATCACTACTCTCCAACTTAACAAGATTATGGGGTGTGCTAAAGATTAGTATTCTTTTAAGAGGGTTTTTGTTGTCATGCAAAAGAAAGAGTTCATTAGTAACGATTACAGAAAGTTCAGGTGGAATGTTAATGTCAGAAAAGGTTTGGGGTGTTACACGTAGGGGGTTACTTCCTGTTTTTTACACTTAATAATTCTGCGTAGGTTGGGGATTGTGGGAATACAACTTGCTACATGTGTTGGAATGTTTTGAGACACCTCCCTCAAAACTGAGCCACAGGGTTCATTGGAGGTGGATGCCAGGGCTTTAATTTCATTTATATTCTCTCTTACGTCCATCTCCAACGCAGAGGCAGAGTGGTTATGCTCGATGGTCCTTTCAACAGTGTCACCAAGAGTAACCGCTCTGCCTGTGCAATGGGATGAGTAATAATGCACACACCTCCAATGACACCTGGGCTCAGTAAATCTCTCCTTACAATAAACGTAGCCACTGTGACTTAACAGTCTATTCCCAGGGCTTGATTGTATATATTTGGCTTCTTTTCTTGCTGCCATTCTCTGTAGAAACAAGAAAAAGAGAAAAGGATTGTTTAGTGATTTTAAGTGTGGATGTTTTAAAAACTAATTTGCCTGTATGTGAAAAGTTTGTACACATTGTTTATTTTACAGCTTTAACTTTTTGCAAAATTTGTACCAGGTTTAAATTGCATTGCTTTGATAATGTTTTCTTGGAATTGTTTCCTGCTTTTGTTCCTTGGATGAAAAAAAAAGGTTAATTTTGGTTAGATTTTACAAAATGGTAAAGGTTACCTTTTTTAAGGTTTTTCTGTTGTCTTGCTGAAAAGGCCTGGTGTATTTCTGGTTTACTTGGGATTTTTGTTGCAGTTCTTCACTATGTTTTGTTTGGTGGTTTGGATTATTTGGTTCTGCAAAAAGTGGAGAAATGTTTATAGGTTGTTATTTGGATTTTTTTTGTTTTCCAATTAGCCTGCAAAGAAATTGATTAGTGCTTTTGACGGTGAAAAAAAGTCATTTTGCTGTTGTTTATGAGGCTGAAAATTTCACTGCAAAGATACTTTTTAAAATAAATTGATTCTGTACTTGAAACCTACAAAACAAAATGCATAATGTTGTTTTTGAATACTTTTTACCTTGTATACTTTGGCTTCTCCAGTGGTGATGAGCTTTTGAATTTACTTGGATTGAGGAATGTGTTCCTCTATTCTTGCTGGTTTTTATGGTTTAAATTGTTGAGAAATTAAAATAAAATAAAAATGTTTGACTGTATGCTTGACAAATAACTGAAACGAAAATAGGAAAGTTACTGTTAAAAATTTAATTTTTTAACATTAATGGCCCGATTCCGATCTCGTCCGGAAAGCCCTTCGTACGGCTCGGATCCGGAGGGCTTTCTGGACGAAAGTGCTCCGGGAGTTCGAGCAAGCGAGTACGATGCGTCCGTAAGCATACAGACTCGATTCGCTCGGACTTCCATTGAACTCTATGGGAGCCTGCGTACAGACGCGTACACAGGCTCCCATAGCAAAAAAGGGATAGGTGGGGAAAAGCGTACACCCTGTGGTGGACACCCCATGGTGACCGCCACACTGTGCATGCTTGGATCAAGGGGACCCATGGGCACCCCCCGTGACAGATTCATAGGGCCCCGGGTGAAGGGAGGCCTGCTACTGCCCCCCGCAGTATGCCTCCGACAGCCGTTTTGTCTCGCTGAGAGAAGGTGAAGCGGCTGCCCGAATCGTTCATCGTACTCGCTCGGTCAGAATCTGGCTCCATTGCGCGGCACGATTTGTCTACAAACGAGTCGTACAGGCATGATCGCATTCGGAAACGATTCGGGCAGCGCGTACGCAATCTTTGCATCATACTTGGTCGTCCGGACCTGTGTATGATTCAGTCGTAAACAAGGTCTACGAATTGGATCCGGTAAAGCTAAATCCGATTCGGAGGCTTTCCGAACGACATCGGAATCGGGCCCTAAGTAGAATCAATTTTCTCCCAACACCATCCAACACTTTCCCTGAGCCAAGCACAGGTCGGAGAAGGAATAGTAAATTTACCCCCACCACCATCCAGCTCTTTCCCTGAGGCCAGCACAGGTCGGAGTAGGAATACTAAATTTGCCCCCACCACCATCCAACACTTTCCCTGAGGCAAGCACCTGTCGGAGTAGCAATAGTACATTTGCCCCCACCACCATCCAGCACTTTCACTGAGGCCAGCACAGGTCGGAGTAGGAATAGTAAATTTGCCCCACCACCATCCAACACTTTCCCTGAGGCAAGCACATGTCAAAGAAGGAATAGTAAATTAGCCCCCACCACCATCCAGCACTTTCCCTGAGGCAAGCACCTGTCGGAGTAGGAATAGTAAATTTGCCACCACCACCATCCAGCACTTTCCCTGAGGCAGGCACCTGTCGGAGTAGGAATAGTAAATTTGCCACCAACACCATCCAGCATATTCCCTGACACAAGCACCTGTCGGAGTAGGAATAGTAAATTTGCCCCAGCACCATCCAGCACTTTCCCTGAGGCCAGTACAGGTCGGAGTAGGAATAGTAAATGTACCCCCACCAGCATCCAGCACTTTCCCTGAAGCAAGCACCTGTCGGAGTAGGAATAGTAAATTTGCCCCCACTACCATCCAGCACTTTCCCTGAGGCAAGTACCTGTCGTAGCAGGAATACTAAATTTGCCCCCACCACCATCCAGCACTTTCCCTGAGGCCAGTACAGGTTGGAGTAGGAATAGTAAATTTGCCCCACCACCATCCAGCACTTTCCCTGAGGCAAGCACCTGTCGGTGTAGGAATAGTAAATTTGCCCCCACCACCATCCAGCACTTTCCCTGAGGCCAGCACAGGTCGGAGTAGGAATAGTAAATTTGCCCCACCACCATCCAACACTTTCCCTGAGGGTAGCACAGGTCGGAGTACGAATAGTAAATTTGCCTCCACCACTATCCACCACTTTCCCGGAGGCCAGCACAGGTCGGAGTAGGAATAATACATTTTCCCCCACCACCATCTAACACTTTCCCTGAGTTAAGCACCTGTTAGAGTAGGAATAGTAAATTTGCCCCCACCACCATCCAACATTTTCCCTGAGGCAAGCACCTGTCAGAGTAGGAATAGTAAATCTGCCCCACCACCATCCAGCACTTTCCCTGAGGCCAGTACAGGTTGGAGTAGCAATATTAAATTTGCCCCACCACCATCCAACACGTTCCCTGAGGAAAGCACCCATTGGAGTAGGAATAGTAAATTTGCCCCCACCACCATCCAACACTTTCCCTGAGGCAAGCACCTGTCGGAGTAGGAATAGTAAATTTGCCCCAACCACCATCCAACACTTTCTCTGAGGCAAGCACCTGTCGGAGTAGGAATAGTAAATTTGCCCCAACCACCATCCAGCACATTCACCGAGGCCAGCAACTGTCGGAATAGGAATAGTAAATTTGCCCCCACCACCATCCAGCACTTTCCCTGAGGCAAGCACAGGTCGGAGTAGGAATAGTAAATTTGCCCCCACCATTATCCACTCTTTCCCTCAGCCTGTTTCCTGAGTTAAAAACATGAAGTAGTTAAATTAGTAATATTTTAAATATAAGTCTGATATTTGTCTGCTAATGTTTTATTTCTGTGATCAATAATTATTTTTTTTTCATTCAGATTATTGTTTACAGTTCACTTACATTTGATTCTATAAAGTTTTTTTCTTCCTGCTTGGTATTTGGTGTTGATTTATGTCCAAAATCTGTTCATTTCAAAAGTAAAATGTAATTTAATTTTTTATCTACCTTATGGGCTTTATCAATTTACGTACATTTTTTTCATTTAATCACTTACTTTTTAGGAGCCGATTCCGATCTCGCCGGGAGAAGGCTCCGTCCGACTCGGATCCGGAGGGCTTTCCCACCGACTCGCGCTCCGGGGCTCCGAGCGCCCGAGTACGATGCGAACAAGCGCTGACGGACACGGGTCGCTCGGAGCCCCATTGAAGTCAATGGGAGCCTGTTGTGCGACACGTACATAGGCTCCATTGATGAAAAAGGTATGTTGCGCACAAGGGCGCCCCCTGTAGTGGGGATGCATCTGTGCCACCTGCACCGCACATTCATGTGTAGGGGGTACCCTTGGGTCCCCCCCTGTGATCGACTCATAAGGCTACTGGTGAAGGGGGGTCTGGCGCGGACCCCCGAAGTCCGCTTCCCGGAGCGTTTACGTGTCGGAGGCTCCGACTTGATCCGGCTGTCCGAATCGTGCATTGTACTGCCTTGGTCGGAAATCGCCTCCATTGCACGGCACGGTGTGCTTACTGACGAGACGTACGGAGTGGTTCGGAAACGATTCGGTCGGCGATTTCTCGTTTCTCGCATCGTACTTGCTCGCTCGTACAGCTGTACGAGTCGGTCGGAAAACACGCGTTCGGCTCTTACTTTTCCGGACGGATCATGTTCGGAGCCCTTCGGAGCGAGATCGGAATCGGCCCCTAAATGTTAATATAATTTGTCGAATATCTGCTTTAGATTGCTGGCTGCTTTTCAAAATGTGTAAATCCTGTAAATTAATGTAAAATTATATTGTGAGTATTTGTGATTTGTGTGTTAATATTTTGATGCTGTTTTATTGTAAACGTACACTTCGGTCTGTAGATGGCAGTGTTCAATTTGACAAGCGGGAATATTCTCCTGCTACTCCTGCTGTGTGTGGTCACCTCGGAAGTCAGTTTACCACTGGGCACAAAATGGTGGTCGGCTTCTTTTATACGTTTTTTGAGGGCAAACAACAATTTAAAAGAAAATATGTTTTGGAAACAGTATTTTCGTGGGATTCACAACCTGACAGAATGTATATTTATTTTGTCATGTCTAAAAATGTTCGTTTATACGTTCCTTCTCTGAATGTCAGCCATTTTGTGTAGTTGCTGGCACAGGGAGTGTGATAAAAATAGTTGAAGGACTTACGTTTTATGTTCTTCGAAGAAGATTGTATGTGTATTTGTGTAATCTCTTTTTGACTCTGAGGGCAGTATTTTTTTTTTGTAAAATGTTTAAAATTTATGCTTCTTTTTCCCTGTCTTTTTGAACATTTTTTTAGATATTTTTTATGAATACTCAGGTATTTTAATGGAAAGGTACTTTAAAAAGTACTCGAGCATTAAAATGAATACCTGGGTATTAATAATCTCCCCACCCAAAATCCCTATTTTCCCTGCATCCCGTCCCAGGGGATGGTTACAAAAAAAAGACAAATTTATATAAGATTTTTTTTTAAATAGTATGCGTTGTAATGGTATGCATAGTAATAGTAGGCATTGTAATGGAATGTGTTGTAATGGTAGTTTTAATGTATCTCAATGTACATGCTTTGTAATGGTATGCGTTGTAAAAACATGCGATGTAATAGTATTTGCATTGTAAAAACTGCGATGTAAAAGCATGCGTTGTAATGGTATGCGCTGTAATGTCATATATTCGTAAAACTAGGTAAAGCATTTATCAGTACCAAAACAATTAAAAAGTAGAAAACACAACCCAATAAAAATCCTACTCCAATTTATGAAAATGGAGTAAAATGTAATAAACAAATAAACACCAAACCTACATAAATCATATGGAGGGAACCCAAGATATGATTTTTTTTTAGCTTTAAGTCAAAAGTTAAGGCAGACCGCAACCCACTGCAGATCGTGTACACAGGCCAGTTTTGTCCTGGTGGAAAGTTTACCTCCTGACTTAGAAGATTTTCTGAAGAAAAGTCCCCGACGATGGGTTGTGGCAGGACGGGCTGCAGACTGTATGCAAAGTAGGGCCTGGTGAAGAGCAGGTCCTCGGCAGGAGATTTGTCTCCGGCGGAAAACTTGGCATGGTCGTCATCGGTGGTGGGAAAGCTCTGAGTAGGTGAAGTCTGACGCTGTGCCCAGGACGATCTCGTCAGTGATTGGATGCTATTTGACCTCAACCTCATTAAAGCGTCTCTACATTCGGAGTAAGAAACTTTTCTGGAAGTTGAAATCCTTTCAGCAGTGGAAACTGGTGAGTTGAATCCGATCAGCAATTCAACATCAGTGGCTGCAGTTTCGATGTCTGTCCCATTCACCGTTGAACCACTTGGGGGGTTAGAACTCACTCACGCAGAAGCCACAAGCAGGATTCAAGGCAAATCCAGTTGGAAGTGATCAGCTGGGCTCTAGGAACAAGTACGCCTCTTGCAGGTTTTGCAGCACAGTAGCTTAACAGAAGGTCAGATGACTGATCCTTGGAGTCCACATCTTTATCGTGGGAGGAGCTCCAGCCCTTGGGGTCTCTCTCCATAACTTCAACAGCAGGTGCTTTCCTTCTTCTGTCTTCACATAGGTCCATATATGTTCTGACAGAGGTATCCAGGGATGCCACATTTATGCCTGGCACCAGCTTTTGGGTGGGGGGAAACTCTCTGGTAATAGCGAAAATGTTCTCTGGGGAAACCCTACCCACTTTTACATCACTTCCTGGGGGTTTGACCCTAAACAATCCTCAGTGTGCTGCTCTGCTTAAATCCAACATAGTAGAACCTTTCTTCCCTTTTGCAGAGCTCCAGGCACAGCCCTGAGGTGTCTCTAGGGAAATTAGAAACTCCTCCTGCAAACCAGTCCTTAAACAGAATTTCCACACTGTGATTGATGCCATCCTGACTACATAGAAAATGGAAAGGGCAGGCCTAGGTATTAGTTGCATCTCCTGTGACAGGGGATGCTGCATTCAAGCTTGTGCAGTTGGTGGGCACACCCCCCAGGCCATCCTGTCAGGAAGAGGTCACACCTCACCCCACCTAGGTCTCTTTTGTTCACTTTCCTGGGAGTCATTCCCACCTCTTTGCTGGGCACCAACAGAATGCCAGGTGACAGAAGGGGATTAACTCTGAAATGACTACCAGAATTTTTAGGCAGAAAAACAGTAACTTTCTAAAGTCATCATTTCTGAAATAGTTAACCGAAATTCAACTTGAGTATTAAGTTGGATTTTGTTGAACTATGAAAATGGGTGTTTGGAGTATTTTCCTGGCTAGTGCCAATCTAAAGTTAGTTTTATTAAGTGTAATAAAGTAACCTAATGTTTTCTATGGCCCAGCCAGCATTGCTTCAGTGAAAAACTGGTGTGGGACCATTTTAACTGTAAGGACATGTGACAAATGTAAATATACATGTCCTACGTTTAAGTACTATGCACCCTGCCTTAGGGCTGGTAAGGTCTACTTTACGAATTACTTATTATTATTTAAAAAGAAGGTTTAGGCCTGGAAAAGGTTGATTTTAACTGATTGAAATAGCAGTTTTAAACCTTCCCAGCTAGGCTGCTGTGGCAGCATAGAGTCCTGTTTTACATGGTTGCTGTAGTGTTGGCACAATAAGTGCTACAGTCCACTATTGACATTAAGCTTACAGGCCCTGGGCACACAGGGTGCAATCTACTAGAGCCTAATATGTAAGTGAAGTGTGCCAATCAGGGAATTTTATCAATTCAACAAGTTTTTAGGGGTCAGAGCACATGTGCTGGGACCTGCTTAGCAGGGTCGCACTGTACAGAGTCCAAAAACAACAGCTTCTAGCCACAAAAATGGGGCTGGTCATTCAAAAAGAGTCATTTTCTTACAGGTTGGATCTAAGGACACTAAACGAAGCTCTTCACAGTATTAGTCCACTTTTTCACCCTGACTCATCACTGAGGCTCACAAAGCTAGATGAAGCAATGTTGGCACCAGGCATGTCATTGCCATTGTCAACCATAATGGATGTCAATGAGGGTCATCCCTTAATCCATAATAAAAGACAAAATCTGACCGTCATATCCAAACTAGTATTGGCTGAGTCAGAAGTCATATAGTCCCCCTTACCTGATTCACGGTTTGCCTCTCTTACAATTAAGTGGAAACAGGCAACTGAATGTGACCGAAAGAGGTTAAAACAAAAGAATACTGCAGCAAGTAGAATGTCATGTGGTAATCAAAACTCTCCTAGGTAGCGCCTTAGGGCAGCAAGATTTTGCCACAGTTTCTGTTAAAAGTAGTGCAATTGAGCACACAGCAAAGCAATAGCATTTATTTTTGATAGTGCAATTAGGCACACAGCAAAGCAATAGCATATATTTCAGATATGTTGTATGCATACAATAGAGAATCTTACTCTCTTCAATTATGAAAAGCGTGGTGGATCTCTGAAGACTCCTGCAAGATATTTGGAAGTTGCCTTCAGTGAGGTATATAATAATTAGCTGCTCTCACCAAATAAAGGAAAGTCACCACAGATACAATGTGCAGAGCTTGAATCGCAAATCAGGCACAAGCCAAATAAGCAACGGTTTTAACAGGCCTCCCATCACAAGGAGATTTGAAGGAGGAACACAAAACAATGTGCCTGTAACAAATAATGGTGTGAGGCACTAACAGCAAAAGAAATGACTCGCATTATGCAGGGTTGGTAAACCTATTGTCAGTGTATTGCTGCTTCTCAAGAATGCACATTTCTCTGGTGTCCTGACCCGTCCCCATACCTGGAAGCACCTCTAGAAACTCTGGCACCCAGATGCCACAGACTGGTCCTATACAGATGGAAGGTCAGAAGAAGTATGCAGCCTGCGATGCTCCAACCCGCATCTTGCACCAGCCCTTCTTTATTTTCCATTACTTTGTGATTAATATATTGCCAACACATTGTCATTTCAAATTTAAGAGTTCATTCAAGAAAACTCATGAAACTGTGTTTCTTTTTCTTTTAAGCTCAACTAAGAATGTAATCTTTCCAGAAAGTGTTTAATGGTTAATTTGGTTCTTGGAGTTCAAACTCAACATTATGTTAAAAATGTATATTAATTTGAGAGATAGAACAAATTTAATCACTTTTTAATTATAAACTCATTTAACTGAAAAATCCCTGCTCTGGCAAATGGTAGCAGAGAGACAGTTAAAGTCACAAAAGAAAAGGAGTCAATTTGATTAAATTTGCCCCAGTTTAGAATTGCTCATGTCCCTAAAGTCCATGGCCCAACCTTGAAGATTTAAGGAATTCAGAGGTTCTGAAGGTGTTTGCTGTGGTGAAGGTGTGAGTATCAATAGGGTTGTGCGTCACCATTATCTATGTTGAGCTTATGTTATTGTGCTGAAGTTGTATGTCTCGCTTTCTGGTAATGTCTATGGTTTAATTGTGTGTGCACGTTTGACCCTGAGCAGTTGCAGTTGTTATCAGACTTGGGGCAGTACAAGATCTCAGACTAGATAAGAGATGTTGTGGTGTTACCTGTCTGCTAAAGGTTTTGTGGAGTCAGTTCGTGAGATACCATAAACCGCACATTTGGGATAGGGACCACAACAGATTGTTGTGATTGTACTAACAGTGATTGGTTTTAGTAGAATCTACTGCGCAAAGGGTAAACTACATTAGTCAGGGAGATCCACTGTTTGAGATTTCCTCTGTGTTTGTGTGTGGAAATTGAAAGTGTTATTTCTGGATAATACCTGTATGAGTGAATTGCTTTAAATTCTTTAGTGGAGCAGACAAGGGTTATTTGATTATTGCGCTTGATTAAAGTTATGCAATTTTGCATATCAGAAAATTGTAAAGGAGGAGGTTAACCACTGCGAGGAAAGAGAGTTGCTTTATAGAGTACCGCTCTGAGATAGGTCAACTGGTGCAAAGTGTCACGCTGGGATTGGTTGGCGAGTCATCAGGTGTTACATTGTGATAGGTCCAAGCAGGAAAGGAGATTGACTGCAAAAATCAATCTCTATTGAACTGTGATTTGAAAAAGACATTGACTATTTGAATTGGAATTGCTAATTTTATTGCTGAACTGTTGCAATCATGAAATATTTCAGAGCCATTAGAGATTTAATGAGAGGCGATGTACGAGTCCCTGTCCATCAGGGTAAGAAGGCCCCACCGGAAGGTACACTAGGTCACTATATGGGTACAAGTGTAGGGCTTCAAACATGCTTGTTGCTTCATCATTGGCTCAAGATCACCAAAAAGGGGGGGAGCATAATGATTTCCACAGTATTGCTCGTTTGATTTGAAGGTTATTGAAAATTTAAGGCAAATATTATATGCTATGAAGTCACCTCTCAGACCTGCACAATATGAAGCATTAAATGCTTGGGAGCATGAAGCACATGCCAAAGAGAAAGAGAGATATCAGAGTAGAGGAAAAAGAGCAGTGCGTAATTTTGTCAATGCTAAATAGGATGAAGAACAGCATAGATGGAGGAAATGTGTAGTTGAGGGAGCTAGAATGTACCCTGCACTGACAATGGAAAAGCCTAAAAATAATCAATAGTGGGGAAATGAAGATGATGATAGTTCAAGGAAAACTGATACTGATAGTGATTCTGGGTATAATATCTTGAATGCTCTGTTATCATTACCTCTACTGCCTTACGTTGCTCCATTAGATTCAGATAGCACTACAGCATTTAGTGGTACAATTTCTACTGCCCTGTTAACCCGAGTGTAGATCAAATTGAGGGACCACTCCTGACTTTCAATTGCATCCGCACCTGCTGCAACAGCCACTACTGTAATTGCTCCAGGTTTTATAGCTTTGATTGCGACTGTTCCTGCTCCAATGTCACACGTCATATCAGCTCAAACATTAACAATTCCAGTTGTATCCACACCAGTAACCATTGCCCATCCTGTTGTTTCAGGAGCTGTAGGTGGAGTAGTCATGACAAGGTTTATCCCAATGTTACAAAATTCACAGATTGTTGGCTGTTCCCCACTGCAAAGTGCCCAAGCCTTAAGAGAAGGGAGGGAGATTGTTTTTACGACTCCAATTGCTTAAGGGCAAATAGGACCATTTGATAATGAGATTTTGCCCCCATGGTTTGAAGAAACTCCTGAGAGTAGGGGAACAGGAAATAGAGAGACACCATCCACAAGTCAAGGAGGAGCTAGACCCATAGACGTACCAAAGCTAAAGGGGGAACTCAAAGAAATCATTAGGGAATATTTAGACATCTCACGTCTGAATAATAGCACGAAAATTAACTGATATACCGTAGTAAGGAAATTACAAGGCGTGCAGCTACTACACATGACAGCTAACAGAATTAGCAGAGAAATAAGAGTAAGATCTCTCTACTTGTATTTCCTAGCAAAAATGTTTTAGGGCACAGTTAGTCGATGAAGCGATTGTCACTATGTGATCTTCAGGGATGAAGTTACACATTGCCGAATACGTCAAATGCATTCGAAAATGGTGTGATTTTGAGAGATTAGAGAGTAAATGGGTTAAAAGCAGGGAAAGAAAAAGAAGCAACCAGATAAATATAGAGGTAAATGGTAAAGCACCTCCAGTACCCCCAGATGAAGATGAGGCTTTGATTTTCCCTATGAGAGAAATGTCAGGTGGAGGGTATGTTCATGTGCCATGGAGTCGAGGTGATTTTGTGACACTCATGAATAACTTCCCTAAACTGAGAGACATTGATTGATTAAATATAAATAGGATGACTCAGGAAGCGCTGTACCTGTGCTGACTCTGCCCCATTGACCAAGAGGAGGGGCTGCATCACTCCGTGGAGGCGCCGAGCGCCATAAAAACAGCGGGAGGCATCCCGTGAGTGGAAAACGCTGTACCTGTGCTGACTCTGCCCCATTGACCAGGAGGAGGGGCTGCATCACTCCGTGGAGGTGCCGAGCGCCATAAAAACAGCGGGAGGCGTCCCGCGAGTGGAAAACGCCGTACCTGTGCTGACTCTGCCCCATTGACCAGGAGGAGGGGCTGCATCACTCCGTGGAGGCGCTGAGCGCCATAAAACAGTGGGAGGCATCCCGCGAGTGGAAAACGCCGTACCTGTGCTGACTCTGCCCCATTGACCAGGAGGAGGGGCTGCATCACTCCGTGGAGGTGCCGAGCGCCATAAAAACAGCGGGAGGCGTCCCGCAGCACTTGACGCGCGCGGGCGAAGACCGGGCCAAGACGGGCCTGGAAGAGGCTGGGCTGGGCCACATCTCTTGGTTTTTGCTCCAAAGTATGAAAATCGTTTATGTAACTGCCAGCCGCAAGTGAAGAGACGCCGCTATCAGCCAAGCCTAGGAGGAGCAGCCGGGGAGGTCAGGTGTCCCGTTAGCAGCCACGGCCATCCGGGAGCAGTCAGTTTTTGCAGCGCTGTTGTGTTGCAAAAGATGCTTATCTCATGACTTTTGCTTACAAACCATGGAAAACAATACATTTTTCCTGAGATTGGCAACTAAGTTGATTTGAATCCCGTATCTGTTGGACACCTTTGTTGCTGGAACTCCATTTGCTGCTGGAACTCTATTGCCCAGATATCCTAGTGAGAAGCGACGCAACCAGCCTACTCCTATGGACCTTTTTTCTGGATATTAAGAGTAAGGTATGAGGGTCTAATGCTGTATGTATAACGGGTACTAGTGGTGATAAACGACATAGAAATAATGAGCAAACGTAAATCAAAAACAGGCCAGGGAGTGGTGGGGACTTTGGACGCATTTTTATTAAGGGTTGAGTCGGCCCTCATTCATGAAATTGCCCTCACTGAACGAAGACTATCCTTAGACCCACTTGTCCCTCTAAGCCAGCCTGTAACGTCCGGCCCTACAGAGCTTATTAATTTCCAACTTAATTTTTCCCCGACCAATGAGCTGCCCACCCACGTATCTGAACCAGAGTCTGCCCTTGAGATAAGTGATGCCCCAATTAGACCAAAAGTAATAACAAGAGGCCAAAAAGTGAAAACTAATCAGGACTGCAGTCTTGCAACTCAATCCAAAAAAAGAAAGGGGCAAGGCTCTAACAGGCAATCCCATCCCCTCCCAAAAAGAGGCCGCAAACACAAAATTGTGGAGGAAGGGGACGAGGGGCACTGTCTGGAAATTAACGCAGCTGACAAGGATCAAAAAAGCTTAACTCCATTGGGGAATACAGATACAGGGGAGTTCTGGACAAAACTGGGTGAAGTTGTTTCAGCCCTATTAAATCCATTGGTACAAAAATTATCACGACTGGAAGCAAGCATAGATAAGTTAGACAAGCAGGTGGCTAACATCTCGAGCCACATGATTAATACATGTCAGTGTCGCTCCAATCATGCCCTGTCAAACAGGATAGGGGGCTCTATAACCACACAGTCTAATATTCCCGGCCCTAGAATAGCGAATGCATCCCAAATTGCTCTATTGGATCCCCCGCCCAAACATCGCAACATGGCGGAGTCTGGAAGACCAGCCATGTGTGGTGCTTCGGCTAGTAGTAAACAAGTAGATGCAGCGCAGAGTCTATCCTCCATACAAGAGCGGCTGTTGAATATTCATAAGGACCCGCTCCCTGAGAGGTATACTCCTGAAGACAGAGAGGGAGCTCACCTACTAGATGTGTGAAGACAACATAAGCAGCCTCCGAGAGGTCCGCCCTGCCCAAATACACTACATCTTCCTCCAGAAGCAACGCCCTATACCATTGTGCTGACCGGTGTCCCCCCACTGACACACGGAGTTATGGAACACTGGTCAGCACTAAGAAATAAATCATTGCATGTTTTAACCATAAGGGCGGGAATATCAAACCCACTTTTTTCTGAGTTTAAGATGGCTCGGAGGATCGGTTGGATAGGTAAATCTAAAAAGCTATTTGATGGGGATTGTGCTGCACTAACATTTGGGTCACGAGACCTGGTCCAAACAATACTGGATAGGGCGGGCAATTGGTCAACAAAGTATACGGGGATTAATATTCTACCCCAAGGCTTTTTCTACAAACCACAGGGCCCTTCTCAGTTTTTACCAGGGACTGATAGAGACTGGGGGCTGAGGCAACGTATGTACACCATCCCAGTGAATAACTACTATGATGCCCTTAACACTTTAGATGATAATGACTGACTGAAGACACCAAGTGGGGGCCCTAATCCTGATGCGGGCATCTTCAGGGGTAATGGGGTGGCAGTACCATTTACTGATCGTACTGCAGCGGAAGAGAGTTTAGATCTTAGGTTACCGCATATGACTACCATAAGGGAACACCCTGATTATCGGGATTTAAGTGAATCAACAACTTTGGTTCAGATTATAACCCGGATTGATAAGTCCTCCCCCTTGAGCTTATCTCCCCCGAGAACTACGCCACGTAGTGACTGTTTCCAATGTAAAATCATTTCCTGGAATATTGCAGGGCTTCGTAGTAAGATAAATAACGAAGCATGGGGTAACTTTATCCTTGATCAGGATATATTATGTCTCCAGGAAACCTGGATCAGGGAACCAATTCACATAAATGGATTTAAAAGTTTTTACACACCTGCAGTGAAAGAACGAGGGGGTAGAGCAAAGGGTGGCCTCTGTATGTATATTTCAAATAAACTCCCAGCGGATAAAATAGATTCAATATTGGGGAACAGCTATTACCAGCTTGTAAAATTACATCAAAACAGGACTCATTGTACCATCCTGGTTAACTTCTATAACAACATCCCCCAGATAATCTTGGCAATGTTATACAAAAACTGGGTAGGGACTTAAATACCTTTATGAATGTTAGTGGAAAAGATACCATGATAATCTGTGGAGGTGATTTTAACTGTACGATATGTCCAAATGAGGATGGTAGGATTTGTGGTAACATCGACGATGAGGGTATTTGTAGTACTCATTTTTGCCATACTTCGATGGGGGGTGTTACAGCAAACAAATGATGGACGGAATGCTGACAATGCAAACATTCTCCCCCAGTCAAAAGATCTGGGTTAAATCCATCGTTCGTTTGCCCACTACGCCACCCCAGTTTGGACCCAGCCATATGCAAATCAGTCTTGACCCTGTGCCCCATGGGAACAGTCCAGACCGAACTGCCAGGCCAGGTCCTCCCTGGACCGGAAACAAGCATCCTGGGACCGGTTACAGGGTATGTCACCCTTCTTCAGCCAGGCTAGCTTGAATTCAGTGGCACAGTGAGCAAGGGACCCACATCTGGGCATACCCATCCCACTTAGGGCGAAAAGTGTTAGAGCAAACAAATGATTTGCGGAATGCTGACAATGCAAACATTCTCCCCCAGTCAAAAGATCTGGGTTAAATCCATCGTTCTTTTGCCCACTACGCTACCCCAGTTTGAACCCAGCCATATGCAAATCAGTCTTGACCCTGTGCCCCATGGGAACAGTCCAGACCGAACTGCCAGGCCAGGTCCTCCCTGGACCGGAAACAAGCATCCTGGGACCGGTTTCAGGGTATGTCACCCTTCTTCAGCCAGGCTAGCTTGAATCCAGTGGCACAGTGAGCAAGGGACCCACGTCTGGGCATACCCATCCCACTTAGGGCGAAAAGTGTTACAGCAAACAAATGATGGACGGAATGCTGACAATGCAAACATGAATGTTTGTGGAAAAGATACCATGATAATCTGTGGAGGTGATTTTAACTGTACGATATGTCCAAATGAGGATGGTAGGATTTGTGGTAACATCGACGATGAGGGTATTTGTAGTACTCATTTTTGCCATACTTCGATGGGGGAGCTGTTTAACGAACTGATTGTGGGCACAGGAATTGTCTTTGTGAATGACCTACTAGCTAGACCTTTCTCTATGCCCCCGACATTTAATGGTAGAGGTCTATCATCGACAATAGACTATATACTGGTCTCACTTAACCATGTATCCAGGTTACATTCCTTTAAGGTGGGCGATAACCCCATGAGCGATCATTTTCCGCTATGCCTAGAGGTTAACCTGCCATCATATAGGCTTGCTAGAGTCAATAACATTGTAGAAATGGCGGGAGAGGTAACACTCAATAGAACCAATGGGTACACTCTGCGGTGGACAAAGGTTGATCCTGAAGCCGTTATGAAACAATTAGTTACAAAATGTAAACTAGCTATTGAAAACTGCCTAAGTGAATCAGTCCCACAAGATGATATTCTACTATCTTTCCAGCAAATTGCGGCAGGGGTCAGGCAACTACTATTTGTGCAACTTAGCAAGAAATCCAAAAAACAAGGGTGGTTTAACACAAAATGCACACGCGCCCTTTCCAAATTAAAGCAGGAGCTAAGTAAGCAACCTAGAAACCCTGACAGGGTTAGACAGGCCAGGCTAGACTACAGACTGGCCCTTAAGGACAGAAGACGTGCCCAGAAAAGGGAAGCCTGGGAATCCCTGCATAATGCAGCACAGCTGAAAGACAGTGCCGCCTTTTGGAGAGCGGTAAAATCTCCGTTCTTACAGCCCTCAGACGGCCCGACTATTGAAATTGCTATATCAAAGGAGTCTTGGATAAATCACTTCTCAAAGGTGTATAATGGGCAGGGGAATCCATACCTCCAAGGTAGTGATCAGTTAGGGGAGTCCGCTGATTACGCAGATTTACTGTTTACCTTGGAGGAAGTAGAAAGAGCCCTATTAGTGAGCCAGAGCGGTAAGGCACCGGGCCCTGACGGGGTACCTGTGGATTTGTTTAAATCCAATACCACGCTCTGGGGACCTATTATAACACAAGTGATTAACGCCAGCTGTATGGCCCCACTGCCAAAAACATGGGCGGAATCCATCATAGTGCCCATATTTAAAAAAGGGGACAGAGAAGACCCCGGGTGTTATAGGCCAATCTCCCTAATAGACTCCATGGTTAAGATAGCGGGTCGGGTTATTTTGGAACGTCTGCAAGCTTGGGCAGAAGAAAATTCTGTACTCTCAGACATACAATATGGGTTCAGAGAAGGACTTGGGACTATTGAGCAGAGCTTAAATTTGGCCATACTGGTTGGCAAATATGTGCGGGTTAAAAAAGGTTGCTTCTATCTGGTATTCGTTGACCTTACTGCGGCCTTCGATTCAGTGAGACACGATAGGCTGTGGACGATCCTTGAAGAGGTGGGTATCGATCCCCATATCATATTATTTTTAAGACGCCTGTACAGAGATGCCTCGGCGAGTGTACGCTTTGGTTCTGCGGGCGAGCTTACACCTGCCTTTCCGGTCAAGAGGGGGGTGCGGCAAGGGTGTGTGCTGGCACCCTTTCTTTTTAATATGTATACCAATGGATTGTGCCGCTCACTTGTTATAAATAATAAAGATTTCCCCTCAGTGAATGGTCGCCCTACACCTGCTCTCCTCTATGCGGACGATGCAGTTTTAATGTCCAGAACCCAAATAGGACTCCAGAGGGTTTTAAATAGTTTTACTGTTTTTATGAAGGACCTGGGCCTTACTAATAACATTTCCAAAACTTTTACAATGAGTTGTAGTGGTGGGCCACAGAGAATGAAAAGCATGTTTGTAGACAGGCAAAAATTATCCCAGATAAAAAGCTTTTCCTACTTAGGTATCTTATTTAACCAAAGCGACATGATCTTACAAGCTATTTTAGCTAAAAAACTGGCTTTCATCAAAACTACAACCGCACTGTCGGCTTTCTCAAGAAAGCTAGGTAGAAAGCCACCAAGTGAACTTATCCAAATTTATAAGGCCAAATGCATTGCCAACGTAATGTATGGGGCGGGACTATGGGGTTTTGCCAACACTGTCTCTCTACAAACTGTTGAAAATTCCTTTCTTAGATATATTCTATCTGTCCCAATCAGCACATCAACCTATGCCTGTCATGATGAGTTAGGCCTCCCGTTTATCTCAGACCTCATTAAAATAGAACCAGTCCTCTTATGGCACAGGATTTGGTCAAAGGACCAACTGAAGTTGAACAGAGAGATCATACAGGACTGCCTAAAATTGGAAGGGAGCCTAAAGATCCCTTGGATAAATTACATTTCCAATTTTATGAAGGATTTAGGGCACCCAGAATACTTTGCTGACCCTAAGATCTTACAGACAATCTCAAGGAAGGCTTTAAGAAAGGAATGCCTTGAATTACTTGGTATAGTTCGAATGACAGGAGAATCATTAAAATCTAGTGTAAGACAGTACCAGTTAATCACAACTACTATTTATATGGAACCCTACCTTACATTCGTACCAGGTAGTTTTGACAGGCGGTTATTGAGCTGGTTTAGAATGAATATAGTCTATAGACTCGTGACCCATCCAGAAATTAATGATTGGTCACGGGATCTGCCATTGTGTCCTTGCGATAACCATTCTACCCAGTCCACCATTCACTTGGTTTTATTTTGTAAACTTTATGTTGAGTTAAGGAGAGCATGGATTCCACCGATTTTAAAACTACAGGGGTTGCGGCAATGCCGCCCTGCATTAATTAGACTTCAGCTGTTGGAGAATGACCAAATTGCCTGGTGCTTAGTTATGTTTTTTAAAAAGGTACTTCTCCAAAGGAAGCAATTTTTAACAAACGATGTATGATCCTTTTTTTTATCACTATTTTTAATACTTGATCCTTCTATTTTAACATTATTATATGAAACTGTTAAATTGTGTACATAGATGTGAAAATATGTATTTGTGTCTTTTTATGTGCTTTTATGTTAAAATATCAGTCGAATAAAGCTTTTCTTGACCTTGACTCAGGAAGCTTAGGAATAAGTTCATGCCTATTATGAATGGTCGTTAAAGGTGTTTAAACAGCACAGTGGGCAAGAAAATCCTGCCATGGTCAGATTTTTTTGGCAGAATTGGTTCAATCCTGATTTGGAGTTCTAAGTGAAGAATTGTGGCACAGATATATAACCTGGCAGCAGATGAATGTAGGGAGAAGAACCATTAGCCACATAGGTAGATCCTGAGGACCCTTTAACAGAATGCAGTTGGATTTTATGATTTTATGAAAATGCCTGTTTGTAATGGGCTTAGATATACCCTTTTCATAGTGTGTATTTTCTCCCGATGGGTGGAAGCTTACCGGAAAATGATATTCTCACTGTAGCCAAACTGCTGTTGCGAGAACTCATAAAAAGGTTTTGATTTCCAGTTTCTCTGCAGTCAGAAAGAGGGACTCATTTTAATGTTATGTTGTTGTTGCCAGGGGGAAGGGGATTTAAAGAGAGAGAAATGATGATGGTTCCACAAGGGCTGTCTGATGATGGTCGCTGGGCACTCGTCGGACTAGTACACGATGGTTGGACACTTCCTACAATAAAAGTGGCTGATTATCAAACTGCACCACATGGCATGAGCATGCGTTAAGTGAATGATATCAACTGTAATCCCCTTTCCCATTTTGGTTGCTCCCTCTCTCCCTAGATTGACTCCTGGAACTTGCTAGTGAAAAACCCTGTAATATAAGGGAAGTGTTACCAGACCGTATACTTGTGTGTATTCCACCCAACCTCCCCCCCTATGCTCTATTACCTACCTATGTGGGGTATTGATGGCGACTTACAGGAAATCCTAATGATGTGGCGATTAATTTGCAAGGGAAGAGATCATACAACTATACATATTAAACATACACAATGAGTGCAAGCATTAGTATCAAACACTGACAATGTTAGGAGCTCAGTGTTAAGACGCACACCAAGGATGTTTTAGATCAGAGTACTATTATGCCACAACTATTACTCCTCAGTGGTTTGTACTATGTCATCCGATCATGTGCATATGAATCACATAGTTTGCACACACTGTTTGCTCACAGTATGTGACATATGTCAAGGCTACACACCAGCGCTTTACTGAATGCGCTAACACACTTAAGTACAATAAACATCAATGTGATATCTCCTTTGTGCTTTTAGTCACTATTTTCACGCAGAATGCTCTGTAGTTGTGGGCTCTTTAGAGTATAAACAAAAAGCAAGAACAATGCACACTCTAATATAATTACTGGCAACACGAGCATGCTGAATCAGGATACTTGTCAGCACAGTCAACTCTCACACACACACACAACTGAATTTGGAACTTTGTCAGTATGATCGTTGCATCAACTTGCAATCACACCAAAGCAATGTGGGCAACACAGGCGTGCTGAAGTCTGAAAGCATTCCCAGCACAGTCGCTATCTAAGAATGAACAGGTACATGAAATCTGTCTATGACTACGCAGCGCGTTACCGCTTTTCAAGTTACTGACTCACCAGATGTGATGCTGAAGAAGCCGAAACAGAGGAGGAAGCAATAACTGACTCCCAGTTCCAGACGCGAGGACCAGAATTGCAGGATTGTGGGAGCTGGAAGAAACGCTGCTGCATCGGGTGGGTCTTCAAAAAGCAAACAGAGGTTTCTGGAACGGGCAAGGTCTAAATATATTCTGCTCCTGACCAAGCTGTTTGAGGTCTTGTGAGGCTGCCACCTCCCAACCTTTAGATGATATACATAGGCAAAATCAAGGCACTCTAATCCTCTCACAACAAGCATTAGTCAATGTATACTGATGCAGGACTCAGTATTAGACACTGCACATATTGGTTTTAACTGTCTGTGTCTGTCTTTTAACTTAAGCTTCATGTGTGTCTAGGTGCATTGATGGGCCCACAGGCTCGACAGTTATGTTATGTTAAAAAGATTTCTAAAGTGCACAGCTGCCCACGGAGGGGGCTTCCTGGCGCTAGTCACAGATAAGCAACAGCAGAAGAATAACACAGGCTAAACTAGGGAGGAGAACGACTAGTTCTTTAGTTGCTTCTGAAAACGTAAGTGCTTTTGAGCCTTTCTTAGCGAAGACGGCAAAGATTTCCATAGGGGTGGGGCCAGGGCATGAAAAGGATGTCCTCCCATTCTGGATCTTCTGTGATGGGGTATGGAGGCTAGGTTCAAGTCTGCTGACCCTAAGGCTCTCAAAGGGGAATACAATTGCATCAGAGCAGCAAGACTTGGCACTCCTTGTTTACAGAGTATCTTATGGGATGTGCATAGTGCTTTAAACTTTGTGCTCTTTTCAATAGGAAGCCAGTAGACCTTGATTAAGAGGTGAGAGGCTGAACAGAATTTGGGGAGGGAGAAAAGAAGCCTGGAAGCAGCATTTTGAGCAACCTGTTTTCGGTTCAAGACCGATCTTTTGGACCCCAGGTAGAAACTGTTGCAATAGTCAAGGTGAGAAATGACAAGGGATTGAACAATCTGTTGGGGAACTTGTAGAGTAAAGAATCCCATGAAAGATATAAGGCTTCTTAAAATGCCAAAGCAGAGGCCTGCTAGGGTTTTGACCAGAGTTTCAAAGGATAATGAGTCATCCATCCAGAAACTGAGGTTTTTAACCACTGACTTCGGATTAAGAGGAGGTCTTAGTACTTCTGGCCACTAATGGTCTCACCATAGATGGCTGTGTCTGCCCAACAAAAGGATCTCAGTCTTGCTCGCATTGGGTTTTTAGGAATTTTCATGCATCCATCTTGCAACAGTTTTTAAAATTTTCACTGTCAGTGGCCGACTTTGAGGGCAAGGAAATAATTAACTGAGTATCATCGGTGTAGGACAATAATAAAATTCCATAGGATTTTACTACATCAGCCAAAGGTCTGATGTAGATATTAAAAGTAGTGAGGCTAAGAGCTGAACCCTGGGCCAAACGTTTATTCTAGATGAGTTCAAGAATACACAAACTCTTTAGGTGCTAAGGAATGTCATGTTTGTGCACACTTACCAGCTTCTGCTACTGAGGATGTTACCTATCATCATAGTCCACTTTCATACGCAGTTAACTGTAGTATATTTCTTAGTCTATTTTATGGACACAATCATTTTTAATATTATTTTTCCAATTATGATTTGATCCTCTATGAAGTTCCTGTTCACAAAAGAATAAATCCTCCCACACAGGCTCAGGAGATGGAAACAGATTGTTTTTTCTTTAGGTCCCCAACAAAGAAAGACACTGTGAAGGCATATGAATGAAATTTGATATGCTCAGTGGATCTATTGGAAAGCAAATGTATCCAAGCTTTAGAGGAAAGGAGAGCTCACATGTTTCATAAGGAAACAAAGCAAGATGATGTTTAAAGAATGTGTGGAAAGAGGAGGAAGAAGAGTATAAAAAAATGTTCATCCCAGATTGAAATTAGGCAGACGACTGAAAGGGATAATATGCTTTTATGAAAGAGGAAATCACATCAGGGCTAGACACATGGGAATAAGGGGTTTGGAACATACATTCAAAGTTCTTGGAGAGCATCTTCAAATATTACCTAGGAAGAACCAGTTATCTCTGGAGAATATGTTATATGCGGGCAAGATTAATTTTTCGAATGACCTGCTGATTGGGACAGTGTTTGTTATTTAGCTTTATCGTTTACCAAAATGTATCATGTGGATAGCATAGAAGATTTAAGAATGAATCCATCTCACAGGCATAGACATAGGGGGTCATTACGATTGCGGAAGGACCGCCACCGCCAGCCATGCGTTGGCGCACCTTCCACAATCGGACCGCGATTTTCCCTCCGCCACATTACGATGGCGGAGGAAATCACGAGCGGACCGTGGCGGACGCAAAGACCATCCGCCACGGGTCCGCCAAAAGCAATCTCACAGATTGCCTGGTGAACGGACCAGGTAGCCATGAATGGTGGCGGTGCCTACCAGGCATCGTCCACCAAATCAGGAGGCTGGCCTTTGCAGGCCTTTCCATGGTGGCGATGCCGCCATGGAAAGGCTGGTGGGGATTGGTGATGGGGGCCCGTTGCGGGCCCCACTTGTGTTGGGGGGAGGTGAGGGTGCACTTGGTACCCCCTACATTTCGCTGCACTACGTGGCAGGCACCACATGGTGCCTGCCACGTAGTGCTGTGAAATGCACCACATGCTGTTTTAGCATTGCGGCGGGTGCTGCTGCCAGCAGCACCCGCCGCAATGTTAAAAATCACGATCTGACTGCCATGGAGGCGGTCGCATCCTGATCGGGTGTGCGGGACCGCAGCATGCATGGCGGACGGTCCCCGTTTACACCAGGATGGCGGACGGACTCCAGTCCGTCCGCCATCCTAATGACCCCCATAGTGTTAAAGGTGGGACTCACTTAGTGGGAGATATTTTTTGGTGTGAATATTCCCACAGTCGTAGTCCTTCATGATGAGAAAATCAGAAAGCTTTATAAGTAGCTTTCTACAGTAGTGGATACATTAGCTACTAATACATCTGGCACTTTGCTAGCAGTAAATACAGAAATAGTAGCTATTAGATTAATGGTTTTGCAAGATTGATTAGTTTTGGACATATTATTGGCAGAAAAAGGTCTGTAAGATGTTGAAGATAAAACATTGCTATTCATGCATGCCACATAAAAGCAAGATGATAGAAGAATTTGCAAGGAACATCTCTGACTTAAAACCTGAATTGGAAAACTTAGAAGCAACGAGTGCGTTAGAAACCTTAGGTAACAGAACTTCTGCTATAAGCAGCTATCTTGCAAGTATTGGTATTGGATTTGTGAGTGTTACGCTTAAGCCTATATTAATTATTGGCATTTGCCTAATATGCTTATTTGCTTTACACACATTTTATTTAACGAGAACGAGAAAGGAGGTAAGAAAAAGGCAAATGAGAGAAGAAATAGAAATGGAAGAAAGAAAGAGTAAGGGTTACCAGAAGTTGAAGGAGATACAAAGCTTGAAGGGAAAGATAGATGACTCAGCAAAAGAAAGAGGGGTACCTTGAAGATTCATTTGTGATAAAATGTAATGGCTATTCTAGAAACCAGAGGGAGAAATTGATAGAGCTAATGTCCTAATTTATGCAATATAAGCGCATTTAACTGAAAATTGCTAGTTTCAATGCTCAATAACACACGTATAATGAATGCAAAACTTGTAGTAGATGATCATATTTAGGCATTATAAGCACACATATGAATTAACATATTGCATTGACTTAACTTAGTCTAACTACTGATGCCATTTTAAATGTCGAATTACAGGTTAGGACTTAGATGTTTTTCTCTTTCCACTGCAGAATCTGTGATATTCCACAAGCCTTCTATTAGCTAGTGAATAGGCATTTTTTGTGAAACTGGTAACGAGAAGATGGCAGGAAATGTGACTTGTGAGAAGAACTGTTTGAACCACAAGATCTGTTTGAAGTAACACACCAAGGACATAGTTACATAGCTTATTGTAAAGATGTGAGAAACTGGGAGATTAACTAAACGCATAGTTTGCTGAAAAATGATTGCTTCATGGGAGCTGGAAATGGGAATATTGTTGCCATTAATGTTTTGATTAATTATATTAGTGTGTGTTCCTTAGATTAGTTAGAGAGAGCCGTTCCCAGAAAGAGACCTTCCTTTTCCAAGATCCCTTTTTCCAGAGACCTTAAACTAGGTGCAGAGAGCTTGGTGCAGAAATTAGGAGGTGCTTCTCAGAGATGCCTGCTGACTTTGGGCTGAGAATACCTTGCCAGTCTTTGCTAAGTTCCACTGCTTGAGTGCTAAAGCTTCATGCTTAAGTATTCTTCCTCTCTCATTAGAACCCTTCATTTGCATATTCTGAATAGACACCTTACCTTGATTGCTGAAATTAAAATGCCCTTTATGCCAAATCTTCATTAATTAGTATTAGGGATTTTCCTTTATGGAACACACTTGTTGCATTTTCCCTATCCTATTTGTAATTCTTACTAATGTGGTATTTTATCTTCTCTGGAAACTTCGACTTATTGATTATTTTAAACTGTAATAATTATGGAAAAATGGTAATACTTACTGAATTAATGGTTGATTGTGAAAATAATTTGTTCATAAACCCTTTAACTCACACGAAATTTCTTTGTCGATTTCTGTGAAGCCCCAGTTGGACTTCACTGTTCATGGTATTTGATGAAAATGATATCTCCTTGTCATCTCTCCTTGTCTACTAACAAAGGCCCATAAGACCAATGGGAAGGAGGTTTATTAATGATTATACTCAATGATTAAGATATAAAAATCCCTGCTCCGGTGTGGGCAATCCCCTGACACAATATTTCAATTTGTTTGTAATATCATCATAGAAATATATTCTAAACTGGAAGATGTAATTTGGAAGTCCTCGAACTATATCAATGGTTATTCTCAGTCTAAGGTCCTCATTTCATAAAGTCTTGATGGGCCTGCTAACAGCATTTTTTAGGCCCATTAGAATTATACATTTGGTGTTTCTGTTAAGATAGTTAATAAAAAAACATCAAAGTTTATGAAAACCTTGAGTGTTTGAATTTTTAGAACTAATTGTGATTTTTTTAGCCAAATGGCTAAGATAGAAGAGGTACTAACCCAACCAGTCTAGGCTTGTCCCGCCCACTATATTTGTTGTCTACCACCACAATATAATTTTTTGAATAATTTAGTGTAATTTAATGTAATTTAATTTCATTTAATGTTACTCTTTTGCTGAAGCAGTCCCAGAGTTCAGAGATGGAAAAATAAAAAAGCACCATGGGAGCTGTTTCAAAAAATAAAACCAGTGATATGATTCTGCCGTGCCAGAGCAAAATGAGGCCTGTTGACCCACTGGGAGTTTTCTTTCAGTGTGTGGGGAACAATTGCACCCTTTTACTGCCCCAAACTACCACTGTGTACATGGAGGTCCAGGACAGGAAAATAGCCAGTGGCAATGGTGAGCCTTATGATGCCTTGTGCACCTGCGGCTGGTCAGTGGTAAGGTGTCAAGGATGGAACCATGAGCCTCTCCACTGTTATGAAACCAACCTCTGCACACCATTAAATAATGTGAACAGGGGGAGCGACCCATTTAGGACAGCCATCATTTAAGAAATCAGGTTATTGGTTGACGGAGGGGAAGCCCCAATCAGGCAACAACCAGAATCCTTGTCATTGTGAACCACAAAAGTCAATAAATTAACCTGTGCTTAACCTTCTGGTAGCTTGGCACAAAAACACAGAGGGTTGACTTAGAGGCAATGAGTAAAATATGTGTGTAGCACACAAACAGTAATAAGGTGAAGACACAACAAAAGAAAAAATTCCAAACTAATTAAGGAAAAATAGGGTAAATTTAAATTAATCAAATGACACCACAATGAGCGAAATCTAATCAGTAGTAGTGGAATTATGAATTTTTAAAGTTTTCAGTGCAAGATAGTGCCTAAAAGATAAAGGAACCGGATACCTGAGCTCAGTTGTGCCTGGTCTCGGCTAACCTTCAAACTTAAAAGAAACTGTGAAGAAAAGTTCCTGAGAATGTAGAGTTTAGCGGGACATGTCAGCAGGTGGTGCCCGAAGAGGAGGCATCATCATTGGGGAGCCGCTGGACTGGATCTTGGAGAAAAATTTTACCTTCAGACTTTGACACTTTCTTCGGAAGTCAAAAATCTCCATTGGGACAAAGATGCAGGCTATATCCGACCAAGGTTTCATGAGGTCAGATACCTTCACTGAGAGGTCCTGCTGAACAGGATTTGCTATTGCAGAGAAGAACGTACCGGGAGCTACTGCAGAGTCAGGCAGACCAGTGAGTCACCTTGGACAGGTTGGCTGGCAGGTAGGTCCTGGTCTTCTCTTGGCTCTCAGGGCACTTTTTGGTGAAAAGATTTTTAAGCCCAAGTTTTAGCATTAGGCAGGAGAGTCACCTCTTACTCCATTTCCAAGTGTCCAGGACCTGTGAGGCACAGCCTGGGGATTTAGTACTCCCTCCAGCAGAAGCCAGGTGCGGGGGGCAAGGCCTCATGAGTTTGTTATGTCTGATAGCTCATACGTGAGGCCAGTTAACTAGCCCTTGGAGTCACTTATGGCGGTCCTGGGTTAAAGGAGATGGCCTTGTTCTCATTCAAGTAGCAAGGCTGGCCTTCAAGCAGGAAGCAGTCCTCTGGTAGCAGGAGGGCAGTCCTTTGAGTATCCAGGCGGTTTTTCTGAAGTCTTTCATATGTCCAGGAGTGCAATGAAGAGGTGTTCTGAGGGTGCAATATTTATACCTAGTGCCATCCTTTGAAGTTGGAGGCTACCCTATTCTATCCCCACATCTAATTCTGGAATGTTCTTCCCATCCCCTGTCAAGTATCCAAGAAGCCTGGGGTGACAGAAGACTCATGTCAGGCTCCTTTGTGTGTGCTGGAGGCAAGCCCCTTTGAAGTGCAAGTGGAGAATGGAAAAGCTCCACTGGAAGGATGACCCATCCTGTTCACACCTAATCCCTTTTCTCTTGCTGTCTGTGAGGATTATAAAAAGCCCATTAGCAGAGTGATTAACAGTCATGTGACCCAGGACACTGGCAGAAGGCACAAATTGTTAGGACGAGAAAATGCCAACTTTCTAAAGGTGTCATTTTCAGAATTGTGACATAAAATCCAAATTTACCATTAAAGAGGATTTTAAATTACAATTCACTTGAGTCTAAACATGAGAATTCTACCTGCTCCTAATCAAAAGTAAAAACAACAGTTGATGGACAGAATGCAGAACAATGTCATACATTCACCCCAGTACAGAGATCTGGGCCTAAATCCATCGTTTTTTTGCTCACCATGCCATTCCAGTTTGAACCCAGCCATATGCAAATCAGTCTTGACCCTGTGCCTC
Organism: Calotriton arnoldi; assembly: GCA_963921515.1. Lineage (NCBI taxonomy): Eukaryota > Metazoa > Chordata > Amphibia > Caudata > Salamandridae > Calotriton > Calotriton arnoldi. The sequence continues at coordinate 2,775,220 of CAWUFW010000901.1, forward strand.
ATGGGAACAGTCCAGCCCGAACTGCCAAGCAAGGTCCTCCCTGGACTGGAAACAAGCATCCTAGGACCGGTTTCGGGGTTTCACCCCTCTTCAGCCAGGATAGCTTGATTCCAGTGGCATGGAGAGCACGGGACCCACGTCTGGGCATACCCGTCCCACTCGGGGTGACAAATGCAAAAACAACAGTTGATGGACAGAATGCAGAACAATGTCATACATTCACCCCAGTACAGAGATCTGGGCCTAAATCCATCGTTTTTTTGCTCACCATGCCATTCCAGTTTGAACCCAGCCATATGCAAATCAGTCTTGACCCTGTGCCTCATGGGAACAGTCCAGCCCGAACTGCCAAGCCAGGTCCTCCCTGGACTGGAAACAAGCATCCTAGGACCGGTTTCGGGGTTTCACCCCTCTTCAGCCAGGATAGCTTGATTCCAGTGGCATGGAGAGCACGGGACCCACGTCTGGGCATACCCGTCCCACTCGGGGTGACAAATGCAAAAACAACAGTTGATGGACAGAATGCAGAACAATGTCATACATTCACCCCAGTACAGAGATCTGGGCCTAAATCCATCGTTTTTTGCTCACCATGCCATTCCAGTTTGAACCCAGCCATATGCAAATCAGTCTTGACCCTGTGCCTCATGGGAACAGTCCAGCCCGAACTGCCAAGCAAGGTCCTCCCTGGACTGGAAACAAGCATCCTAGGACCGGTTTCGGGGTTTCACCCCTCTTCAGCCAGGATAGCTTGATTCCAGTGGCATGGAGAGCACGGGACCCACGTCTGGGCATACCCGTCCCACTCGGGGTGACAAATGCAAAAACAACAGTTGATGGACAGAATGCAGAACAATGTCATACATTCACCCCAGTACAGAGATCTGGGCCTAAATCCATCGTTTTTTTGCTCACCATGCCATTCCAGTTTGAACCCAGCCATATGCAAATCAGTCTTGACCCTGTGCCTCATGGGAACAGTCCAGCCCGAACTGCCAAGCCAGGTCCTCCCTGGACTGGAAACAAGCATCCTAGGACCGGTTTCGGGGTTTCACCCCTCTTCAGCCAGGATAGCTTGATTCCAGTGGCATGGAGAGCACGGGACCCACGTCTGGGCATACCCGTCCCACTCGGGGTGACAAATGCAAAAACAACAGTTGATGGACAGAATGCAGAACAATGTCATACATTCACCCCAGTACAGAGATCTGGGCCTAAATCCATCGTTTTTTTGCTCACCATGCCATTCCAGTTTGAACCCAGCCATATGCAAATCAGTCTTGACCCTGTGCCTCATGGGAACAGTCCAGCCCGAACTGCCAAGCCAGGTCCTCCCTGGACTGGAAACAAGCATCCTAGGACCGGTTTCGGGGTTTCACCCCTCTTCAGCCAGGATAGCTTGATTCCAGTGGCATGGAGAGCACGGGACCCACGTCTGGGGTGGTGGAGTGAGCTAAAGAATGATGATGGATTAAACCCAGATCAGTTGACTGGGGGTGAGAGTTTGATTGGCTCAAACGTTCCGTCCATCATCCCCTTTTGTATCGCCTAATCAAAAGTTAGCACGTATTCAATGTAATAACGTAAACCAATGTTATCCAATGGGAGAGGTAGGCCTTACAGAAGTACAAAATTAATTCAGGAGTTTTTCCACTTACAAGGACTTGCAAAACTCAAGTCCAACATTTTAAATACAATGCACCCTGTCCTATATGTCTTTAGGGTCTACCTTGGGGGTGACATATGTAATATTAAAGAAAGTTTAGGCCTGGCAAATGGTGTATTTTGGCAGGTCAAAATGACTTTTCAACACTGCACTACAGGCTGCAATGGCAGGCCCAACACACGTTTTAAAGGAGTGCTTCAGGCCCACTAGTAGCATTTAATTAGCAGGTCCTGGGTACATGTAGTACTATATACTAGGGTCTTATAACTGAATGAAATGTGCCAGTCAGGTGTAGGCCAATTTTACCATTTTTAGGAAGAACACAAGCACTATAGGAGTGGTTACAAGTGCTAAAGTGCACAAAGTCCAAATGCCAACAAAAACAAATTCCAAAAAACAGGAGGGGTGAAGGCAAAACGTTTGGGGGTGACCTTACAGAGAGGGCCAGGTCAAACTCCTCCCTTTCTAGTGATGTCTTATTACCCCTAATCCATGTCCATGCTTGACTTTCTTTGAAAATGATAGTTAATAGTAAGACTTTCAAGACAAATCATTAAAATATTGACTAGATGAGCATGTTAAATCTCATTTGACCTCAAATTTAATGGGCCTCATTAAGAAAATTGTGATAGGTGCAGAAAGCATGGTAATGTAACCTCATCCATCTTTTCTCATGGAAAAGGGTATTTGGAATTACAGAAAGTGCCAGGCATATGATCATTGACAACATATTGAAGTGTCCCAATGGACCACGTATCGGCTTATAAATGGGGTGGCAGTTAAAGAAGACAACCACTTGGTGAATATTTTTGTCATGCCAAATGAGAGCTGGTAGTCTCAGTATGATATAGAGGCAATATGGCCAGAAGTGTGATGCAAAGATATGATTCAAGCAAACCTTGCACTCTCTGATTGCAGGGAGATCTTAGTAATGTTGCAGCTTCTGATTGTTGCATGCTTTGATTAGGGGAATCAAAGTCTCCTCCTCAGGAAAGGCTGAGGAAGACCTTTTCATATCCTTAGACAGCACGAAGATTGTCCACTATTTACTGATAATGGGAATGCAGCACATTAGTTGATCTACTGCCACCCAGCGGCCTTCTTCCATTCCTGGTTTAATTGGTTCACCTCTGGTAAAAAAGTATTGAATGTCTTCCTACACTCTCACATTCTATCTCTCCAGAGCTCCAGCCCTCTGCACACATGCTGTCCCCAGTGATGCACTCTGACCCCTCACTCTTCACACTCTATTGCTCCCCCTCCCCTTCACACTCCTCATACAAGTCTGGTGGGATTTGCTGCTAGCCGCCACAGATTTCATGAATAAGATTATCCCATCTACTGAGCACTCTTCTGCACAATATTCCAGTATGCAGCTCTCCAGACGGGTTTCACTTTACCTCAGCAATGAAACTTTGCCTACCTTCACTGAGGTAATGCTACCTGATGTTTTCCAAATTTGTGTTGCTGAGGAGACAACCTTGACCTGGGCTGAATTTAAAATAAAGACCATGAATATTTCTTTATTACTGTGTAATAGGAAAGCTAGACTATTTTATTCACAGTTGAACTTATTTTTACAAGGTAATCAAGAGATGCTTGTTAGACTTGGCATCTTTGGAGTGGTTGCCCCTGACTTTTTACCTCTACCTCCTGTATTTTTGATGCTGTGCTGGATTCATTTGTGGTGGCTTAGATGCTTTGGGCACTTTGCCACTGCTGATCAGTGTCAAAGTGCAAGTGCTCTCTGTGTAAATTGTTATTACATTTGGTTCTCCTAGATTGCCATATTTGATTTACTGATAAGTCCCTAGTAAAGTGCACTAAGTGTGCCAGGGCCTGTAAATGAATGTTACTAGTGGGCTTACCCACATGAATGTGCTACCCACATGAATAGCCCTGAAAAGGTATCTCAGACCTGCCACTGCACGCATTTGCCAGGCCTCAACCTTCCCTTTTCTTACATTTAAGGCACCCCTATGGTAGGCCCAAGGTACCCCCATTGACAGGGTGCAGTGTATGTGAAAGGTAGGACATGTACTGGTGTGTGTCACATGTCCTGATAGTGAAATACTGCCAATTTCATTTTTCACTATTGAAAGGGATCTGCCCCATAGGATAGAATAGGAGATACTTTGTAAAATCTTACAAGTATAACTTCCCATTGGGAAAAGAAAGAGAAATAAAGTTTAGGGCAGGCTCTCTGAACTCAGATTTTTATATCACACCTGTTGCAGGGATTCTGCACATACATAGAACTATGCGCAGGATTATGGCACCTTGATGTATAGGGGCTAAGCCTTCCTACCGCCTTAGTGCCCACGAGCCCAGGACCGACTAGCTATAGTGTCTCACTCGCTCGCCTACTCACAAACGGAGAACCCAATGATTAGACAACCCAGAACTCAACACTCCCGGATCTCTCAGGAATCGTGGTATCAAGACACACCTTATCGCTCACACTCTCATACTTGTCCACAATAAGATCTGACAGAGACACAAAGATATTTTAAAATATTTATTTTAACTAACGTGCTCTAAAATGCAGTATACAAGCCACAACCAGCAGCAAAATGCATAATATCAATACAGTTAGCATTGCAGCAAGGCCATATATCATAAAGGGAGATGTCATCTTATAAAGACAGTGGATAAAGTGCTATAAGGCCTAACCACCCTCCCCTTGGTAAGCAGAAGTATTATTATATAATAGAAGATCTCTGGGCTTTGTCAGCAGACCCCATACTTCAGGCCATAGATCGTATTTCTACATCACAGGTGCGTGTTGCTCTTCTCAGTGGCGTAACGAAAGTTGAAGGGGCCCCCCTGCAAGGTACACAGAGGGGCTTCCAGCAAAAACAGCTGCATTGGTATGTTTTGTCTAAGTGCTAGGGCCTGACCAGAACAGAATAACAAGAGTCAGTGTTTATCGACCTTGCTCACAATGTTCAGACTAAACTCCAGGAACAGGCAGAGAACGAGCACAGCAGAGAGTTCTCATGTGAGAGGCATAAACAGAGCTTTGTCAAAATAAAGACATGTAGTGTTGTGCGCAAAAGCAGCATCATGGCTACGGGGCTCATGCTAACTTAAAGATGTCGACAATGATTCTAGCAACCACGTGACACACCTTTTAGTACAGATGTTTTTTAAATTGTGTGTGTGAAAAGGCCACTTTTAGAAAGTAGGCATTTTCTTGTTTAACCATTCTGTGTTCCTCTGCCTGTTTGTGGATTGACTGTCTGGTTTTTTAGTGACAGGGTCTGGGGATGTGCATTCACTGTAGACAGCCACTGGAGGGTTGAGGTGTACCTGGCCTTTCCTGGATGGCTCAGAGCTGAGCTGAAAGGGGCTTGGCTGCATTTAGTGTAGTGGGAGGAGATTTCCTTGCACCTGAATAGGCCTGCCTCCCTTGCACAATGTTGTCTCCACCCCCTGTGGTCATACTGCACCAGTGAGGACAGAACTAGTGTGGACTGGGCTTAGAGACCCTTGCACAAAGAGAACAAAGACAAAATGGGATATAAGTAGTAGACCTTAAACTCCAGAACTTTAGATCACTTCTGGACTCAAGAGGAACCTTTGCCAAGGCAATGAGCTTAAGAGCTATGAGGAGGAGTACTGCCCCTGTGTTGTGTGCTGTGTGGGGTTGGCCTGCAGTTGCTGTTTCTGACAAGGAAAGGACAAAGACTGCAACTTTGCTGTTTACCTGCTTGAAGAAGAATCTCCAAGGCCCTGTGTGTGCTGGCCTACTGTTCTGAAGTCTCAGGGACACAAAGACTTCCCCCCCAGCTCCCCTGAAAGCTGCTGCTGAGGGTTCTGACCTGTCAGGAGGTGCCTATTCCAGTTTGGGGAATCTGGAGATTGTTCCTGCTGTTGGAAACCGGGAGCTGAGAAAATCGATGCATCGTCCTTCTTGCGGCTGTTTTCCCGATGCAGCACCACCGTGCGAGAAGAATCACCACGCACCGCTGCAGACACGATGCAGCGCCTGTCACGGCTGCAAGAACAGGCGCATTGTGGGATCGCAGCAGAAGAAACCGACACAGCGCCGCTTGCCGCCGCCGCATCAATCGCCAGAGCATCCCAGATTTCCACGCATCGCACCTGTGCAGCAAGTGTTCCTGACGCATCACCCGCGGACCAGAACCGTCTTGGAGTCAACGCATCACCCCTACAGTCCAGATTTGACACATCACTTTTCCTGCGTGCGGCAGAACTGTTGTATCGCCTCTCCAAAGACTCCGGAACTGACGCATCTCTTTGTTTCTCAACGATTCCCTTCTCTGCGACTGTTTGGCCTTGTGAATTTTAATGCATCTACAGGTACTTTGTGTACAATCATGCATCCATAGTTTTCTATGGACCCAGTTGCTTGAAACATCTGAATAGTCATATTCATATTACATGTATGTTGGATTTTTGTTGTTTTGGTCTTGTTGAGTTTAGAATAGGCCTGGGCGGTGAACTTTGCTCCGTTCGTGGAGTTTGCGGAGTTTTCTGCACTCCGCGGAGCTCGCGGAGTGCAGAAAACTCCGCTTCGCGATGAGCCTTGGAGTTTTTTCCCCTCTTGCGATTGCGAACAGTAAGTTCGTGATCGCGAACGGTAAGTTCGCGAGCTGCAGCTCGGGTAGAATTTCTACCCGAGCGGCAGGAATACCAGCACAAACTACAGTTCGCACTGCACTCCGCCACTCGGGGAACTTCGCAGAGTTTTTTGTAACTTCGCAGAGTTCCGCGTAGCAAAACTCCACGAACTACGCCCAGGCCTGGTTTAGATGAAAATACTTTTTTTTCCTAATTTGATTTGGTATCCATTTGTGGTGTTATCACTGTATTACAGTGTGTTTTGAGTACAAATACTTTGTACATTGCCTGTGGGATAAGCCTGTCTGCTCGTGCCAAGCTTCCCAGGGGGTGAGCAGGGGTTATCTAAAGTGTCTATCCCCCTTAGCCTGATTAGAAGCAAAGGTCCCTATTTGGACAAAGGTACCTACCTCTGCCAACTAGAGACACAATTTCTAACAATGCTAAAACAAAGTTGCACTCTCACACACATGAATTAACGAAAACTCAGACTCACGCAAGCAACCACACACACTTGCATGTATACACTGTTCTCACTGTGATTTCTAAATAATACATCAATTGACGCAAAAGCAGAAAAGGAAAAATACAGTAATAAATATTTCAAACCAAGAAGTGAACCTAACTAATCCCTATTCAAATATTTCATAAAAGGACTCAATTTATCCTAAGACATCTACAAAAAGCGTTGCCTTTGATTATTGTTTCCTAGATATTAAAATTCTCAATGCTCTGTGCTAGTCAGAGATCAGTGGTTGGTGGCTTGGTTTCTAACAAGCCCCTGGCAGTGATTTGTCGGGCTGTAACAATGCATTTTATAATGGAATTTGTAAAGTACGGCCTGTAGCAAAAAATATGCTCATCAGAAAGCACAAGATTATCACTCCGGCCGACAGGGAGAATAGAATCTGGAAATTGTGCAATATGTATATCCATAGTTTCTCCCAAGATACAGATAAAGTGCAGTTGTGGATATGAAATAAGACTGAACCCCTCCTGAAATCCCCCAGTTATCGTTAGCTCTGCAAACCATTGCTCACACAACCGTCACACAAACTATAACCAGCAGGTCAACACACAATGCTCATGACCTCACTGCTGATCTAACATATGACTTCACAAATGTCATAAATAATCTCACTAGTGACCTAGCATATTACCTTGGCACTTACCTTATGGATGATAACTATGGATATAGTATGACCTCTTTGTATATGGGTTGCAATTTAAAAACGTAGCATGACATCCTCTTTTTTAGTGTTATAAATATTGCAAGGTTATAAGAATTTCATTTGGTGTGCGATTTATTGTATACATGGCAGGTGTTTTGCCCATGGTTTTCAGAGTTAACCAGACCTAGTGAATTCCAGGTGGGTTTAGGTGTTATTTCATAACCATAGCTTCTCTTAGAGTTTTTTAAGTTCATTTTCAGACGTTTTTTAAGCATACTTTAAAGCTATATGACCAAAACTGACTTCACTTGAAAATTACATTTTTCAGTGAATTTCTGGGATTATTTAATGATATATCACATTCTGCTTCTATATTAGCAACCCACTCTGCTGGCAGCCAGCCCATTCTGCACACTGCTGTCAGCCAAGCACATCAGGGAAGGGCACAGGGTTGACCTCCAGTCAGATTCTGTGTCTAACCCTGTTTGGGTGACCAAATGCTACTGTGCATCGCTCCTTTTTCATTTGACCCTTTAGCTTCGCCCCCCAATCTTGTCAGATCCTGTTGAAACATAAGATTCCTGCATTGGGCTTATTTTGCTGACAGCTTCTTAAACATCATACATATTTATTAATCACAGCCAATGTTATTAGCATATGAACACTTTTTGACCCCCGTTAGCTTTAGCCCCATTTGATGGATTTGTATGAAATTCAACATATCTAGAGTAAGCAAAACATGCCAAGTGGAGATTCCAACACTAGGCTTTTCTCAATATGTCAGGAGTTAGCAAAGCTTACTAAGTGTTTTCTGAATTTAATATTATACGGTTCCATGACATATTACTAAATGTGTTAGGAAATCAAAGAGTTTTTAAACTTTCCCTTTCAATTTGCACCTGTTTGATCTGCACGAATCTTAACATACCAATATACAGTTTGAAGATTTGCCAGATTTCTTGAGGATTCATGAAACAATATCATAGTTATTGGTTAATATTTAACACTTTTTTGGCCCTTTCTTATAACTATACCCCACTTGATGAATTTGCTTGATTTTGAAAATACCAAAAGTTAGATGATCATGCTAGCTGTCCTCGAAATTTTGGGACAAATCTGTCAAACAACGCTAAGATTGTAGGGAATCAAAAAAACACCTTTTCAAATGCCTACAATCTCTAACTTTCACCCTTTTCACATCCACCTAACACCTTTTTGTGACACTTATTTCTCAAAAACTACAAAATGGGTTACACCAGATGAAGCAAAGGCATGTTTCAGTGTAAAGTTCTAATTTTTTGCCAAGTTTACAGTAATTCCATTCAGTGTTTTTTTCTGAGGCAGAAAGCAAAGATTCCTATTGCAGTTAAATTGGGAACATGCCTTCTGAATGTTACTCTTTCTGAAAATTATGGCATTTCTGAATATTTTCACTAAGATAGACCATACAGAAAGGCCATCAATAACACAGAACATAAAAATGCCTAGACATAGACAGGTTCCTAGAGCTACAATATGGCACACAAAGAAACAGATTTTAAACACACAGGGGCATATTCTCAAGGACTTATCACCGATTTATCAGCACTTTAGCGCCGCAAAAGTAGCGATAGATTTTTCGCCCTATTCTCAAGCTGGTGCAAACTGCCGATATGGCCAGTTTTCCAGCGATAGCTGCTGCAAAAAACATCGCCACAGATGAGAGCGACAACTAACGCTAATGATATGCAGAGTAGGCGTTCCCGTGCAAAAACACACGAAAACACCACTTCGCGATATTCTCAACGACCAGCTAGATCGGCGAAGCGATCCAAAAACAGGCGATAAGGCGCGTTAGCAGCAGGGATTTAACACCTGCCTATTACTGGTGCTAAGCAGGACGACAACCTGCAGTAGAAAGGGAGTCCAGCCCAGAACCACATCTGAAGACCAACAGATGCCATGGAGCCAATGATCATGCAGCTTGGAGACCCAAGAGGGCGACAACACCCGCCCCCCCCACGCCCAGGACCCCCCCCCCGGACTACCACCTAGGCAGCGCAGAAGAAGACAGCAGACGTTCCTAAAACGCACCAGCCTCAGACACTCAATGCCAGAGGATGCCATTGCCCACTACAGGCTCAAAAGGACAACCATCCTCCGCATCCTGACCCACATTGCCCACAGGCTGACGGTACCAACACAGCGGAGAACCAACATCCCTCCGCAGACAAAGCTGCTGGCTGTGCTGCACCTGTTGGCCTCTGGTACCTTCCAACCAACAACTGCCAGAGTCGGAGGAGTCTCACAGCCAGCCCTATCAAAGTTCCTCACACCTGTCTTGAATGCATGGCCACAAAAGCAACGGCGGGCCCCTGTATCTGCACCACACGCTAGTTCCAATTCGTAGTGTTCCTGCGCAACCAACCCCAACGCCAGCCGTTGCTTGACGCCTCTGTGCTCCAGATCCAAGATTGTAGTTACTGAAATGGGGGTGCGCCAGGTCATGAAGTCCAGTAGTCAACAGTAGTGTAAAAACAGTTCTTCATTACAAATACATAAATCAACAATATGAAAAGCTCAGCCAACGCGTTCCATTCCCAACGGGGAACTTCATCAGCGCAACGTGTGGATTCAATTAACTGCATATGCTGCGGGAACTCCCCAATACAATTCCATATTCCGAAAGTCAGTATTCAGAAACCTGTTGGATAAATGGTGACAATGGTCAAGCGTCCGTATAGTCACAAACGTAATCTGGCACAGTGTATTGCACTTGGACAAACCGGAATGCTAACAGGTATGATAAATCCTGCATAAAAAGACCGTAACAGAAGTTCGTGTGGTCGTAACCTTCGTAGGAAAGAAAAGGAAGGTTACGACCACACGAACTTCTGTTACGGTCTTATTATGCAGGATTTATCATACCTGTAAGCATCACGGTTTGTATCAGCTTGATACCCCTTCACCTTCACTTCCCCCACACTGCGCAGGAACAGCTGGAGACCAAGCAAGGGAACTACGCCATAGCTGGCTTCCTGCACGTGTTGGGGGCAATTGACTGCACACATGTACTACTTGTGCCCCCTGCCGACACTGCACACAATAACCGCAACAGAAACCACACGCATTCCATCAATGTGCAGGCAAAAGTGGACCACCGGGGCCTGTTCACGAATGTTGTCGCAAACTTCCCAGGCAGTGTGGAAGACCTTGGACATGTAGCTTTGTCCCCCCCCCGTAAGCGTGAGCGGAGTGGCCTTAGCCGGTGTATGTCGTGAATAAACAGCCCGGGGTTCTGGGTGTGGTTCAGTTCCGGAGTGGCCACCAAAGTAACTACTGCGTGTGTCTCTGTGTCCGCCATATCCTGTCCATAGGCCTACACACATGTGGCCGACCACCTTCAATGGCCAGATTTACACTGGAGACGAGGTGGCTACGTCCCAAGCCAACCCGCGCACATCTCGTCATCGCATGCAGGGTCGTGTCTGCCAGGGCGGCACCCCCCACCCAGCCACGAGGCCGCTGCCGTGACAGGTGGTGCCTGCGCGATCCTGTGTGCCTGCTGCACCCCAGCCCTGGTCCCCAGACCGGTCCGCCGCCCAGCAATGACTGGCCGCCCCTGCGCACCCAGGCCTCAATGCTCACCTGCCGCCACCGGCATGTCTCCAAGAGGGCCCACCACGTGCCGGTGCAACCTCCTCAGCCGATCGCTGGATTCCGCACCACAGGCCCCCAGCGCACCCTGCGGCACTGCACCGCGGAGTCATGTTTGTGCTGACTGCTGCCTTCGGCGTACACTGCGGTCCAACAGGTCTCTCAATTCAAATCGAATCTTGATTGGCAGGACGGCGTATCGAGGTCTATGCATCATCGCAGGCTGCACACCCGCTCAGCTCTTCAGGTGCCCTAACCTCAGTGCACCGCAAGTCACCGTCCCGTGGCGGTAGGCCCGTGCCGGCTGCAGTGCATCGGGTGCCACAAACCCAGTGCGCCACAAGTCATGGACCCTTTATGATTGAGTCTTGTGGTGCGGATGCCATCATGTCACCTCCGGCAGTGGGGAATGTGATGTGGTAGGCCCCTTTTATTGGCAGGGTCACATGTCCTGTGATGCCTGTGCTGGATGGGTGTGGTGTGGGTGTAAACCAGCCCTCAGGGAGTGGCTGTGGCATGCTGACAACTAGACCAGTGATCAGCAGATCACTACAGGGAAGACCTGGGACATGTAGCTTTGTCGTCCCCCCCTGTAAGCGTAAGCGGAGTGGGCTGGGCTGGCGTATGCCAGTCCAGCATAGGGGTGTGAACAATGAGCCCGGGGCTCTGGGCGTGGTTCAGTTCTGGGCTGGACAAGAAAGTAACTAATGCGTGTGTCTCTGTTGTAGTGTCGGTGCCACCCGGACCGCAATCAGCAATGTTGCACCCTGTGACTCAAGTCCCACAACATGAGCAACATGGATGTAAGGGGGAATCACTGACCCTACATTCATCCATACTTTCATACTTGAATGATCATAGACATGACACATCTGTGTGAATTTGAATGTTTTATTCACATTCAGTGGAGTGTTGAAGCTGGAGCAGTACAGGGCCATGCAAACCCCACTTTACATTGTTGCCCCGTGGAGGGCCAGCCAGAGTCCTTTAGGGAATGACAAGTTCATCGGAAGAGGAAGAGTTCAGTCCACAGTCTGATTGCTGTGTCATTGGTAACCAAACAGAATATGGCAGTCCATGTCGAGGTCCAAGGTGAGTGTCGCAGAGTGTATCGGGGGACAGTGGAAGGTGATAATGCAGAGGGCAGACCAAGCAGAAACAGGCCATATGGCGGAGATAAATGCTACCGCTTCCTTCTTACCACTAAGGCAGAATCTCCGCATCTTCATCCTCTGATGTTTCATGTGCCTCACATGTGGGTGGTGTTGTTTTGTCTGCATCACTGTGTGGCAGTGACACATCAGTGGCCGGAGGTGGATTGTCTGCAGCACTGTGTGTCACTGACACATCAGGGTGCGGAGATGTGGATGTAGAAGCAGCAGCAGCATTCATCGGTGCCAGGCCTTGTGGCAGCAATGCCATGATGAGGGTCTGCAGGGCATGGAAGATCCCAGCTACATCTCACTTGTGTGCAGCCATGGCAGCCATTCTTTCCGCCTGCATCCGCTCCCTGTTCTCCATGATCCTCCGCATGTGTCCCAACTCCCGACTGACATTGCTGGAGCCAGTCTGACTAGACAGTTGTCCTTGTCTCAGAGGCAGGACTCCAGCGATGTCAGCCATGGATCGTTGGAGAGCATGGAGCGGACTGTGGGTGTCTGTTAGGGACTGTAAGTGGTCCCTGATGGGACTTAGACACCCACGTATGGCATCTAGTTTGGCTGCCATGAGGTCGAACCCCACCCGCACCTGATCAGCCATCTTCTCCTGGCACCCTAACACTCGGCATTGGAAGGCCATGTGTTGTTCGTGGGGGTCCTGGGAGACAGCCGGGGTGGTGGGTGCTTCCTGCTGTGTGGTCTGTGCAGGGGGTGAGGTCTCCTCGATGCAGCTGGGCTGCCCTGCTCCTGGAGGTGGGGTGCCGAGGCTGTCCATGAGCTCTTGGAGGGCGTCGGTGTCGATGTTGGGGAGGTCCTCTTCGTCATCAGTGAAGAGATGTTCGGTCTGCTATGCAGGAGGTGTTGATTTTCCCTCTGCAATGTGAAGGGGAGATGCAGTTTAACATTGTGTTTACATGTATGTTGACGCATTGTACAAGTTTACATACAGACTGCATGACAATGTACATTGTGACTGTTTGGGAGGAGCTGCCTATTTGATGCGGGACAGTGGACATTTCGACAGCATCACGGATGTGTGTTTGTACTTGTACATTATCATCTCACATTTCCCTGCTATGCCAAATGTAATTGGCCAGTTTCTACTGACAAGCGGCACCAGTTGTGTCCTCTGTTCTGTTGTGAACGTGTTGCAGTTTGTACCACATTGTTGTCAAAGTCGATGTGCTCTGAATGCTATGTGTGTGTGCTGCATTTTGGGAGAGTCGCCCCTGCAGCTCTGATTTTGCTCCCCCTTATCCCTTTCAGGCGGTGTGCCTTTGACTTCTGTGCTTATACAGTGCTGAGATGTTGCATACTTGGGTAAATTGGGCTCTTGGTGGGAGTTGGGACTCTGGGGCATGGTTTGTCCACAGATGTGTTGTTGACGTCAGGGATTGTTTGTGCACATGGATGTGTCAGAGTGTGACCTGCTCCTTTACGGATGTGGTCCACACTCAGCCACCTCAGTGTCGTGGCGTGCAACATGTCATGATATATTGACTGAAGCCATGCTATTCGTCATGCAGTGTCACTTGCATTGTCAGTGTGGCTCACAGACACGCCGCTTTGCTGGGTTTGGCAGATGTTCATGGGTTGGTTGTGAGATTGGTGATGTGTGGGAAGGGCCCCCTCTGGGCACATAGTCGACGGGGCCTACTTGCTGTTTCTATGTGTGCTGCAGTGTGCCACGGGGATCAGGGACTTGATCCAGAGTCATTGTGGGTGTGCACTGTGCTATACTTAATTGTGCATGTGTGACATTGTGCCCATCTCCCCCCGTCCCCCCAGTCCCTGGTCGTTACTCACCCTGTTGCTGTTGTGTCAGGTCATGTTGAGCAGTGTCTGGTCCCCCAACTCCTGCCACCGTCTCCACACTGATGACTGTGAACACCATTTCCTCCATCTCATTCAGCTCCTCCTGTGGCGCTGGACTCCCACCTCCAGTCTGCATTGCTGCCTTCTGGTTGTTGCCGAGTTTCTGCTTGGTTTTGCGCTTCACATCATTCCAGCGCCTCTAGAGCTCTTCCATTGTCCTCCTCAGCACTCCGACTGCATTCACCTTGTCCACGATGGACTGCCATATTCCATTTTTTGTTGCCAATGACACAGTGGAGGTGACGAACAGTTGTTGATGGTGTTCTATTACCTCCGTTATCAGGATCCTGTTTTCCTGCGGACTGAACCGCATCTTCCTCTTCTTCTTCTCCTTGCCCTTCCCTGACCCCGAGGTCCCAGGCTGTTCCTCCGTGGGGCTTGTGGGGTTCTGGTTGTCCTCTGTACTTGCTCCGGCTACCTCCATTGTGCTTCGCAGTTGTTTTGGTTTTGTTTGTGCTTTTTTTCCTGCTTTTATAGTGATCTTTCCCGCCTGACGTGTGTGAATTGCAGGCCTGGCGCAGCTTATCGCTGATTTTTTATCGCGGTTGGGCCCATCGCCACTTTTTTCACGTTCGGCTTTAGATTTTTATCGCCGTCCTGGTAATTTTATCGCGGACATTTGACGCATTATCGGGAAACTATTGCATGTTACCGCCATGTTGAGAATAAGACGTTAACACAGCGTTATTTTCCCGCGATAGACGGCGATATGAAAAATTGCGTTAGCCTATTTTGGCGATGATTATCGCACGTTCTTGAGAATATCCCCCACAGTCTTGAAAATAGATTTGTGGTAGCCTTCGCTAGCATCCAATGTGAGGTACAATTCAGATACCTAATTCAACTATGTACTGGTGTGTAAACAAATGATGATTTAGTCCTGATGTACTGCAGTATCTGCAGATCATAACCGCTACAATGTACTGTGTCTTCAACTTCCAGGACATCCTTTAATTACAAATAAGCTCATCCTTTCTAACCTTCATTCATGACCTTTGCCAACTTTGACACTGTCTTCCAGTGCAAATTCCTAAATATATTATCCATTCTGTGGGTTTATGTACTTCTCCTACCACCTAAAAGTAAGTGATAGAACATGTGAAGCTGAGTAATTCAGACCCTACCCTTTAGTACAATCATAAGGGCTTCTCCTCTACCGCTGCAGCACTACATTGAGAAACTTTATTGTATCACTTGGGCTAGCCTGCTGCCTCGTTTGCTTACTGTTTCCACTTCTGTTTCTGTAGGACGCCCCAATCATATTCCACCCATCACAGAATGAAATAATTTACTTATTTCTATCCCAGAATGATCTCTTCTGTTTACTATTTTCAATCCCAGGCAATGCTTATATCCGGAGCCTCTGGTTTTATTTCAAAAGTTTGTAATTTGCTCTGCAGCTATTTCTGTCCATTGCTAGTGATTTAACATCTTAAGGTATGTTTTCACCTTTAACTCCAATTTCAAGTAATGGGAATACTGGACTCCTACAACAACCTCATCCTTGCCAGCCCTCCTAACGTCCTGCAGATAGTGGTAATACTACCCAAGTCCTAGTATATTTTCTATGGTCCGTAGTCGTCCACTCCTACAAGAAATGAGCTTGATTAGTCTTGCTTTACATCAAATAAAATCCTTCAAAACATTTCCAACTAAAGTTTTCAAATCTGCCTGTGGTATAAATTCTCTCAACCTTGCAGATGCGACCAGTAGAAACAAATGTTATCGACGCCCATGATTGCAATTCCATCACCCACTCTACTCTTTATCTCTGCCAACTCATCTCCATCTTAAGATAATATTGTGGTAATAAGCCCTCCTTGAATTGTACCAGTTTCAATTCCTCAACCTCAAGAAATGAGTGCTCATCCCCTAACTTGCGAGAAAAATCCCACAACTCACCTTCAACTATTATGAAAACATTTAGCTTCAGCACTTTGATAATACAGTGCGGTCATCTATTGCTCAAAATGAGCCACTGGTTCACACTCTTTTCTGTTGCTGGTGTGATGACGAATATTCGATTTATCGCTGCTTCAAACTAACACGTTGTACGAAATGACTACTACAATGTTCTAATGCACGAAGAATCTATCCACCATATTTCTAAATTAAACCTCATTTTCTAAATAAATCCAACATTAAGATGGCAGCAGTATAAACTGTTACTGTTATGCTGAAGGAGCTGATAGCACATGGGTGCTGACAGCTGTCCATTTTTTTTTAATACTAAGAAACCATTGAACCAATGAGTTCATTATTGGGAACTCTAAAGCAATAGTAGGCACTTCATAATGGTACACATCTTCGCTAGCATATACATAAACACGATAATTGATTTTCGTTTTTGCATAGATAACAATGTTCTTTTTTTCTAGTTCTAAAATCCTATTAGACAATGGAAAATCGATGCTTTAAATGAAATAAGGAGGTGTGTTAAACCTATGCCTTTGCGTTTTGTTTCAACAGAGAAAATGATTGGCCTAAAATGACACCCAGATTTTCCACCTCATTGACTGCAGTAATGTAAGGTGTACCTAACCTGAGATATGTTAACATGAGAAAAAGAATTCTTCAGCATACAATTAGTTCCCTGAAATAAAATGACAGTTTTGGTTGCACTGAATCCTGCCCAATTAGAGGACATCCAGTCAAGCACTCTGAGAAATGAGGCAGGCAAGAATTTGGCATTTTTGTGAAGATCAGAAGACAAGCCCCAAAATAACTGGTTGTCATCCATACACATTTGTAAAAGGACACCAATGGCAATTAGATAGATACCCGGTGAAAAGATGTGTCATTTATTGCACTTTTCATAACGCAAAGCAGCCACTAATTATGTGCAACATTTCAGATCCAACGTGCACCATTTTCAGATGAGCAAGACATTATAGGTTGAAGCCTGTACAGCTTGGGCATTGGTAGTAGAAATCTCTCGATTCTGGCAGGGGCGTGACGTAGATCCCCCCTTACTAGACCAGGGAATTTGTATGTATATCAAGTAGACTAACTGAATATGCAGTGCTATCAGTGGGCAGTTACACAGCAGATGATGGGCATATCAAGGAACCAGCAACATTTTTTGTTACACCACTGAATGCCGAAGAGCGCTGGAGCAGGCCTACTATATGTAATTGTAATTCAGGCAAGGGATGCATAGCACCTACTAAATTCGGTAATTTCTCAGCTAACTTTGAGCATTTAGCATAGCAAGGTTTTTTCTGAAGTGTGCACAGAGTGACCGATCCTGATTTATAGACTCTGCTTCCATACTCGGGATTGCCCACCGGTATGATAGATTTTTCATAGTCATAATTTAGTTTTTGGTAACAGTACATGGATGTTGCAATGGGAGAGGAAGGCAATGGTGACTGTGGTAAACACACACAAAGTCACAACATGTGATACATGTGGGCATTCACATTAAACTTCACTCTTCCTTTCAGTATTATAAGCGCTGTATTAAGTCCCCAAATTGAGTGTGAAAGTTCCCCACGCACAGCCATATTTTCTGTTATTTTTGAGAAAGGATAAACCAAGTGGAAATACATTTTCCATTATACGAAATTGGGTTGTTAATTCAGGAGTTGTTAATTCAGGGGGGTGGCTTCCCACCTCAAGAAACAAGCATAATACCTGTCAGGGTGAACCACTAAAGTCACTAAATTAACCTGAGCTCAACCCCCTTGGTAGCTATGCACAGAGCAGACAGGCTTAATTTAGGTCGTGATTATAAATGGGTTGTTTTTCTGACCCCCTGCGCAATCCCCTGTTTGCGCTGGGGTCGGAATTGCGAGTTGAGTGTTAATTTATGTGTCCGATAATTATCGGATGTGTTAAATACCTCAACCTTTGTTACATTTTGGCAGGTCAAACCTGACAAAATTTAACAGAGGAAAATCATAACATAATGTATCATGGAGATTTTGGTGCGTTAAATACCAAAGACAGCATGTTATTCCTCAGAAACTCGTAATAGGTGCCATTTATCTCACCAGATAAATGACATACCCTGTGGTATTGTTATCAGGTAAGATAAATAGCACCTACCCTCGTAATCAGGCCCACAGAGGTAATATGTAAAGCAAGTATGCACTACTAAAACGACAATAATAAAATATGGGGAACCAGAGATATGAATTTGAACAGATATTTATTTGAAATATGCAATGCCCAAATACCAACATTTTTTTTAACTTTATTTAATCAGGTCAAAATATAGTTTTTAAACAGATCCAGTCAGGCTTCAGTGATAGGCCAAAGCCATGTTTGCTCTGCCACTGCAGTGGATAGCTCAATATGTGCTGCATTCCACTAGTGGCATTTAACCTGTAGGCCCTGTGTCAACTTGTGCCATATGCTAGGGACACATATGGAATTAAATATGCCAATTAGGGTAATACCAACCCAACCATTTTAAAAGGGGGAACATAGTCACCTTATCACTGGTTAGCAGGGGCAAATAAAATACACATAGCTCTATAGCCGCCAAAAAACAAATAGGGCAAAAATGTTGCGATACACCACACAAAATATGGTAATTTCCTATATCAATGTAGAGAAATCAGTGAAAAAGAAAATGTGCAAATGCATATTTCTATCACATGCATTCATGCACTGTGGCCACATTGAAGGAATAAGTGCAAAGGAAGAGGAGCAAGCCTAGTAAAGTATGACTTTCAGAGAATTAGGGCAAACTCTTTCGAATTTCTTGAATCCCCTAACTGTGTAAATCTATACAAGCCATTGTAAGTGTATGGTGCATGGATTTACACATTCCTTTGGCATTTTTGTGAATCTGTTTCACGTTACCATGGACAATTAACATACTTGCAATAGGAAACATTAAAAGCACAATAAAGGAATGGACCGAATGCGGTCTATAAACTCTCACTTTCAAGCTAGGCTTCTTATCTACTCGAGAGACCTTCTTTTTAGCTCGAGCTCCGATCGACCTGTTATGTCTGTTCTGTGGGGTTTGGCACACCCACCCATTGCCACTGGTTACTATCTGTGGCATTCATAAATGCTGGCTTCTTATTGGTGCATTTCTGTAAAGTGTCCCTCCTTTGTATGTTTAGCTCTCTTTCTGGCCATTTCACTCAGAGAGCATTTTCGTAGGCCATCACACAGTACAGGGTGTGATGGCCTCTCTTCCCTCCTCCCATCTGGCTCTTGCATATCAGGCGTTTTTTTTTTTTGCAGTTTATTTAGCGCGAATTCGACCCGAAGGTATTGGAGTGCTTTACAAGAGCACCAGTGATGTTACACAAGGACACATTCCTTTTTTTATAGGCACGGGGAGATTAAGTGATTTGCCCAGAGTCACTGATGTTGAGCGGACGCCGAGGCTCGAACCGGGTTCCCCAGCTCCAAAGTCGGCAGCTTTGGCCGTAAGGCCACATTCTCTCCCCTCGTTATTTAAAACTAATGAAAACTTGGATTCCAAGGACAAAAAGTAAGACCACGTTGAAATAAGTTTAAAATTGAAGAGAAAATCGATTTACCCCTACAAGTTTAACACGGCGCTTCAGAAAGTTACGATTCCAATCTGTTTTATCCAACATCATGGTGCCTAGTGCTGGCACGTCGAGAGAAGTAAATTAGTACTCTAGATCTTCTTAGAACAATTAGCCCTGGCCACGCCCAAATAGGATCCAATACCGTTTAAGATTAGAGAAAGAAGGCGGAGTCTGGTTGTTATGGTGTCGACGCGCATACTGCCAAGGCTGCCCGGGGGGCCACGTAGGGGACCCTCCAACAGGGCGGCCGCCTTAGTGCCACAGGAAGGCACAGAAGTATGCATTCTAGGCTCCCTGGGCTAGGGACCAGGGGGGTCGGCTGGCCGCGTCACTTCCGGCTGTGGGAGGGGGACAGGGGTACATAAGCCTTCCCCGCCCACTGGAGGGTCTCTTGACCGCTGCCCGTCTCGCTGTTTCCCGCCCTACCGCTTACCCTGCGAACAGCCAAAGGAGGGTACGGGGGGGGGGAATAAACTAACTTATTGTTTTGTGTTGCAGGAGGAGTTACAGGGCGATCCAGAGTCTGCAAGGTACAGAAGGGTACTATATTGCAGCAGCACAACAGGGTGCTAAGCCAAGGATACCCAGGGATGTCTTAGCGTGTCCCCTGGAAGAACTACGGCGCCCCGTTAGCCTACAGGCGGTTGTGGGTCTGAGCAACCGGGGGCTGCCTGGAACGCTCCGCCCACCTGTCTGGGGGGGGGCGTGAGTAAGGGAGTGGACTGGCGGTCCACTGAGGGGAGAGGTGGCCTCTCCCAAGAATTGGTAACCACCGGTTGGCGACGGCCACGGTGCAATTTGGCTCATCAGGCGGGCAGGCGGCATAGGGGCTAGCCTGCCCTGGGATCGCCCGTAAGATAACCCACCATGTTGGCATATTGGTTATGCAAATAAACCTGCAGCAAAATTTCTCCACTAAAAAAGGTGTTGTGTGGTTTATTTATGTATATCACTGTATGATAACTGAGTGTTGCCGATATTGGCACTATGTTCTTTGGACCCTGCAGAGGTTTGTGTGAAAGACACGAAATTCTAAATATTATTGAAAAGGCAAGTGAAAACTCCGTGTGGCAAGGAAGTATCCTACATTTGGTGAGTCTCACCTATGCCGGTCAGCAGCCAAGGAGGGCGTGCCTGGTGGGTGGGCAATGTGTAACTTCTCTCAGCTGCCCTGGAACAATTAGCAATAATGGCCACTCACCCTAAGTGCTGCGAGGTTCTTTGACTGTTGTTTCTAGAGCCTGCCTACACAGCGTATCTTCACCATGCCATTGTGTGTGTTCGTTGATGAAATCTATGGAAGAGTTCAGTGCATCTAAATGCCCCTGTACTTATGTTTCCTCGAATCTAGTTAAAACAAAGTTTCCGGCAAGTGCTTTGTAGTGTATTGTTCGTCGAGCCTAGACCGGCTTATAGCCAGTTTTGTCACATTTATATTTATTACATTATGTTTTAAATTGTTCATTTTTCATTTAGAAATATTCCTTTGTATTGTTTATTATCGCCACTCCATGTATATTGAAAGCAAACCGCGCTATAAGCGAGATGTAATCAGTGCACCGTATTTTGGTGCTTTCAGTCCCCAGTTCAAACAATTTCATGTGGGATAGTTATGCATAGAGGCAGTCCAGACCTGCGGAGAGATAAAGGAATAATGTTTCTCCAGAGGTGAATTCTGGAGTACACCATTCCAAATATGTGCCTAAACCATGGTGTACCTATTTATAAAGAGCATATTTCATTAAATTACCACTAAATTATCAGACATGCAGTTTTACTACTAAACCTTTATGGTACACAAACCATAATGTGTGCAAATCAGGGTTCTGCTATATGCATTATTTCTGCATCACACAAGTAAACTGTTTTGGGTTGTTTTGATCCTATTAAAATCGATGTTTCCGTCACACCTTAGAATTACAAAAAGTAGCCTTTTAGACTCCCTGCACTACAGCAAGGTTGCCACTTGTTTTACTTGCCAAATTCCCTCATATTACAATCGGAGTAAGGAAAAGCAAATGCCAATTTCCATATCAAAAAAGTAAGCAGCAATTTGTCAGAAGGCATGCCCTGACATTTGACCTCTGCCTTTGACCTCAATGCACGTGCAACAAGCTTAAACAAGCATTTGCAATGCAATAGGTCTCGCGTTTACGCGAATTTGAGCTATTGCCCTTTTAAATGACAATGCCTTTTATTTATGTTTTGGTTTTTAAAACATAAATAAAAGGCATTGTCATTTACAATGCCAATAGCTTAAACTCGCATAAATGCAAGACCTATTGCATTGCAAATGCTTGTTTATATTGAGGTTCCTTGCATTTGATCAAAGATGCATATAAAGATAGCTGCCAAAAATCTATTCTAACCTGTAATGAGAAAATTGATAGCATTCTTAAACAAGCATCAACTAACAACATGTGTTATAAATTAAGTATTATTTTCAAATATATGGTCATAGTGAAATTCATCTGAGTTGATGTCACAAACCACATATTACAAAAATGTATTGCATTATTTAAAAAAATCAGGAAAATGCCTAGAAACACAACTGTGCTAAAATTGCTGTGGCTGGGAAAGTATTTTTTCCTCACTTATGTGTGAACTGCAAGTTTGTTTTTGAAATCCATACCTGGTAGAAGTTGATTCACTATATAAGACTACTACCACCATTAAGAAGTTGAGTATATTATCATGGGATTACTAGGGACTACTCAAAGGCCAGTTTTGGAATGGAGAATAACATACACAAATAGGTGCTAGTACTACAGTTTTTAGATTATACTTACGAGTTGTAGGACAAGTTGCAAGGATAAATTTCACCATGATTGGCCATACTAGACTTCTCACCAGACTTAGGTGCAGTATTACTGCGTGTTTTATTTCATGCAATATTGCAGCTAGACTCAATCAATCAAATAGGATTTGTATAGTGTTGCTAATCACAGTATAGGGTATCAGGTGCTTGCATGTCCCGTGGGCTCATTCGAACAGCCTGGTCTTGAGGGCCCTTCGGAATTCCAGAAGAGAGGTGATAGTTTGGAGCTGAATGGGGAGGCTGTTCCAGGTCTTTGCTGCGATGTAGGAGAAGAAGCGTCCTCCACTTCTGCTTCGCTGGATGCGGGGCTTCTGGGCAAGTGAAAGGGAGGCAGAGCATAAGCTTCTCGATGGCTGGTGGAAGTTCAGGTGGTGGTTGATATAGGCGGGCCCTTGGTTGTGTAGAGCCTTGTGTGCAAGGGTCAGCAGCTTTAATTGGCATCTCTGATGTATGGAGAGGTAGTGGAGTTGCCTGAGGTGGAGTGTGAAGTGGGAGTATCGATGGAGTTCGAGGATGAGTTTTACTGTGGCGTTCTGTATAGTTTGAAGTCTCTGCAAGTGGTGTGTGGCGATTCCTATGTAGAGGGAGCTGCCAAAGTTCAGTTGGCTGGTGATCAGGGCTTATGTTACAATGCATCTCGTGTGCAAGGGTAGCCACTTGAAGATCTTCCGTAGCATGCGCACAATGAGGAAGCAGGTAGAGGTGATAGTGTTAATCTGTGATTTCGTGATGAGCTTGTTGTCAATGATAATTCCGAGGTTTTTGGTGTGGTCGGTGGGCATTGGTTCTGGTCTCAGTTCGGGGAGCCACCAGGTGTCGTTCTAGGGGTTGCTGTTGTTGCTGAAGATCAGTACTTCTGTCTTGTCCATGTTCAGCTTCAGGCAGTTGTTCTTCATCCAGTTGCGACGCTTTTCATGCATCTGTGAAAGTTGGTCCTGGTGGTGGAAGGGTCATCGGTGAAGGAAATGATGAGTTGGGTGTCATCTGCGTAGGATATGATGCGGAGGCCGTGAGATCGGACGATGTCGGCCAGTGGAGTCATGTATGCATTGAAGAGAGTAGGACTGAGCCCTGGAGGATGCCACAGATGATATCCTTGGGTTCGGAGGTAAAGGGTGGTACGCGCACCCTCTGTATCCTTCCGATGAAGAAGGAGGTGATCCATCTGAGTGCGTCCCCCTGGATGCCGATGTGGTGGAGTCTTTCGATCAGCGTGTGGTGGGAAACAGTGTCAAAGGCTGCCAAGAGGTTGAGGACGATCAGGGCTGCTGTTTCTTCTCAGTGGAGGAGGGTTCGGATGTCGTCAGTGGCTGCGATCAGGGTGGTCTCAGTGCTGTGATTTTATTCTGAAACTTGATTGGGAGCCTTCAAGTAGCTGAATCTTCACCGGGTGTGTCGTGAATTGCCTGCTGATAGACTTTTCCAGTATTTTGGCTGGGAATAGGTGCAAGGAGATAGGCCGGTAGTTTTTGAGTTTGCAGGGTTTGGCAGAGGGTTTTTTAAGTAATGGTTTGACGGTTGCGGTGGAGATTGAGGTGTTGAGCAGCATGTTGAGTTTCTGGCCGATCCTTTGGTTTCCGAGGTTGAAGATGTTGTGCGGGCATTGGTCAGTGGGAGCTCCCAAGTGGATGGATTTCATTATGGAGGTGGTGTCCTGGGTGGAGTGCTGGTTCCAGGTGGTCAGTCTGTGGTTTGTGTCGGTTGCTGTGAAGGTGCATCGGTTGAGGCCTTGTATTACTGATTGCTTTTCAGCTTTGTTTTCCTCTGAAATCCACAGAAATTGTAATGGTTGTATTAATCGTATCTAAAAATATTCAATAACTTACTCTAGGCCAACATAAGCAAAATAAAGGATAACTCTGGAGAGGAAATATATCAAATAATAAGGTGGGCAGGTGAAAGGCGTTCACATACCAAGAAAAAGAATTACTAGTACAATAGTATAGTGTGGAGTGGAGCCGAAAAAAATGTATGATCAAGGAGAAAAAAATATAGTGAAGTTAGACACAAATTCATATTTGCAAATATTTTCAGCGTTGTTACTAACATGATCAAAAGTCCAAAATTAATATATTTGTTGAGGAAAGAATACTATTATTTTATTTCTTTTTCATCCATGTATTTCAGTGCGAAAAGTGTGCATGTGCTACCCTCACTCACAAATCCCTTGTTACTTATATTGCAGCTTTATACGGTTCCCATCTCACCCTTCTTACAAATTTTCTGTTTGCATATTCCCAACATTTCAACATCAAGTGCCAATTCCCTCTACATGCAATTACTGTGTACATCCGCTACCACGAGTGTCAGTTTCCCGCCCGGGCCTGCTCCTCGTGACATATGCACGGAGATCGCACGCGGCTCATAGGTATGGGCTAATTTGGCAGGGGTGCAATAACCGCTGAACAGTTCTGGCAGACGCACAACAGTCAAAAGGAACAACAAAGGTGGCGCACACAGCAGTGCTGTATGTCTCAGAACAGTACACACAATGGTTGCTGGAAGTTATTGCATACAACCAGAGAGCCGGGGCAATTTATTTTTATTCACTCTCGAGAGAACATTACTGTTCCCATATATTTCTTTCATAGATTGAAAATAGATATTAATGTTGTTTATTAGAAAGGCATTTAAATCCAAATATGAAACAGAGAAGCTTTGAGTACACATATTCTCTAGGCGCCATATAATTTATATTTACATGTTGTTTGGAGTTATTGCAACAAATGCACTGAACAAATACTTGTAATGGAAGAATAGCTGGTAGAAAAGCTGCACGTAGCAGCAATGTTCCACATTAGATTTTAATCAGCAGGCTGTGCTGGGGTAACTGGTGCAAAAAGTAGCCGCCGAATTCCAGTACAATCCATATACATTTCATTACATTTATTTCGATAATGCATATTTATACTTCGTAGCAGAGGGAAATAAGCGATTTGTTCAGAATCACACGATGTGTGTGGCTAATTGCCAGAGCAGGGATTAGAATGAATGTCTACAGCTCTAAAAATCAGCAAATTTGGGAAGATACCAAATTGCCTCCTTACAATATCCCCCTAAATCTATTAATGAAAACGGTCAACCTGTCAAAGGACGTGCTGTTTTGTCTACTTTTTCACCACAAACTGCGACAAAAAAATAGAACGTAAAATATACTTCACTGGGTTAGCACCACGCAGTATTTTTAGCAGAGCTAAAAAATATTGTGTGCCATATGTGAAGCTTCAAATAGTGGCTCTGTGTAAACCGATGGGTTTATTCAGATCTCTCACTAACTCGTTCCTGGAGTTAACACCCCAGCACACACAATGCGAGCAAAGGTGATTATCTGTGCTAGCATAATTCCTTCGTAACATCTGCTTTCGCCCATAACACTCCACTAATTTTTCCCTCATTTCATTACACATAATTTTCTTTCAACACAATCTACATGTATTAAGTGGTAATGACTTTCCAGTTAAGAGCAAATCGACGCCCAGGGAGCCCCCCCGGTCGCCTGCCGTGCCTGACTCCGGCTATTAAAGATAAATTTGGTGTCTCAGAAAGCTGCAGCAAGCCAATCAATCAATTAAGCATTTAGGACATACATTATCAAAATTCCAGAGTGCGGGGGTGCGCGAGCGGATGCTCGTGTCATTGGTATGGATCTGGGGTGTGAGCTGTGAAGACCTCTGAAGCGTGAGTGCAGTTTGAATCTTAAAATAAGAATTTAGCATCTTGTGAGCTGAAAATGATTGCAGGCTTGCCGCCATCGCTTGGTGCGTACACATTCAAATTAATATATCATTCAGTAAAAATTAATATCAGCATCACATGAATTTTCATACAGATATGTAATTTCCCCGGATGTGTTTATCGTTCGCCTGTCGCGCATTCGTGTAATCAACGGCATGTCAGACCAACGTCCATGCGGAGCCATTTTAGGTTGGGTCAAAACCAAAGTTTCACTCAAGATCTCCATTATGTGAACAACCTGGGGGCAGATTTACAAGCCCCTTGCGCCACTTTTGCGTCACTTTTTCCATGTTAAAAGTGACGCAAAAGTGGCGCAAGGGGCTTGTAAATCTGCCCCCTGGTGTTCTACAGAAATGCAGTCGTTTCATTGATTGCTGGCCAATAATAGCACATTACCCTGTTTGGTGCCACTGAAAGTGAGAGTCTGATGACTTGGTGGACTAAGGCATTGTCTGCAATGATTTGTGTTTGATCCCCACAGTCACAAGTTTGAATCTCACGCAGACCATTCAGTCTTCAGCCTCTGTAGGTCGATAAAATGAGTATCTTTGAGTTGAGTAACAATAAACATGTATTAGTACAAGTACAAGATACGCACTGATGAACGTGGACTAAACAAATACACATTAAGTGAAAGATGTAAATGTCAGAAAATGCAACAGAGCCATAAGAACTAAAAAACATAAAGGACAGCCAATATTTGCCAAAAAGTCACAGGAAATAGGGCCTGTATCTTGCCTCTTCTGAAAAATATTACAATATGATTGACGCTTTACCAGTTGTTCCATAGCTCCACTCCAGAACTTTCTGAAAAAGAAAAACAATTTGGCAATAAGAGAATATTCAAAATATCAAACTAATTTGATTGACACGGGGACCTCCAACCTGGATATTAGTACAGGAATGTTGTGATCCCCAAGCTTGGGACATTCGAGCAAGGGAGAAGTTTCTTTGTGGGTGACAGGTAGAGGAGTCCCATCTCTGCGTATCATCTTGCTGATTTCCATGACATAGTTATGTCATGAACTAGGCAGCATTGGGCGGCATGAGTACTGAAGAACATTTTCATTTCCAGGTCCAGACCATGCAAGTGGTTGCAATCTCAGCCCATGAAGAAATTCATGCAGCCGATAGGGAACAAGTTAGTAAGCGACCCCTTCTCTTCAAGATCTACATAAAATTTACAGGAGTGTAGCTATTAGTTCTGGAGCAGGTGCAATGACACCAGGTCCCATGGGCCTGAGAGGACCTCTGGATTCCAATTAAGTCTGTATTTTGCTACTAAGGTGTGAAGGAAGTGGCCCGCTTAGGGTCACCCGGGTCACTCACGACCACCTCTCAGCCTTCCATACCAAATGAAGAGTCGGTCAGACAGTAGAGAATACAAACCAATATATGTTTATTCAGATACGCTCGAGTGGAGCCCGGTCTGCCCAGTCTCTTAGGAGTGCTGCAGAGAGGGACTGGCATCAGCAAACATAAGAGATACATCATGTACAATTCAGAAACAATGAAGGCATGCCCATAATGGAATTTTCCAAGCAGATGCAGCTAAACAAAGAAGTACAGAAAGATAGGTTTCGACTCTGAGGCCGGGTACACACTATCTCCTACTCAAAGTCGCTCTGTCCGTGCCCGGCACTAGACTAGTGGGAGAAGGCCTCTATCTAGTGAGAAAGGTATGCGCTAATAAGAACAGTGTATTCATTAGCAAGACAAGGCCCAACCTTGGAGAAACAAAACTTACAACAACCCATTCCTCGAAAAGACGAGGAGCAGTTTCGAACCATGGTTCAAAATGGCGGCCAAACATAAAATGGTGCAGCGAATGCTAACTTACATAGAATAATGCCCAAGCAAAGTTAACGGAAACATTTCCATTCCCACAGACCCTCCTTTTAGCATAAGCAAACCAATTTATGTGGTGGTCAATGAAAACATAACATGCTTGTGGACAAAGGAATATCAGCATTAGGGGCAGTTTATATAGTCAGTGTCAGGAATAGAGGCTGCAAGGAAAGATGTAGTCTCAAAAACACTTTCATCTATCTGCATCAAATCATCAATATCCTTTTGTAACATAATTGCAGCATTAGTATCATGAACTGATATTGTCTCTTTGGGAGTGAGGATATTAACAAAATAGGAACAACAAGCTGGGAGACGTATGCAGAGGCAACATGTGAAGAAGATACTGGCAACCACAACCAAGAAAGTGAGGATCTTCCAACCCCAGGAAGTTAGCGTGTTCCAAAACCACCCCGACAGTCAAGTACCTACTTCTTGGTGTATTTCAGCGGATATTCTATGTAATTTTTGTATAGCTGAATAAACATTGGGAGAGTTATCAGGTATGTAAACACAATAGCTGCTGCCTATGACGCGACAAGCCCCTCCCCGATCTGCAAGTATAACGTCTAGCACCATCCTGTTCTGCAAAGTGACTAATCTTGTACCCTGGAGCTCAGCAGTGACATTTGTCATTATCCCAGCTGTTGTATTGATAACCCTCTCAACAACTCTTGTTAACTGACAAACTTGAAGGCCATTAGCCATGGGGCCCCAAAAAGGTAGTAGGCCCTTCACAGTGTCTCAAAACTAAGCCCGGGCGTAGTTTGCGTAGTAGTACTTCACGTAGCTACGTGAAGTACAGCTTCAACTACACGTAGCTATGCAAATTGCGTAGTGCGTAGCTGTGTGCTTGACTGCACTGTACAATAATTACCAAAAGCAAACTTGTACAGTGCAAGTTAATATAAAATAAATATCTATGTCTTTATATGCTAAAAATGCATATAGTCATTTCACTAAAGTGAAAACAAAAAGTTAACAAGCAGTGAGAGAGGTGATGATTTTGGTATCCTCACTAACTTAGGGAGAGAACCAACAACCAAGCAGATGTCTTGAAAACAAAAAGCACATCTTATTGAACGATTCCTCCTAGGACCACCCCAAGCACAGTTATGGGCAAAAATACAATCCCAACCAAAGGCCCTGCAAAGCATTATGGGACGAGATTAGCAGTGGGCAGTGAATATTATAGTGTCCAATATCAAAATAATTCTACAAAGAGCTGCAGTTCAACTAGTCGTTACTAGGTGTCGTCCCTCAAGAGTGAAATGCAAAAGTATTGAAAACCTTTCATGAAGCTTTTGCATTTGACTCGTGAGGGACGACACCTAGTAACGACTAGTTGAACTGCAGCTCTTTGTAGAATTATTTTGATATTGGACACTATAATATTCACTGCCCACTGCTAATCTCGTCCCATAATGCTTTGCAGGGCCTTGGTTGGGATTGTATTTTGCCCATAACTGTGCTTGGAGTGATCCTAGGAGGAAGGGACCACCATTGAATCGTTCACATGATATGCTTTTTGTGTTCAAGGCATCTGCTTGGTCCTCCCCTAGGTTAGGGGGACTCCAAAATCATCACCTCTCTCATTGCTTGATATTTTATTGTCAAAATTCATTTTTGTGAATTGGTTATATGCTTTTTAGCATAAAAAATTGCTTTATCAAAGCATTTGAAGGAGTTTATTATTAAGCCTGAGTGTAGCTATGCAAAGTGCCTAGCTGTGTAGCTTGACTGCACTGTACAATAATTACCAAAAGCAAACTTGTACAGTGCAAGTTAAGATAAAATAAATATCTCTGTCTTTATATACTAAAATTGCATATAGTCATTTCACTAAAGTGAAAACAAAAGTTAACAAGCAGTGAGAGAGGTGATGATTTTGGTATCCTCGCTAACTTAGGAGAGAACCAAGCAGATGTCTTGAAAACAAAAAGCACATCTTATTGAATGATTAGGTGGTGGTGGTCCCATCCTCTTAGGACCACCCCAAGCACAGTTATTGGCAAAAATACAATCCCAACCAAAGGCCCTGCAAAGCATTATGGGACGAGATTAGCAGTGGGCAGTGAATATTATAGTGTCCAATATCAAAATAATTCTACAAAGAGCTGCAGTTCAACTAGTCGTTACTAGGTGTCGTCCCTCAAGAGTGAAATGCAAAAGTATTGAAAACCTTTCATGAAGCTTTTGCATTTGACTCGAGAGGGACGACACCTAGTAACGACTAGTTGAACTGCAGCTCTTTGTAGAATTATTTTGATATTGGACACTATAATATTCACTGCCCACTGCTAATCTCGTCCCATAATGCTTTGCAGGCCTTTGGTTGGGATTGTATTTTGCCCATAACTGGCTTGGAGTGGTCCTAGGAGGAAGGGACCACCATTGAATCGTTCACATGATATGCTTTTTGTGTTCAAGGCATCTGCTTGGTCCTCCCCTAGGTTAGGGGAACTCCAAAATCATCACCTCTCTCATTGCTTGATATTTTATTGTCAAAATTCATTTTTGTGAATTGGTTATATGCTTTTTAGCATAAAAAATTGCTTTATCAAAGCATTTGAAGGAGTTTATTATACTCCTGCTACGCTACGTTTATTAGCACAGTTATTCATTCTGCTACGTGCAATTTGCGTAGTAGCACAAACTTTGCATGCTTCGTGAGCGTAGCAAAGTATTATGCCCAGGGTTACTCAAAACTGCTGTGCGGTGGTGTCAGTTTGATCTATATCCTTTGTGTCAACAACCCTTTTGACTCGGGGCAGGAATATACTTCTACGTTGCAGCTGATGCGTTTTGTGATAATTAGACAGGGCAACATATACAGGGGGGAAAAGGAAGGAGAGATAACGTGCCTGACCATCCCCTCGGGAGCCAGACTTGAGCTTGCGACCCACAGACCAAATAGACATTATGGGGTAGGATCAAAGGCGGACTATTAGTCATATTCAGTTTGTATGTGAAGTTGCATTTAATCTCCCCCACCATTATGTCCCCAGTCCCCTGAACGCAAAACCCAGCTGTCTTATTAACCACTGACACAGGTATTGGTTTATCTTTGGTAATATTCCGAGCTCGGAAGGATTGAAAGTATTCAGATGTGTTAAACCATTGGAAATCAGCCATTTCAATTCGAAACCAGATATTATTCTTTACTCTATGGTACATTTTCAAGCATGACTTTGAGGACACTGTCCCTAGAGTACCTTGTCCTGCCGGTCCTATGGGGGTAAACCCTTGGTAGAAGCGTAAATATTCATTCGCAGTGTGAGAATCAGTGGATGTTATATTCAAAGTAGAAAGTTGAAATTGGAAGTACACCAACCGAAACAGATTGTCGCTCCTAGGAGTGACCGAAGGGAGTAACCCACAAACCCAACAATTAGTTGTATTGGACACATTATGAACATGATGCAACATTTGTATGAAGACATTATCTGTGTAGGACTGTCTATGTTCTTCTTTGTGTGGGGCTACAGTAACAAAAATGTGTTCAGGGGGAGTGGGAGTAGTACCTACCAAAGAATGTACAGGAATGTTCTCCTCTAGAAACCAAGATATTCCAAATATCGTCGCTATTGCAATCACAACAATTAGTATGCAGATTATTTTACTCTTTGTCGACCAACCCCTCATTGAACGCAGTGGTGCAAAGGGCTGTTCCTCCTCATCAATAGGCTGACCAAAGGGATGCATAATTAAGCAAGGAGAGAAATGCCACAGGAATGATAGTCCAACAAAAATAATAGTAAAGGTAAGTGTTCCCAGTGTCCGTCAGAGCCTCACTGGTACAGGCTCCTATTGTTCATCAATACGTTGGCGCTCTTGAGCACCGGCGGTGGAGCTTGTTCGGTCTTAAACTCGTGCTGTCCCACGTCGATCAGGATAATGTACCCCCAAAGGGATACCTTTTGAGCTATCCTGCCCAATGTTCGAAAACAAACAGTGCACAAGTCTCACATCACCCTAAACTAATTCCGTTGGTACTATAACAAAGTACACCTGACTTACACAGTCCATACCTATCTAATCTGACTTCTTCTTTTGTGCACTGTTCCTCAACCGAGGACGCAAATTGTACCTGGCAACCCCAGGTACCGTTGAATAAACAAACAGTGGCTCTTTAATACCTCGTATTTCTGGGGGGACCGCTGAATTTAGGACTTCATCATTTTCCAAATCCGTTTGGGTTCAAGTCAGCTTTGCATCACTGAAGGGGACAAACTGAGGCACCTTCTTGCACTCAGAGTCCCCTATTTCGTGTCTCACCAACTGGTCATAGGGCAAGGGCAAAGGTATCCTGTGGCAGTGGGTAGCGTGCACCCAGTTCTTTCGGCCGGCGACCATCACAGCAGTACATTTAGCCAGGAGGACCTGTTCTGGTCCCTTCCAAAGAGGGTCTAAACTCTTCTTCCTCTGGAAATTACGGACCAGGATGAAATCGCCAGGCAGAATGTCGTGTCCGGGCCCCTCTGGTGTGGGTGGCAGGGATTCCCGTACCAGTTGGTGAATAGAACACAGATTTTCAGTTAACTGGCAAAGGTAATCGATTAATAATGGATACTCAATATTTGAGAACCGCCGAGGACGTGGGACACCCCAGACATTTGACGGGCGTCCAAACACGACCTCGTACAGTGACAATCCTGTCCTAGAATGTGCTGTTGTTCTTGTCGACAAGAGAGCCAATGGTAGAGCATCTGGCCATTGTAACCCTGTTGTCCCCTGAATCTTTGCCAATTTCAGTTTGAGAGTACCATTGTACTTCTCAACCAATCCTGCTGACTGTGGGTGGTTTGCAGCATGAAACTTCTGTTTTATGTGCAAACCATCGCAAATTAGCTGAATGACCTTGGCATTAAAATGACTTCCGTTATCACTCCAAATAAAATGGGGTAAGCCAAAATGAGGAAAGAACTCCTTCAGGAGTACCTTTGCAGTCGTAACAGCTGTATTGTCTTTTGTAGGATAAGCCTCAACCCATTTACTAAATGCACAGACAACCACCAACACGTACTTCAAATTATTACACCTGTCTAGCTCTATGTAGTCCATCAGAAGGACCTCAAAGGGGAAAGTAGGTGGTGCAAAATTACAGGGTGGTGTAGGGGTACCTTTTCCAGGATTTTGCATCATGCACACCATACAGTATATCACTAAATGTGCAGCTGTTTTAGAAATGTTGTCATTCTGCCATACAGGGTCTAACAACTTGCAAATACCTTTAGCGCTGATATGGGCTGGGCCATGGGCCATCGTGACCACAGGGAGAACATATGCATCTGGCAACATCCATCTCTGTTTCCCTGACTTGTCAATCCAACATCCCTCATCGTTCAATTGTGCTGTGCTTTCTTGCCATATGACTAATTCTTCTATTATAGCCTCACTTTGGATTTCTTTCACATTCTCAAGCGTATCCTCAAACATGGTAGCTTCAGGTACCCACCTAGAGGGACCTGCTACAAACATTTTCTTCATTTTAGTCTGTGCAGATTCCTTAGCTATCTGGTCAGCAAAAGCATTCCCCCTCCCTACATCATCAGTAATTTTCCTATGGGCGCTACACTTCACTATTGCCAACTTCTTAGGGAGCGTCAACACGGAAAAAAGCCTCAATATAAGGTGACCATGTTGGATCTTTGTACCATGGGAAGTAAGGAACCCTCTATCAGCCCAGAGTCACCCAAAATTGTGTGCGACCCCGAAGGCATACTGGCTGTCAGTATAAATATTGACAACCAGTCCCTCGCTCAATTCACAAGCTCGAATAAGGGCGGCTAACTCAGCTGCTTGGGCTGGCTGATAAGGGACTCGTGATGTCTCTACGACTGTACGCAATGTGGTGATAGCATAAGCAGCAGTTGTAGTGCCATCTGGTAATTTGAAACAAGAGCCATCAACATATAGTTCCCCTTGTGGGTCAGATAAGGGAGCATCGGTCAAGTCTACACGTCCTTTCGTCTCTTCTTCCGTCTGGAAGATACAATCATGTTTCTCATGTTCATCATTTTCAGAAGGGAGGGGCAGTAACGTGGCTGGATTCAGAGTGGCAGATCTTTTGATCGTGATGTGTTTGGCCAACAATGTCAATTCATAACCTGCCGGACATGCACTGGTGAGGTGCTGTGTCTTGGTCTTTGTTAGATTTGGGGGTCTATAGTTGGCATAGATAGGTACCTGTGACAAATAGGGACCCTTGCGTCTAGTCAGGGTAAGGGGCTACACTCCTAAAATAACCCCTGCTCACCCCCTTGGTAGCTTGGCACGAGCAGGCAGGCTTATCTCAGAGGCAGTGTGTAAAGCATTTGTGAACACATACAGTAATACAGTGACAACACTACAGATGGACACCACACAGGTTGTATTTATAAAAATTGTATTTTTATATAGACTAAACACAAGACCAAACGACAAAAATCCACAATACTGTACTCAAAAATAGACTTTAAAATGTTATACAATAGCTCAGTTCTCTCAAGTTGTAGATGCAACACTTTACTCTCAATGTTCCTTGAATGCGTAACTCAAAGAAAACAAAAAGGTCGCAGGGAAGGTGATGCGTCGGTTCCTTACACTCAGGGGAGTGGATGCATCGGTTCCTTACTGCTGCACAGGGGAGTTGATGCTCGCTTCCTTACTATGTGGGGAGGTGATGCGTCAGTTTCTTACTGCTCTCCGGTGCGATGCGACAAGATGGCACCTCGATGCGATACTCTTCTCCGGTGCGATGCGACAAAATGGCGTCTTGGTTGCGATGCGACAACGTTGGTGTGATGCGTTCACGCCCGACGGCCGTGCGGCGACTCGATGATCTTTGGAGCTGCGACAGGCCCTGCGACGCGCTTTTCCGGAAATGCGCCGCGCTTCGGCGATGCGATGATGACAGCGGCAGCGGCGTCTCGCTTCCTCGGCGATGCGATGACAGCGGCTGTGGCGGCGACACGCTTCTCATCGTTGCGTCGCGCTTCCAGCTCCCAGCGACACGCAGTCTCTCAGAAGGCCCAGCACAACAGCAGGCACTTCAATTCCCAGCAAGGGAATCCAGGGGGGAGCTGGTTGGTGAAGTCTTGTATCCCTGAGACTTCAGGCAGGAGGCAAGCTCTAGTTCAAGCCCTTGGAGATTCTTCTTCAAGTTGATAGAAAGCACACTCAGTTCTTTTCTCCTTTCTTTGGCAATGAAGCAACCACTGCAGGCCAACCCCCAAACACACAGCACAGGGGTAGTCTCCTCCTTCAGCTTCCTGGTTCTTCTCGTCAGCAAAGGTTCGTCTTGATTCCCAGAAGTGATCTAAAGTTCTTGGGTCTGGGTCCCAATATTTATATTACTTTTCTCTTTGTTCTCTGAAGGCAGAGAGGCCTTTGCCTAGTCCAAACCAGTTCTGGTCAGTCCTGGAGCACTTTGTTGACAAGACTCCTTCTTTCCTTTCACAGTGTAGGCCAGGGACATCAGACACACCACAGGAGGTGGAGCCAGCATTGTGGAGGGAAGGCACAGCCCTATTCAGGTCCCAGGTGCAACTCCTCCCTCCTATCTGCATGCAGATCTCTCTATTCAGCCCTGTGCTGACTCACCCTGTCTCCTGGAAGCCCCCAGCCCCTGTCACTCAAACTCCAGACAAGCAATACACAACCTAGCAGAGGCAGGCTTGGATAGTTAGGCAAGAAAATACCTACTTTCTAAAAGTGGTATTTTCAAACACAGAATGTTAAAACCAACTTCACTAAAAGATGTATTTTATCATTCTGAGTTCAGGCATACTAAACTCGAATTTCTACCTAGCTCCCTGAGTCAGCTAGGATTATAAGATGTTATAATCTAACTGCCCATTCTGGCCTATGGGGAACAGGTAGCCTTGCAATAGTGAAAAAACGAAAATGGCTGTAATTCACTATTAGGACATGCCACACACATCAGGGCATGTCCTACCTTTTACCTACAATGCACCCTGCCCTTGGGCCTACCTTAGGGGTCACTAATATGTATAAAAGGGAAGGTTTAGGGACTGGCAAGTGGGTGCACTTGCCCAGTCAACATGGCAGTACCAGACTGCACACAGGCTCTGCAATGGCAGGCCTGAGACACACTTTACAAGCTGCTTCGGTGGGTGGCACAACCAGTGCTGCAAGCCCACCAGCAGCATTTGATTTACAAGCCCTGGGCACACGCAGTGCACTGTACTAGGGTCTAACAGTAAGCCAAACAAGCAAATCATGGAGTCACTAATCCATACATCAATTTACCATAGGGAGCACTTGCACTGTGGCACTGAACAGCAGTGGCACAGTGCCCAAAAGCATCTAAAACCAGCAAAACATGAGGCAACAGCAAAAAAAATGGAAGGGAGACCCACGCCAATGGTGCCAGGTCTAACACGTGTCCCCTCCAGCTGAAATGTGGGGAGAACTACCCTACCTCCGGGGAGTTCTCATCACTAAGGCGGAAAAATCTGGACAGACCATCAGCATTGGCGTGTTCTGTACCAGGGCGGTGTTCCACCGTGAAGTCCATCCCCTGTAGGGATATGGACCACCTCAACAGTTTTGGATTCTCTCCCCTCATCTGCATCAACCATCTGAGGGGCCTGTGGTCTGTCTGAACCCGGAAGTGAGTCCCAAACAAGTATGGTCTCAACTTCTTCAGTGCCCAAACCACAGCAAATGCCTCACGCTCAATTGCACTCCACCTCTGTTCCCGTGGAAGTAACCTCCTACTGATGAAGGCTACAGGTTGGTCTAGGCCCTCCTCATTAATCTGTGATAGAACAGCCCCCACACCATGCTCTGAAGCATCTGTTTGCACAATAAACTCTTTTGAGAAGTTGGGTGCCAGGAGCACGGGCGCCGTGCACATGGCAGTCTTCAAGGCATCAAAAGCTCTCTGACAGGTGTCAGTCCAAATCACTCTCTTGGGCTGTTTCCTGGAAGTCAGCTCTGTCAAGGGTGCAACAATGCTGCCATACCCCTTGACAAACCTCCTGAAATACCCGGTGAGTCCTAAAAAGGCTCTCACCTCTGTCTGGGTCTTGGGGGGTTCCCAAGTCAGGATGGTCTCAATCTTGGGCTGTAAGGGCGCCACCTGGCCGCTCCCAACCTAGTGTCCCAAGTACACCACGGAACCCTGCCCGATCTGGCACTTACTCACCTTGATCGTGAGGCCTGCTCTCCGCAGTGCCATCAACACTTCCCAGAGGTGGCGCAGATGTTCTTCCCAACTGGCGCTGAACACTGCGATGTCATCCAGGTAGGCGGCACTGAACTCTTCCAGTCCAGCCAACACCTGGTTGACCAACCTCTGAAAGGTGGCAGGGGCATTCTCCATCCCAAAGGGCATAACCCGGAATTGGTAGTGCCCATCTGGTGTGGAGAATGCTGACCTCTCTTTGCCCCATCAGTCAAGGCGATCTGCCAGTACCCAGACGTTAAGTCAAACGTGCTGAGGTACCGGGCAGCCCCTAACCGATCAATGAGCTCATCAGCTCTGGGGATGGGGTGCGCGTCAGTCCTGGTGACTGAATTGAGCCCTCGGTAGTCCACACAGAACCTCAGCTCTGGTGTGACACCCGGTGCGGCAGCCTTTGGGACCAAGACCACTGGGCTGGCCCAAGGACTGTTAGAGGACTCAATCACCCCAAACGCAAGCATCTTGGAGACCTCCTCCTTGATGCAAGCTCTCACCCTGTCAGTCACCCTGTAAGTTTTGTGCTTGACAGGAGGACTGTCCCCAGTGTCTACATCATGGACGCACCAATCAGTGACACTGGGAATCAGGGAGAACAGGTCAGAAAACTGTCCCAGCAACTGGTGACAGTCATTCTGCTGCTCAGGGGTCAGGGTGGAAGAGAGGTTCACTCCATCCACTGACCCATCTTGCTCTGTTGCAGACAGGAGGTCAGGAAGAGGCTCAGTCTCCTCCTCCATTCCAGCATCTGTTGCTAGGAGCATGCCCACTTCGGACCTCTCTAAGTGGGGCTTCAGGCGGTTGACATGCAGGACCCGCAAGGGGTTCCTGGGAGACCGCAAGTCCACCAAGTAGGTAACCGGACTCTTGCGCTCCACCGCCTCAAAGGGTCCGGTCCACTTATCCTGGAGCGCACAGGGCTCCACTGGGGCCATGACCCACACTTTCTGACCAGGCTGAAGCTCAACCAGAGTGGCATTCTGGTCATACCACTGCTTCATCTCCTCCTGGCTGGCTTCCAGATTCGCCTCAGCGAGTTTTCTGAATCGCCTAGTTTGGTTCCTAAAGGCCAGCATGTAGCTGTATACATCCTGGGGAGGTTTCCTGGGAGATTGCTCCCAGCCTTCCTTGACCAAACTCAAAGGTCCTCTCACTGGGTGACCATAGAGAAGCTCAAAGGGACTCAACCCTAGAGATTTCTGTGGCACCTCACGGTATGCAAACAGCAGGCATGGTAAGAGGACGTCCCACTTACGCCTCATAGGTTCCTCAAGACCCATAATCATGCCTTTGAGGGTCCTGTTGAATCTCTCAACCAGCCCATTTCCTTGAGGGTGGTAAGGAGTGGTGAACTTATAGGTTACACCACACTCCTGCCACAGGGACTTCATATACTTAGAAATGAAGTTGGTACCTGGGTCTGACACCACCTCTCTGGGAAACCCCACGCGGGAGAAAATCCCCATCAGTGCACGTCCCACCACGGGGGCCGTCACTGTCCTGAGAGGGATGGCTTCCGGGTACCGGGTGGCATGGTCTACCAAGACCAGGATGAACCTGTTGCCCATGGCTGTCTTGGGATCCAGAGGCCCCACAATGTCAATGCCCACCCTTTCAAAGGAGGTGCTGACCACAGGGAATGGCTGGAGAGGAGCCTTGCGCTTCCTCCCACTCTTTCCACTTCCCTGGCAAGTCTGACAGGTCCTGCAATGAGTCTCTGAACTCTTGCGCGTTTGGGGCCAATAAAAGTGGGTGACAAGCCTTTCAAAGGTCTTGTTCTGCCCCAAATGTCCTGCTAAAGGCACATCATGAGCCAGCCCCAGTAGGAAGGCTCTGAAGCGCTGGGGTACCACCAGCACATGGGCTGACCCAGGCTCAGCAACCTTAGGCTCACTATACAGGAGACCATTCTCCCAGTAGATCCAATGTGATCCAGACTGATCACCTGCTGCCTGGTTTGCAGCCTGCTGCCGCAAACCCACAAGAGAAGGGCACTTGTTCTGCTCCTCACAGAACTCTTCCCTGGAGGGACCTCCTTCCTGCTGCCAATTGGTCAGCTCAGGCAGGTCTCCCAGTTCAGCAATCTCTTCCCCGGTAGGCTCCAGAGCATCCCCCTCAGGGTCCGCCTCCTCCTGGGCCATGGGAATCTCAGGGGATGGTTTCCCGTGCCCCCTACCTCTTCTCTTTAAGGCAGGCACCTGGGCCATTTTCTCAGGCCCCAGGTCCTCTTGAACACCCTTACTGGCTGCCATAGACCGAGTGGTCACGCAGGCCCACTCAGGCAAACCCAACATCTCTAAATGAGCTCTTCGCTCCACCTTAGCCCAAGGGGAGCTCTCCAAATCGTTACCTAACAGACATTCAACAGGCATGGCTGGCCTCACAGCTACTTGAAGAGTCTCTGAGACCCCCCCCCACTCAAAGGGAACCTGTGCCACCTTGCAGTGGCTCTCTGTGTTGTCAGCGGTAACAACTGGGTAAAATGCATTGGGGACTACCTGCTCTTCAGACACCAACCGACAACTGACAGGTGTCACACTGGCTCCGGTGTCTCTAAGAGCTTCCACCCTCTTGCCATTGATGGTCACCCACTGCCTGTACTTTTTAGTGTTATCAGGCAGCTGGGTCCTGGGGACCACCTCACAGTCTCCTAAAGAGACAAGGGACATCTCTGCGGGACCCCACCCACCTTGGGCACCCATCTCCTCCCCCAGGGCTACACTAGCCAACTGCCGGGGTTGTGCACCAGTGGGTGCTGTCTTCCCCTACAAGGGACATCTAGCATCATAAGAACAGTGGCCTACTACACCACACTTAAAAGAGGTCTTGGGCCCCTTGTGAACAGGTTTATCTGTCGGGGCCACTGCCTTCTTCTCAGGGGGAGGCTGGGAACCCTTCCCTTGGTTCCCTTGGGGATTACTTTGGGGCCATTTCTGGAACTCCCTCTGTTTACCCTTGTCCCTCTGTTGTATTCCTCTTAGGGTGTCCATAAACGTGCTTTCCAGTATCATGTCCTTATATAGGCACAATTCGCCCTGCCCTTATATAGGCATAAAATCCCAGCCCTTATTTAGGCATTAAACCGTGCACTCCAAATACAGGCATGGTCTCTGACATCCGTACACCCTAACGTCACAACGAGTTCATGAAGAACAGACCCTTAGGCTGCGGGAGTTTCCCTAGCCCAGGACTATTGATTTCTTCAAGGACTCATATATTATGCATGAACCATTATTCCTTAGGGGTTCATTCATGACGTCTTCCGCTGTCCGACTCACGTCAATACTAACATTCTTAGGTACTTCTCGGGTATAAATATACCTTCCCTAGCCCCTGTAAATCAGAGGAGACCTCGACTTCAGAGGAGCCCGTTTCCCGGCCTGACGCACTGAGAAGACGCTGTCATCCCTGCACGCAGAGAGTCCAGCTTCCAGTGATCTGACTTCCCTTGCGGGGTGTTGGAGTTCGAGTCTGGCAAAGAGATTCCTACCTCTCTCATTCTTCAGGTATGGAGCTGACAAGAACCTAGAGGGACTCTTGGCATACTAGGCATACTGGGCATACTAAGCTTAACATACTCTTAGTATACCATAGTAAGGAATACTTCACCTACTTCATACCTCTCCCTACACCTAGGTTAGGTTAGGTACATTGGGGTAGAACTAGATTAGAAACGCATCGTATGAGTACTCGCATTTTTAGTCTGTGTTATTTATGTAAAGGCATATATACTGAAAGATAATGCTATTGCAGTATTATTTATTTCTACTGCTCACACTGTACATTATTTATCTCGCATACTGTCTTGTGATCGTAACAGCACATTTTACTTACACCAGAAACAAGACTGTTCAATAAATCTTTTATTGAAACGCCCGCCTGTTCTTTCTGTGTAACTTGGAGAAAACTAAGCATGCACGATTGAGCTGAGTGAAATAGTTATCTATTGTTTCCACGACTCTGGGACACGTTCTGATTCTAAAGGGAAACAAAGTGGTCATGTTTTGCGGCTGCCAGAAACTACTCCCTTCTTGTTATCCAAGGAGTTTCTAGTGGCCTCTGAGCTAGCTGGCACAAGTAATTAAGTTTAATATACTCGATATGGACATACTGACCTTAGTCCTATGTCAAACCTATAGGATATATTATTCCAATGCGCAGAGCCTATTAGGGAAATAGGAGCTACACTACATGGCGCCCAACGGTTTGGTAAGGCGGTAATTCAACGTTAGATACTGAGTAACTCAGCCGTGCTTTTCTCTCAGAGACCCCTACCCATATACTCCAAAAGACGTCTGGAGTGGGCAGGGTTAAGTATCCACCACGGCTACATAGGGAAACACCCTATATATTAGCTGTTTGGTTTGCTCAACGTTGAAGGATACAGTGTTCCAAAATATTGTGCACCTTATCTTTGTTTCCTTGAAACTTGTTCTACATTTTTCAAAAAACAAAATGACTGAAGCCGGAACGGTGAAGCTGCGGCTGATCCAGCCCAAGCAGCAGTTTTTAACATTACAGGTTTAATTGAAACCGAGGAGGGTGTTATAGACATCCATCCAAACTTAAGAAGAGCCATCACTCTAAAACTCATAAAACATGGCCTACCACCAAGAGGAGGTAGAGCAGTTTTCGTGATAGAGGCACATGAATCCTTTCAGACAGAGGTATTCTATTCATGGGTAATATTTCCTGAATCCAATCCAGTAACACACATGTTTCACTTCTACAAAGAAGATGATCCACCGGAGGAATACATTCCTTTCGAGGATATTGAAATTCCATTAACATACCAGGAGCATCAGCTCTGGTTTAAAGGCGCCCTAAAACATCACAAAAACATTACCAGGCTCGGTCCACTAGGTAGACCAGGAGCAACATGGCCGATTCTAGCCGGCTACACACCTCATCCTGACATTGAAGAGATGTCAGACGAGGAATTACTTACTCAACTCACTGAGTTAATAAAAATCTACAGACAATTGGTCCAATATGTCATGCGGACTTTTACAGTCCAGCAACCATTAACAATTCCAAATCCAAATCCCCACCAGGGGAATACACTAAAAATTACACCACAGACTCTATACGCAGTCATGGGTAAAATGCCCACAAAACGTGAGCAAATTCCATTCTGGATAGCTCAAAAAATTACTCAAATCGAAGCAGTATTTCCAAATACTAGCCCGTATGAGAAACACAGAATACTGACAATCAGTTTACCAATGGGGATCACACCACAACTGGAAGACTGCACCACTTGGGGCTCAGTCTTTGCTGCCATCTATACTAAAACACATGGCATTCCATCAACTGCAGTAATACCTGATGTCCTGAAACAAATTCAAAACGAATACGGGGCAGAACCTGCTCTAAATTTAGGTATGAAATTATTAAGGGAATTTGATGTTACAGAACATCAAACTGAGCTACCCAGAATAATTGAACAATCTTATGCAGAATTAGGCAGAGATAGTTTGGGTGGAAGACCAGTGAAGCCGAAGCTATCTGAAAGTCCTGAGAAGGACTCAATTAAACAAACTCCTACATCTTCTAAAAGAAGTGGGAGACTAATAAACAAAATTCAAATGAGAAATGTTCTCAATCCCGAGGTAGGTCTCCTCAAAAGGTGCCCTCTGAAAGGAGGTATAACCTCAGGAATAGGGATAATTTGGGAAAGCCTGACAGGTATCAAGATACTGATACACGTTCCTCTCGTCCCTTTCAGATCTCATCACAGACTTCGGAAAGAAGAGGACGATCGGAACATAGAGAAAAACGTGTGAAATCGAAAGACGACAAACACGCTCCAAAGACCAAAGTAAAACCTCAATTCTCCAAAAAGAAAGTAGCAGGTCTAAAGATCAGACATGCCGAGAATACTGAGAACACAACTCAAGAACGGAGAATGGGCTCAGACAATGCTTGACGGTGCAGCAGAAGTCACAATAGCTCGCCAGAACCTGAAGGAACTTCTGGAGATAGTGGACTTGAATGAGTACATTAAAGTAGAGACTGTAGACACCAGGGTTAGTACTCCACAAAAGTTATATGAAATAACACTCCGGATGGAGGGAGACAAACCTAGACAGGTGAAAGCACTTTTTGGGAAAGACTATCAAAGGGCTATGACATACTTCTAGCAGAAAAGGACTGGCCACCACAATTTGTCAGGGAGTGCCCACATGGCGAGGACATTATTATGCCTGCCTTCTCCAACCATATTCCAATTCACCTAAGATATACATATGCCAGGAAATGGGCAGTGGCCCAGGCCCCAGCATTATATAAAAATCATGTAGGATGGGATGAGGACTCACCTCACCATAAAATACATCTGAAACACGAACCAACTGCACAACGGCAGTACCCAATAAAGCAAGAAGCTAAAAAACAGGTCAGGGAGATCTTAGATCAACTTGAATATCAAGGGGTGATTGAAACATGCACCTCCTCAATGAACAATCCTTTGTTTCCTGTCTCCAAACCAGACAATACATATCGTCTAGTTTTGGACTACAGACACCTAAACACTTGTTCTAAAACTTTTGCAGTGCAAAATGCACATAGCACAGCATTAATAAATAACATTGTGCGTAAAAAATACAAAACAACATTAGACATCTCAAATGGTTTCTTTTGTCAAAACATAGCACCTGAAAGCAGGTACTTAACAGCATTCTCCATAATGGGGACCCAGCGTCACTTTTGTCGACTCCCACAAGGGTTCAAGAACAGCCCAGGTTTATTCTCAGCGAGGGTAACGGAGTTACTACAAATTTATGACAATGAGGCATTGTCCTATGTCGATGACATCTATCTGACAGACGATGACCTGGAAAAACCCTTGAACAGGGTGAGCACCATTATACTGGGTTTCGCCTCTGAGGGCTACAAGTTAAACTTTAAAAAGTCCAGAATTGCCCATCTCAGTGTCCTATTTCTAGGATATGAACTTTCAAGTGAAGGCAAGAGCTTGGCAGCTAACTTTTTAGAAAAGTGTGCGCTGCTCCAACCTCCAAAAACGCTAAAAAACTTACAATTCATCCTGGGTTTCCTAAATTTTGGAAGAACATAGGGGCATATTATCAAGGGCTTTATCGC
The DNA here is from genome assembly GCA_963921515.1 of Calotriton arnoldi. NCBI lineage: Eukaryota > Metazoa > Chordata > Amphibia > Caudata > Salamandridae > Calotriton > Calotriton arnoldi. The sequence goes on from CAWUFW010000901.1 coordinate 2,819,533, forward strand.
CGCTTTAGCGGCACTTTTTGCCGCTAAAGCGGCGATATTTTTAACGCCCTATTAGCAAGCTGTCGCTAACAGGCGTTAGCGACAGCTTTCAGGCGTTAGAGGACGGGAATTACATCGCCTTGCATGTCAGCGATATTTATCGCTAATGACATGCAAGGTAGGCGTTCCCAACTAAAAGCGACGGTAAACAGTCGCTTACATACCTATCGCCTATTAGCAATACCCGCGAAGCGATAAAAACGCGCGCTAACCCCGATTATCGCTTGTTTTTAAGAACTGATAAAAACATGACTTAGCAATGAAAGTCAATGGGAGGTGGATTGTAAGGTTAAGTCCCCAGAATTAGCGATAGGATTTTATCGCTGGATTTCTCGCATTAAAGCTGGGTTTCGCCGCTATCGCTGGATATTTTATCGCAATGGAGATAAACCTTGCTAATAGCATGTTATTTCCGCGGTAATATCCAGCGATAGCCGGCGATAAAAAGAGGGGCGCTAAGCAAGGTTTGCGATATTTATCGCATGTTCTTGCTAATATGCCCCATACATTCTAAATTACGCAGAAAGGGTTAAACCTCTCTACGCATTAATCAAACCTGATTTTTCGATCAGAAACTGGACACAGGAACACACAGAAATCTTGCGTTCACTCCAGGCTAACATGTTAGCAACAAATCACTTACAAACACGCGTAAGTCAACGCAATTTGGTGATCCGAATAATTTCGGGTCAATGCGGATTCACCTACTTAACCTTCAATGAGGGTGAGAAAATACCAATCGCATACAAATCTCATTTGTACACACAAGCGGAAATGCGCTTCAGTTCAACTGAAAAAATTCTAACAGCAGTTCAAACCGCTGTAGCAAAAGAAAGAGCCTTAGCCCAAGGGAAACGCATTATTGTCGTAACCCCGGTACCAGCTTTAGAAGCGATCACAAAAGCAAGCATTCCAAATGCTAAAGCATTACATCCAAGATGGATACAATGGGTTAATTCTCTTGCTGCAACAGATGTTGAATATGTTTTTGATCCAGATTTAAAAACACAAGCATTCCTGCAATATGAACAAGAATGTCCTCTGCCTACTGAAATTCTGCCTCTCGATCATTACGAATTCATAATATACACTGACGGATCAGCACAACCCGCAACAGGGAGTAAGCAATCTTACAGTGCAGCGTGTGCAATCGTTAAAGGTCGCATGCGAAATGGCATCTTCAGACCTATGGTCACAAAAACTCAGTCTCTAGGAGATTGTACAGCTCAGCGAGCTGAACTACAAGCATTCAAACTGGCACTTGAAAGTACAGATCGAGAATTCCCCACACTAATAGTGTGCGATTCCTTTTACTGTGTTCAGTCGTATAATGAATATATACAAAACTGGCTTGAAAATGGTTTCAAAGATGCGAAAGGTGGCACAATAAAGCACAAAACGCTTTGGGAACAAGTAGTTCAGTTGAAAAACAAACTACCAAAGGCTCACGTGATTCACACACTGAGTCATCAACGTGATGGCGTTCACGTTGCAGGGAATTCATTGGCTGATGAAGCCGCAAAGGGGGCTGTGCAGACGGCTTCCGTAGCTGCGATCACTCGTTCAAAAACAAAAATAGACGGTGAGATAATGTTGGCTGTCAATGCTTCAAGCAAAGGCAACAGTGCAGCGTTATCAAAAAAGTTTCCACTCAAGTACTCTTATGTAATTGATGCGAACAACGTTCCTTTTGCTCGAATCCCTGGAGTGGGGGATAGGGTAATTCCAAACAAGGAACGCAGATTAGGACTAATCCTAGCAGCACACGAAGGGATAGCTTCTGCCCATGCAGGTGTTTCAGCGACAGTATCTTTACTCAAGCAAAGATATTGGTGGCCTGGCATTCGGAAACAAACTAAAAACTATGTTTTAGAATGTGATATTTGCCAACAGATGAAAGTCTCAACAGTGAAACGTCCTGCGCAGACACCCCTGTTAATTTCAGACAAACCATTAGCTTGTGTTTACCTGGACCACTGCGGTCCCTTGCAAAGGGACGGTAACTATAAATATATCATGGTTGCAGTGGATTCACGCTCTAGGTTCCTATGGATATGGCCTCAGCGCTCAGCTGACGCTCAAACTGTTATAAAAGATTTGCGAGTCTTTATCGGCACATACGCAATAGGCACGCTACATTCTGACAAGGGTCCTGCGTTTAGCTCTCGGGCTTACAAAGAAGCCATGGGCAGTCTGGGCGTTGCATTGCGGTACTCCTCTCCATTCCATCCTGAGGGAAATTCGGTTGTGGAAAGGAAAAACCGTGACATAAAGCAGTCTATAACAGCTAGGGTATTAGGTTCGGGTGATGGGTGGGTCAAACACCTTAATGGGGTCCAACGCTCATTGAACAATCTGCCAAGAAGTTCTCTAGGGGGGGTCACTCCATATGAGGTCCTATTTGGGACAAGAATGTGGGTACCAGACCTTGAACACGTAGGCACAGTGGTGGAAAATAAACCGTTTGATATCAAAGATCGTTTGGCTGTTTTACAGGAACTGAATGAGTTAAGAATGAAACAAAGCAACGTATTCCTACAGCCAACCACCACTGGGGAAAAATCGGTGGTCCCACCAAGGCCTGTCTGGATTCCAAAAGTTGGGGATCTAGTCAGAGAAAAAATTGCGAACAAGAAGGAATTTGGACCTTCTTACAGACAACCAGTACCTGTCCTAGCAGTTCAAGGAACAAGAACAGTACTTCTGCCGCCCCTTGCTGGAAGAAAGGAGAAAAGATTTGTGTCCATCGACCTCATCAAACCACAGTATGTGGCCAATACTAAATAGTAGGCCTCGTGGACTCCGACCTAGTAGCAGACGCACTCCTCTCGCTACTATCCAAGAGGTTCAGACTGAAAGACTGATAACAATCGAGAATTCAGCTGTAACAGATGGAGGACTAAGCAACAACGCTATGGAACTCATCCCTCTTGAAAATCAAATAACAGTTCGTCCAAATACACCTGTCTACACCAATGTAGCAAGTGATGAACTGGTTCCAGTGATTTCTACAAATCCTGATGCAATTCCAACAATTGACAGAACTGCTTCTGGCTATTTCATTAACTTTGATACGTTCTCAGAAGATCCGAGTGAACCTGAAACGACGCCAGCATCATTCAAGTTCAAGCAGCAAGTACAAGACTTTCTTCACTTTCTGAAAAAGACTTATTTGGTTTCTCCATGGATTGAACTCTGGATTACATCTGGACTTTTTGTTTTCCTGCTCTGGCTAGCTTTGGTTACAACTGTGAGCGTTCTTATAAGTGGCAGATACATCCATGTGAACACTGAAGGAAAAGGCGTGAACGTACTTTTGAGACCTCATAAATCTTCCCATCGTGAAGCAAGAGACTTGTCATCAGTGAACATCACAGCTGTTCCTATACAGGATGGTATAGTGTGGGACAAAAGAGATTTTGACATCTTCGGCCCGACGGAACAATTGAACATTCCACATTTGTTTAAAATTTCACTAAGTGATCTAATTTCGTCCAGTACCTATTCTGATGATTGGGACTTTGAGACTGTTAACGACATAATGTTTGACCTAGAAAAATCTGCTGCATTTTCTAAAAATGAATATTTAGAGGGTTCATCAGACTATGAACAACTGTATTGTTATAACCACTATGGTCATCATTATTTGCATAAATCTGCATATCCAAGAAATGTGTTTATGTTTAACCAATGGGAACATTGTCCTACACCACCTAAAGGTAGTTCAAAAACATTTGCCAACAAGTTTCCATATTTTTCAGGTTACAATACATCTGATCCAGAAATGTTTTACTATAAAAATGTAAACAAGACAGGGCTGAAAATTATGTTAACAAATACAAAACAGATTTACTCTGCATTATTTAATGCCCAACTGTCTAGACAGGGTTTCGACTTTTGAAAGACACAAGACACAAAAACAGTCTGGGGTACTAAAGATTGGCAAGTGCAGGGGATAGAAGCTTTATTTAGAGCCTGTATCATCCCTGAACAAATAATGTTTTTGAATGAAACCATCCAACAAACATCTTGTCTTGGATTAGCCAAGATCAAGGAGATGAACACACCTTCTGTACCAACACCTGCAAGTGATAACGATACACAGGCAGTGGTGACAGTTGACAATATACTACAACTCAACAGATCTAATCCTGATTGGAAAAAATGGATGATCTGGACCACAGACACGAATAACTGTCAGGAAAGATTCCTGAATAAAACTCAGGGCTTTACTATTAATAGGCCAGACCCAAGATACGTCCAAAGACAACATCCGGGGGTAGTAACAACATACAGTGTAGGAAAATTATGCCTCGATTGGCTGCAGAAATCTACACTACAGGATGTGAAATAACACTTATCCTTACTTAAAGAAGACGCAGACATTAGGGAATTCTTGCTTGGACCAAGAAAACCGCGTCAAAAACGTTTCATATATGCCGGCATTTATGCTGCGTATAATGAAGCATGGAAAGTATCACAGATGGAGGCCGCAGAACGAATACGTGAACTTGATCATATTAATTTAGAGAAAACACTCTCTGTGGTCGACAATGGGTTAACAACTTTGTCCTCCAGAATATATTCATTGGATGGCATTGTATCCTCTGCTATCGACATACTAGAACAAGATTTGGCGATGTTACAGCAAGGCCAATCTCAATTACGTTCTATTGTGTTATTAAGCTGGACGCTGCAATCTTTGCGAGCGGGCTATGTGCCTTGGCGTTTCATCAACACATCGGCTCTGTTTGCAGAATACAATCTAACTGATAAACAGATCGAACTGGCACAAAGAGGAGCAAAGTATACAGTGCTGAGCATTGAAAAACTGGAAAAGTTACCATTTACAGTGGCAGAAAAACCAGCTACAGAATGGCTAATTCATGGCAAAATCACATTACCTGTGAGTACTTTTCAGTTTCAGTATTGCCTCAGACAAATGCAAGCAGGCAAATATGAAAGGTTGGGTAAGGAATACATTAAGACATCTTGGGATTTACCGTATACATATAGATGTTGGAGTGGGGATCGTGAAGTGTTTTTGAGCGGTACACACTGTAAATGTGCACTGAGAGGTTCACTTATATGTCAGGACATTTCTTTACACGGGGCTTGTAATGGTTCTGTGGCAAATTTGTCTTGCCATCAGCAGGGTACACCAGCTGCTGTGATTAATCCAACGTTTGGACAACTTTCTAATGGGAGTTACCTCATGTTGAATGATCAGAGTTGCTGCGGCATGCTGCCAGGCATCCCATATCTAGTAACGGTCAACTCCAGGGTCACTTGCTGTATGCAAGTATTGTTTGCCCCAATAGACACAGTCAGGGAGTCGCCTCTATGGCCTTCGCTGAACGTCTCTTTTATAAGATTTGATACTTTGAGCAGAATGAAAGCCATGCTTTTACAGCAAACAGTGCCTTTGACCTCGGCCAAAGAAACCTATGATCTACAAGTAGCAAGGACTTCGGCTGAGATACAGACTTTAATACGTACAAACTGCCCTATACATTTCGTAGAAATGATAGGACGTATCTTCAATATGTCTGATACAACCGGAATTGTACATGTATTTAAGAGCATCTGCTCCGGTCTGTTAGCACCTTTCCAGGCAATACTCGGAATCATCCCGAACTTTGCACATTCGGTGTTTGGTGGCATACCATTAATTCTAGCACTTGTTGCCGGAATTCTATTTCTTTTCCTGCTATTGCGCTATGGCCAGCCTATTCGCAGACATCACTCCGAGCGAAATGGAGAAAGCTCTCCTTGAACAAAAGTGCCGTGAGCGAATAGTACAGCTTTTGGGCATGACTCGTCTACGGGACCTTAATACAACTTGGTTCCTGTCATTCAGACCAATCTGGCAAGATTGCATCTTACCTGTTCTACGATGCCTGCTATGCGGTGAAGAATGCGTGTTGGACACCTGTCTAACATTTCCATCAGCAACGCCAACGGATGTCTATACTCTGCTGGTCCCGATAACGGCCCATGCTCTGTGTTGCCCCCAGAGGCTACCAATCCTGATGTCAGCATTCATTGAGATCTCACAGACGCTTCCGGCTGCTGCTGAGGTACGAGAAAGATCTACAGGCACACAGGTAACAACGGACGCGAAGATTGCTGCGGCAACCTATGCTGGAAGCGATGCTTCTCATCTCTGTGCAATTAATCTACTACACGAGGTGTTCCAACTGACACCAACTTCAGTGGATGATGTTTTGTCTATAGAAATAGATGATCTCATGTTTACACCAGACCCGTAAACTGACTCTGATTCAGCATACAGTGTTCCAGAGATGCAGTAACAAGTTGGCCTTCATTTTCAAAACAACTTGGAACTCTACCAAAATTGAACTTTTTTCCCATTTTTCGAACGAAAATGGCACTTCAATCTGCTTAAAGTAGAACTAGCCTTATAGTACAGACTTCACGGTACTTCCACGGACACTTTGTCATCTTGTGTGTCTAAAACAGTTCATTAATTTTCATGACATGAAATAACTTTGATTTTTGAGAAACTTATCGATCATTTTCTGTCACATGTAAATATTACTGCTTATTTCATTCCAATTGCATTTATTTTCGAACTTTATGCCTGAAATGAAAAGCATTTGCTTCAGATGTACAGTACCTTTTGCATTTTTTACTATGTTTTTTAATGCTTTTAAGAAATATTTTTTAAATATGCGGTACTCCATTTAATGTTTAGCATTTTAAATGTTTAGCATTTTAGTATTATCATACACACGAAAGTGGAGTGGGTGTTGTATTCCTCTTAGGGTGTCCATAAACGGGCTTTCCAGTATCATGTCCTTATATAGGCACAAATCGCCCCGCCCTTTTATAGGCATAAAATTCCCAGCCCTTATTTAGGCATTAAACCGTGCACTCCAAATACAGGCATGGTCTCTGACATCCGTCCACCCTAACGTCACAACGAGTTCATGAAGAACAGACCCTTAGGCTGCGGGAGTTTCCCTAGCCCAGGACTATTGATTTCTTCAAGGACTCATATATTATGCATGAACCATTATTCCTTAGGGGTTCATTCATGACGTCTTCCGCTGTCCGACTCACGTCAATACTAACATTCTTAGGTACTTCTCAGGTATAAATATACCTTCCCTAGCCCCTGTAAATCAGAGGAGACCTAGACTTCAGAGGAGCCCGTTTCCCGGCCTGAGGCACTGAGAAGACGCTGTCATCCCTGCACGCAGAGAGTCCAGCTTCCAGTGATCTGACTTCCCTTGCGGGGTTTTGGAGTTCGAGTCTGGCAAAGAGATTCCTACCTCTCTCATTCTTCAGGTATGGAGCTGACAAGAACCTAGAGGGACTCTTGGCATACTAGGCATACTAAGCTTAACATACTCTTAGTATACCATAGTAAGGAATACTTCACCTACTTCATACCTCTCCCTACACCTAGGTTAGGTTAGGTACATTGGGGTAGAACTAGATTAGAAACGCATCGTATGAGTACTCGCATTTTTAGTCTGTATTATTTATGTAAAGGCATATATACTAAAAGATAATGCTATTGCAGTATTATTTATTTCTACTGCTCACACTGTACATTATTTATCTCGCATACTGTCTTGTGATTGTAACAGCACATTTTACTTACACCAGAAACAAGACTGTTCAATAAATCTTTTATTGAAACGCCCGTCTGTTCTTTCTGCGTAACTTGGAGAAAACTAAGCATGCACGATTGAGCTGAGTGAAATAGTTATCTATTGTTTCCACGACTCTGGGACACGTTCTGATTCTAAAGGGAAACAAAGTGGTCATGATTTGCGGCTGCCAGAAACTACTCCCTTCTTGTTATCCAAGGAGTTTCTAGTGGCCTCTGAGCTAGCTGGCACAAGTAATTAAGTTTAATATACTCGATGGGGACATACTGACCTTAGTCCTATGTCAAACCTATAGGATATATTATTCCAATGCGCAGAGCCTATTAGGGAAATAGGAGCTACACTACACCTCCCACTCTTCTGCTGGGGACCCTGCCCACCTTTGACGAAGTCTTCCACATGACCATTCTGGACCCGGGTGCTCACCCAGCGGTCGGCCTCCTCAGCAAGCTTCCTAGGTTTAGTCAGCTTGCTATCAATAAGATGCTGGCGTAGCTCTGGAAAACAGTTATTTGACAAGTGCTCCCATGCAAGCAAATCATAGAGCGCCTCAAAATTATCCACTTTGCTACCCTTCCCCCAACCATCCAATGCTCTGCAAAAGAAAGACACATATTCCACCCAAGTGGTAGACTCCAGTTTTCTGCAATTTCTAAACCTTTGTCTGTATAGCTCTGGGGTCAAACCAAATCTGGACATTAGGGCTCCCTTCATGTGGGTATAGGACATCTGCTCCTCTGTAGGCAAATCCAACAAAGTGTCCCTCCCATCACTAACAAAGCGGCCCCACAACCCCGCTCCCCAATCCTTCTCAGGGACCCGGTGGGCCAACATTGCAGCTTCATAAGCCCTAAACCACTGACCAATATCCTCATTCTTGTGGAAATCTTTAACTACATCTTTGGGAATGTAGGTTCTTGCTTCTACATGCACTGGCGGTGTGCTGCCACCAGAGGGAGGAACCTCTAAACTTTTGGCCTTGAGTTCCAATTCCCTCAATCCTCTCTCATGCTCAAAATGCATTCTCTTTTCCTCTAAGGCTAACTTCTTCATCTCTAATTGCATCCCAAGCTCTATTTTCTTGCTTTCTATGTCTTTCTGACCATCTATTTTGAGCCTAGCTAGCTCCAACTTATGCATCCTCTCCTTTGCTCTGTCCTCCAGCTCTCCTGGGGACAATCCCTTGGAAGAAACACTGCTGCCCGCCCCTGAAGGTGCTTTCCCTCCAGTTAGGCCCACTGGCCCCTCAAGCTGCCCATTTAAATCCTCTGCCTCCATTGCTGGCTCCTCAGGATGCTCACTGGCATTCCTAGATTCTACCCAGGCCCTCAGCGCCTTCTGGTATTCCTCTTTCCTGGTGAGGCCTTTCCAGAGATTTTAAATTTCTTGCTCAAAGCTTTGAGATAAGGCACAGTGTAAGTATCAATTCTCTCTTCTTCCAATATGATGTCTACAGATACTATGGATGCTGACTTGCTCATGGTGGCAAAAAGACTGGCAGTGCTCAAGAATCAAAAATAGAAAAGAAGTTCCAAGGAAAAATTCTCAAAAAGTATGTGGTTGCGTTATGGTCTGCACTCACTAGTAGTGTACACCAATCACTGTATATGAATCACAAATCCAAGTCCAAATCCTCACCGCTGACCACCAATGTTAGATTTGGGGGTCTCTAGTTGGCATAGGTAGGTACCTGTGACAAATAGGGACCCTTGGGTCTAGTCAGAGTAAGGGGCTACACTCCTAAAATAACCCCTGCTCACCCCCTTGGTAGCTTGGCACGAGCAGGCAGGCTTATCTCAGAGGCAGTGTGTAAAGCATTTGTGAACACATACAGTAATACAGTGACAACACTACAGATGGACACCACACAGGTTGTATTTATAAAAATAGTATTTTTATATAGACTTAACATAAGACCAAACGACAAAAATCCACAATACTGTACTCAAAAATAGACTTTAAAATGTTATAAAATAGCTCAGTTCTCTCAAGTTGTAGATGCGACACTTTACTCTCAATGTACCTTGAATGTGTAACGCAAAGAAAACAAAAGGGTCGCAGGGAAGGTGATGCGTCGGTTCCTTACACTCAGGGGAGTGGATGCGTCGGTTCCTTACTGCTGCGCACGGGAGTTGATGCTCAGTTCCTTACTGTGTGGGGAGGTGATGCGTCGGTTTCTTACTGCTCTCCGGTGCGATGCGACAAGATGGCACCTCGATGCGATACTCTTCTCCGGTGCGATGCGACAAAATGGCGTCTTGGTTGCGATACGACAACGTTGGTGTGATGCGTGCACGCCCGACGGCCGTGCGGCAACTCGATGATCTTTGGAGCCACGACAGGCCCTGCGCCGCGCTTCTCCGGCGATGCGCCGCGCTTCGGCGATGCGATGATGACAGCGGCATCGGTGTCTCGCTTCCTCGGCGATGCGATGACAGCGGCGGCGACACGCTTCTCGTCGTTGCGTCGCGCTTCCAGCTCCCAGCGACACGCAGTCTCTCAGAAGGCCCAGCACAACAGCAGGCACTTCAATTCCCAGCAAGGGAATCCAGGGGGGAGCTGGTTGGTGAAGTCTTGTATCCCTGAGACTTCAGGCAGGAGGCAAGCTCTAGTTCAAGCCCTTGGAGATTCTTCTTCAAGTTGATAGAAAGCACACTCAGTCCTTTTCTCCTTTCTTTGGCAATGAAGCAACCACTGCAGGCCAACCCCCAAACACACAGCACAGGGTAGTCTCCTCCTTCAGCTTCCTGGTTCTTCTCCTCAGCAAAGGTTCGTCTTGATTCCCAGAAGTGATCTAAAGTTCTTGGGTCTGGGTCCCAATATTTATACTACTTTTCTCTTTGTTCTCTGAAGGCAGAGAGGCCTTTGCCTAGTCCAAACCAGTTCTGGTCAGTCCTGGAGCACTTTGTTGACAAGACTCCTTCTTTCCTTTCACAGTGTAGGCCAGGGACATCAGACACACCACAGGAGGTGGAGCCAGCATTGTGGAGGGAAGGCACAGCCCTATTCAGGTCCCAGGTGCAACTCCTCCCTCCTATCTGCATGCAGATCTCTCTATTCAGCCCTGTGCTGACTCACCCTGTCTCCTGGAAGCCCCCAGCCCCCAGCCCCTGTCACTCAATCTCCAGACAAGGAATAGACAACCTAGCAGAGGCAGGCTTGGATAGTTAGGCAAGAAAATACCTACTTTCTAAAAGTGGTATTTTCAAACACAGAATGTTAAAACTAACTTCACTAAAAGATGTATTTTATCATTCTGAGCTCAGGCATACTAAACTCGAATTTCTACCTAGCTCCCTGAGTCAGCTAGGATTATAAGATGTTATAATCTAACTGCCCATTCTGGCCTATGGGGAACAGGTAGCCTTGCAATAGTGAAAAACAAAAATGGCTGTAATTCACTATTAGGACATGCCACACACATCAGGGCATGTCCTACCTTTACCTACAATGCACCCTGCCCTTGGGCCTACCTTAGGGGTGACTAATATGTATAAAAGGGAAGGTTTAGGGACTGGCAAGTGGGTGCACTTGCCCAGTCAACATGGCAGTACCAGACTGCATGGCAGTACCAGACTGCACACAGGCTCTGCAATGGCAGGCCTGAGACACACTTTACAAACTGCTCCGGTGGGTGGCAGAACCAGTGCTGCAAGCCCACCAGCAGCATTTGATTTACAAGCCCTGGGCACACGCAGTGCACTGTACTAGGGTCTAACAGTAAGCCAAACAAGCCAATCATGGAGTCACTAATCCATACATCAATGTACCATAGGGAGCACTTGCACTGTGGCACTGAACAGCAGTGGCACAGTGCCCAAAAGCATCTAAAACCAGCAAAACATAAGAGGCAACAGCAAAAAAAATGGAAGGGAGACCCACACCAATGGTGCCAGGTCTAACAGTCTTATTAAAAAGTGTATCCATAGCATGGGGTACCATAACTGTGAGGTCAGCATCAAGTACGAGTCCAGCCAATTGTCTTATCGAGACGGCCATGGCAGCGACCGCTCTTAGACAGCTCAGGAGGGCTCTTGCGACAGGGTCAAGAACAGCAGAGAAATAAGCACACAGCCGTTGCTTATCTCCAAATGTTTGTGTTAAAACAGAAAGCTCACAACCAGCCGTCTCATGGACGTACAACACAAGCGGCTTGCCATAGTTGGGTGTGCCAAGCACAGGACCCGAACAAAGCACAGCCTTTAATTGCTCAAAAGACTGCTGACGAAGTGGGGGCGTGGCCAAGATGGCGGCGGAGTGACATCGACTCCTTGGGGCTCCACTCGCCGAGGCCGAAATACGGCGTCCATTGGCGGCATCCGGACCTTAGAGGGGGTCCTGCAGTGCCCTTTGGGTGCGCTGGATGGAGTGACTCGTGGCAGGCGTCCCGGAGTCTCCTGAATGCTGCGGCGAACGGCTGCGGAAACACCGAGGTGGCGAGCAGCGGCGGGACGGGAGCAACATGAAGGCCGTCCCAGGGGCCCACTGGTGGTGACCGGGCCCTGGAGTGGCGGCGCCTGCCGTGTCAGTGGCGGAGGAAGCATAGCGATCTGCCGGTGAAGTGACGCGGAGAGCGGGGGCCTGGCAGGACTGCGGCCGTGCCCGGAGCTAGAGGGTGGCCTCTGGGGAACCCGGCCTGATGCAGCAGCGGTGACCAGTGGAGCCTGAAGCTGGGAATGTGAGGCCGCGGCGCGGCCCTCGCCTCTGCACCAAATCAGATGGGATACGCAGCGGTGCCTGGCCCCGGGGACTTGGCCTAAGAGGTGGGACGCCGCTACTGGACCTCGCAGCTGACGGCCGCCACGCCTGGAGTGGGGGAGAGGCGGCCGTGTGTGGCGGCCTATTGGAAGAGCGTGTGGGGCCTCGGACAGCCTAGCGGCGTGAAGTGAGGTGCCTGCAAACACGGGGAGTGGCCGTGAGTGACCTGTGCAGGCGACGGGGGGGCACGGACTGCAATCAGCCCCTGAGCTGGCGAGAGACTCTGGGAGCTGGAGGGCCAGATAGTGTGGAGGCTGTGACCGGAGGGAGGGGCCTGGCTCACCACCGAAGAAGGCTTTCCCAGAGGGAGTGAACTGGCCCACGAACGCGGCCCCTGGAGACATAGGCCTTGGGAGTTGGCCTCCTGCTTGCTGGCGCGGGGTGCACCGGATGGGCCTCGTCCCCCTCAAATAGCCAGGCTGCTCCAGTCGAGGACTGGGATCTGGGAGAGGAGTGGCAACATGGCACACTCGCGACTGGGACTCACGCGTGGTCAGCACTGGGAGTGCATTGCCCCGAGGCAGGTGAATTTGGTGGCCTACTTCAGTCTGGCGGTGTGACCCTCTGTCTGCCACAGCTGGGCCCGATCCCGGCGTGCCCCTGCTGAGGTGAGAGGTGACGAGCAAAGGAGGGCCCCAAAGGAGGAGGCCAAGGTGCAGCTCTTGCGCGCTCCCCCTGACTTGGTGAACTGCCGAAGGAGCTCCTATACCCCCCTGGGGACCCTAGGTGAAGGTGGTGGCGTGATCCTGTGTCCGGCGCGCTGTGGCCATGGCTACACCACGATCCAAGTAGGACACCACGAGCAAAGATCCTTCCATCAAGGACCTGCTCCAGAAAATGGGTGGGAAGAAGGCTGGCGACGCGGGGACGGATCCAGAGGTGGGCCATGCCGCGGAACCGATTACAAAAGAATTTCTGGAACAGCTCTTCGGTTCGCTCCGAGAGGACTTTGCAAGCATGCGACAGGAGATGGCCTCCGACATCAAGCAGCTCCAGACGGAGCTTAGTGAGGTGGGGGACAGAGTGGACACTCTGGAGTGCAATGGAGACCGACGGGAGGAGGAGCTTATCACCCAGGCCCGGGAGCTCATTGACCTTCGTGATCGGAATGAGGAGCTATACCTCAAGTTGGAAGATTTGGAGAACCGCTCGAGGTGCTCTAACATCCGAATTAAGGGCGTGCCACTTCAGGCGGATGGCGGCAAGCTGGAAGAGTGGGTCCTTCGTCTCTTTAAGCACATGGCCCCTGCACTGAGGGACAAGGAGGTCACGTTGGACCGTACACACCGAGCCGGGAGACCTGCTTCCGGCCCTGGCGAACCACAGGACATCCTGACTTGCCTGCATTCCTACCGCCAGAAGGAGATCATCATGGCCGCCACCTGAGACCGAGCAACGGTAGAGTTTGAGGGACTCCAGGTGGGGGTCTTCCAGGATCTCTCGCCCCTCACCCTGCAGCGGCGCAGAGACCTACGGCCTGTCACATCCTTCCTCCCTGAGCAGGGGGTTTGCTACAGATGGGGTCACCCGTTCCGCCTCTCCTTCGTCTGGAAGAATGAAACGCATGGGGTGCGAAATATCCAGGAGGCGAAGGCTGTCCTGGGCAACGCCCTGATGGTGGCAGAAGACTCAGACGCGGCGGAGGGGGGTCTCTCGGCTGGGAGGCCCCCGAGAACAGGTAGAAGACGCGGCCCTAGGAGGGGCACCCAAACAAAACCGTCAGAGGATGAACGCCAACAGGAACGAGAGGCCGTGCTGCACCAACTACAAAGCCGGGAGGGCTCGGAGGACGGTAACCAATGAGGGACCCTTGGGGGTCGGAGGCCTGCAACCTGATGGCGGAATGACTGGTCCGATCCCAATAGGATAAGACATCTGTCTTGGTGGGGGGAGCCCCATCCTATGAGTGTTGATGCAGTACCGTCAAATTCATGGACCCCTGCACGTCAGTGCTTATTTTTCCTGTTGGAAGAAGATGTTGAAGTTCTCTCACGCTCTTCTTCTTCTGCCTTTCCGCCTTCTTTTCTTTCCTCTGTACTTTTTCTCCACCCATGAGGAATCTGCGACCACCCCACAGACAGGTAGGGTGACTCATCGACTCTGGCAGCGGGGGGCGGCGACTGGGAGCGGGGAGGAGGGAACAATCCTGGGGAGGTGGACGGGTTTGCTGCGCACACCGGGGGGGTGCAACTTGTGGGTCATACTTGCGCTTTTACATCGGGGGTACGCGGGGTGCTTGCTTCGTTGCTTGGGGCCTGCCTCCCCACACATATGTTGGGCCTGCTCCAATGGGCTAGAGGGACATTGTGCGATGCTGCTGCGGGAGGGGGGATCACCAGATATTGGGCCTGCTGGCGGGACAAGAGGTGGGGTGAACCGGTACCCCGTTGCTGCGGGTTTCCCCTGCGACAGGCTCAGTTATTATACACCTGAACCCCCTCACATCTCCACATGACACGACTTAAGGTAGTGATTATGAGCTTCAATGTGTGAGGCCTTAACTCGCCAGCAAAGCGACGCGCGCTTCTTGCCTTGTTGAGAGATGCTAGGTGCGACATTTGCCTTTTACAGGAGACCCACCTCGTGCGAGCAGATTGGAAACGGCTTAGATCCAAGTGGTTCGACAGACAATACTTCTCATCGGGGCCTGGGAAGAAGGCTGGAGTGGCGATCCTTTTTGCCACACATTTTCAAGGGAAGGTGGTGGGAACTCATACGGACATTGCTGGGTGCCTACTGGCTCTGCGGGTATTGATGGGAGACCGAACACACACGATAGCCTCGGTTTATAGCCCCAATGAGCAGCAGCAGGCCTTTTTACGGGATGCGATAAGCGCAATCTTGGAGTCTCCGGATGAGGATCTCATCATTGGGGGCGATTTTAATTTGGTCCGGGCAGCGGACCTTGACAGATCGACGCTTAGGGTGGGACACTCTGGCACGATCTCCGATGTGATCCTTCAGAGACTGGGGGAGGCCGGCCTCACGGACGCTTGGCGCCACCGCTTTCCGACAGCACAGGAGTATACCTTTTTTTCCGGAGCCCATCAAACATACGCCCGCATTGATCTCTTTTGGACCTCACCTAGGGTCACGGCGTCCACCGCTGAGGTATCTATTGGGGTGGCGGCGCTCTCCGACCACTCTCCGGTCGTCCTGACGCTGCTCCTCCCGGGAGGTCCCGCAAGGCAGAGCTCATGGCGTTTAAACCGTAAATTGCTCACTTACGATGCCAATATTACCGAACTACGGGGTGCTATTAACACTTACTTGGAGGTGAACGACAGAGGCTCGGCGGGGGTCGATATATTATGGGACGCCTTGAAGGCTGGCCTCCGCAGACGCTGTATAGCCATTGCGGCAGGCCTGAATAGGGAGCGTAGGGAAAAGAGGGGGGAACTGGAGGATAAAATTAGGGAGCTGGAGGGGGTGCATCTCCGTATGGGAGCGGTCCAAACCCGGTGGCTCCTTACACGGGCGAGGAAGCAATTGCGGGCGTTAGATCTTGACCCCGGCGAATACGCCTTGCTCCGCACTAAGCAACGCTACTACGAAGGAGGTAACAAGGCGGGGAGACTCTTGGCTCACGCTCTTCGGGCTGAGACGGCGGCACGCCGAGTCGCGGAAATCACGAATGAGCAGGGAGAGACTTTACCGGTGGATGAGGACATAGCGTCTGAATTTGAGGCCTTCTATAAGGCTCTCTATTCTGCCAAGTGCCTGGACCCTACCGCGGCCGTAGAGTATACACTAGCGGTGCCAGTGACCCGCTTACGGCCTCAGTTGCGACTGGTCTGGAGGCGGACATTAGCCCCGATGAAGTTTTGAGGGCCATCCAGAGACTTTCGGTTGGTAAGGCCCCGGGCGAAGACGGCTTCCCGGTCGACTTTTATAAAGTATTCGCGCAAGACCTTGCCCCCCTCCTGGTGTGCCTGTTTAATACCTTTAGCGCTTCCGGGAAACTGGCCCCTTCGATGTCCATGGCAGGTAGTGGTTATTCCCAAACCAGGAAAGGACCCCAGAGTGTGTGCGTCATACCGCCCTATCTCTCTGCTCAACGTGGATCTGAAGATCTTCACAAGTATCTTAGCATCCCGACTCGCCCCCACATGCAAGGCATGGTGGACCCAGACCAATCGGGTTTTATCCCGGAACGCAACTGCGGCGATGGGACTCGACGATTATGCCACTTACTGGACAAGACGCAACGGACACAGACCCCGGCGATACTTCTCTCGGTAGATGCCGAAAAGGCATTTGACCGGGTCCACTGGCCTTATTTGCAACAAGTTCTCTGTCGGTTCGGGCTTGGGGAGAGATTTCGGAAGTGGGTGCAATGTGTGTATCAGGATGCACAGGCCCGTATTCGGGTTAATGGAGTGGTCGCCCGTCCATTCCGGATCGGACGCGGCACGGGGCAGTGGTGTCCTCTCTCCCCCCTCCTCTTTGTGCTCTATATGGAGCCGTTTGCTGAGAGGGTCCGCCAGCTTCCTACGATCACTGGGATCCGGATGGGAGACAGGGAACACAAGATTTCCCTGTACGCGGACGACGTGCTCCTTTTTTTAACTCGCCCGATGCTATCCCTTCCCCCCTTGCTGGCGGAGGTCGAGGCCTTTAGTGCAGCATCGGGTTTCAAAATTAACTTGACTAAGACCCAGGCCTTGAGCCTCACACTAACAGCGGCGGATCGACACCAACTATCGCAGCACTTCCCCTTTTCTTGGGCCGCTACAGATGTCACCTACTTGGGGATCCGGGTTTATTCCACCACTGCGAAGACGGCCCAGGTGAACTATTTGGAGGCATTGGCCAAGATCCGCCATGAACTGAATAATTGGAAGAAGCATGCCCTCGCCTGGCTGGGCAAAATAGCTGCCGTCAAAATGACGATTTTACCCCGCCTACTCTACATTATGCAGATGCTCCCCCTATGTCCCCCACCTTCGACACTGCCTCAAATGCAGCAACTCATTAATGGCTTCATTTGGGGTGGAAAGAAACTGCGTATGGCCCGTCACCTTACGTACCTGAGGCAAGATGAGGGAGGCCTCGGTGTCCCTCATCTCGGGCGCTACTACGAAGCGGCGCAACTGAGATGGATGATTGAATGGTACCAACTGGAGTCGGAAAAACATTGGTGCTTCATGGATAGGGGTGTGGCAGGGATTCACATATGGAAGGTTCCCTGGCTCCCTAGGCGACATCGACCACTGGGCGCGTATCTTTCCCCGGTCCTTCGCGCCACTATGAGGGTGTGGGATAGGGTCCAGGAGAAGTGTCAGCTGTCCTCGGCCGTATCCCCCTTGACCCCTTTCATTGGGAACCCAGACTTCCCCCCGGCCCTCGTAGGGAACACCTACTTGAAATGGCAAGAAGCAAACTGTAAACGTATAGGCGACCTCTTTGACGAGCAGGGTATCCTGGATTTCCCTAGGTTGGTGGCTCACTACGGGATCCCCAAGGAAGCATATTGGCAGTACTTGGCATTGTGCCACTGGGTCACACAGCCCCAACTTTGTCAACATGCAGGTCGGCTCCTCACAAACATCGAGCTTTGGTACATTACTCGCACCTCCAACAAACGCCTCTTATCAGATATTTATGGCTTTCTCAACAAGGCAAGGATCCAGGCCAAATCCCCAGCGCAGCGCAGGTGAGAAGCGGAATTGAGCAGGGAGTTCTCACCCAAGGAATGGGCGGATATTATCTACAGGGCCCGGGCATCCTCATGCAGCACATCAGGGAAGGAAATGCTCTTAAAAATTGCACACTATTGGTACTACACCCCGGTGAGAGTCGCCAAATGGAAGCCCTGCAGCAGTGATCTCTGTTGGCGCAATTGCGGACAGGAGGGTACCCTGACCCATATTTTATGGCACTGCCCTAAGATACAGGCATTCTGGGAGACTATACTGCCCTTAGTTGACCAGATATATCAGACAGAACTTCCCCGATTTCCCAGTTATATCCTGCTGGGGCTACCCAATCCTCTCACATACCCCCTTCGATCTTGTAGGGGCAGGGCAATCACTCTAGCGCTGGGGGCGGCCAAACAGGTTCTCCTGGCAAGATGGGGCATGACCGACATCCCGACTAAGTTAGACTGGCTACACAAAATATGGGAGGTGGTGGGGATGGAACGGATTACAGCCGGGATCAATCACACCTTGCCTAAATTTGATAAGACCTGGGGCTCTACGGTGGCATAGTTATCTTCAGAGTTCATAGAGCTTACCTGCCCCCGATATCTCAGAGTCCTGCGATTCCCCGCAACCCCCCTAACAGACCCACCGCTCCCTCCGAAGGACAATCAGCCCTAGATCCCTACCGAGTCTTACCGTACGATGTGGGTGGATACCTGTCCTTTCTCTTTTCTGTTTCTTTCCGTCTCTTCTTCACATTTCTTCCCCTCTTCTTCATTTCATTCTCTCTCTCTACAATTAAGTTTGAACTTGAATTTGAATAAGATGCTCCCCACCGGCCAGCTGTTGTAGGTGGGTGTAATGTAAACGATTGCGGCACATTCAATAAAAACGATTTAAACCATAAAAGACTGCTGACATTCAGGCGTCCAATGCAGGGACTCATGCACATCTTTAGTGGTTAGTGCAAGCAGGGGTTTGGTTAGTAAGGAGTAGTTAGGTATCCACTGCCTACAGTAGGAAGTGATACCTATGAATGCGTGCACATCCTTCTGAGTCTGTGGGATGGGCATTTTAACAATGGTACTGATGTGCTCAGGAGTCAATCTCCTACCCTCCTTCGACAGTAGGTGACCTAAATAGGTGACCTCCTGTCGACAATACAGAAATTTGGAAAGGGACACTTTATGTCCGTGCTGTGCCAAATGCAACAACAATTTAACTGTACTATCCCTGCAACCTTGTTCTGTGTCAGAAGCGATGAGGAGATCGTCAACGTACTGAACCAATACATTACCTGTAGGAAGCGAAAGGGAATCCAATTGGCTCTATAAAGCTTGACTATAGATACTTGAACTCTCAGTATAGGCCTGAGGAGCTCGACAGAATCTAAAACTTCTGCCAGCTAGTGTTAAACCGAACAAATACCTGCTATCTGGATGGATAGGAACACTGAAGAATGCATTTTTCAAATCAATGACAGAGAAGAATTTGGCAGTAGGAGGAATCATTATTAAAAGAGTAGTAATGTCAGGGATCACAGGAAACTGGGGAACTACTATTTTATTAACTTCGCGCAAATCAATCTCAAAACGATAAACATCTGCATGATCATCAGAGGAACCCGAAGGTGTCCATTTTAGAATGGGAAGAATAGGGCTATTACAAATATTAGCAGTCATCTCCTCAACAACACCTTTCTCAATCAAATCCTGTACAATTTGCAATAAAGCTCGCTCACCTGCCTGCGGTATTTTATACTGAGGGGTATGAGGCAAAATAGCATTGTCTTTAACTTGGATGGAAACCGGCGATATCTGTAACAGTCCCACATCCGTGTCACCTGTTGCCCACAAACTGGGCGGCACATCTTTAAACTCAGCAGGAAGAAGCGCATCTTTGGACAGACACTGTTTAGCGCATACCACATCCGGACCCATTGTCATGTAAACACCTGCCGGGGAGCAATAAATCGTAGCATGCAATTTCTTTAGCAAATCCAAACCCATCAAATTTTCTCCACAATTAGATGTCAACAAGAATGGCAAATCCACAGTGAAAGGACCAATAGTCAATGCAAGAGGTCTTGAAATGGGGCTTACAACCGGTTCACCAGAAAAACCTACCGAAACATTATTATGGCCAGACAGAGCCGCCCCAGGGACCAAAGAACGAGAAATAGAACTGTTCGTTGCACCTGTATCCACCAAAACTTCCTTAGCCGAGCCATGCAAATCCGCAGTAACGTGAGGACCGCGTTGATCTACAGGTATCGCAACTGGTCCCTCACTCTGTCCCTGGCTGTCCTAGCTGTAAGACATGCCTGTCACCTCATCTGTGTCATAATCATCATGATAATACTGTCCGCCCGAGGGTCATCAAAGTAATTATTATCAGAACGACCCTGTGAGGCCTCAGCATTTTGAGCCCTATCTGCTCCACTAGCTCCAGGACCCCGTCCACAAGAGCCTCGTTCTCTAGGGACCGCCACCTTCTGCAACAACACGGGACACTCGCTACGCCAGTGCCCCTCCTCCTTACAATACACTCACTGATTCGGCCCTAAAGGCGTAGTATTCGGCAGCCTGCCAGTACGTGGAAGCTGACGGGCCAAACCACCACGTCCTCTGCCATTCCCTCTAGAAGCCTGCTGCAACAACACCTTTGTCTTCAAATCCTTGTGCTTCTTCTCTGTCCTCTCCTTATCCTCATTTTCCCAATGCTCATAGCACTGCGCCATATTCAAAATAACAGAAGGGGAAGAGGTGGACCAAGTGCTTTCGGAAGCCTGCAATCGAGTCGCAACCTCGGGAAGCAAATTTGAAACAAATCTATTAACAAACAACCGGACATCTCCCTCAATAGACAAATCCTGCCCACTATAATCCAGAAACACATCTTCAAACCGAGTGAAAAAATCAGACACACTCTCATCTTTCTTCTGGCGACAAGCCGTTAACTTGTCCCAATCAACCTTTCTCGGCGGAATAAGAGAATGCATGTACGTGATAATGCAGCCTGGCACAGCAAGTATCTCTGCCTTAGGCTTATCGCCGAACTTCCTCTCCTGATCCCATACTTTAATTTGCTCCCATGTACCACCCAGTTCTGCAACATGATCTTGTGTGTGCACCTGCCTCCAAATATCAACCGGAACCAGTAAACCAAAGAACATTTCAATATCCGCAAGCGTCCTTACTGTTGAAGTGGCAACTTCAGTCAATTCTTTTTGATATGCAGTAGGATTTTCCTAGGATCAGGTAACTGAGTCTTAAGAGACAAAACTTCACTCCTTTTCCATGGAGTATAAACCCATTGTTCTTGGAAACGGGCAGCCACACCTGGTCTAGTGACAATACCGTGCTGATCTGTTAGCTCTGGTATTTTGGGGTGATATATAGGATGAACCTCCCGCATTGGGAACTGAGATACCGAAGTGGGGCTCTTCTCAAGTAGCCTACCCCGGTAAGCAATCAATGTCGTAATACTACCAAAAACTTGACCTGGCTCCATATTAGTAACATATACATGATCTTTAATATCATATAAAATCTGTGGTGCTGCATCTTTGAAACACTGCTCCCAAAGACTAATCAGAGTAGCAGACATATGCTTAAGGGCATGCTGTTGTTCAAAGGGCTCATAATCTTTCATCACATTCCACACATCTTCCACACTGTAAATGGGGTTTCAGGCCCACTGCTCAGCCTGGTTAGCCACTACCTTTTTCTCTACATCTCCCACTTCAGATTGCACATACGGACCCATGCGCTCTTTAAACTTTGTCCAATCCCGTCTCCAAAGCCGCGCACAGGCATCCCATCACTCAAGGAAACCGGGGGATGAAAAACCAGGGAAGGAGAGGCAACCGGAGTGACAGGTATCAGCGATACTGAGGGCTGCATCACAGGAGAAAAAGCAGGTGAGAAAGATGCTGAAACAATGGGCGTGAGGGGGGTGCTAACAGTCACAGTTGTTGCAGGCGGCAAGGAAGCAGGAGGGAGAGAAAGAGGAGAAGGAGCTGATGCCACGGCCATCGAAAGAGCAGCAGTAGATGCAGGAACAGAGACAATAGAAGCAACAGTAACAGGCGGCTGTGAGGGAGCAGTGAGATATATCTTTAGTGGGGCGTACGGAGGTGGGGGTCGACTATCTAATAATTCCTCCATGGAAAGTATCATTTTCTTCTTGGGCTACATAAGATTTATCAATATGCAATCGAAACCTCCTATCTTCATGTTCAATCCCTATCTCTTGTTTCTCTCTATCATGTGCTACAGCTTTTTGAGTCAATGTTTGCATTCTCCCCTTTCGCGCCTCCTTTTCCATCTTTAATCATCTCTGTTTAGCCTCCTTTTGCCACGTTCGAAGAGAATCAAACATAGACTGCCTACTTCGCTTCACAAACAATTTGTCCTGTAAAAACCCAATTTTTTGTTCATCAAAAGTGCCCGTCAACGGCCACTGCAACTCGGCATTGTCCCTCGTATATTTGTGCCACAATGTACTGAACATAATAGGGCCAAGACAATGTTTCACATACACATCAAAATTAAGAGTGCCTTCCTGAGGCGCCGGCTGAGCTTCTTCCAATCTAGTATCTGCAGAACAACAGCGACAGCACAAAGAAACCAATTTACTTACGCCAGTCATTGTCAAAAGAAAACAAATTCATTATTCTATGCCTGACAAAACATTTGCAAACGTTTTTTTTTCATCCAAAAGACGGCCCTTAGACCGTACCAAATACAAACCAAAATGGTACCATATCCACAAAGAACCAAAACAAACTCACCTGATGTATGCAGGTCAAAACGAATCTATTCTCCACTGCCGACTCTTCAGACCAAACGGTCAGATTCAAGGGTTTTGCCGTTCAGGACTCCAGTCGGGATGACCACAGGCGAGGCACTATCCGGCGGGACAGAAGGGGCAGCTGCGAGTACAGGAACTCTCTCGTGCAGGGATCCCTGATCCGTCCGTCCGACCCAACAATAGCCTCGACCTCCCCACCCGTCCGCGGAAGGGAATGAGTCACTCACCCAAAGGAGTCCCTGTTTGGGCGCCAACTGAAGGACGTAGACCGCTTAGGGTTACCCGGATCACTCACGACCACCTCTCAGCCTTCCATACCAAATGAAGAGTCGGTCAGACAGTAGAGAATACAAACCAATATATTTTTATTCAGATACGCTCGAGCGGAGCCCTGTCTTCCCAGTCTCTTAGGAGTGCTGCAGAGAGGGACTGGCATCAGCAAACATAGAGATACATTATGTACAATTCAGAACCAATGAAGGCACGCCCATAATGGAATTTTCCAAGCAGATGCAGCTAACCAAAGAAGTACAGAAATATAGGTTTCGATTCTAAGGCCGGGCACACACTATCTCCTACTCAAGGTTGCTCTGCCTGTGCCCGCCACTAGACTAGTGGGAGAAGGCCTCTATCTAGTGAGAAAGGTATGCGCTAATAAGAACAGTGTATTCATTAGCAAGACAAGGCCCAACCTTTGAGAAACGAAACTTACCACAACCCGTTCCTCGAAAAGATGAGGAGCAATTTCGAACATGGTTCAAAATGGCAGCCAAACATAAAATGGTGCCGCAAATGCTAACTTACGTAGAATAATGCACAAGCAAAGTTAACGGAAACATTTCCATTCCCACAGGTGTTATGGGGGTGCATTTCCCTTGCTTGTATGAGGGCCAAGGGCACTCTTGCTGTATCACTCACCACCTCCTTATGAGCTCTTAGCTCTCGCCCCTAAACATTGTAATAAATATTGGCTCATCCCCTATTGGCATATTTAATTCACTTATAAGTCACTAGTAAAGTGCACTACATGTGCCCAGGGCCTGTAAATTAAATGCTGCTAATGAGCCTGCAGCACTCATTGTGCCACCCACGTAAGTAGCCCTCCACCCATAGCTCAGGCCTGCCATTACAGAGAATGTCTGTCCATTTTACACTGCCATTTCAGCCTGGCAAGATAAGCATTTTGCCAAGCCTAAACCTTCCCTTTTTATAAATATAAGTCATCACTAAGGTAGGCCCTGGGTAACCCAGAAGGCAGGGTGCAATGTATTTAAAAGGCAGGACATGTACGTTTAGGTTTTACATGCCCTTGTAGTGAAAAACTCCTAAATTTGTTTTTCACTTCTGCAAGGCCAACCTCTCCCAAAGTATAACATTGATATTACCTTATTACATCTTTTAAGTGTAATTCCCAATTGTGAAGAGATAGACTTTTCAAGTTTGGTGTCTCTGGACTCACAATTTAAAATCACAATTTATGATGAAGTCGGATTTTAAATTGCAGTTCTGAAAATGTCACTTTTAGAAAGTTGTAAAAACAACAGTTGATGGACAGAATGCAGAACAATGTCATACATTCACCCCAGTACAGAGATCTGGGCCTAAATCCATCGTTTTTTTGCTCACCATGCCATTCCAGTTTGAACCCAGCCATATGCAAATCAGTCTTGACCCTGTGCCTCATGGGAACAGTCCAGCCCGAACTGCCAAGCCAGGTCCTCCCTGGACTGGAAACAAGCATCCTACGACCGGTTTCGGGGTTTCACCCCTCTTCAGCCAGGATAGCTTGATTCCAGTGGCATGGAGAGCACGGGACCCACGTCTGGGCATACCCATCCCACTCGGGGTGACAAATGCAAAAACAACAGTTGATGGACAGAATGCAGAACAATGTCATACATTCACCCCAGTACAGAGATCTGGGCCTAAATCCATCGTTTTTTTGCTCACCATGCCATTCCAGTTTGAACCCAGCCATATGGCTGATGAGGGTTTTGAACCCGAAACCGGTCCCAGGATGCTTGTTTCGGGTCCAGGGAAGACATGGCTTGGCAGTTCGGGCTGGACTGTTCCCATGAGGCACAGGGTCAGACTGATTTGCATATGGCCATGTCTGAACTGGGGTGGTGGAGTGAGCTAAAGAATGATGATGGATTAAACCCAGATCAGTTGACTGGGGGTGAGTGTTTGATTTGCTCTAGCCCTCCGTCCATCATCCCCTTTGGTATCGCTTTCTTCGCCCTAAGTTGGCAGAGTATGCCCAGACGTGGGTCCCTTGCTCACTTTGCCACTGGATTCAAGATAGCCTGGCTGATGAGGGTTTTGAACCCGAAACCGGTCCCAGGATGCTTGTTTCCGGTCCATGGAAGACATGGCTTGGCAGTTCGGGCTGGACTGTTCCCGTGAGGCACAGGGTCAGACTGATTTGCATATGGCCATGTCTGAACTGGGGTGGTGGAGTGAGCTAAAGAATGATGATGGATTAAACCCAGATCAGTTGACTGGGGGTGAGTGTTTGATTTGCTCTAGCACTCCGTCCATCATCCCCTTTGGTATCGCTTTGTTCGCCCTAAGTTGGCAGGGTATGCCCAGACGTGGGTCCCTTGCTCACTTTGCCACTGGATTCAAGATAGCCTGGCTGATGAGGGTTTTGAACCCGAAACCGGTCCCAGGATGCTTGTTTCCGGTCCAGGGAAGACATGGCTTGGCAGTTCGGGCTGGACTGTTCCCATGAGGCACAGGGTCAGACTGATT
The DNA here is from genome assembly GCA_963921515.1 of Calotriton arnoldi. Taxonomy (NCBI): domain Eukaryota; kingdom Metazoa; phylum Chordata; class Amphibia; order Caudata; family Salamandridae; genus Calotriton; species Calotriton arnoldi. The sequence goes on from CAWUFW010000901.1 coordinate 2,845,187, forward strand.
TGCATATGGCCATGTCTGAACTGGGGTGGTGGAGTGAGCTAAAGAATGATGATGGATTAAACCCAGATCAGTTGACTTGGGGTGAGTGTTTGATTTGCTCTAGCGCTCCGTCCATCATCCCCTTTGGTATCACTTTGTTCGCCCTAAGTTGGCAGGGTATGCCCAGACGTGGGTCCCATGCTCACTTTGCCACTGGATTCAAGATAGCCTGGCTGATGAGGGTTTTGAACCCGAAACCGGTCCCAGGATGCTTGTTTCCGGTCCAGGGAAGACATGGCTTGGCAGTTCGGGCTGGACTGTTCCCATGAGGCACAGGGTCAGACTGATTTACATATGGCCATATCTGAACTGGGGTGGTGGAGTGAGCTAAAGAATGATGATGGATTAAACCCAGATCAGTTGACTGGGGGTGAGTGTTTCATTTGCTCTAGCGCTCCGTCCATCATCCCCTTTGGTATCACTTTTAGAAAGTTGGCATTTTCTTGCTTTAGACATTTTGTGCCTTCTGCCTGTCTCTTTTCATTCTGGGGTGGGTGACAGCTGGGCTTTGTGTATTCCCTCTAGACAGCCACACATAAAGGGAGTTTATGTGTGACTTGATGGGCCATCCTGGGAGATGGGAGGGAGTAGCTGGGCACAGCCTTACACGTACACCTGAATAGGGGGTGTCCTGTCACACACAAAGGGCTGCATATCCCCCTGTAGTGAGTCTGAAGCCAGGGCAGAAAGAGAGGACCTCTGTGAACTTCAAAGCCTTCTTTGAAGTCTCTCCCACTTCAAAGGCACAACTGGGTATAAGTACTGGACCTCTGAAACCACCACTTCAGTACACTTCTGAACCTGTGACAACTCTGCCATGGAAAAGAACTGCTGTGCTGCTGAAAGGATTGCCACTCTGCTGGACAGCTGCTTTGCTGGACTCCTGCCTTGCTGTGCTACTCTGCTGCCTTCTGTTCCCCTGCCTGGGTGAGAAGGACTGGACCTGCATCAGTTGAACCCAGAGTGACTTGAAGAGCTTGCTGGCTTGCCTCCTCATTTGATGTCTCAGGGACATAAAAGAATTCCAACTTACCTTCATCTGCACCTGGACGCTGTCATCTGTGAGTCTGCCCTGCCAAGTGGTGCCACCCCAATTCTGGACCCATTGAAGTGAGGCCTAAGGTTCTTCTTCAAGCCAACCCACGCTTCCTCATTGGAACCAGTGCATCTTCTCCTTTGCGTGTAAACTGTTTTTAAGAACTCGTGATACTGTGTTTTTAAAAAAAAAAGGAACTTGTGATTTTCAACTCCTGCTGCTATCGCGCTGATTGCGGTGCCCTGTGGTTAGCGTTCTAGACGCCTAATCTCCCTCCCCACTTCCTTTAAAAACCAGATGCTGCGACCGCGCATTTGGTAATTGTTAGCTAACCTGACACAGCGCTGCTAGAACCGGGGGGATGCCAAATGCAATTTTAGCCTAATTTGTGTGTAAACTGTTTTTTAAGAACTCGTGATACTGTGTTTTAAAAAAAAAAGGAATTTGTGATTTTCAACTCCTGCTGCTATCGCGCTGATTGCGGTGCCCTGTGGTTAGCGTTCTAGATGCCTAATCTCCCTCCCCACTTCCTTTAAAAACCGGATGCTGAGACCGCGCAGCGGGCGCGTGCAGCGGGCGGACCAAAGGCAAGCCCGTCTGCGCCCGTCAGCGCCCGGAACGCGCCCAGCGCCAGGATCCCTACCCATGTTAGAAGATACACTTACACCCGAAATGAACTCCTCGCCCTCAGACATGGTGAGTGCCCTCAACCTGTGTCAATCCCAGACACACTGAACTGTAGCCCGATGCGATGTAATACATGTGGTCTGGCACCCTTGTACCTTCCAACCAAATCCAACCACCCAATCAGTGAAGGGACGACCACCAAATCCGGCAACAACCGAGATAATGCAGTCCCCCGAAATACTAGGGATTCCCAGCCGCATGTACCTACATAAGGAGCCGGCCGGAATGAGCTTGAAAACATCTGCTGCATCTTACTTAATACCCGATCCATGATCAAACACAAATATGAGCTTGAGTGTCTGATCCAAGTTGAAAATCCAGATTTGTTGTTTCTTACTGAAACTTGGGCAAATAACATCTCAGACCCTGACTGGGGAGCAGCCGTGCCGGCGGGCTATCTTGTACCCCATGTAGATCGGGTCGGTGCTAAAGGGGGAGGTTTAGCGCTGATTTACCGGTCCCACTTCACTGTGAAGACTAAGCCTGAACCCACACTAGAAGCTGAGGCAATGTCTTTTAGTATTAAAAGAAACAATTGCGAGCTCTTCCCAGGAGTACTCATTTACAGACCCCCAGGCACGAGAGCCGCCTTCATCAGTTCACTGCAGACTTTCCTAGAATCGTGCTTAGACACTGTTACTTTCACAGTCCTTGGGGATTTTAATTTCCATCTGGAATCAAATAATGACACCGATACATCATGCCTGATAGACAACATGGCCGGATATGGCCTGAGCCAACTAGTATCAGAACCCACGCACCAAGCTGGCCATACGCTAGATGGACTATTTACTAACAACTCCTCCACAGAAGTGACGAGAGTACAACAATTATTATGGTCAGACCACTCCGCAGTTCATTTTAATGTCCGGATGGTAGCAACCAGTTGTGGCCGCAGGACTAGCTCCTTGCTGGTGAAATCCCGCCCCTGGAAATCAATTCAAGAACAGGATTTGATCTCAGCCTTATCAAAGAACCTACCAGATGTTCTGGACTCAAACCTGGCAGCCAACAATTATGAAAACTGGCTAACTCAGGCAGTAAATAACTTGGCGCCGGAAGAGTCTAAGCACCAAAGGAGTAGACAAGTCTCATCGCCCTGGTACTCGACTGAGCTTAAACAGCTAAAAATTAAGTGTAGACGTCAGGAGCGAATTTGGAGATCGAACTATAGCGCGGAACATAGGAGTAACTACAACTTAGTATTAGAGGAATACAAGTCCTCTATAAAGCAAGCCAAATCAAAATATGTTGCTGCTAAAATTCAGGAGGTGTCGAACTCCTCTAAAGAACTGTTTAAAACTATCACCATCCTATCCAAATGCCCACAGGATACGGTGTTTTCACCAAACCAACCATTAGTGGATAAAATGGCTGGCTTCTTTCAACATAAAGTACAGTCAGTATACAATGAGCTCCTGAACACAGTACCAAACCCAGTAGCGAATGGTACAGATGGACAAGAAGACACCGCTCCTGGTGATAGTCTAACACGGTTCCAAACGCTAGAACAGAATGAAGTGGTAGACCTACTGGTGAAAACCAAGTTGGGGTCTCCCTTGGACCCCTGCTCTCCTTTTATCCTACACTTAGCCCCAGAGGTGATCAGTGCCTGCTTGACCCCCTTACTGAATACAATCATTACTTCAGGGGTCTTTCCACTGTGCTGGAAAAAGGTCTGCATTAGACCCATTTTAAAAAAAACCTCACTTGACCCTTTGGAGGACAAGAACTATCGACCAATTTCTTGCCTCCCGTTTCCTTCCAAGTTACTTGAGAAAGCCCTAAACAGGGAGCTGACGGAATTCCTACATAAGAATAACATCCTAGATTCTACGCAACATGGATTTAGAGCTCAGCACTCAACAGAATCTGCCTTGATCATGGCGACGGAATTAGAAAGGTGATGGATGGAGGTGGTAGGGCCACCCTAATACTACTCGACCTAACCGCAGCGTTCGACACCGTAAATCATCCGGTGTTGGTACAAAGGCTGAAAGCGGTTGGTATTGGGGAGAAGGCTCTAGCCCTTCTAGCCTCATACTTGGCAAACAGGGAACAGGCAATTCACTGGGATGGACTTCAGTCAGGAAAGTTCACACTCTCGTGTGGAGTGCCCCAGGGTTCTGCCTTGTCCCCCACCTTGTTTAATGTGTATGTTGCCCCACTGGCTAGATTAATAAAAAGCCACGGTCTCTCTCTTGTGTCATATGTGGATGATACCCAATTAGTGGTGTCAGTTACGCAAAACGTGGACCTGACGGCGGAAAGGTTCCGGAACTGCCTAATGGCATTGATGGCCTGGATGAACTCAAACTTCCTGAAGTTAAATACGGAAAAAACTGAGGTCATAGAGTTCGGGCAGAAACCCACGGTCTGGAGCGAACTCTGGTGGCCGCCTGAAGCCGGAACATTTCCTATCCCTGTACCGAAGGCCAGAAATCTAGGGTTTCTGGTCGATAAGGACCTAACGCTTGCCTTCCAGATAAATCAAGTGTCATCGGCTTGTTTTTTTACGTTGAAAGTATTGCGGAAGATTCTCCCATTCATCCCATCCTCGTTAAGGAAAACGGTAGTCGGTGCGCTGGTTTTGTCTCGAATAGACTACTGCAATGCGTTATACCTAGGCGCGGGTGTCAGACAGCTCTCTAAACTACAGTCTCTACAAAACGCGGCTGCACAAGTACTGTTAGAGCTACCTAAACACCACCCAACATCCGCGAGCCTAAGACTCCTCCATTGGCTCCCAGTCCGCCGAAGAATAGACTTTAAGGCTCTTTGCCTAGTCCATAAAGCCCTCTATGGAGGAGGGGCAGCAGACATTCAACTCTTATTCCCGCGATATCTGCCTGTACGCTGCCTCAGGTCGGCAAACACCGGACTGGTCCTTCTCCCTAGGATAAGAAGAGCTAGATGGGGCGGAAGGGGGTTCTCCTACCAAGCGGCTAAATTGTGGAACTCCCTCCCAATCCACATGAGACTGCAGCCCAGCAGGACTCTTTTTAGAAAGATGATTAAAACATGGCTCTTCTCTAAGTTCTAGGCCTGCCAACCAGGTGGACGGCTACTACCTCAGCGCCAAGACGCCTCGGCATTAGTGCGCTTTACAAATATTTCAGTCAGTCAGTCATAGGCACCGGCACATCGTCATCATTGCGTGAAGCTGAGCCTGTGCGTCGCACTCTGAACCAGCACATCGCACTCGGAATCGACACATCCTCTAATGTAGGAGCAGTAGCAGCTCATTGCATTCTGAACCAGCGCATCACACTCTGAACCAACGCATCGCTGCTGTTGTGTGGAGAAAATCTAAGCATCTTGTCCACTGCATGACTGCACCTCGCATCCCATTTGACGACGACGCAGCCCATATCGATGTACTTTTGTTCAGTGAGACTAACTGGGTTCCTGTATCCGGCCTGTACTCCATTGCAGTCGGCCTGAACTTTTGACTTAGTCCAGGTCCGGCTCGACCAGATATTCCAAATAAGAGCTTATTGCTTCTAAGCACTGTTTTACAGTTTTTTCTTTGAAAATTCATATTGGATTTTTGAAGTTTTGGTCTTTTTTCATTTATACATTTATTCTCTGTTGTTCTAACCTGGTGTGAAGTCTTTTTGTAGTGTTTTCATCGGGTTACTCTTTGAAGTGTTGCACAAATACTTTACACATTGCCTCTTTAGTTAAGCCTGACTGCTCTGTGTCAAGCTACCAGAGGGTGAGCACAGGATGATTTAGGATCTGTTGTGACTTACCCTGACTATGATTGTGGTTTCTGCTGGGACATGGTGCATCCCTATGCCAACTAGAAACCCAGTTAATAACATAGGGCATTTGGGATACATTTGATTATTTAATAATTCATTAAGAACCAGTAGACAGCTGTTTGTTGCACCTGGCTTCCATAGAAAAAAGTCCTTTCCTTGTACACTGGATTTCAAGTAAAGATATTTACTTCCTTGAAGTAAAGACATTGAAAAACATTTTTTTCCCAATTATTTCACAACAGTGCTTCTCATGGCCCTCCCAGCTTTCTGAAGATCCAAGGGAAGCGGTGGTGATTTGGCAGCTGAGGACACGGTGGTGAGGTGGCAGCAAATCTGCCACTTACCTAATGTCTCCATCAATCTGTTGGGGATGGTGAAATGTCACACAGCAGACTACTGGCCCCTACATCCTCCTAATCCCTCTGATGTTGGAGACATAAGATATACATGGGAATTGTAGATGCATGTCCGGCTCTGTCAACTACTGACACTCATTCTTTGTTGGATTATGTTTATGAGATACTGGATTATTAGTGGTGTAGAATGCTCACATTAAAATAGAAATCCAGTATTATTTTCACTTTTTCATTATTATAAGGTAATAATAATAAATACTGTATTTCCAAGAATAAATCTTATGGAAAAACATACCATAATTCCAACAGACACAAAACACAAGTACTTAATCAAAGAAGCATTACATTTTCACATTCATGAAATAAAAATCACATAGCATAATTTACATCAAATAGAATAAATAGACATCACAATATTGCACAAAATCCCCATATGTCCTCAACCACAAATTATAAAAAATTTCAAGATATTCCTTGATATAAATCACAAGATCACATCAGAAAGATATCTTCTGTATCACTAAGAAATACTGTGCTATTGGGAATACATAATCTAGGATGTTAATTGAGCATTAAGTGACTTGCATCATTCCATGTTCTAATGCCAGACTACCTAAGACCAGTCCTAATATATCATCAACCACAAGTTTTTAGGACTTCTCAAAATATTCCTTAATATATATATCAGAAAATCACATAAGAATGATTTCTTCTTTATCTTCATGATATACTTTGCAATTTCAATTACAAGATCTAGGGGTCTCATTGAGCATAAATTGACTCATGCTTGATGATAAGCACTGTGACTCATGCTTCATTCCTAGTTCAAATATTGTGCTGCTTAAGAATAGGTTGAAGAATGTTTGTTTCCATTCACTCACAAAGAGGGGACAATCTAAAAGTAGACAGACTACAGAATCCTTCGATTTAGATGACAAATACAATACTCATCCTGTTCAAAGACTCTCCCCCTAAGACCACAAATCCCATACCCTGGGTCTATTACTGTATGAAATTGGAGAATACTACTCAGTGTTCACTTGTCAGGGACATGGAGTAAATAAAGATAAGTCTCAATATCACCCAGGCATCAAATAGAGTGATCTAGAGATTGTTTCTCCACTAGATAACATCTATCACCAGTTAATGTGCCTTTTCTCACTCCATCTCAAAGAGTGCTCTATATCTTATTTGCAGACCGCAGATCTTCAGACTTAAGGATATCAATTCCTAATTCAGAACCCATTACAAATTTTACAAGCCACAAGAGTTCATCAGTCCAAAGAATTGTGTCTGTCAACATTAATGTAAAAAGTTTGTCTTGACTCCCACCTTGAGAGATACTGAAAGTGATCCGTGTAGGAGAGTAGCATCTGCTTCACATGGGTACCCCCACTTTTGCTGATGCTTCACTGTTTTTCGACCTTATTCTGGCTGGGGCCCTGCTAATCAGAACCTAAGCCTAGCTGCTTCCTCTCTAAAATGGTTTCCATGTGCCTTAGGTACATCTCTGATTGGAATCTGGAGTGCCCTTATAAGTCCCTAGTATATGGTATACTATGTACCCAGGGCATAGGTACCTCAGAGGCCTACCAGGGGCTGCAGCATGTATTGTGCCACCCCTGGAAGGCCATCCAAACTGACACCACAGGTCTGCTACTGCAGCCTGGGTAAGGTGGTGCATGCACCCCTTACTGTGATATAGGTTACCTATATCACTATATACATACACACATATAAACCTATAAGTCACTCCTATGGCAGGCCTTATCAATCCTGAAGGCAGAGTGCGTGGTTCCTATGTGAGAGGGTGCCCCTGCATGAGCAGGGCCCCTCTGCAGCGTTCGGAGACCCTTCTCTGATGCTGTTTGTAGTGCAGCCTGACCATATACTCTTAAGCGCATTATAACCTCGCGTTAAATGCTAACTTTGGAATGGCTGCACCGAAACATGTCGTGTTTGGTGTCAAACATCTTGGAATACTACCCCCCGCCAATTCTGGCGGCGGGGGTAGCATTCCACCCTTCTAGAGGGAGAGACATGTTAACCCTGGCTTGGCCGGTAACTTCTTTCTAAAGCCCTGGCATCACAAAATGGATGCTGCTGCCACAGACACAAGTCTGGCCTCCTGCTGCTGACCGAAACTCCAGCAGGGGAGGCCTGGACAATAGGTTTCCTGTCCCAGGGAGGTGTGACCACCTCCCCAGACAGGATAGTGTGTATTGGGGCTGGGCAGGAGCACTCTCGGGTGCTTTGAAGTCCTGCACTGGGGGCACACTTGGTGTCCCTGTGCATACCCCAGTTCAAACCGGATCAGGGGCTTGCAGCCCCTGCTTTGGTGCGAACTGGACAAAGGGAAAGGGGTGTAGCCACCCCTCTGCCCTGACCCACCCATAGGTGGGGCCACAGAGTAAGTCCAACCCCTAAACTTAGTATAAGTATAGGAACCCAGTCCTTAGGACTTTAGATTATCCCTGGACGAAACTCTGACACAGAATCCTGGACCTTCGACGCTCTACTACAAGATTAGAGGACAGAAGAATCTCCCCTGGGGTCAAGGAGTGACTCCCCTGCTTGGCAGGCACCAAAGAAGCAATTGTCCGGTCTGCATCACTGAAGCTCCCGTCGGACGCCGAAGTCTTTGCATCACCAGAGGTGGATTTCCAGACTTCTCCGAGGCAGCCCTGAGTCCCCAGCAAAGCTGAGGCCCGTAGCTGTCGTGGGTAACGTGGAACCGTGACCCCTGGACACCGCACACATTTGCAAGTGCATCCTCTTCTGGGTCTCCCACGAAGTCGTGCTTTGGGCTTCGAGTAGCCCTAGCCTCCAGCACCAACTGCACCGAAGATCACTGGCCTCCACTCCACGAGCGTCCTGTGAGCCAGCTCCACGTGCACCATCTTGAGGCTCCTTTGCGGTCGCTAGCCCATTGGCTAGTAGCCCTTCACGAAGGCCAATCTTTTTCTACTTGGGCTCCCTGGTTGCTCCAGGCCTGCCCTCACTTACCCTTGCTGGGTGAGTTCCTCAGACCTTGCTGGTCTGCATCATCGTCTATCTTCATCTTCATCGAGACTTGCCGTTGCCAAGGCTTGTTGGGTCCAATCCGGTCGCTGACACCTCAGCACTCGACAGACATCGTGTACCAGCCCGAATCCTGCTCCTGGTCTCCGACAACGCCTCCTGGACCTCGTGGCTGAAGAGTCAAGACGACCGTCAACCTACCTGAAGCACTCGACATCGGTGGGCATCTGCTCATCGCCTTCCTGGTCACTGGCTAGTGACCCAGACTCTGTCCCCTATGCTTTCAGGTTCTTCAGATCTCCGATCCATTCTTGGATCCACCCGGACACTTTCCACTTGGTCGCCAGCAGCACTTTGCAGCAGATCGCCATTCAAATCGACGACGAAACCCGACCCCGAAAGGCACCTATGCACCCGGCTTCCCTGGGTGAGGTAACAAGAGTACTCCGGTGCTCCCGTGGGTAGAGACTCTAGAACGACCTAGTTCTCAAAGGGTTTGCTCCAAGTCCTTCTTTAAGTGTCCCTTTTCTTTAATTTCCAAACCGCGACTTTCTCCATAGAAGTTAACGGCGATTCGCGGCTGTGTAATTACACTGCACGCGTCCCCCGTGGGTCCCCTGTGTCACTACCTTGGGTGGTTCCTTGTGGTCCAAGCACTTCTAGAGGCTCTAGGCCTAGTGTCTAGCTCAGTCGTGGTTCTTATACCACTTTATTGGTATATGGTTTGGTACGCCCCTAGGGTCCAAACGTGTATTTGTGCTATTACTGTGTTTAAATAACTTATAACTTATGTACTTCGAACTCTAGCCTCATAAAGAGACTAGAGGGGTGTGTTTAGCAAAAAATACATATATTTTGAATATATACCTGGTGTGGTGCTCTTTCATTTGATCACTCAAGAGATTATAGACTGGTAAAACAAGCTGCTTTACATTCCTTCAAGACTTAGCCTGAAGGCTGCTCTCCATAGCTACCACTAGGATAGCTTTCAATAAAGGTTGTCTTTAACCTATCTCCAATAAGGGGTTGTTTGGACTGGTGCAAGGTGCCCACTATAATTAGTGGACAGCATATGCCAGGCCAACTTCTCACAATCCTTAAGGCTTGAGGTAGAGCCAAAAGAGTCCAGGAATCAAGACATTACACCAGCCTTATAGCATGGATCATTACATTTTTGGGAGACCCAAGAGGGCCTTTAAACAAAGACTCTCCAAGGTATCCCATATGAATCACGTGTTTATGAAGAGCAACTCTGCTCCATACAATGCTTTTGGTATTAATTTACTGATTATTGCCTTTTTTAGGGTCTCCAACAAGAAGCTCCCAAAGTGAGAGTCAACATTTTTCAGGGCATTTATGGTAGCCTGAAGTGAAGTTCATAATCTTGCTTCATTTTTATCCCATTTTAAATTACTCTCAAAATTGAGACCAAGATATCATTTGTCACTAAACTGTTCCAGCGGAACCCTATGTAAATGGCAAGTGAATATTTTTTGGACGCTTGGAAAAAATGAGGGTCTTTGTTTTTTCAACATTAACAATACGTCTGTTTGAGTAACAATAAGATTGAAAGCATGCAGTTTACACTGTAAGCCAACCAGAGTATAGTCCATGATGGCCAAATTGTCAGCATACATAAGGCAATTAACATGTACACTTCCTATTGTAGGAGAAAAATAATTTGTATTGGCTAATACCATCAGCAGAGCAGCAATAATGAGACTAAATAGGAGGGGTGCTAAGACCCCCCCGCTTTTGTCCATTTTCTACTGGGATTTTTTCAGATAGAATGCCTAAACCATTTAGGTCAACCTGAACCCAATTAGAATGGAAGTGCTAGCCTGCATGGCCAGTAATTCCTGTGGGATATTCCATCTTCTTAATTTTTTCCAAAGGATACCATGGCGTACCTCATAAAAATCAGGCCATACATCAACAAAACAACATCAAAGTTTACCCGTGGTTGCTGTTGCCCTCCTGGCTGCTGAATAAAGTACCATGCAATGATCAATTATAGAATGGCATTGCCTGAATCCCCCCTGCTCTGTTGGAATAATACCATTCTCCAATTCCCACACCTCAACACATTACAACCAAGGTTTGAGCACAAATCTTAGAAGAAGTATCTAAAAGAAAAATGTATCTATAATTAGTAGGGCCATTCCGTAAACCCTTCTTATGAATAGGCTTTATGATTGCTCCCCAACATTAGTCAGGTATTTGCCAAAAGGTGAGACCCATTTAAAAAAGGAACTTAAGACATCCACCCATCAGAGAGGGTCAGCTTTAAACAGTAATGCTGGCAAACAATCCAGACCCCCTGCCTAAGACGATTTCATATTACTAATTATCTCAGAGATTATGCCCGTGCCTTGTAACACCATTAATTGATCACTCTTCCGTAGTTTGCAGTCCATATTGTTGCTGGGCTGTTATATACAATTTTAATCAATTTAACTCAATGTGCCTCAGATACAGTGACTCCTGATGTGTAGTGTAAATTAATCACACGCTCGCTATATACCAAGCGCTAAAATGTGGGTCATCAGCATTTTTCAAAATTTTAAATTCTCGTCTCATTTTCATCACCATAAATGATCCCTCTAAGCAAGAGTCTGTTTAGAGTTCTCCGTAAATCATGGTACTCTTTATCGAACCACTCTTTCTGAATGCAAATTGTGTTTGTATTAGGAGGATTATCATGATAATAATTTGCTTTCAGGAGTGTCAGAACTCTTTTGACAAATTGATTATACCATTCAAAGCCATTACCATAAGTGTCTATTAAGTTCATAGCTATAGTGATCTAAAATATCTCTTTTTAGTTTAAAAGAAGCACGCACTTGCCACTTTGGCAATCTGGGTGTCTAAAGATAGGTTACAATCAATGCATATACCTCTGTGGCATACATTTTGACCGGAAGTGGAGGAGAACTCATTTCTTGCAGCCAGGCAGAGCTATTTGATGAAGAGGCATCTGAGGTTGAGACAAATCGTTCAAATTTTGTGGGTTGGAGATCGAGGAAATTTGATAACATCCACTAGCCTATGAGGGTCAGGCAGTAATCCAAACCTACAACATTCCTGGTAACCTGTGGACAATAAGAGAATCGGTGATTAATTTGTAAAGTAATTAGTTCTGGGGCACAAAGTTTTTCTTCGAAGCTCGATGCCAGCAGTCCTAATTGTGAAGGTATTGAATGCCAAGGTTAACCAGTCTTTATTCCACCTCATTTTTTTTCTTTCAACCACAGTACACTTCCTGTCTATTTATCTTACTCTTGTGGGCTCTTTTTCAACCCTGCTTTCTTACTTTCTCACAATTATTCTATCATTCTCTTCCTCATTCTATGTTCTTTATCTGTCTTTCTGTCTAGTTCAAAGCCTGAAAATGAAAAGTTCTGGTCACACAAAAACAAAGTGCGGATGTTCACCACCTGCAACTACCAGCACCATTTATGCACTGTGGACTGGGGAGTCCAAACTCTAACTATGTGTCCTTCTTGTAGAGGTAAAACCAGGCCTAGTGTCAATGGAGTACTTTGTATTAGGGCTACATATACAGATTAGAGAAAAATGGTGGCTCTATAGAACCATGCAGGATACACCACCTACGTTCTTTTGCATCTGATGTAAATGGAGGAAGAGAGAATTCTGTTGGCCAAAAATTACTTTAATGATCTCAGAACAGTCCCAGAAAATAACTGCTTTGGTCAAGATGTTCAGCAAGATTGACTAGTCGATGGGTTTGAAAGTTATTGAAAGATTAAAAGTATCAGCTCTGTAACACCATCACCATCCATCAACCTTCATACGTCTCCCAGTACTGAAAGTATCACCGATTTGGTCTATAATGCAGGAGAAGGGCCATCATGAAGAAGTCAAGGTGATGCAAGAATGCCAGCTTCTTTACTAGACTGACTAAATATGACAATGACAATAAGTTTATTGTGTGATTACTTAGCAAGAAACACTTTCAAAATGGGATAAATATAATAAAAGAACAGTGCATATTCAATATTTTACAGACTGTTAAAGAGATTGTTCCAGCTTTTAAGGACACTGGAGGCTTCGTGTGTATGATGGGCCATTGCAGGGAATGAGGGGGGGTGATGAGAGTGGCATTAAAAGGCGGGAAACAGTGCTTGAGATGCACACTGGATGTGGGGGAGCTGTGGGGTGCCCTAATGTTGTAAGTATAGAACAGACCAAGACCGGGAGAGAGAGGAAGAACACTGCCCCGGGCCGGGGCATAAAGTTAAAGTGCAGGAAGCTATTTCAGGGAAAGTGCAAGGAAGCTAGAGTTAAGGTGCCAAGCACTTTGCACAGGGGCACAGAGTTAAAGTGCAAAGAACAGATTGACTAAATATGGCATTAACCAGATAAGGTGGAAGTTGCTTATGTCACTAGCACAGATGGCTTCAATCAGATGTTAAAAACAGTAGTAGTTAACACATTAGCTGTTCCACTACTTACGTGGTCATAGGGCATTTGATATTGGTGCATATTTTTAAGATTCTTTTTGTTGCAGACTTTCCACAACTTTGTGTATGCAATGGTTTATCGTAGCCAATGGTCAGATTGTCATCTAACAGTTTAAAAGGGACGGTTAGATCTGATCTGTATGGGAACCAAGCGACTCATTTAGAGTTTCTCTGATGGGGTACTCCTTCATAAATGTGGCAGATGTCCCATCCACCCAATTTGTAATTACCAGCCCTACTTAGAGTAAGTGAATGCTGTGTTTCTCACAGCAGAAACTATGCTGGCTACACTAGCAGAAACCTTTGACTGTCAGATATTCAATAATAAACACAATATTTGGGGGTTTGTTTTTGAAGAACAAAAAGCTTTGCTGAATGACACACCAAACATTTTCACCACTCAAAAAAATGTGACTTCCTTCAATGGAGTCACCACAATGACAGATATGTTAAAGGCCTGCCAAAGATCTATAAGTATAGCAGCTGGTTGGGGGGGCGTGGCTAACCGCCAAGCATGGTGAACGTGTCCTAGCCGAGCTCCGGACCGGGGCCCTTTATCCTGAAAAATACAAGCAGATCCGGTGTCACTGGACCATTCCTGGCTGTTCCCTGATGATCTGAGGAGACACCTAACAGAAGATGGGGAAAAAAAGACATGCTGAATCTGAATGGACGCTGAGAATCCGGACGTTTTTCCCAGCGCTGCGACCTGAATCAGAAGAAGGGCGGAGGCCGCTCTCCGCAGCACGGTGCCGGTAGGGACCCACAGACGGCGGAAACTTGAAGAAATAGTAAAAGCCTGGCGGAGCCTTGCGGTTCTGATTGCGACCTACCGGAGACACCGCCTTGACTGCCACAGACTAGCGATACAGTCTGGGGTAGCGGAGGAGTCCCTTATGAGGTATGCTGGGCAGATAATGGCGGAGGCCGTACTACGCAGCATTTAAAAGGAGGTGGCTGCGGCTGCACCTAAGGAGCCGGAGAGCCATAGCGGACCTGCTCACACGAGTCTCAATACCTATACTGACGGCCACGAGGGCAAATTGTGGCGGCTGACGCAGATGCCCGCCTTGGGGTATATTTTTCTACCTTAGTGCCTCCCTCCGACTACATACCGAGACCGGAATCGTCGATCTGGGCGGAAGTGCACTCCAACATGGCGCTGGTATAAAAGTGACTACATACGCAGAGACTGTTAAGAGCTTCTAACCAACTTCAATTGCCCGCAAAACGAACAGAAATTGTCCCTAAATTTCAGCACTAACGCCGGACTGTTCCTCTGCCCATTGCTTAGGGACCTGATCTTCTGCTTGAATACCCGGGAGAGCTACTATAAAGCCAAACAGTGAGTACTGGGATTGCATGGACAGTGTACAATACTCATCTAGTGCACAGGGATCGTGACTTAAAGTTTGGTGTGTTTTTTCCAGCATTTTGGGAATTTATTGGTACTGCAGCTGAAAAGTGCATGAAGTGCTATTGAGGGCAGCCTAACTCTGAAATTTATAACGTGCTGCTGAACTGAGTAGTGTGGACATTACTCAACTTACCTAACAGTACCACATACTATACCGCACGCAGTGCGCAACACCACTGATATAGAATGGACCGCACCAGGGGGAAACAGACGGACCCACTAGCGTCAGGAAAGCACGACCAGACAGAACAGGAAGATGCAAATAGTGCCTCTGACCAAGATTGTATACCCCCGACCAATGCTGATACTCAAGCTGACAAATGGACCTGATCCTTCAGGACGTACGTGACTCCAGACAGGCAATTGAAATCAAGTGAGTACACTTGCGACTGGACTCGCGCTTTTGAGAGCCGATCACAGTAAACTGACAGAAACGGTCCATAACAACAAGTGACACCTGGCAGAGATTATGCCTCAACACAAGAATCATTCTGAACAAATTGAACATTTACGGCGAGAGCTCTCTGACCTACCCGAAAGAGTGGACGATGCTGAAGGAAGGGCCCGCTGCAACAATGTCCGAATAGTGGGATTACTGGAACGGAGCAAAGGATCCAACCCTACCCAATATATAGAACAATGGTTTAGAGGTGTGATTGCACCAGACGGCCTCACTGAGCTCTTCAGTGTGGAGAGAGCACACAGGATACCGGCCCGACCTCCTCCCCCAGGCGCCCCACCTAGACCACTCATAGCCCGTATTCTGAATTTTAAAGATCATGACACCCTACTTCGTACTGCCCGCGAAAAAGCCCCAATACAATTTGAGAACAAAAGAGTATCACTATACCCAGACTTTACTTCAGCGGTGCAAAAACTGAGAGCATTGTTCCAAGGAGTCAAAACGCAGCTCAGAGGCCACAATTTAAAATATGCTCTCCTTTTTCCGGCAACGCTGAAAGTGATTCATGAGCAAAAATCCTTGTTTTTCAATAGCCCAGCTGAAGGCAGAAGAATGGATAGAGGTTACGCTGACGCCGGATCCCTCACAAAATTCCTCCCAAGCCTTGCGGCCAAAACCACATAAAGCTCTGAAGACTGCCCATGGCAAAAAAGATTGTAAGAAACTGACTGGATTAGATGTCGCAGCAAGTCCCTCCAGGGAACAAATTGTCGACGGACAAAAAATCTGCAATAAAGGCGGCTGCGGCGCTGGATGTCCAAGATGCACTCTCAATAGCGGACTCGCATGATTCCTCAGAAGATATTACTGTACACTCTGATTCAGAAAGTAGCCTGGCACTATTTCCTTCTATAACCCCTCAAATGGTGAAAGATTATTTGGGTTGAAATCAATGGTTTGTAAGTACGAGTGATAATACTAGCTTTTGTAACTGTTTACTGATAGACAGGTATTTGTGGCACCGTTTACATATAGAGTATGATGGGGCCCTGGACTGGCCGGCTGTGCTGCTACTCCAATATAATGCACCCCTGGGCTACTTACTGACCATGGTTGCCGCCCCCCGTTGCAACTGCTAATTTGTTTGAAGTGTTAGACTATGGGGCCGATTCCGATCTCGGTCGGAGGCGTACCCAACACCATTCGGTCGGGAAAAAAGCCATGCGAAAGCCTGTTTCCCGACCGATCCGTACAGTACACCGGATGAGCAAGTACGATGCGCACAACAGCAAAAAATCCGGCCGAGCCGTACTCACCCAAACCAGGTCCTGTTCTCCGACCGAGGCGAATCCGGAAACGCCCGAATCGAGTCGCACGGAAGGAAAAATGCAGGCCCGTCCGGCCGGACAAGTACGATGCGCTTCCCGTACGCGCCGAACCCGTCGCTACGCACGGCACGTCAAAGCATCCGGGAGAGGCGCACATAAGCTCCGATTCGCGCCACAACACGATCCACGGCTACGAGACGAACACGGCACCGACGAGGACGAGGCGAAGTGACGAGGACGACGCGAAGCAACGAGAAGGACGAACGACACGAACCAACCATGAATCCCTTCGTCCCGATCATACCAATATTCTACATCTACTACCGGAACAGGCACGGACGCGTACGGCGCAGAAGGTAAGCCAGACACCAACCACAAAACACATACAACACGTACACGACACATCACACACACACACGGGGATGCTGAATATACTTACACCAGCAACAGCAGCACCATAGGGGCGGGATGCCCATCACCAATGCCACATATGCACACAGGGGCCTGAATGCGCACCACCACCCCTACCCAGGGGGGCTGGATGCCTACCACTACTACCACCCTTAGCCAGGGGGGCTGGATGCCTACCACTACTACCACCCTTAGCCAGGGGGCTTGATGCCTACCACTACTACCACCCTTAGCCAGGGGGCTTGATGCCTACCACTACTACCACCCTTAGCCAGGGGGGCTGGATGCCTACCACTACTACCACCCTTAGCCAGGGGGGCAGGATGCCTACCACTACTACCACCCTTAGCCAGGGGGGCTTGATGCCTACCACTACTACCACCCTTAGCCAGGGGGCTGGATGCCTACCACTACTACCACCCTTAGCCAGGGGGGCAGGATGCCTACCACTACTACCACCCTTAGCCAGGGGGGCAGGATGCCTACCACTACTACCACCCTTAGCCAGGGGGGCTTGATGCCCACCACTACTACCACCCTTAGCCAGGGGGGCTGGATGCCTACCACTACTACCACCCTTAGCCAGGGGGGCAGGATGCCTACCACTACTACCACCCTTAGCCAGGGGGGCAGGATGCCTACCACTACTACCACCCTTAGCCAGGGGGCAGGATGCCTACCACTACTACCACCCTCACCCAGGGGGGCAGGATGCCTACCACTACTACCACCCTTAGCCAGGGGGGCAGGATGCCTACCACTACTACCACCCTCACCCAGGGGGGCAGGATGCCTACCACTACTACCACCCTCAGCCAGGGGGGCAGGATGCCTACCACTACTACCACCCCTACCCAGGGGGGCTGGATGCCTACCACTACTACCACCCTTAGCCAGGGGGGCTGGATGCCTACCACTACTACCACCCTTAGCCAGGGGGCTTGATGCCTACCACTACTACCACCCTTAGCCAGGGGGCAGGATGCCTACCACTACTACCACCCTTAGCAAGGGGGGCTTGATGCCTACCACTACTACCACCCTTAGCCAGGGGCTGGATGCCTACCACTACTACCACCCTTAGCCAGGGGGGCAGGATGCCTACCACTACTACCACCCTTAGCCAGGGGGCTTGATGCCCACCACTACTACCACCCTTAGCCAGGGGGCTGGATGCCTACCACTACTACCACCCTTAGCCAGGGGGCAGGATGCCTACCACTACTACCACCCTTAGCCAGGGGGCAGGATGCCTACCACTACTACCACCCTTAGCCAGGGGGGCAGGATGCCTACCACTACTACCACCCTTAGCCAGGGGGGCTGGATGCCTACCACTACTACCACCCTTAGCCAGGGGGCTTGATGCCTACCACTACTACCACCCTAAGCCAGGGGGGCTGGATGCCTACCACTACTACCACCCTTAGCCAGGGGGGCAGGATGCCTACCACTAGTACCACCCTTAGCCAGGGGGGGCTGGATGCCTCCCACTACTACCACCCTTAGCCAGGGGGGCAGGATGCCTACCACTACTACCACCCTTAGCCAGGGGGGCTGGATGCCTACCACTACTACCACCCCCACTCATAGGATGGACAATGCATGACACAACAAGCACACCACAACCTAGGGAATGCAAGATAAAGACATCCCCCACCACCATGACAAGCGTGTGTAGGCTGTGTCAAATGCCTACAACACCGAACATGACTTTGAACATACAATGTGACCCCCTAGCACATGTGCCACACATATATGTGTGTGGCACCCACAATGCAAGCAGCCCATGACCATTGTGGCAATGGGGCCTAAACCCCCATCATCACAGTGACCAAAAGGGAAGTGTGGGGTCCATAGCTGAAGCACATTTTGACCATTGTGGCAATGGGGTCTAAACCCCCATCATCACAGTGACCAAAAGGCAAGTGTGGGGTCCATAGCTGAAGCACATTTTGACCATTGTGGCAATGGGGTCTAAACCCCCATCATCACAGTGACCAAAAGGGAAGTGTGGGGTCCATAGCTGAAGCACATTTTGACCATTGTGGCAATGGGGTCTACACCCCCATCATCACAGTGACCAAAAGGTAAGTGTTGACAAAGAAAGAGCTGCAACTGCCAAACTGCATGGATCATTCCTGGTCACAGAACCAAAAACTCATCTGTGGCAAAGTAGTGTATGTGTCCCATTGCAACATAAATTGGGTGAGCCAAATACTGCAGTGCAAATGAGACATTCCTTTGGCCATGTGCAGACAAACAACACCCATGGGGGCTGACACCGTCAACATTCATCAATGACACAATTACAGAAGTGACCATCAGAATGCAGAACCACATATTTGCACCAATGGGCACACAAATGCAGATATCCTGTGGAGACAGCAGATGTGAGGTGAACAGATACCATACCATGGCAGCAATGGGACACACAAACCATGATCACTGTGCTGACCGATGACCTAGGAGTCCCAGGGACAGCAGGGGAAACACACCAAACAACATACAGCCAATGGCACACCCAAGATATGCCAATGCAGTGGTGCAGATGCACAAACACAAACAGGCAGACCAACACTGTCATCATACACAGCAGGTGAGGGGTGGGGGTGCCAGTGTCCCCAGGCAACCACACAACACATGAGGAGAGCTGAATACCAATCATACAGATGTGCATACACTGCCACACTAAGGTAACTCATGGATCCAAATCCCCTATGTGGGCAAGCAGGCATTGTCAGATGAGAGGGAGCACAAAACACACATGTCACACAGGCACGTAGGAACAACAACTGACACAGCAAGACACAGACACACCACAGCACCACCCCCAGGGCCCCCACAATGTGGTGACCCTGGGCTGAATAAAAATCCCACTGTGATGACAAAGCTAAATGTCGTTCACACTGTGAACCACAGTCAGGTGTCCTGAGCAACAAACTACCATCACACCTACACAAGCACAAATCAATCAGCATGGCCAGTAAGCCAAGGCCAACATGGAGGCAGGGGACTAGCTGGGCAACGACTCCCATCTGCACACACTCAAGACCACACCCCTCGACCTCCAACAATGTGCAGCAGTGAAGTACACATGCACTGGTGACATTGCACATGCACCCATGACCATTCCAGGGTGGTGGGTGGGAACCAAGGTGCAGAAACACATCACACATGGCCACTCAACAAGACTCCTGAATGTCTGACACACTGCACACTACGCTGTACATGGACATGACGGCGATACCACACCAACCAATGGGATCCCAGCCACAGTCACACACCAATGAAGAAGCCAAGGTCACCCACAAAGAACACACATAGACAACAACCAACATTGCAGCCCGGACCCTGAGGAGTGCCAGCAGTCACACACACAACGTGTCACAATCACTGAAAGATAACACGAACTGAAAATCACATGACAGGGGCAAACAACAAGTGCCAAGGGGAAACCTGACTGTGACCCATCTGCGTCTGCACACAAACTCAGCCCTGACAGCAAACACACCTATGGGTGACACCCTGATGACCAGTAATGTGCCATGCACCCACATCACAGAGAACACAGGGAGAAGACTTTGGGGGAACATAGCTCAAGTCAGCAAGCATCACAAACAGGTACAACACTAGGGATCACAGCATGCGCAGATAAATGGAAGTGAACACACAGACATGCACACACAACACACACCTTGGGCGCAGGCAATGTCACACGTGTACACACTGCCATGAGGGGACTCCACTCCTGTGTGAGGAAAGCTGTGCCATATGTTGCCTCAGTAGGGCCCCATCATGTCAGCTGAGCACTTGGTCACACAATCAACAATTAGCACCAAATGAGGGCTCCCATCACATCAGCCTGGTCATGGATGTGCCAACGGAATCATCAGCACAGATCCAACACACTTGTATAGCAATGTTGCACTGACTACACGGATGAGTCCTTCCCCATTGATGCCCAAACCTGCATGTCCAGTGGAGATGGCAACACGGTCAGGGAAGTAGACAAATCCAA
Organism: Calotriton arnoldi; assembly: GCA_963921515.1. Taxonomy (NCBI): domain Eukaryota; kingdom Metazoa; phylum Chordata; class Amphibia; order Caudata; family Salamandridae; genus Calotriton; species Calotriton arnoldi. The sequence goes on from CAWUFW010000901.1 coordinate 2,866,157, forward strand.
CAATGGAAGGCACAACAGATGTGCAGGGGTGGAAGCCACAGATATGAAAATGCTAATGTAAGTAGGAAATCCCATTGCCAAATACTGAACACATGACACCCTCAGATGCTGCTATGGATGACATGGATACACCACATGATAGGACACATTCCCCCTGGACCACATGGGTTCCTGCACAGTAACACCTCATAATCATGAGACCAGATATCACCATCACTGCAGCAAGGGCATGGTTAGCAGCACCAACAACATGTACATCTGAAGCATGAGCACTAGAGAAAAGAAAGTTGCTTTATTCAGCATATGTGTTGATTGAAAACGACGTCCAGAAAAAAAGAGCAAAGGCCAATGGCCAGTCCATTGTCAAAGTTCAAACAGGGTGACACTGGCAGATGTCACCCTACGCATGCCTGCACAAAACCAGGGACAATCCACTAGGAGGGGCAACCGGGGGGCAGGCCAGGCACCGCAGGGACAGGATCAGGGCTCACCAGGGGGAGTCAGGGAAGGGGTGGTGGGTGCTGGAGAGCCACTGACAACTGCAGTGGAGGTGTCTGACATGGTGTGTGCCGGCACAACTGGGGGGCATGACTCAGATGTCGTGGGTGCCGGCACAACTGCAGTGGACCCTGCAGATGCAGTGGACAGGTCCGCCACTGCAGTGCCCAAGTCAGACAGGGCGGTAGTGGACTCCACTGCAGTGCCTACCTCCAGGGGAGGAGAATGGGGAACAGGCAAGGTGGGTTGGACAGAGGGGGAGGACACCCTCACCACATCAGTGGCACAGACAAGCGCAGCGGGGGCTGTGGTGCTGGGAGAGCAAGTGGCAGGGGGAGAAGGCCGGAGCATCTTGGGGATGGTATATCTGTGGGTGGGGGAACCTGGGGCTGGGTGTGGTGGGGGCACCTGTGGAGTGGGGGCCTGAGGGATGGAGGAAGGAGACCTGGTGCTTGAGCTGCAGGGCGGTGGCGGGGTCTTGCTCTTAGGACTCCGTGGGGACTTGCGGGTGGGGGCCTCAGTCCGTCTGCGCCTGGGGGAGGGTGTCCGGGGGCGAGGGGCACTCTGCTCCGTGTGGGTGGGCTTCCTCTTCCCCCGGGATGCTGGAGCAGCTTCATCGGTGGGGAAGAGGCCGAGGTCACAGAGGAAGAGCTGCTGTGACTTTGGGGTTGCAGGTGAGGCAAGGGAGGGTGCTTTGGAGGGAGAGGGAACTGAGGACTGCGCAGTGCATGTGGATGCGTGTGTGTGTTCCAGGGCCCCATCCCCTGTGAGTCTGGCTTCAGTCCCCTGAATGTGCGTGCGTGTGCGTTTTGTCATTGGCGTGCGTGTCAGTGTGCTGGATGTGTGTGTGCTGGTGTGTGCCTGTGCCGGTGTGTGTGTGCTTGGGATGGGTAAGGTGCTGGGGAGTGTGGATGGAGCAGAGGCAGGAGGGGTGAGGGACCGTTTGAGGAGGGACACTGCTGCCGTCAGGGAGGAGTCCATGGACCTATTGCCCCTCTGTAGGTCAGACATGCCCGATGAGATGCCCTCCATGAACGACACCAGCTGAGTCAACAGCGCGGTGTGCGCATGGAGGACACTCAGCATGGCTGTCTGCCCGACATGGAGCTGGCGAAGGAGGTACACAGACTCCTCACTCAGGGCAGCAGGGGACACAGGGGCAGGGGCTGCGGTGCCTGGCCCAAAGGAGACACGCTCCCGGACATGGGAGCCTCCACGGACCTGGGGAATGGGAGCCGATGGGAGGGCGGTGGTGGTGCTGGTGGTGGCGGGGACAGCAACACTAGCTGGGGTGTGGTGGCTGCTGACACCCGCCTCCACAAGGGAGTCATCCTCCGAGTTGCTCTGGTCCTCAGCTGAGGTGGATGCTGCTGAGGACTCCTCGGTGTGGCTCCCCTCGCCCTCCGTGCCACTGGGTCCCTCCGACCACTCCTCGGCTGCTGACCCAGTCTGGCTCTCTGGCTCCTCCTGGTCCGTGGAGCTGTCCCCTTCCGTGGCCGTGGATGTATCTGCAAACAATGGGGAAACAGACAGACATCAGTCACCTGCACATAACGCACACACCACTGTGAGCACAGCACATCACAGAGCAAGCCCTGGCATCATTAGTTGTACATTGCTAAAAGTGCCCTAACTGAACAGGAGAAGCCAATTGTCAGTCTGATGCCAAGCATGGCACTCACATCCCACATGGCCTTGCACCCATCTGTCTGGTGTCTGTTGGATTGCAACACCCCAGTGTGGACACATGCACCAAGTACACAGTAGTTGGACAGTGCAGAGGACACGGTGTGGACACATCACAGCTCTTGCCACTGAGTCAGTACAGGTTTCCGGATGAAAGGGATGCCCAGAGTCAAATAGGAAATGCATGTGATGCATACCAGCGACAGACACCATGATGCACCCATGTCCTGATAGCCAGCGCCACTATGGTGTGCATGTAGCACATGTCACTCCCCTGCAGGCTCAACAATCAGTAGACACATGCCATGGCGGAGGTATGACTGCAAAGTCATACATCACTGTCTCAGTGATGTATGACTTTGCAGCCAGGCAACAACACTCTGCACTGTGTCACAATAGTAGGTCATGGGGAATGCAAGTCCTGGAGCTGCACAAGTGCACATGTACATCCCCCCACAACACATCCTCTTAACCCTCATCTGTCCAGGTCATACCTATTGGACATATGGTAGACCTGTGACACTACCCTCTGAACCTGAGCCCCTCACACTCTGCTGTGCATGGGGAACAGCTGCCTGAACTTCACATTCACATGCCCCAGTCTGCATGGGCAGCTGATCAGACACCTATGTGTCACACAAGTATCGTCTCCTATGGTCACATCTCCAGTGGCATGCTGAGCCCCTACCAAGAAACTCCACAGCAGTCCTGGCGACTAATCCACAGCACACTGACACAGAGGCAGACACCTGAGGGGTCAAATCACTGCGCACAATGTGTCAGCTGATACACGGGAGTGGGAGTACAGAGTGTATTGTATGGCCTGGAGTAGGCATGACTGTCCAGCCCCACATGAATGAGGGTTGAGCCCTGGACTGTAGGCAGCTGGCTAAGTATGTGTGACACACGTCATATACATACTCCTGGGGCCCAAACATTGTTCCCACCCGCAGCATGGGTGTGTGCCAGATACCCCAGCCACATGTGGTGGATCAGCTCAGCAATTGGACCACAGATCAAAGTAACACGCTGAATACATGTCAGAATACAGGCATTGTGTAAGCAATGGACCCACCCATGATGCCCACCACAGAGTCAGGGAAACAGATGCTGTCTCCCACCTTGAGTCAAGCAAACTGCAAGGACACAGTCCTAAGTGACAGAATCCCCTGCATGTAAGGGCCACACCTGGGTATCAGATGAGGAGTGGGCAGTGCACAATAGAGGGACATGGCTCCTGGACAACATGACTGCTGTACTGTGGCAGTTTAACCAGGCCCGAGGAGGGCACATAGCATGTTAGACAGAGTTCACAGTGCAGTCTTTGACTCACCCCCTCCTTGCTGCTCTCTGGCCTTCAGCTGCCCATCCAGGTCTGGAAAGACCACCGCCAGGATCCTGAGCATGTGGGGGGTCAGGGTCCGTGTTCCGCCCCTCCTGCGAGGAGGCGACAGCTTCAGCTGGACCCGTGCAATCCTCCGGGTCCAGCCCCGAAGGTCCTGCCACCTCTTTTGGCAGTTGCGGATCCGGCGCTTGTAGACCCCCACGGACCGGACAGCCCGGACGATGTCCTTCCATATCTCCTGCTTCCGATGGGCAGAAGCCTGTCAGGATGACAAAGTGATAAGGCCATTACTACACATGCAACATATCCGTGCATGACACAGTTGCATATACATGTCGCAATCACAGGGGCACATGGTGTACACAGGCAGTGCACGGCTGCCCATGGACAGTTTTCCAGAAGTCACTACATGGTATCATTGCATGGGGAGTAAAACCCTGTTCAGAAGCACTGTCACTGCACCATACCTGTCCAGTGCAAGTCACTACACACTATGGGGGGTGACAACTACTCAGTGAGCCTGCTAGCCAGTGGCGTGCAGACTCTCAGCCTTGCTAGTCTGACAAAATGCACATTCAGAAAGGCAGTGCACAGGACACTCACCTGCTCCCCTGGTGTCCCATACAGCTTGCTGTACTGTGGAAGTAGGCTGTCCAGCAGGGCCTGGTTCTCTTCAAGGCTGAAGGCTGGGGCTCTCTCCACAGTACGTGCCATTGCAGGGTCCAGAGGGGCAGAGACAGCAGCAGTGCAGTGGCAGATGTCGTCTTGGAGCATGTAGTGCAGGCAAGTGGGCTCTCAGGGGAACAGCCAGCAATATATATGTGCTGGAGAGGCAGATACTGTCCCTTGTGTCCAAAGTGATAGGTCCAAGTCGTTTGCATCTTCTGAATCTGGCCAATCCATGGAATAGCAGCACCTAAACACGCCCACAGCATCCTTCAAATCTTCAACTTCATGACATACATGATTTTGCAACATTGTTGTGGGTGACCAACTGAATTTACAGCAACCGACTCGTTCAAAATTCGAAAACGCGTCCGTTGCCAGGCAAGCCCATTGTCAATGGGTGCGCACCGATCGGTCCATTGCAGTTCAACGCGCACAGGGGTACAACGCGTACCCGCACACATTGAAGGCAATGGGCCGGCCGGAGGCACCGATCGGTCCATTGCGGTACAACGCGCACAGGGGTACAACGCGTACCCGCACACATTGAAGGCAATGGGCCGGCCGGAGGCACCGATCGGTCCATTGCGGTATAACGCGCACAGGGGTACAACGCGTACCCGCACACATTGAAGGCAATGGGCCGGCCGGAGGCACCGATCGGTCCATTGCGGTACAACGCGCACAGGGGTACAACGCGTACCCGCACACATTGAAGGCAATGGGCCGGCCGGAGGCACCGATCGGTCCATTGCGGTACAACGCGCACAGGGGTACAACGCGTACCCGCACACATTGAAGGCAATGGGCCGGCCGGAGGCACCGATCGGTCCATTGCGGTACAACGCGCACAGGGGTACAACGCGTACCCGCACACATTGAAGGCAATGGGCCGGCCGGAGGCACCGATCGGTCCATTGCGGTACAACGCGCACAGGGGTACAACGCGTACCCGCACACATTGAAGGCAATGGGCCGGCCGGAGGCACCGATCGGTCCATTGCGGTACAACGCGCACAGGGGTACAACGCGTACCCGCACACATTGAAGGCAATGGGCCGGCCGGAGGCACCGATCGGTCCATTGCGGTACAACGCGCACAGGGGTACAACGCGTACCCGCACACATTGAAGGCAATGGGCCGGCCGGAGGCACCGATCGGTCCATTGCAGTACAACGCATCACTGTACATGTGACTGGCATAGGTCAGCATGCCTGTCTCAGATGGACATATGCCAGACACAGATAGCTCCCAGGGAGTGAGGGGCACACCTACATCACGACAGCCTGTCCAAACCTTATCATAAGGCATGTAAGGCTGCATTTCCTATTGTGTGTATGTTGGTGTACATGTTGTCCTGTGGGTGTCACCTGTGGGCAGCCACCCCCAGGCTGTGCACGTGTTCATGGGGACAGGATCCTGGGTGTTACGTGTACGTGACCACTGTGATGTGCAACTGTTCATATCTGTGCATGTGTCATGGTCACATTTCACAGTGGTGTTTGTGTATGTCATGTCACATACCCCGTGAGTCCCATGTGGGACGGTATGTTTGAGCCAGGGTGTCCCAGTGGCACAATAGTGATGGACCTCCACAGTCTTTGTGCATGTAGTGTTTACAATGTCTCTGATTTCATGTGCACAATGGGAGACAGTCTCCACATCCACGTTGTGTGTGCATGGACTCTGATGTTGTGCGTGTGTGTCACAGACGTCCATGTCTGTCCTGCCATGGCAAGTGTGGCCACTACCTGTGGGGGTCATGTTTGTTTTGCTGTGGTGTACACATGATACTCCAGGTGATGCCAGTGTCCATGTGGCATTACAGGGTCCCTGGGAATGTACCTGTCGTTGAGCTGTGGTGCCTGGGGCACATCTGTCCTCACATGTCACTGTGGGGGGTGACTGTGACACGGCATCATGATATCCAATGGGCCAACCTGGGACAAATTGATGCCACCTGTAGGACCGTGTTGACAGATGTTGGCCATGTATGTACCATACATGTCCTTCCGGTACTGCACACTTCATGTAGTTGTGCCTCATGATGATGTATGTTGGGATCTTGAGTGTGTTCAATGCTGCATATGTGGGGTGACTTACGATCTTGCTTACTTCTCCTCTGCACTGCAGGGCTCCTGCTGTCCATCGGCCATTCCCAGACCTGGCAACGATGGTGGAACGGGACAGCATCCGACGGTACCGCTTCACCAGGCAGCTGATTGAGGATTTGGCAGTGCAGTTGTCCCCACATTTGCAGCCTGGCCGGCCGTATCCTACAGCGCTGACCCCCAAGGTGAAGGTGATGGCAGCCCTACACTTCTTTGCCACCGGTACCTTCCAACATACTGTGGCGTCTGCTGGTGGGATGTCACAGACCATGTTCAGCCGTGTGCTCCGCGATGTTTTGGCAGCAATGTTGCTCTTCCTGAACCGGTACATCTATTTCCCTAGACTGCGACGACTCACTGATGTGAAGAGTGACTTTTATGCCCTGGGGAGGATGCCGCATGTCATTGGCTCCATTGATGGGACACATGTGGCTTTGGTACCACCACAGGCCCAGGAGCAGGCCTACAGGAACCGCAAGCACTACCACTCGGTCAATGCACTGGTGGTGTGTCTTGCAGACATGACCATCACACACGTGTGTGCCCGTTTCCCTGGTTCAGCACACGATGCCTTTGTGATGAGGAGTAGTCGCATCCCCAGGATGATGGCACAGATGCAGAACCAGCGTGCCTGGCTTGTCGGTGTGTACTGACTTTGTGCCATTGTGTGTGATCTGATCTGTAGTATTCCGCCCACTTTTCCAAGTCAGCTAATGTGCACTTGTCTGTCCGTAGGTGACTCGGGATACCCCAACATGCCGTGGTTGCTGACACCCCTCAGGAACCCTGTGACACCTGCCCAGATGCGCTACAATGAGGCACATGGTCGGACCAGGAGAGTGATTGAGCGGACCTTTGGTCTCCTGAAGAGCCGCTTCCGCTGCCTGGACAAGACCGGAGGGTCCCTCCCATATGCCCCTGCGAAAGTGTGCAAGATTATCATCGTCTGCTGCATGCTCCACAACATGGCAGTGCGGAAGGAGTTGCCTCTCATCCAGGATGACGATGACCAACATCCGCCACCTGTGGAGGATCCTGGCCTGGACCACGATGCCAGTGACGATGATGATGATGATGGTGATGGTGATGTCCGCACACAGCTCATCACCAACTTCTTTAGCTGAATGTGAGTATCCTGAGGTGTCATGTCAATGATGTGAGTTGGCATGATGTGTGGGTGGTGCTCTGGTGCTGTTGGAGTGTGTCCATGGGCTACTTGACTGGATGTGTGTTGCGATGTGTGCTTACAGGTGGGCTGTACTCCCCAACAGTGTTGACATGCTAACTTGGTTCTGGGTGGGTATCTTGTAACATGTATTGTGCATGAGTTTTGCTGTTCTGTCCTGTACTCCATTGCTTTTGACTGTGTGTCATTTCTGTCCTTCACAGGGTACTTTCAGATTCGTTTGGTCAACTGTGTCCACCGACGACGTGATTGCACATCCAGGCTGGTAGCTGTTGTGTCCCTACAGGTGATGTGCGCCACACCCATGGACTTCCTTCCATCTACAGTTGTTGACTGTGTGCCCGCTACCAGGTGGGGTTACCTTGCATCTGTAGTGGTTACGGCATGTTGCTACTGTGTAATAAACCTGTGCTTCACTTAGTGATGTGCGTTGTCTGTGGTCACACATTTGACTGCCATTTGCTTACTGCACCTGTGGGCTACTTGACTACAACTGGGAATGGGTGTGGTGTCTGTGCATTGCACCGTCTTCCCTGGCAACATCAGTGTAGGCAATGAGTCAGATGGCCTAGGTGTGTATGTGTCGTGTAGCCCTGGTGGTGTGTCTCCCTCATGTGTGTCACGTTGCCTGTACTCACATACCTGTGTTGTCCTTGCTGTTGCAGTTCGCATACACAGTGTAATTTTGCAGTTCATCATCCCCATAACAGCACCCACGTTGGAATCACGACAGAGGCAAGTATGGTGTATTAGTGTGTTTATTGTGATACATTTGTGTTAATAGTGCATAGGATGGGTTGTGCTGTACATGAATCTTGCAATCCCAAGTTCCTAGGTGAATTGAAAGTCCGGGTAGACAGGATCCCCAGTATCGGGGCCACAGTTGTCTGACACATTGGTCCAACTTGTACTCCCCATGCAATGTGTGGGAGTAGTGTTGCCGTCAACAGGGTGAACAGTCTGTGCACAAAGGCGAACATCCAGAACAGGTTCAGGCTTCCTGGGAGTTGCGCTTGGCCATCGGCCTCTCACTTTTCCCTCCTCGGACGACCCCTCTTCTTGGGGGGGGGCCCTCAAGTGCAGGCTGCTGCGGTGCAGGGGACTCTCCGCCAGAGTCCTCCTCCCTCCCTGTGGCAGTTGCAGTTTGTTCGGCACCAGATGTTGTTGGCACACAGGGAGGTGTGGACTGGTTGCTGTTCATCTGGCGGAGGCATTGTAAAATGTCCCTGTGCACCGCCGTCATCTCATGCAGTGCATCCCACTTGGACTCCACGCGGGACATGTGTGAGTCCACACGGGACATGTGTGACTCCACGTGGGACATGTGGGAGTCCAAGCGGGCATGATGGGCAGCCTGCTGCTGTTTAATGTCTCTGAGGAGCCCCACTACCTGGCTGAGCTCTCCGGTGCTGGACTGGTACGCATCAGCTATGCGTACCAGTTGTGGGTCGTCATGCACACCAGCAACGTCTGCAAGCAGCGACCTCTGTCTCCCACCCCTCCCACCACCCCTGCTGACATGTGCAGTGTGTGCAGTGGCACGCACAGATAACCCTGGTCCACCTTGGGGGTTGGTGGTGGTGGTGGTGTCCATGGCCCCAGGTTGGTCCAGGGTCACTGTGCTGGTGTTGCTCCTTATTCTGTCCATGTCGGCAGGGATGGTATTCGTGGTGACAGTCGTTGTAGGGGTGGGTGCAGGGGGTGCAGCTGGTGGTCCTGCTGGTGCTGCAGCTGGTGGTCCTGCTGGTGCTGCATGTTGACTTGCACCGGATGTGCCAGGTTGTTCTTCATCGTCCGAGGAGGACAGAGGCTGTACGACGCCAGTGAGCTCGGCATCCTCTTGAGCCTGGGACTGGGACTCCTCAGCGTCTGCTGCTGTGTCCCCATCATCACCTGTTTTTGGGAGACACAAACAATGTATGTCATGTTTCTGCAGGCATCAATGGTTGACACACATGACAGTTGTGACTGTGCCTCTGGGTGCGGGCCTGTACATTGCATTGTCCTAAGTCGTCACAGTCAGGGGTTGATATTGGTGTGGCACATTGTCCTGCATTATTTGGGCATTTCTATGTATTTTCTGGGGTGTGAACATGGTCTGCATTGCTTGTGTTTGGTTGACAGCCAGACCTCCTTCCCACCCAGCCAGCCAGTCAGTTATCCCACCATGGAACGTGCTTGCGTTGCAGGGAGTGTAAGTTGTCTCTCAGGATGTCAGTCAGTGGTGTCCTGCTGTTTGTTGGTGCACAGTTGGCAGCAGGGCCTTGTGCTCCCCACAGCAGTAGCCAGTGTCAGCCATCTTGTGAGTCCTTCTCCACTCCCTGTGATGTGAGCATGGTTCAGGGTGGTGTTGATGGGCCAGTTGTGAGGCTGAGCAATGTCTGTGACTACGACTCCCATCATGCTATTGCCTCCACCCCCCTTCCCAGCATGCCCATGCTTCCTTCCTTTTGACTCTGCTTCCCTGTGGGGTGGGCTGGCTGTGCTGACAGGATGGCTGGGAGTGTTGTCCTGGCAGTTGTTTGGCTAAGAGTCCCAAGAGTGTCCCTGTGCTTCACACAACATAACCCAGGGTGGTGGTGCTTTGTGGGATCTTGTGTTAGGATGGAGGGCATTGCATTCTACCAGGTGGGTACTGTGGAGTTTGTGTTGGGGGGTGTGAGGGGAGGTGCTGGTGACTATAGTCAGTGCTGCAAGTCCCCCTTCCCACCCAGCCAGCCAGATATCCCACCATGGAACGTGCTTGCATTGCAGGGAGTGTAAGTTGTCTCTCAGGATGTCAGTCAGTGGTGTCCTGCTGTTTGTTGGTGCACAGTTGCCAGCAGGGCCTTGTGCTCCCCACAGCAGTAGCCAGTGTCAGCCATCTTGTGAGTCCTTCTCCACTCCCTGTGATGTGAGCATGGTTCAGGGTGGTGTTGATGGGCCAGTTGTGAGGCTGAGCAATGTCTGTGACTACGACTCCCATCATGCTATTGCCTCCACCCCCTTCCCAGCATGCCCATGCTTCCTTCCTTTTGACTCTGCTTCCCTGTGGGGTGGGCTGGCTGTGCTGACAGGATGGCTGGGAGTGTTGTCCTGGCAGTTGTTTGGCTAAGAGTCCCAAGAGTGTCCCTGTGCTTCACACATCATAACCCAGGGTGGTGGTGCTTTGTGGGATCTTGTGTTAGGATGGAGGGCATTGCATTCTACCAGGTGGGTACTGTGGAGTTTGTGTTGGGGGGGTGTGAGGGGAGGTGCTGGTGACTATAGTCAGTGCTGCAAGTCCCCCTTCCCACCCAGCCAGCCAGATATCCCACCATGGAACGTGCTTGCATTGCAGGGAGTGTAAGTTGTCTCTCAGGATGTCAGTCAGTGGTGTCCTGCTGTTTGTTGGTGCACAGTTGCCAGCAGGGCCTTGTGCTCCCCACAGCAGTAGCCAGTGTCAGCCATCTTGTGAGTCCTTCTCCACTCCCTGTGATGTGCGCATGGTTCATGGTGGTGTTGATGGGACAGTTTTGGGGCGGGCAATATGTGTGACTGCGACTCCCATGATGCTATTGGCTACACTGACTTGGCCAGCATACACAGAATTCCTTCCTTTGAGTGGTCTTCACTGTGTGTTGGTGTTGTTGTGGTGGCTACATGTGTGGATGTGTTTGTTAGTTCTATTTGTGCCACTGCCTAGCTGTAGTTGTGGTTGTGTTTGTACATGTGTTGGCACGGTTGGATGTGACTTTTTTGATGGCATGTGTTGTGTTTCTCTGACTGACATACACATTTTGGGATGATTCTGTTCTGGTTGCTGTGTGATTGCTATGAGTGCATGGTTTGACTCTCCCCTTGACAGTGATGTGTGTGTGTTTTGTGGCAGTATATTGTGTACATTTGTTGTGTACTCACCAGGCTCTGGGATGTCCTCTAGTCCATATATGCTCACTGGCGGTAGGATGGCCCGCACCTTCTCCTCCCAGGGCCTGAGGTATATTGGCTTGGCAGGAGGGCCACTGCCGGTGTGTTGGCTGTTGATGTAGTCTTGCTTCAGCAGTTTCCGTACCCTCCTGCGCACGTCATACCACCTGTTCTGGATGTCGGTCCTTGTGCGCCGACATGGTGATTGTGCGTTCACCCTGTTGATGATCCTCTCCCACATCTTGGTTTTCTGCGACATGGGGGTCTGTTGGACCAATGTGCCAAACAGCTGTGGCTCTACCCTGAGGATCTCGTCTACCAGGACTTCCAATTCACAATCTAGGAACTTGTGATTCTTCTTGGGGGCATGGTGATGGGTGGTGATGGTGAGTGATGTGTGTGTTGGTGTGCAGGTGAGGGTGTGTGAGTGTGTGTTTTGCTGGGTGTATGTGAGGTAGGTATTTGTAGGTGTGCTGATGGTGTGTGGCTTGTGTGAGGGATGAGCTGTGGGTGTGTGGTTGCTTCCTCTTGGGTGCTGGCAGTGGAATGGCATTTGCAAAGGCTCATGGTAGTGATTTGTGTCCTTTATATAGGTGGAGTTGTGGGTGTGTCTTTGTTCTCTGTCCCCACCCCCCAGTATTTATTGGCTTGGTAATTGCTTGTTTGGCCTTTTTTTGGGTGATTTTTCCTTTGTGCTGTTTGTGTATGTTGGAAACGTTCTTGTGACCGAGTCGGACCCTGCATTGGTCTCGTACGGTGTTTTCCGTTTCGTTCACGCTGTGTTTGTGCAGTTTTCTATGCTGCGTACGCGTCGGTCGCGGTGTATTGTGTTGCTTCGGCTCGGTTTTGTATGCGTGTCGGTCGTACGGCTTGTCCTCCGTCCGACTCGCTCGTGGTTTTCGCGCCTTGCATCGTACTTAGCGGTTTGGAGTTAGCGTGTACGTTTCGGTCGGATTTGTTCCGGGTGCGTGTCGGTCGGTTGGATTCGCGTGTTTTTCCGGCCGGATTGCTGTTTTCCGTGCGGCTCGGTCGGTCGGCTTGGTTTCGTTACGTGTCGGTCGGATTTTTCGCGCCTTGCATCGTACTTGGCGTGTCGGGCGCCACGGGTGCGTGTCGGTCGGTATTTTTTCCGGATCCGAGTCGGTCGGTGCTTTTTCCGGCCCGAATCGGAATCGACCCCTATATAGTTCTTATTAATGTAATGGTTTGGTCCTCTGATGTTTTACGGGGGAACCTTGTATTGGGGTTTGTTGTTGTTAGTTTTTACCAGACTCAACCACTGTCGAATTCTTCATTGTCGCCAAGACTGCATTGGGTTAAACATGCTACAACAGCGCAGCTTGTATTATGTCTACTGCGGGGAAATATACATTTTTTACCTGGAATGTCGGGGGGATGGGGTCGGTGCATAAACGACATAGAATATATGCACAACTGAACAGACATAAAGCCCATATTATATTAATGCAGGAAACACGTCTTACACATAGTGAGGCTGTTAAATTGCGGAAAAAGTGTCGGGGACAAATATTTGGTACATCCTACTCTGCATTTGCGAGGGGTGCGGCTGTTTGGGTTAGGACTGGCACCCCATTTATAGTAGCGGAACAACAAATTGACACAAATGGTAGATATGTTCTTCTCCGTGGTACACTAGATGGGGAGCCGCTTATACTCGGAAGCATTTATGCCCCCAATACGGAACAAGACCAATTTCTAATGTCACTAAACATGATACTGGCAGATTGGGAAGGCTACCCCTGGGTGGTGGGAGGAGATTTTAACACTGTATTAAATACGGACCTGGACCGCTTGCACCCACCCATAACTGGAACCAATAGTGACCATGGTTGCCGCCCCCCGTTGCAACTGCTAATTTGTTTGAAGTGTTAGACTATATAGATCTTATTAACGTAATGGTTTGGTCCTCTGATGTTTTACGGGGGAACCTTGTATTGGGGTTTGTTGTTGTTAGTTTTTACCAGACTCAACCACTGTCGAATTCTTCATTGTCGCCAAGACTGCATTGGGTTAAACATGCTACAACAACGCAGCTTGTATTATGTCTACTGCGGGGAAATATACATTTTTTACCTGGAATGTCAGGGGGATGGGGTCTGTGCATAAACGACATAGAATATATGCACAACTGAACAGAAGCCCATATTATATTAATGCAGGAAACACGTCTTACACATAGTGAGGCTGTTAAATTGCGGAAAAAGTATCGGGGACAAATATTCGGTACATCCTACTCTGCATTTGCGAGGGGTGCGGCTGTTTGGGTTAGGACTGGCACCCCATTTATAGTAGCGGAACAACAAATTGACACAAATGGTAGATATGTTCTTCTCCGTGGTACACTAGATGGGGAGCCGCTTATACTCGGAAGCATTTATGCCCCTAATACGGAACAAGACAAATTTCTAATGTCACTAAACATGATACTGGCAGATTGGGAAGGCTACCCCTGGGTGGTGGGAGGAGATTTTAACACTGTATTAAATACGGACCTGGACCGCTCGCACCCACCCATAACTGGAATCAATAGTAGAAAGCAATCCGAAGCACTAGTGAGCTGGGCAGCGGGATGGACACTCGGAGATGCATGGCGAGTACATAATCCGACGATTCGGGAGTACTCATATTATTCCCCAACACATCTGTTGCATACACGTATAGATAGGGTGTTTTGCTCAACACCTCTGCTTGGAAACGTTTCACACGCTACCTACCTTGGGAAGACACTATCAGATCATAATCCCTTGGAGTTAATACTAGAGTGGGGTAGGATCCCCACACCAATACCAACATGGAGACTGCAGCCAATTTCCTTAAAGGACCCTGTCTTTCGTACTGCCCTCTCCACTGCCATAGAACAGTACTTTAAAGTAAAAACACACACTGCGAGTACACGGCAGGTAGAATGGGAGGCGTTCAAGACTGTAAGAAAAGAAGGTATGCAGTGCCTCAGGTGATCGGACAAGGGGGAGGAAGGTCTGAAAGCCACTGACTGTGCTTTGTCAAAGACGAAGGGGAAAGGGAGGAAGGGAATTCCTCCTGTCAGAACTAGGGCCCTCACACACCCAGCCAGCTAGGTGTCATGCTTCATCATATGGGCCTGCTCCTCATCGGGTCGGCGCTGCAATACCCGACGGGCACCCATAAAGGGGCTCTTTAGCGGAGATCTTCTGTTCCTCGCCGTTTGGTGCAGTGGGTGTGAGGGGCCTAGGTAGTGTAGATGTGGTAAAAAAGTGATTAAAAAAGGTCAGATAGTCCGAAGGACTTTTATTCAGACTGGCTACCACCTGATTAAAAGCAGGGAAAAGAGTGGCAGCTATCTGACGTGATGGTTCAGTTTAGCTATGCTCAACTCTACAGGTCAACATGTTTCATGCCTATTGGTCAGGGGTTCCTAATACACTATATATACTACATGCTAGTATCAGTAGATATGTGAGAAATACTTGGTCTCCCGATGGCACAGAACCCCAAACACATGAATTTGTCCATATGATATATCTCATGGGAAATGGAGGACACCCCATAAAATGGCTATATAGCAGTATCCGGACACAGGCAGCGGTTTCGTTACAGGAACTTAAAAATACGTGGTCTGAAGATACTGGGCATGATATCTTAAATAAGGACTGGGAGAACATACTGGAATGCCCCAAGAAAGTCTTGCGGAACCCTAAATTTAAACTAATTCAGTACATGATAGTACACAGGGCATACTTGACTCCACATAGATTGAGCAAAATGTTTCCAGGCACAGCGGATGACTGCCCCAGATGCCACATGCAACCGGCTGGGTTGCTACATATGCTCTGGGCATGCCCAAAACTGACATCCTTCTGGGTGACAGTCTATAAACTTATCAATGAGTTAGCACCAGGGGTGGGGAAGGACTCTGTAGAATACTGCATACTGGGCATAGGTAAACAACGAAAATCACAAGGTACTCAGGCTAGGTTTGCCAATCTACTGTTAATACTAGCGAAACGGGCATTCACAATGCGCTGGAAGTCTGTTCAACCCCCAACGGCATTATCGTGGCACAGCGAGGTGGTGCGCTGGAGGAAGGCTGAAAGTATGGAGAGAAGGAGAGAAGAGAATAGAGGACCCAATTTCTATGGAATGGGATGCACTCTTGGAACAATTTATAACTGCTGAACAATCATTGCATTAAACGATAATTGTATTAGACCTGTCGTAGACATCTCGACCCCAGTTAATAACGAGCCCCATGGTAAACCTAAAAGGTCATTTCCAGCAGTGTTGTAAAAAGGATTACAGAAATTAATGAAGTGCATTGTGTCTTGGTAGATAGTATTAGGTGGAGATAATGTAAAAATGAGTCTGGAGGGGAGGGAGAGATGGATAGTTGCTACTATCAGGGAGGGGGTGGGTTTCAGGTTGTTTGATAACTGTCTGGTATATATTCTGTATACTCTGTTTAACTGTAATAATTTGTGGTGTTCATAATTAAAAAACCAATAAAATATGTTTTAATTTTTTTTTAAAAAGTATAGCAGCTGGTTTACTTCCAAGGCTGCAGTTGATACATCCCTCTACTGCCCTGGACGACTGACAGCCCATCCTCCATACTCAAAATGAGGAGCTATAGTTAGGAAACGCTACAGTGAGATGTGAAGCTGGGTCTCCAAACCACATTTTATTTTTTTTTGGTTAGGAAAGGCAAATCTTCCTTGGATATCCTTGGATCACAGTGGACAGATAGCTCCTAAAAATGGCATGTAATAATTATAAATACTTTTTTAAATTTAATAATACACTAATTAAAAATTTAATTCAACTTTTAAACTTTTTAAAAACAATTAAAACATTTGAAATTAATTAAATATATAACTTTTAACCAAGTTTACTAAATATTAAATAAAAATAAAAATGTTAGTGAAGATTAGTTTTATTTAGTTACTAACTAAAATGTATATTTACAAATTTAATGAATATGTTTCAATCACTTTAATATTTAATACACATTTAATTTTAGGAGTTTATGTGCTGTAAAATTGTATTAAATAAAAATTAATGTACTTTCATTCAATTCATTAAAATATTGTTATTTAATTTTATAAGAAATATTAAGCTCTATTTAATTTCTTTACTTTCCCACAGGGAGATCACCATTTCTATGGCGGATGCTTTAGCGCTGGTGGTGGGCATGTAAACTACAGTCATTGTAACTTTACTGTTGTCAATATCATAGTGGGACGCTCCATACCCTCATTGAAGTGTGAGAAGACGTAAGTCTACACCTAGGTGTAAGGCATATTCCTAGTTATTAGCACTGACAATCATGAGCAGGGGGTAGGGCCTGATAGGGAGGTATGAAAGGCAGGCTGTTCTTTTTTTTTTTTTTTAAATACAAGGGAAGGAGGATGCAAAGCAAGATAAAGATGAGGAAGAGGATGGAACATTAAGGGGTCGATTCCGATTCGGGCCGGAAAACATACCGACCGACTCGGTACGGGAATTTAGTCCGACCGACAGGTACCGGCGCTGCCCGACCTGCGTAGTACGATGAAATTCATGTGAATCATGACCGACTCGTACGGAACACAAGCCGAACGACCGAACCGCACAGAAACCAGCTATCCGGCCGGGAAACAACGCGAATCGAACTGACCGACACGCACCAGGAATGAACCCGAACGAAACGTACCCGCGAACTCCGACCCGCGCAGTACGATGCAATACGTGGTAAACCAGACTGAGTCGCACGGAGACCTAGCCGTACGACCGACACGCATACAAAACCCAGCCGAGGCAACCCAATACTCCACGACCGACGCGTACGCCGCAAATGAAACCTAGCAGAAACACAGCGTGAACGACTCAGAGAAGCTCGCACGAGACAACTGCAGCGTCCTACTCGGTCAGAAGAACGTCTCCTACATGCACAAAAAGTACAAAGGAAAAAAAAAAAAGGGCCAAACAAGCAATTACAAAGCCAATAAATACTGGGGGGGGGAAACATGGAACAAAGACACACCCACAACTCCACCCATATAAAGGCCACAAATCCCTACCATGATCCTTTGCAAATTCAACTGACCTGCAGCACAGAAAACCATCAGACAGCAACCACAGACACATTCACAGCTCATCCATCACACAAGCCACACACCATCAGCACCTCAACAAATAGCACCCTCACATACACCCAGCAAAACCTACACTCACACACCCTCACTTGCACACCCACACATACATCAATCACCACCACCACCCATCACCATGCCCCCAAAGAAGAATCCAAAGTTCCTAGACAGTGAATTGGAAGTCCCGGTAGATGAGATCCTCAGGGTAGAGCCACAGTTGTTTGGTACATTGGTCCAACAGACCCCCATGTCGCAGAAAACCAAGATGTGGGAGAGGATCGTCGACAGGGTGAACGCACAATCACCATGTTTGCGCACAAAGGAAGACATCCAGAACAGGTGGTATGATGTGCACAGGAGGGTCAAGGACCTACTAAAGAAGGATTACGCCTTGAGTCATCGCACCGGCAGTGGCCCTCCTGCCAAACCAGTATACCTCAGGCCCTGGGAGGAGAAGGTGCAGGCCATCCTACCACCAGTGAGCGTATATGGACTATCAAACATCCCAGAGCCTGGTGAGTACACAACAAATATACACAATATTGTGTGACAATACACACACATCACTGTCAAGGGGATAGTCAAACCATGCACCCTTAGCAAATCCACAGCAACCAAAAGATAATCATCCCAAGATGTGTATGTCAGTCAGATAAACACAATACATGGCATTTCATAGTGATATGTAACTGTGTCATGACAAGTACAAACCCAACAACAAATAGAGCTAGGCAGTGGCACAAATCTAACCAACAAACACAGTCAGATATGTAGCCACCACTAGAACACCACCTCACAGGGAAGCTCACTGAAAGGAAGGAATTCTGTGTATGCTGGTGAAGTCAGTGTAGCCAATAGCATGATGGGAGTTGTAGTCACAGATATTGCTCACCCTCACAATTGGCCCATCAACACCACTCTGAAACATGCTCACATCACAGGGAGTGGAAAAGAAAAGACAAGATGGCTGACACTGGGTACTGCTGTGGGGAGCACAAGGCACTGCTGGGAACTGTGCACCAACAAACAACAGGACCACACTGTCAGCCATCTTGCCATTGCTGTCACACTCACACACAGTGAAGTCCACTAAAAAAAAGGAAGTATGGGCATGCTGGGAAGGGGGTGTAGGCAATAGCATGATGGGCGTGGTAGTCACAGATATTGGTCACCCTCACAATTGGCCCATCAACACCACTCTGAACCATGCTCACATCACAGGGAGTGGAAAACAACTGACAAGATGGCTGACACTGGGTACTGCTGTGGGGAGCACAAGGCCCTGCTGGGAACTGTGCAACAACCAACAGCAGGACACCACTGACTGACATCCTGAAAGCCAACTTGCACTCCCTGCAATAGAAGCACGTTCCATGGTGGGATATCTGGCTGGGTGGGAAGGAGGACTGACAGCTCTGACCATATTTACAAGCAGCTTTTTCACACACACCCTTAACACAAACTCCACACAACTCACCTGGGAGAATGCAATGCCTCACACTCTAATTAAATATCCCACAAAGAACCACCACCCTGGGTTATGCTGTGAGAAGCACAGGGACACTCATGGGACTTGTAGCCAAACAAATGCCAGGACAACACTGTCAGCCATCCTTTCAGCACAGGCACACTACCCCACAGGGAAGCAGGGTCAAAAGGAAGGAAGTATGGGCATGCTGGGAAAGGGGGTGTAGGCAATAGCATGATGGGAGTGGTAGTCACAGCTCAACATCCCCCACCCACATGGCCCAGCAAGCTCACACTGAAGCATGCACACCTCACAGGGAGTGGAAAAGAACTGACAAGATGGCTGAAACTGGGTACTGCTGTGTGGAGCACAAGGCCCTGCTGGGAACTGGGCACCAACAAACAACAGGACCACGCTGTCAGCCATCTTGCCACTGCTGTCACACTCACACACAGTGAAGTCCACTCAAAAGGAAGGAAGTATGGGCATGCTGGGAAGGGGGGTGTAGGCAATAGCATGATGGGAGTGGTAGTCACAGCTCAACATCCCCCACCCACATGGCCCAGCAAGCTCACACTGAAGCATGCACACCTCACAGGGAGTGGAAAGCCACTTCAAAGATGTCTGACAATGGTGCTCTGTTGTGGGGAGCACAAGGCCCTGCTGGGAACTGGGCACCAACCAACAGCAGGACACCACTGACTGACATCCTGAGAGTCAACGTAACCCACTGCAAGGGTGGCATGCTTCATGGTGGGATAACTGGGCTGGGGGAGAAGGAGGGCCGGATGTCCACCAAATACAACCAATGCTGTCCATGTACACACCTCAACATTCACATTGAAATGCTTCAAGTTTGCAGGACAATGTGCTACACCAATATCAACCTCTGACTGTGACAACTTAGGACAATGCAATGTACAGGCCCGCATCCAGAGGTACAGTCACAACTGTCAGGTGTGTGAACCATTGATGCCTGTAGAAACATAACATACATTGTGTGTCTCTCCCAAAAACAGGTGATGATGGGGACACAGCATTAGACGATGAGGAGTCCCTGTCCCAGGCTCCGGGGGACACTGAGCTCACTGGTGTGGAACAGCCTCTGCCCTCCTCGGATGGCGAAGACCTACCTGGCCCCTCTGGTGTGAGTCATCATGCAGCACCAGCAGGACCAACATCTGCACCCCCTGCACCCACCCCTCCAACAACTGCCAACACACAGACCACCCCCGCCGACACGGACAGACCAAGGACCACCGATGACAACAGCACAGGGACCCGGCCCAAAGTGGAGCAACAGACAACAACCCCAGTAACAACCCCCAAGGGGGCCTAGGGTCACCTGTGCGTGCCACCGCAGGTCCCGCACGTGTCGCCAGGGGTGGTGGGAGGGGTGGTAGACATAGGTGGCTGTTTGCAGAGGGGTCTGGACTGCATGATGACCCACAACTGGTACGCATTGCTGATGCGTACCAGAATAGCACCGGAGAGGTCAGCCAGGTAGTGGGGATCCTCAAGGACATTCAACAGCAGAAGGCTGCTCATCATGCCCGCTTGGACTCCCACATGTCCCGTGTGGAGACACACATGTCTCGCATGGAGTCCAAGTGGGACACATTTCAAGAACTGACAGCGGTGCATAGGGACATATTGACATGCCTCCGCCAGAATAGCACCAACATGGCCACACCTCCCTGTGTGCCCACAACATCTGGTGCTGCAACAACTGCAACTGCCACAGGGAGGGAGGAGGACTCTGGCGGAGAGTCCCCTGCACCGCAGCAGCCTGCACGTGAGGGTCCCCCAAAGAAGAGGGGTCGTCCGAGGAAGGACAACTGAGAGGCCGATGGCCATTTACATCCCCCAGGAACCCAACACCTGTTCTGGAAATTCTCCTTTGTGTGCAAACTGTTCACCCTGTCGAATGCAACCCAACTCTCCCACATGACATGGGGAGTTTAAGTTGGCCTAATGTATCAGATGACTGTTGACTTTACTCAGGACATTTCTGCTACCAAGACTTCCAACTCATCTGGGAACTTTGGATTACAATCCCAATGTACAGCACCCACCATCCTGTGCACTATACTCACACATGTATGTAAATAAACTCACTAATACACCATACTTGCCTCTGTTGTGATTCCAACGTGGTTACTGTCATGGAGATGATGATCTGCTAAATGACACTGTGCATACTAACTGCTACAGCAAGTTTAACACCGTCATGTGAGTCATGGCGACGTGACACATATGAGGGAGACACACCACTAGGGCTACACAACACATACACACCAGGGCCATCTGACTCATCGCCTACACTGATGTTGCCAGGAAATACAGTGGAATGCACAGACACCACACCTATTCACAGTCTGTGTTAACTAGTCCACAGGTGCAGTAAGCAAATGTCAGTCAGATGTGTGACCACAGACAACGCACATCCCAAAGTGAAGCACAGGTTTATTACACATTTGCAACATGTTGTTACCACTACAGATGCAAGGTAATCCCACGTGGCAGTGGCCACACAGTCAACAAGTGTAGAAGAAAGAAAGTCCAGGGGTGTGGCACATCACCTGTAGGGAAACGACAGCTTCCACCCTGGAAGTTGAATCACGGTGTCGGGGGGATCACAGTTGACCAAACAACTCTGAAAGTACCCTGTGAAGGACAGAAATGACACACAGTCAAAAGCACTGAAGAACAGGACAGAACTGCAATACTCATGCCCAATACATGTCACAAGATACCTACACAAAACCAAGTTAGCATGTCAACACTGTTGGGGAGTACAGACTACCTGTAAGGACACATCGCTGTACGCTTCCAGTCAAGTAGCACATGGCCACACTCAAACAGCACCAGAGCACCACCAACACATATCACGCAAACTCACATCATTGACATGACATCTCTGGATACTCACATTCAGCTGAAGAAGTTGGTGATGAGCTGTGTGCGGACATCACCCTCACCATCATCACCATCACTGGCATTGTGGCCCAGGCCAGGATCCTCCACAGGTGGCGGATGTTGGTAATCGTCATCCAGGATGAGAGGCAACTCCTTCCGCACTTCCAGGTTGTGTAGCATGCAGCAGATGATGACAATCTTGCACACCTTTGCTGGGGCATATGGGAGGGCCCCTCCTGTCTTGTCCAGGCAGCGAAAGCGGCTCTTCAGGAGACCAAATGTCCGCTCGATCACTCTCCTGGTCCGACCATGTGCCTCATTGTAGCGCATCTGGGCTGGTGTCACAGGGTTCCTGAGGGGCGTCAGCAACCACGGCATGTAGGGGTATCCCGAGTCACCTACATACAGACAATTGCACATTAGCTGAGTTGGAAAAGAGGGTGGAATACTACATTGCAGAACACACACAATGGTACAAAGTCAGTACACACCGACAAGCCAGGCACGCTGGTTCTGCATCTGTGACATCATCCTCGGGATGCGACTACTCTCATCACGTAGGCATCGTGTGCAGAACCGGGGAAACGGGCACACACGTGTGAGATGCTCATATCTGCAAGACATACCACCAGAGCATTGACCGAATGGTAATGTTTTCTGTTCCGGTATGCCTGCTCATGTGCCTGTGGTGGTACCAAAGCCACATGTGTCCCATCAATGGAGCCAATGACATGCAGCATCCTCCCCAGGGCATAGAAGTCACTCTTGACGTCAGTGAGTTGTTGACGTTTAGGGAAATAGATGTACTGGTTAAGGTATCTCAACATTGCCTCCAAAACCTCGTGTAGCACACGGCTGAACATGGTCTGTGACATCCCACCAGCAGACGCCACAGTGTGTTGAAAGGTACCGGTGACAAATAAGTGTAGGGCTGCCATCACCTTCACCTTGAGGGTCAGCGCTGTAGGGTATGTCCGGCCAGGTTGCAAATGTGGGGCCAACCGCACCGTCAATTCCTCAATCAGCGGCCTGTTGAAGCAGTACCATCGGATGCAGTCCCGTTCAACCATGGTTGCAAGGTCAGGGAATGGTCTATGGACAGCTGGTGCCCTGCAGTGCATAGGTGAAGAAAGAAAGATTGTCAGTCACCCCACATATGTGGCATAGACCATACTCAATATCACATGATACATCATTACCTGATGTGTGTGCCGTTCTGTAAGGACATGTATGGCACCTACATGGCCAACATCTAACATCACAGTTCAACATGTGTTGTCAACAAGTTCCAGGTTGTGCTATGGGATATCATTAGGCTGTGTCACAGTACCCATGTACTGCTGTCATGTTCCAAACACACACCACAGTGACATGTGAGGACAGATGTGCCCCAGGCATCACAGCTCATTGACAGGTAGATTCCCAGGGACCCTGTATTGCCACATGGACACTGGCATGACATGGCGTATCATGAATACACCACAGCAAAACAACCATGACCCCCACAGGTAGTGGTCCCTGTTGCCTCTGCAGGACAGACATGGACGTCTGTGACACACACACACGCACAACATCAAAGTCCATGCACAAACAACGTGGATGTGGAGACTGTCTCCCATTGTGCACATGGAATCAGAGACATTGTAAACACAACATGCACACAGACTGTGGAGGGCCATCACTATTGTGGCAATGGGTCACCCTGTGACGTACATACCAGCCCACATGGGACTCAGGGGGTATGTGACATGACATACACATACACCACCTGGAAATGTGACCATGCCACATGCTCTGAAATGAACAGTTGCACATCACAGTGGTCATGTGCACAACACACCAAGGATTCTGTCCCCATGAACAGGTGCACAGCCTGGGAGTGGCTGCCCCCAAGTGCCACCCAAAAAAGCACATGTTGACCCCCATACACAGAAAAGGTAATGCAGCCTTACATGCCTTAGGATACAGTGTGGACAGGCTGTGGTGTTGTAGGTGTGCCCCTGAGTCCCTGGAAAGTAAATGTGGCTGGCATATGTTCACCTGTGACAGGCATGGTGACATATGCGAGTGACTTGTACAGGGACGCGTTGTACAGCAATGGACCGATCGGTGCGCACGCATTGGCCATTGCATATGATGTGGACCGAAATACGTGTTGTACAGCAATGGTCCGATCGGTGTGCATGCATTGGCCATTGCATATGTTGTGAGCGGGTACGCGTTGTACAGCAATGGACCGATCGGTGCGCACGCATTGGCCATTGCATATGATGTGAGCGGGTACGCGTTGTACAGCAATGGACCGATCGGTGCGCACGCATTGGCCATTGCATATGATGTGAGCGGGTACGCGTTGTACAGCAATGGACCAATCGGTGCGCACGCATTGGCCATTGCATATGACGTGAGCGGGTACGCGTTGTACAGCAATGGACCGATCGGTGCGCACGCATTGGTCATAGCATATGATGTGGACCGAAATACGCGTTGTACAGCAATGGACCGATCGGTGCGCACGCATTGGCCATTGCATATGATGTGAGCCGAGTACGCATTGTACAGCAATGGACCGATCGGTGCGCACGCATTGGCCATTGCATATGGTGTGAGCGGGTACAGCGTTGTACAGCAATGGACCGATCGGTGCGCACGCATTGGCCATTGCATATGATGTGGCGGGTACGTGTTGTACAGCAATGGACCGATGGGTGCGCACGCATTGGCCATTGCATATGATGTTAGCGAGTACGCGTTGTACAGCAATGGACCGATCGGTGCGCACGCATTGGCCATTGCATATGATGTGAGCGAGTGCGCGTTGTTTTTCGAAATATGCGTTGTACAGCAATGGTCCGATCGGTGTGCACGCATTGGCCATTGCATATGATGTGAGCGGGTACGTGTTGTACAGCAATGGACCGATCGGTGCGCATGCATTGGCCATTGCATATGATGTGAGCGGGTACGCGTTGTACAGCAATGGACCGATCGGTGCGCACGCATTGGCCATTGCATATGAGGTGAACGGGTACGCGTTGTACAGCAATGGACCGATCGGTGCGCACGCATTGGCCATTGCATATGATGTGAGCGGGTACGCGTTGTACAGCAATGGACCGATCGGTGCGCACGCATTGGTCATTGCATATGATGTGAACGGGAAGGCGTTGTTTTTCGAAATACGCGTTGTACAGCAATGGACCGATCGGTGCGCACGCATTGGCTATGGCCTGGCATGGCAACGGACGCGTTTTCGAACCTTTAACGAGTCTGATGCTGTGAATTCAGTTGGCCACCCACAACAATGTTGCAAATTCATGGGTCTCATGAAGTTGAACTTTTGAAGGTTGCTGTGGGCGTGTGTAAGTGGTGCAATTCCATGGATTGGCCAGATTCAGAAGATGCAAACGACTTGGACCTATCACTTTGGACACATGGGACAGTATCTGCCTCAGCAGCACACATATAATGCTGGCTGTTCCCCTGAGAGCTCACTTGCCTGCACTACATGCTCCAGGACGACATCTGCCACCACCACTGCTGCTGTATATGCACCCTCTGGATCCTGCAATGGCACGTACTGTGGAGAGAGCCCCAGCCTTCAGTCCTGAGGAGAACCAGGCCCTGCTGGACAGCCTCCTTCCACAGTACAGCAAGCTGTATGGGAAACCAGGGGGGCAGGTGAGTGTGCTGTCCACTGCCTTACTAAATGTGCATGTTGTCTGACTAGCAAGACTTACAGTGTGCACGCCACTGGCTAGCATGCTCACTGAGTAGTTGTCACCCCCATAGTGTGTAGTTACATGCACTGAACAGGTATAGTGCAGTAACAGTGCATTCCAACAAGGTTTTACTTCCCAGGCAATGATACCATGTAGTAACTGCTGGCAAACTGTTCATAGCCATCGTTGCACTGCCTGTGTACATCATGTGCCCCTGTGATTGAGACATGTATATCCAAATGTGTGATGCACGGATATGTTGCATGTGTAGTAATGGCCTTTACACTTTGTCATCCTCACAGGTTGATGCCCACCAGAAGCAGGAAATCTGGCTGACCATCGCCCGGGCAGTAAGATCTGTGGGGGTCTACAAGCGCCGGATCCGCAACTGCCAGAAGAGGTGGCAGGACCTTCGGGGCTGGACCCGGAGGATCGCAAGGGTCCAGCTGAAGCTGTCGCCTCCTCGCAGGAGGGGCGGACACCGGACCCTGACCCCCCACATGCTCAGGATCCTGGCGGTGGTCTTCCCTGACCTGGATGGGCAGCTGAAGGCCAGACAGCAGCAAGGAGGGGGTGAGTCCATGACTGCACTGTGAACTTTGTCTGACATGGTGTGTGCCCGCCTCTGGCCTGGTTAAAGTTCCACAGTACATCAGTCTTGTGGTCCAGGACCCATGTCCCTCAATTGTGACATGCCCACTCCTCATCTGATACCCAGGTGTGGCCCTTACAGTCAGGAAATTGTGTCACTTGGGTACTGTGTCCTTACATTTTGCTTAGCTCAAGGTGGGGGACAGCATTTGTTCCCGTAACTTTGTTGTGGGCTTCATGTGTGGGTCCATTGCTTACACAATGCCTGAGTTCTGACATGTAATCTGCGTGTAACTTTGATATGTGGTCCAATTGCTGATCTGACTCTCCACATGTGCCTGGGGTATTTGACACACACCCATGCTGCGGGTGGGAACAATGTTTGGGCCTCAGGAGTATGTATATCAAGTGTGTCACACATACTTAGCCACCTGCCTACTGTCCAGGGCTCATCCCTCTTTCACGTGGAGCAGGACAGTCATGCCTACTCCAGGCCATACATTACACTCTGTACTCCCACTCCCGTGTATCAGCTGACAGGTTGTGCTCAGTGAAATGTTCCCTCAGGTGTCTGCCTCTGTGTCATTGTGCTGTGGCTTCGTTGTCAGGTCTACTGGGGTGTTTATCGGTTAGGGCTCAGCATGCCACCTGAGATGTGACCATAGGAGACGATACTTGTGTGACATATAGGTGTTTGATCACTTGACTTGCAGACTGGGGTATGTGACTGTGAAGTTCAGGCAGCTGTTTTCCATTCACAGCAGATTGTGAGGTGCTCAGGTTCAGAGGGTTGTGTTTCATGTCTCCCATATGTCCAATTGGTATGACGTGGACAAATAAGAGTTCAGATGATGTGGTTTGTGGGGGATGGACATGTGCACTTGTCAGCTACAGAACTTGCATTCCCCATGACCTAGGATTGTGACACAGTGCAGACTGTTGTTGGCTGGCTGCCCTGCCCATGTGACTGGAGACAGTGATGTATGACTTTGCAGGCATGCCTGTGCCATGGCATTAAACTCCCTAAGAGTGATCCTGCAGGTGAGTGACATGTGCAACATGCACCCCATTGTGGCATTGACTATCAGGACATGGGTGCATCATGGTGTCTGGTGCTGGTATGCATCACATGCATTTCAAAATAGACTCTGGCCATCCCTTTATCCGGACACCTGTACTGACTCAGTGGCAAGAGATGTGATGTGTGCATGTTCACATACTTCACCGTGTTCTCTGCACTGTCCAACTACTGTGTAGGTGGTGCATGTGTCCACACTGGGGTATTGCCATCCGACAGGCACCAGACAGATGGGTGCAAGGGCAGGAGGGGTGTCTGTTCCATGGTTGACCATCAGACTGACAATTGGCTTCGCCTACTCTGTTTGAGCACTTTTGGCAATGTTCAACTAAGGATGCCAGGGCTTGCTCTGTAATGTGCTGTACTTACTGTGGTGTGTGCAGTCAGTGCAGGTGACTGATGTTTGTCTGTTTCCTTAATTGTTTGCAGATACATCCACGGCCACAGCTCCACGGACCAGGAGGAGCCGCAGAGCCAGACTGGGTCAGCAGCCGATGAGTGGTCGGAGGGACCCAGTGGCACGGAGGGCGAGGGGAGCCACACCGAGGAGTCCTCAGCACCATCCACCTCAGCTGAGGACCATAGCAGCTCGGAGGATGACTCCCTTGTGGAGGCGGGTGTCAGCAGCCACCACACCCCAGCTAGTATTGCTGTCCCCGCCACCACCACCACCACCACCGCCCTCCCATCGGCTCCCATTCCAGAGCTCCGTGGAGGCTCCCGTGTTCGGGAGCGTGTCTCCTTCATGCCAGGCACCGCACCCCCTGCCCCTGTGTCCCCTGCTGCCCTGAGTGAGGAGTCTGTGTACCTACTTCGCCAGCTCCATGTAGGGCAGACAGCAATGCTGAGTGTCCTCCATGCCCACACCACTCTGTTGACACAGCTGGTGTTGTTTATGGAGGGCATCTCATCGGGCATGTCTGCCCTACAGAGGAGCAATAGGTCCATCGACTCCTCCCTGACGGCAGCAGTGTCCCTCCTCCAACAGTCCCTCACCCCTCCTACCTCTGCCCCATCCACACTTCCTGGCACCCTACCTGTCCCAAGCACATGCACACCTGCACAATCACCCAAACACACAGACACGAGCAGCACAGACACACCCAATACAAAAACAAAACGTGCACGCAGGCATCCTCAGGGGACTGATACCACACCCACAGGGGATGGGGAACAGACACACACACAGGCATCCACAGTCACTCCGCAGTCCTCCGATACCTCTCCCTCCAAGGCCCCTTCCCTTGCCTCACCTGCAACCCCACCTACAAAGCAGCTCTTCCTCTGTGACCTTGGCCTCTTCCCCTCCGATCCAGCTGATCCAGCATACAGGGGGAAGAGGAAGTCCCCCACACAGAGGGGAGTGCCCCTCACCCCCGGACACCCTCCCCCAGGCACAGACAGACTGAGACCCCCATCCGCAAGTCCCCCGGACCCGGAAGAGCAAGACCCCGCTGCCGCCCTGCAGCTCAACCACCAAGTCTCCTTCCTCCATCCCTCAGGCCCCCACTCCACAGGTTCCCCCACCACACCCTGCCCCAGGTTCCCCCACCCACAGATACACCATCCCCAAATTGATCCTGCCTTCTCCCCTACCACTTGCTCTTCCAGCCCCCCCGCTGCGCATGTTTGTGCCACTGGTGTGGAGACCGTGTCCTCCCCCTCTGTCCTGCCCACCTTACCTGAACCCTATTCTACTCCCCTGGAGATAGGCACTGCAGTGGAGTCCACTACCACTCCGTCTGACTTGGGCACTGCAGTGGGGAACCTGTCCACTCCATCTGCCCAGCCCACTGCAGTCTTGCTGGCACCCACACCATCTGACTCATGCCCCCCAGTTGTGCCGGCATACACCATGTCAGACACCTCCACTGCAGTTGTCAGTGACTCTCCAGCACCCACCACCCCTTCCCTGCCTCCTTCTGGTGAGCCCTGATCCTGTCCCTGCTGTGCCTGGCCTGCCCCCCCGTATGCCCCTCCGAGGGGAATGTCCCTGGTGTGTAGCAGTGCAGGCATGCAAAGGGTGACATCTGCCACTGTCACCCTGTTTGGACTTTGATAATGGACTGGCCATTGGCCTGTGTCTGGACTTTCACTTTTTAACACACATATGCTGAATAAAGCTACTTTCTGTTCTCTAGTGGTTTTGCTTCTGATGTACATGATGTTGATGATGCTAACCATGCCCTTGCTGCAGTGATGGTGATTTTTGATATCAGGAAAATGAAGTGTTACTGTGCAGGACCCCATGTGGTCCAGGGGGAATGTGTCCTCTCCTGGTGTGTATCCATGTCATCCTTTGCAGCAATATGAGGGTGTCATGATTTCAAAATTTGGCAATGGGATTTCCTACTTTTATTTGCAATATCACATCTGTGGCTTACACCCCTGCACATCTGTTGTGCTTGCCATTGTTCAATTTGTCTATTTCCCTGACCGTGTGGCCATCTCCACTGGACATGCAAGTTTGGGCATCAATGGAGAAGGACTCATCTGTGTTATCAGTGCAACTTGCTATACATGTGTGTTGGATCTGTGCAGATGATTTCGGTGACACTCCCATGACCAGGCTGATATGACGAGAGCCTTCATTTTGTGCTAATTGTTGACTGAGTGACCAAGTGTTCTGCTGACATGATAGAGCCCTACTGAGACAACGTATGGCACAGCTTTCCTTACACAGGAGTGGAGTCCCCTCATGGCAGTGTGTAATTCCGTGACATTGCCTGAGCCCAAGGTGTGTGTTGTGTGAGCATGTCTGTGTGTGTTCACTTCCGTTTTGCAACACAGGCTGGGATCCCTAGTGATGTTCCTGTTTGTGATGCTTGCTGAGTTGACCTATGTTCCCCCAAAGTCTTCTCCCTGGCTTCTCTGGGATGTGGGTGCATGGCACATTACTGGTCATCAGGGTGTCACCCATAGGTGTGTTTGCTGTCAGGGCTGAGTTTGTGGGCAAACGCAGATGAGACACAGTCAGGATTCCCCTTGGCACTTGTTGGTTACACCAGTCATGTAATTTACAGTTTGTGTTAGCTTTCAGTGATTGTGACACGTTGTGTGTGTGACTGCTGCCACTCCTCAGGGTCAGAGCTGCAATGTTGGAAGTTGTCTATGTGTGTTCTTTGTGGGTGACCTTGGCTTCTTCATTGGTGTGTGACTGTGGCCGGGATCCCATTGGTTGGTGTGGATTTGACGTCATGCCCATGTACGTCGTACTGTGCAGTGTGTCATACATTCACGAGTCTTGTTGACTGGCCATGTGTGATGGCTTTCTGCACCTTAGTTCCCACCACCACCCCTGGGATTGTCATGGGTGCATGTGCAATGTCACCAGTGCATGTGAGCTTCACTGCTGCACATTGGTGGAGATCAAGGTGTGTGGTGTTGAGTGTGTGCAGATAAGAGTTGTTGCACGGCTAGACCCCTGCCTCCATATTGGCCTTGGCTGACAGGCCGTGCTGATTGATTTGTGTTTGTGTAGGTGTGATGGTAGTTTGTTGCTCAGGACACATGACTGTGGTTCACAGTGTGAACGACATCTAGCTTTGTCATCACAGTGGGATTATCATGCAGGCCAGTGTCACCACAATGTGGGGACCCTGGGGGTAGTGCTGTGGTGGGTCTGTGTCTTGCTGTGTTAGTCGCTGTTCCTACAAGCTTGTGTGACATGTGTAATTTGGGCTCCCTCTCATCTAACAATGCCTGATTGCCCACATAGGGGAATCCGATCCATGAGTTACTTTTGTGTGGCACTGTATGCACATCTGTGTAATTGGGATTCAGGCCTCCTCATGTGTTGTGTGGTTGCCTGGGGACACTGGCACACACCCCCATCACCTGTTGTGTTTGATATGCAGTGTGGGGCTGCCTGTTTGTGTTTGTGCATCTGCACCACTGCATTGGCATATCTTTAGTGTGCCATTGGCTGTATGTTGTTTGGTGGGTTTCCCCTGCTGTCCCTGGGACTCCTAGGTCATCAGTCAGCACAGTGATCATGGTTTGTATGTCCCATTGCTGCCATGGTATGGTATTTGTTCACCTCACATCTACAGTTTCCACAGGATATCTACATTTGTGTGCCCATTGGTGCAGATATGTGGGTCTGCATTATGATGGTCACTTCTGTCATTGTGTTATTGATGAATGTTGACAATGTCAGCCCCCATGGGTGATGTTTGTCTGCACATGGCCAAAGGTATGTCTTATTTGCACTGCACTGTTTGCCTCACCCAATCTATGTTGCTATGGGACACAAGCACTACTATGCCACTGATGTGTTTGTTGTTCTGTGACCAGGAATCATCCATGCTGTTTGGCATTTGCAGCTTTTTCCATGTCACTGTGATGATGGGGGTTTAGACCCCATTTCCACAATGTTCAAAATGTGCCCCAGCTATGGACCCCACACTTACCTTTTGGTCACTGTGATGATGGTGGGTTAGACCCCATTGTCACAATGTTCAAAATGTGCTTCAGCTATGGACCCCACACTTACCTTTTGGTCACTGTGATGATGGGGGTTTAGACCCCATTTCCACAATGTTCAAAATGTGCCCCAGCTATGGACCCCACACTTACCTTTTGGTCACTGTGATGATGGGGGGTTACACCCCATTGCCACAATGTTCAAAATGTGCTTCAGCTATGGACCCCACACTTACCTTTTGGTCACTGTGATGATGGGGGGTTACACCCCATTGCCACAATGTTCAAAATGTGCCCCAGCTATGGACCCCACACTTACCTTTTGGTCACTGTGATGATGGGTGTTAGACCCCATTGCCACAGTGGTCATGGTCTGCTTGCATTGTGGATGCCACACACATTTATGTGTGACACATGTGATAGGGGGTCACATTGTATGTTCAATTTCATGTTCAGTGTTGTAGGCATTTGACACAGTCGACACACGCTTGTCATGGTGTTGGGGGGATGTGTTTTTCTTACATTCCTTATGTTGGAGTATGCTGGTTGTGTCATGCATTACCCGTCCTATGAGTAGGGGTGGTGTTGGTGGTAGGCATCCAGCCACCCATGGGTAGGGGTGGTGGTAGTGGTAGGCATCCATCCCCTATGAGTGGGGATGGTAGTAGTGACAGGCATCTGGCACCCCTGAGTAGGGGTGGTGGTAGTGGTAGGCATCCAGCACCCCATGAGTGGGGATGGTAGTAGTGACAGGCATCCAGCCCCCCTGAGTAGGGGTGGTGGTAGTGGTAGGCATCCAGCCCCCATGTGCGGGGGGGTGGTAGTGGTAGGCATCCATCCCCCTATGAGTGGGGATGGTAGTAGTGACAGGCATCTATCACCCCCTGAGTAGGGGTGGTGGTAGTGGTAGGCATCCAGCCCCCCCTGAGTAGGGGTGGTGTTGGTGGTAGGCATCCATCCCCTATGAGTGGGGATGGTAGTAGTGACAGGCATCTGGCACCCCCTGAGTAGGGGTAGTGGTAGGCATCCAGCACCCCATGAGTGGGGATGGTAGTAGTGACAGGCATCCAGCCCCCCCTGAATAGGGGTGGTGGTAGTGGTAGGCATCCATCCCCCTATGAGTGGGGATGGTAGTAGTGACAGGCATCTGGCACCCCCTGAGTGGGGATGGTAGTAGTGACAGGCATCTGGCACCCCCTGAGTAGGGGTGGTGGTAGTGGTAGGCATCCATCCCCCTATGAGTGGGGATGGTAGTAGTGACAGGCATCTTGCACCCCCTGAGTATGGGTGGTGGTAGTGGTAGGCATCCAGCACCCCATGAGTGGGGATGGTAGTAGTGACAGGCATCTAGCACCCCCTAAGTAGGGGTGGTGGTAGTGGTAGGCATCCAGCCCCCCCTGAGTAGGGGTGGTGTTGGTGGTAGGCATCCATCCCCCCATGTGTGGGGATGGTAGTAGTGACAGGCATCTAGCACCCCCTGAGTAGGGGTGGTGGTAGTGGTAGGCATCCATCCCCCTATGAGTGGGGATGGTAGTAGTGACAGGCATCCAGCCCCCATGAGTAGGGGTGGTGTTAGTGGTTGGCATCCAGGCCCCTATGGGTGTATATGGCATTGGTGATTGACATCCCGCCCCTATGGTTCTGCTGTTGCTAGTGTAAGTCATTTCTGCATCCCTATGTGTGTGTGTTATATGTCGGGTACGTGTCGTTTGTTTGTGTAGTGGGTGTTTAACTTACCTTCTGCGCCGTACGCGTCCGTACCTGTTCCGGTAATAGATGTAGAGTATTGGTAGGACCTGCGCGATGGGATTCATGGTAGGTTCGTCTCGTTGGGCTTTCTCGTTGCTTCGACTCGTGGCTGGCGTGTTCGTCTCGTAGCCGTGGATCGTCTTGTGGCGCGAATCGGAGCTTATGTGCGGCTCTCCCGGATGCTCTGACGTGCCGGACGTAGCGACGGGTTCGGCGCGTACGGAAGGCGCATCATACTGGTCTGGCCGGAAGGTGCTGTATTTTTGCTTCCGTGCGACTCGATTCTGCGTTTACGGATCCGGCTCGGGCAGGGAACAGGAGCTGGATTGGGTAAGTACGGCTGGGTCGGGATCTGGGCAGTTATGCGCATCGTACTTGCTCGTTCGTACGAATGTTCGAATCGGTCGGGAAACACGCGTTCGGCTCGGTTTTTTTCCGGACAAATAGTGTTAGGTGCGCTTCCGGCCGAGATCGGAATCGACCCCTAAGTATTTATTTTTTATATTTCATGGAAGTAGGGCATTTAGGACTGGTGCAGGGCAATAGAAGATACTGTGAGTAGTTTCACTTGTCCCAATTTCTTGTGCCTAGATGATCCATTGGTTCACAGAGGGCATCTATTGAAAAGGCCTCACACAGGATATTATTGCCGCTGGAACAATCATAAAGAATTGGGCGCTTTCCAGCTTAGGGGCCGATTCCGATCTCGGCCGGTAGTGCTCCGAATCGGATTCGGTTTTACCGGATCCGATCCGGAGCCCTATTTTCCGACCGAGTCGTACGCGCGTCCGGGCGGCGAGTACGATGCGTATTCGCCGACCGACTCGTCCGGGCGACCCGACCGCTCCGACCGACTGGTTCCCGGATCGTACTGCTCCGACCGACTCGCTCGGACCCGATTCGCACCGCGCAATGGAGTCGTTTTCCGGCCGGGTAAGTACGATGCGCACCTCGACCGCTCCGACCGACTCGCGCCGTCCGACTCGAACTCGCTGTCGGAGCCGTACTTTGGGGGTCCGTGTCGGACCCCCTGTACGCGTACCCGTGCGAGGCGCACACAGGGGGACCCATGGGTCCCCCTACCTGTGCGTGTACGCCGCGGGCGCTACGCGGCGTACTCGCTGTAGGGGGCGCCCTTGTCCGCCTCGCACCCATTGAGGCAATGGGAGCCCGCGTACGCGTTGTACGACCGGCTCCCATTGAGTTCAATGGGAGTCCGACCGACTCGTGTCCGGTGGCATACGAATGCATCGGACTCGTTCGGTCGGACTGCACGGGTCCGATTCGGTCGGAAATCTCTCCGAGGCCGGCTCGGTCGGAGAAATTACCGACACGAATCGGAATCGGCCCCTTAGAGTTTCAAAATACATCACAGACAACACATTAATCCTGTTGTAGGAAGCTTAACGTCTATAATGTTGCATGTGGTACATTGATTCTACAGAATGCTAGTATTGTAAATACCAGATCTAAAATGCAGTTACTTATTGCTAAACTGGCACAACAGTAAAACAAAAACAGTTTTCCACTGTGCTGATGTCATACGGGGAAGTAGTCACCTTCCAGGACTTCGCCTGCCTTGCTTGAGCCTCCTCTCTTCTGAGAGAAGAGGTAGAAGGTTAGGCACTCATGGTGTACCTTTACAGACACATGAAAAAGATTACAATCAAATCTCTTCTTCACATTCTACGACTCTCTCAAATTTCAGCTGACCCAAGGACGACTGGGAACTTTGAGTGGCTCTGTGTAATTATTATGCTTCCCCTTCACAGTCTTCCTCGAGTTATTGGAATAGCAGGTTTAGAACCACCATGTCAGCTACCCTTTTTCCTTCCTTGGGTCTCCACAGATACAAAGGACGTGATAAATGGTACATGGGTCTGTACACACCAGTGAAAGACAACAGTAATCTCCCTTGCTTGGCAGTAGCCCTGAGAACCACTGACAGCATGTTGCATCGTCTACATTCACTCATTGTGAGATCAAAATATAAGGACCTTTGAGAGGGAGAGGAGGAAGCTTGGTGGTAAGAGGGACATAGTGGTAGATCGAAGGCTTTCACATATTTAAATTACATTTTGTGAAGCGGAGAGACTACAATAAGTGGACAGGAAGGGTGTCATGATGCCAGATTTTTTGAAGTAGGGTAAAAGGGGAAGGAAAGCAGAAGAGAGGTGGAGTAACTGAAAAGTCAGTGTAATTTAATTTTCTCTTTTTTCTGTATTGGAGACAGTATTATAAAAGGGGAGGTCCTTTACTCCAAACAATGCTTTGGTATTGTCAAACTCTCATTATGTACCCTCATATAAGGGGTTTCTTTATTCAGATTTAGTTTTTTTTTCACAGATGGATGGAGTGATATACTTATGTTTCAAGAATCTTTTTTCCCCAAACCTAAAGATTACAGATGCACACAGAGTATCATATGATTTGGTGGGGATAAAGACCAACAGCACTTTTGAGTCTGGCAATACCATTCATACATACATACATACGACATACATACATACGACCTTTGGTGAGGTGAACAATCTCTCAAAGATTATTAGTTGTCAGAACAAAGGTTACATCACAGAGTAAGGACCCATGGGGAACTAACAGTCAGTGATCAGTGTTTCTGTATGAATCTGAGATTCAGCAATACAACTCTGATCCCTCATTCACATAAAGCAGAGACGTTTTAAGGCATGGGCAAAATGGGCCCTGGCCCAGGGCCCCAGTCTTTCATGGGGCCTCTGATAGAGCCAGCTCTGTTTCACAGAGTCTTGCCCTGATGACCTTGAATAATTCCTAAACAGATTGCTTTAAATACCATTTTCCTTTAATTTATTTTTAATGTGGGCAATGTGTGAGAGTCTATTACCGACATTTTGTAGAGAAATGCTGTGTTTATCTTTCTTGAAACACTCATGAAAAAAGTTTCTTTTAGATCATAACAGGACTGAGAAATGAAAGGGTGTGATAGAGATTATTTGCAGTAATATTACTGAGCTGGTGTTGTATTACAATATTGAGAATTTGGGCGAGTGCACCTGTGCACTATTCTGTTCAAAGAGGGCGTGAAAGAGTTGAAACTGGATCAGAAATTCAAAGCTGTCCAGAACAGGGGCCCCCAAAATATGTTTGGCAAGGGCCCCCCAAATCATTAAGTTTTAATTAAGATGTAATCAGTAAGAAGACCGAAAAGCCATTAGACACATTGGATATTTTATTTTGTCTTGCTTTTGTGAGGTAGTTGCAATCAGGTAATACCATTCGCTTCTGAGTCAATCACATTTCAACAAAGACAGAAACAATCAAAATTATAGAATGTAATATAAAAGAATGAAATTAGACAAAAAACTGGCAAAATGATAAAATTAGAAAAAAGCACAAAAACTGTGTGGTCGGAAGTTACCCACAACTGATTAAACACCCGTTTCTATAGCACAGAGATATCATAAATGAAAAAAACTGTAGATCCATAATTTTTGATTTGGAGCAAATAGTGAGTCACACTCATGTGAAAACATTTCACAAGAGTACCCTCAATTAGTTACACCTTCAAGCCTCCTCTACATATTTACCCACTATGAATTAACAACATTGGTGGTAGTAGATTTACACAGATGTAGCGTCTCTTGGTAGCTGTTTCTCAGGTAAGCTATCCTAGGTGTGGTCACTTCCTTCTCATTCCAGCCCTAGTATGTAAAGGACAATATTTATGGAAGTGGTATGTTCATTATTCTTTGTTAGTGCAATAATATAGACAATTATCAGATAGTAGTCAACAAGGTCCGTAGACTTTAGTGTACTTAGCAAATGGAAAATTCCAAGCCTAATTTTCAAATTAAAAAGCTTTGTATATAAAGGCTCAAATCTGTCCAGGTATAGTTGTCTGCCTGATAAGTCATTGTACCCCAAGCAGGTGAGACCATAAGACTAGTTACAGATATGGTCTTGCTAGTGGGTCTCCTGGCACTCTCAAATCCACCTACAAAGGAAAGAACAAAACACTGAATCAATGGAAAGGAAAATTAGAAAAGAAGAGTTATTATCCTTTTACAGATAATTAGCAAGTTGATGATCTTGTCATGGTGAACAGTCACAATATCGAATTTTTAATATCGAATTGGCAAAATATCGAGTTT
The DNA here is from genome assembly GCA_963921515.1 of Calotriton arnoldi. Lineage (NCBI taxonomy): Eukaryota > Metazoa > Chordata > Amphibia > Caudata > Salamandridae > Calotriton > Calotriton arnoldi. The sequence continues at coordinate 2,903,748 of CAWUFW010000901.1, forward strand.
TAAATATCGAGTGGACATAATAACGAGTCACAAAAATATAGTGGTGCAGAATATCGAAATTCAGGTAAGAAATATCGATTTTCATAATATTGAAGTTAGTAATATCGACAGTCATAATATAGTTGTTAATAATATCAAATTGTTTTATAGTGTTTTAAGTGTTAGTATATGTGTTAAAAGTATGTATTATTTTTGTAATGTATGTTTGCATTTTTTTAAAGTAATGAATTTTATGTTATTTAATTTTTGCGTAATTTAATTCCGTAGCGGGTTGTGGGTTTATAGGGGAATAGGGTGGGAAGTAATTTAATTATAGTAAATTAAATATTAATTTTTAGGAATTATTAATTATTTTTAATTTAATTTTGCGTTTTAGTTCTGTAGCGGTTTGTGGGTTTATAGGGGAATAGGGTGGGAAGTAATTTAATTGTAATTAAGTAATTATTTATTTTTATTTATTGGTATTGATAAATAATGTATTGTTAATTAATTATTAATTGGTAATTAATTTTTATTAATTGGTAATTAATTTTTATTAATTGATCATTATATTAATTGTATTAATTTATTATTTGGAGCGGGTTGTGGGTTTCTAGGGGAATAGGGTGGGAAGTAATTTAATTGTAATTAAGTAATTATTTATTTTTATTTATTGTTATTGATAATTAATTTATTGTTAATTAATTATTAATTGGTAATTAATTTTTATTAATTGGTAATTAATTTGTATTAATTGATTAATTGATAATTATATTAATTGTATTAATTTATTATTTGGAGCGGGTTTTGGGTTTATAGGGGAATAGGGTGGGAAGTAATTTAATTGTAATAAAGTAATTATTGAAATTATTTTTGTGTATTGATAATTAATTTACTGTTAATTAATTATTAATTGGTAATATTTTTTATTACTTATTAATTTCTGGGACCGAAAATTAATTTGTTGTTAATTAATTATTAATAGGTAATTAATTTTTAATAATTAATATTTATTGGTATTTATAATTAATTAATTATTAAATAATTTGTAATTGGTAATTAATTTTTAATAAATTTTTATTGGTATTGATGATTAATTTATATATATTTAATTATTAAATCATTACTTTCCCTACTGTTGCACTCACTGGAGGGGGAATAGTAATTTTTACACCTATGCTATCCAACACTTTCCCTACTGTTGCACTCTCTGGAATGGGAATAGTAATTTTTACCCCTACGCTATCCAACACTTTCTCTACTGTTGCACTCACTGGAGTGGGAATAGTAATTTTTACCCCTACGCTATCCAACACTTTCCCTACTGTTGCACTCTCTGGAGTGGGAATAGTAATTTTTACCCTCCCGCTATCCAACACTTTCTCTACTGTTACATTTGGTGGAGTGGGAATAATAAATTATTCCTACCCGCTATCCAACACTTTCCCTACTGTTGCACTCCCTGGAGTGGGAATAGTAATTTTTACCCCTACGCTATCCAACACTTTCCCTACTGTTGCACTCTCTGGAGTGGGAATAGTAATTTTTACCCCTACGCTATCCAACACTTTCCCTACTGTTGCACTCTCTGGAGTGGGAATAGTAATTTTTACCCCTACGCTATCCAACACGTTCCCTACTGTTGCACTCAGTGGATTGGGAATAGTAATTTTTACCTACCCGCTATCCAACGCTTTCCCTACTGTTGCGCTCACTGGAGTGGAAATAGTAATTTTTACCCTCCCGCTATCCAACGCTTTCCTTACTGTTGCACTCACTGGAGTCGGAATAGTAATTTTTACCCTCCCGCTATCCAACGCTTTCCCTACTGTTGCACTCACTGGAGTGGGAATAGTAATTTTTACCCTCCCGCTATCCAACGCTTTCCCTACTGTTGACTCACTGGAGTGGGAATAGTAATTTTACCCTCCCGCTATCCAACACTAAAAATATTGAATATTTTTTAATAATATTAAGGTAACATATATATGTATTAAAAAATAAAAAAGCATGTTTATTTATTTTTTATTTACATTATTTATTAATTTTAAGGTTATTTAAGTATTTTTAAGTATGTTTTACTTAATTATATTCATTATTTCATTATTTTACATTACTTTTAAGACATTTAAAAGATTTGATATTTTAACAAACTATGGGGCCCATTACGATACCCGGCGTAAATAAATCCGCCAGGCATGGAAGCGGCAAAAATCCGCCCCCACACACTGTCTGAACACCGACCACGCCATTACGATTACACAAACCGAAAACCGCCATCGGCGGAAAAAACACACAAAATACCGCCCGCCATCGCCCGAGTCGGAGTCAAACCGCCCGCCACGGACGGAAACACGCACGACAACACAAAACCGCCCGCCCTCACGGCCGACACACCGCACATGAAATTACGATCGCACCGCCATGAGCGCGGGAAAACTACAAATATACCGCCCGCCAGCGCAAACTACGCCGATGAGAATCGACACGGCAGAAGCCATGGCGCCCACGTCCCTGCACAGAAACCATCCGCTCACAAAACCAATAGCACACAACATGGCCAACAAGTCCACACAGCAAGGCACGCACAAATACACAAGCACAGTACACATCCCGAAAACACCCCCGGACAAACAAAAAATACAAAGGCCAGAACCCCAGACACAACACACCTGAAAACAACAGACCATGAGGACACACCCACATAGGTAAGTACAAAAGCAGCACTCCCACAGACCACAACCCCTTGCAACATTGCAAACCAGAGAGGAGAGGAGAGGACACAGTGACACAGCAAGGACAGCAGCACACCACAGAAACGCACACATCACAACCACCACCACCACCACCACCAAACACCGGCACCACAAACCCCCTGCACATTACACAACACACACCGCACCAGCACCACAAACACCATGGCACCACAAAGAATGCCCAAGTTCACGCCCATTGAGCTGACGGTCATGGTCGACGAGATCATCAAGGTGCACCCACAAATCTATGGGAACATGGTCCAGCACACACCACTAGCCACCAGAAACAGAATGTGGAACCGGATCGTAGACCAGGTCAATGCAGTCGGGACCCTGCCCAGGAACAGAGTCGAGATTAACAAACGTTGGAATGACGTAAAGAGCCTGGTCAAGAAGAAGGAGGGCAAAAACAGAGAGCTGGCTGCCGTCACTGGCGGAGGGAATCCCGCGCTCTTTAAGACCTTCAAAGCGTGGGAGGAGAAGGTGCGAGTCGTAATCCATCCGGAGATCCTCGCCGGATTAGCAGGGGAGTGGAGGCTGGTAAGTACAAACTAATGTATACCAGCACACCGCTATGTACTCACATGCACTACCACCATGCCACAGCTCCCAGGGACAAACACCCCCATGTCCAGCACACAATACACAACACATCACACACACATGCAACAGACACCACCACACACAGCCCAAACCGAACAACTGTAAGATACGTGGGGACATGTGTACACTCAGCCAGCCACGTAACCACCAACAGGTCCCCAAGTATGCCAGAAGCGCAACAACGAGCACCCACCACACCCATGTGTCCGCCATAGCTGCACTAACCGACAAGTAACAGGTAAGTGGCAGGAACACAAAGTGCAGTGGGTGGGACGGTGGACAGCCCAAGTACAACACACACCAGGCCCCTAGTCCCACAGCACAGCAAGGAGGAGCATCCCCCACACCCCACAGCCACGTGTCAGCCACCGCAGTGCACAACGACAGCCGAAAGGCAGACATCACGGTCCACAGCAATCGGTGTCCGTGGGTGTCCAGCCACCCCCACGACCCACAACACCCCCCACCCCCACAGACCTGCAACATGGAGCACCCCCGCTTAGAGCCATGTGGCATCCAGTACAGTGCACGCACGAACAACCTGCAGGTGGGAAACTGGACAGGGCTGGATAACTGGAGGCATGAGGACCGGCACACGACCAACACATGGGACATGTCACGTAGCAGACGAAAACGCAGCACCGCCCACCGTCACGAACAAGTGAACAATGTGCACACGGACATGAACAACAGACTCACACCCACATGACCCATCACAGACATAGCAACACCCAAGGAGCCACGTCTGCATACACAAGCCACACTGAAAATAGTACCACACGGCAGCCACTGTGCAACTCATCACACACAACCGAAACACCATTGAAGTCCTGTCCATGTAGCCCCTACTGCCTGTCAACCACACACCCCACAACTACGCCTATGTAAGACAAACAACACTAGACGCAACAGAGCGGAACAACAGAAATGCACACGAACACCACTGAACCCATCAAACACACAGACACACCATGCACATACAACATACCATCCATCCCATCCGTCAGCCCCAGTCTCATGAAAGGCATGTCATCCGCACAGCTGCCACACATACAGCAGTCACGCTAAGATACATGCCCATGACCAACCATGTGCCAGAAGTCAATGAAGCGCACGACACACTGTGAGCAACAACACACAACATGGGCCACACCCCCCACGAGCACTGCAGTGATGCACATGGCACAGGGCAGCACGCACACCAAGGAGATGGGACAACTGCAATACGTTGGCTTTCACACACAACCATCACTCACTCATAACGATGCGTCCAATGCCATGTCCAGTAATCACAACAGACAGCAAATATGCAGGCCATGTCAAGCATGCACACACCTCAAACCATGCACTGTCATGCTGCCACAACACATGTCACGTTCGGCACCCATGGCTCACAGCATGTACCCCAAAAGCATATTCCCTCCCAAATGCGAATCTGGGGCATGGCCCCCATGTTGCCATATGCGTTCCTAAGCATTCCATTTGAACCCCAAAAGCATATTCCCTCCCAAATGCGAATCTGGGGCATGGCCCCCATGTTGCCATATGCGTTCCTAAGCGTTCCATTTGAACCCCAAAAGCATATTCCCTCCCAAATGCGAATCTGGGGCATGGCCCCCATGTTGCCATATGCGTTCCTAAGCGTTCCATTTGAACCCCAAAAGCATATTCCCTCCCAAATGCGAATCTGGGGCATGGCCCCCATGTTGCCATATGCGTACCTAAGCGTTCCATTTGAACCCCAAAAGCAAAGTACAAACCAGACCCAGGATGGGCCAGGAGCCCGCATACACCAGAGTCACAATGAGTAGGGGCACAGCAACACACCCATCGGCATGGCCAATCCGTCCCATGCCACATGTGCACAGCACACAGTCCCATTGCCAAGCACACACAACTACAAATGCCACAGCCACACACACGCCTCCGGGAAACCCATGTACGAGATTGCACGAACTGCCAATGTCAGACGACAAATACATACTTCGCCAGGTGCAACACAATAACAAATCTCATTCTCTCCACAGGTGACGAACTGCCGGATGCTGGGGATGGAGACAGCAGCCAGCACAGCCAGCCCACAAGCCCCCAACGAGGACACACGGATGTGGAGGATCTCACCTCCTCTTCGGACACGGACCACCAAGCAGGCCCATCTGGTGTGGCAGGGCCCAGCCGCTCCCCAGGACCCCTCCTACCCACCAACCCATCATCCAGGGCTGCTGAACAGTCCCAGCCCCCTGCTGCCACTGTCGTTGCGGCCACACCCACGGTCATTGCGGCCACACCCACGGTCATTGCGGCCACTACCACTGCTGCAACCGCCACCATCGCCGCCCCGACCACCACCGCCGCCACCACCACCATGTCTTCGCTGGCACCAGCCCCAGCGCAGGTGGTGGCCCGGCCGACTGGATCCACCCTGGGAGCCACAGCGAGGACCGTGGTGAGCAATGTGGCTAGTGGGCAGGCCGGTGGCAGCAGGACTGGTAGGAGGAGCAGGGTCAGGGAAACGCCAGCCTCCCTGGGAGCCATGCCCTGCCTCAAATGGCCAGAGTCCTTGGGGCCTATGAGGAGGCCCAAGAACAATGGGTCAGGTCTGCTTCAGACACGCGGGAGGTGCTGGGGGTGCTGAGGTCCATGGACGCCCGTATAGGTCAACTTCGTGGACCTCATGGGCCAGCTGGTGGTGGCGGTGAGGACACGGCCAGGGATAGCAGCTCCCCTCCGCCACCACCTGCCGGGGCGCAGGGTCGAGCAGCAGTGTCCAGTTCCCCTGCGTCCACAGCCAGTGAGCACACCTCAACCACCAGCATGTCGCAAGCAGGCACCCCCTCGCAAACGTGGAAGGGGCCGTCCGAAGAGGAAACAGATCTCCCGGGAGGACTTCGCACGCTCCAGTCGCAAGTGAGGCAGCCAGCCAGCCTTCCGCCAGCCTTCCTTGACCAGCCACTGCATTGACTTGGACTACGATCCCACTCCACACAGCCATCTGGATGGCATGTGTGTGTTGGACTATGGACATAGAACCAGTGGGTACACCCTGAGCATCACGCAGCCATGACCGACAGCTCATTGTCACTGCACGCACCACTTTTGTCATCACCTTACACACAATCACATGTCACAGTTTGTAATAAATGCACCTTTTTCACTAACTGCTGTTTGTGCCCTGTGTTTTATTTGTACGGAATACAACGGCCACCTTGGGCGGAAAGGCACCTGATGCGTGGCATGGCAATGGAATCCGGAGGGCCTGTAGGGACCTAGGGGTGGGAGACAGAACAGGAGCACATTCAATGAGTGTGTCACACACCCATCACACAGTACATGTCAACAACTACAAGCAATGTACACACATCGCACAGAGCAATAGGGCACAATGCCACAGTCACCAACAGTGGCATACTACCCTGGCCATGGAGCGTTGACACACAGCACGTAGTGAACAAATGGCCACCCTGACACAGCACACACACACCTGCACAGATACAGCCACATCAGCCGTCGTACATGGACACTCACCGTCAAGTGAAGTAGCGGGCGATGAGCTGCTGCCGCACATTCCCAGCTTCCTCCTCTCCGCTGTCCTCCTCACTCGAGCTGTCCTGGTCTGCGGGCTGGGGCCCTGGTTGATCTCCGTCATCCACAATGAGGGGGATCTGCTTCCGAATGGCCAGATTGTGCAGCATGCAGCACGCCACCACTATCTGGCACACCTTCTGTGGGGAGTACGCCAGTGCACCCTCGGTGCGGTCCAGGCACCTGAACCTGGACTTGAGGAGGCCAAAGGTACGCTCGACCACACGTCTGGTCCTCCCATGTGCCTCATTGTATCGATCGTCTGCTGGGGTGCGAGGATTCCTCAATGGACTGAGCAGCCATGCCCCATTCGGGTACGCAGAGTCACCTGGGTGTGAGGGACACAGAGAACCGTTGCTATTCCAACTGGACAGGGGACAGCATCGCACAACCAGCACGCTACACCACTCCACATACTCACCGACAATACAGCCACGATCCTGTTGCAGATTGGCCATCAGTCGTGGCAAGATGCTGTTGCGCATTATGTGTGCGTCATGGGCCGAGCCTGGGAACTTTGCACACACGTGGGTGATCACCATGTCCGCAAGGCACACCACTTGCACATTCAGGGAGTGCGTGTGCTTCCTGTTGCGGTACAGGTGCTCAGTGGCCTGTGGTGGAACAAGGCCAACATGTGTGCAGTCAATGGCTCCAACGACGTGTGGGATTCTGCCAAGGGCATAGAATGCACCCTTCACTGCCGCCAATTCACGAGCCCTGGGGAAGCGGATGTACCTGTTTCGGTACAGCATCATGGCTGCCAGTACATCCCTCAGCACCTTGCTGAACATGGGCTGGGACATCCCTCCTCCACTGCCCACTGTGTGCTGGAATGACCCAGTGGCGAAGAAATGCATGGCGGCCATCACCTTAGCCGTGGGGGTGACAGCAGTCGGATACACCCTGCGGGGACGGAGATGGGGCTCTAACATGGCACACAGTCGATGCAGGGTTGGCCTGTCCAGCCGAAACTTCCTAATAACCTCTGTATCGTCCATGTCCACCAGCAATTGGTATGGGCGGTCAATGTTCGGTCTCCGCCTAGGGAAATTGCAGAGGACACATGTCAAAGCAACACAACACATAGCAATTTCGCATACACATCACTGACATGACTGAGCAAGCACATGAACCACAGCCCAGCTGTCAAGCTGGGACGGCACGGCCACAATACACTTACACAGGTCTCCCAACAATGGCAATGGCTAGTGAGACATACCACTGCCATGTGCATGCACATGGGGATCTAGGCCCCAATGACTTGCGGGCGTGCTGATGGGGACTGACTGCATATTCGTCAAGCGGCAACGCCACGGCAACATGAGTGTCTGCTGAGCATGGAACTGCTTCCGAGGCTGGATGAGTATGGCACACGACGACGACAATGTGGGCACAGGCTGAGCGGCCAAAACAAGTGGGACATGTGGCACGAGGGGATATGAGACAGTAGTAGGTGTCAGCACTGCACCCTATGTACAGCACTGTACGGATCACACCTCCCGAAACATTGACAGGTGTCCACATTGACAGCCCCATGCCAAGACGGCTGTGTGCTTGCAGTCACACGTCACAGGTGAGAGGTTACATTGCACGTGCCAGGTGGCAGACGTACATAGTGGGAGCTGGCATGTGTGTGCATGTGTCTCCTGTTCAGGATCCACCAGATGGGCGCTGACTCTGTACTGACCATTGGACACAGCATGTTCCGTGGAAGGCTTGTGTGTGTGGGATGGTGGCACTGGATGTGCCTCCGTTGGGTGGGGGGCCATGCACAGGGCGGGTATGTCGATGATTGCGCATTGTTGGTCACGGTGGGTGCACCAACTAAGATGTGTTGCCCTGTGTTCAATTCCTATGTCCGCATGATGATGGACTGTGGATGTGGGCAGACTACACATTGGTCGATGTGCTGTCTATATGCATGTGCCTTCACACCAGGCACAGCTGCCCCTGCACATGTGACCCCTGCTGGATTCGCTGCTGGGTCTGTGGAGCTGATGCACCTTCTGTGCGTGGGGCGGACAGCTCTCCTCACTTCCCTCATTGCGCATGTCATGTCTTTGCCGCAGGTGACATGGATCATGGAGGGCCCACATGTACGCGTGGGTAGGCTACACATGATTGTTCACTGGTCGCCACCCCCAGTCAGTGTTTCGAATGGGAAGGTTGTCGTGCTGGTGGTATGTTCGATGTGGCGGATGGGCGGGCCTAGGTGCGGGCTTACATTCCGGACATGGGGGGTAGTTGGATTGGCGACTAGTTGCAGTACACACGGGACACGTCTCTTCCTTTCCACATCTGGGTCATCCCTTGTACTAACTGACAGTGATACAGTCATCTTCGCCCCAGCCCTCATGTCCTCCCCTCGCCCCCCAATATGCATGCTCACCTGCGAGGCTAGCGCTTGCACAGGCTGCCCCAAGCTCGCACCAGAGAGGGCAAGGAGTGTATGTGTGGGTCCAGTTGCACGAGTGGGCTGTCTCAGGGTATGATGTGTGGCGGGACGCCGTCCACCTGCGTGGTGCCCCAAATGGAGACCCGGCCTGCATGGACTATGCATCACAGTCTTCGCCTTCCGGATCCGCCACCTGCGACACCCAGTGGCTGTGGCTGCCCTTGCGGCCAGGCCGCGTCCGTCTGTGGCTGATGGCCCACACATTCACTCTTTGGCCTCTCTGGGGAGGGCTCTGGGGTGGTGGCGCACGCGCTTGCACTTAGTCACAATGGCATGTGGCGTGGTTGGTATGATGGGCAATGGATGGGATGGTGCGAGCCACCTCCCGTGACGTCAGTGCTGCTCGTGCTGTGGTGCGTCCCCCTACACTTCCATTTGACTTGTGCAATGCTAGACGTTGAGGTTCTATTGCCTGCGTGATATGACCAGGAGGAGCGCGAGGAGACCTCTCACACACCATGCTCCACTGCCATCCCGTGCCCTGTATCGCCTGTGCGGATTGACTATGTTGGGGTTACACCTGGTCGACTGGGGCTGTGTGTGCCTTGTCAAGGGGCATGGCGGGCGCACAACAGGATCCAGCTTGTCCACAGAGGGTGGGCTGAGGTGCGCCTGGTACCGCTTTGTACGTGTGCCCGGCTGCTGTGCACACACGTGTTCACTCCCCCGACAGGTGTCCTCTCACAATGCCCAGGGAAGCAGTGGTGTACTGTTCATGAGCCCTCCCAACACGGCGTGCTCCAACTTGGCATGTGCGCATCTACCCGTCACACCCACCCACCTGAGCACTGCGTCCATACGACTTCACACGACACATGTGTGTCTTCCACAGTTGTGCTACTCATTTGCGTTGACATCCAATACCAGTGGACTACATGGTCATGTCACGACTGCCGTGTACTTCACATACTCTCATCCTCTCTCATTCGTACTTGTGAAATGAGTCAGCGGAGACAGTTTTGGTTTCAAACATTATATTGAGTCTTCTGTCCTCTGTGATGCAGTATAGTGGACACTACTGGCAGCGGAATACATGTTGAGGATATACTGAGCATGATTGCAAATGGGATAGGGTGTGGGGTTACATGTGATTGGCTGTTGCATGTGGGATGTGGGCTTCAGAGTGACATCTGCTTGGCCAAGGCTGTGCTAATGTACATTTACGTATAGCTGCGGAGCTGCGGACTTTGACACAGACGGTATACATGTAGCCTACCAGACCGCTTGGCATCATGGGCACAGTCCATCTCAGTTCCATGTGACAGGTTTGCTGCGGTTGTTCCTCATGCACGCGTGCATGTGAGATGACATCAGGGCATGTGCTTGCGTGCATGCAGCGGCGTGCCACTTGTTGTTGCACTGTGGTGGTTACTGGACATGTCACAGTCACTGGGGTCGTGTTGTTGTTGTATGCACTTGTCGTCCATGCAAAGGTCCTGGTATGGGATTCCCGGGGCGGGGGTGGGAGGGGTGCAGCACCCACAGACTCCAGGCGACCTATTCATGTCCACTGAGCGGTGTGTGTGTCCATGTGCGCTGGATCCATGTTGTGTCCTGGTTGTTCGTGCAGTTCCGTCCATGTGGGTGCGATACACAGAGCCCATGCCACTGCCTCCCACGATGCATGCGGTGTTCCTGGATGTGATGGGGAACAGTGTGCATGTCCCGGTCATATCCGATGTCATGGCGATGTCGTTGATGGTGTGGTTACAGTTGCCGGTCGTTTGGTATGGCTGTTGTGGTGGTGACTGGCCAGTCCGTGCGGAAGCTAAGCATGGGTGCGGGGTTGGACATCGTAGGTCACTCGGGGAACCTGCGTTGTGGTCCGACGTATTTACAGGTTGTCAGGTATGCGATGCCGTCCAGCAGGGCTTCCATGTCATTGGTGGTGTACATGTTTGCCAGCCAATGAAGCGGATGGTGGCTGTCAAGGTGTTGTTCGTAAGTTGTCCCTTGGAGGACCATGATGGGGCATGCTGGGTGACATTCGATGTAGCTGTTCTCGATGATCCGTCGTGTGGAGGCACAGTGGTCCCATTTCAGTGCGGGTGCGATGTTGGCCACATACGCCATGCCCCCATAGGCAGAGCAGGCCCTGTCGTGTGCGTCCAGAGGGAGGAGTAGTGGTAGCAGGTCCGCCTTCAGACATGCCGGGTTGGAGAGGCATATCTCGACGGGATGCTGGTAGGGACACCTCCGACAGTAGAAGACGGGCCTGACGCAGCTGAACAATGTGATGCGGTAAGTCAGTTGGTAACTTACGTTCAGCAGGGACAGGAGATCGCATCCCAATGTATGGCACAGGTTGGTTTTGTACAGCTTGAGCTGTTCGGCGTAGTTGGGTAGGTGTGTTGCGGTTGCCATTTCGCAGCGGTTCGTTGAGGTGGCGTGCTCCGGCTGTGTGTGCAGTCTGCAATGTGCACGCTCCGGGGTTGCTGTGAGCTCTGTGTAGTCGTAGGGAGACAGGACTTGTGTTCTGTTGGCTTGTTTGGAGGACACGGGCCCTCTTCCCACATGCTTCTCAGACAGTTCAAGGTCAGTGCTGTGTGACTCCTTCCAATTAACTTGCATGTGGCCGACATGGGGGAGTGTTTTCTTCTTTCTTCCCCGTCCGTTGTGTGCTTCTGTGATATGCGCTATCTGCCCTGTGGTCGGTCTCCTCGGCATGCCTGTGTTGGTCTATTCTTGGACAATGGCTGTATTCACCGGCTTCTGTCGTAGGGCTGTGGTTTCGGAGTTGGAATGGAAGGTCATTCAGTGCTGTCTGCTCTCCCTTGTGTGGGCGGCAGGCTGCCTTTCCGCTCTGCGTTGGGCCTTGTGTGTGAATGTTATTCTTGGGCCACCTGTTGTCGGTCCCCGGGCTCTTTGGTGTTCCGTTTTATATGTGCAGGGTGGTATGGGTGTTTCTGTGTGGTACTGGCGTTCCTCTTCCCGAAGGGGCCCTGCTTCTCCTAGTTGGTGTTGCCGCCGCTGTGTGCTACGCCATGTTTGTTACACTGGGGTGTGTCCTGCTGTTGCGTGACTTCACTGACATGTGTGCGTCGGTTGTGTGGCGTTGGGTGTTGTCCGTGAATTGGGCGTTGGGGACATGTCTGTGGCAGGCCTGTCACGTGTCATGTGCGTTCGGGGTGGGGCTGATGTGTGTGCTGCTTGGTTGTGTCCCTGTGTCTGTGTGCGACGCATGCATGGCGCTGCGGTTGGCCTCTGCGTTGTGCGCATGTGTGGCGGCGTCATCGGCGCTTTGGGGCCGTGACGGGGTGGTTGGTTCCTAGTCCCAGGTGGTGTGTACACATGTGTTCCGCGATGTTACGATTTGGCCTGTGTGTCATATGTGGATGCAATGGTGGATGTGTTGTGTACACGCGCTGGTGGGGGTTGTCCGCTTTTTCCGCCCTTGCACTGTGTGCGCTGTTTGCGTGCACTTGTTGTGTGTGTGCCTACCTGCGTCTCCGCGGTACGTTGCGTCCTTGGTGGTGCATCAGCAGAAGCATGGGAAGGGCCTGCAGTGCTGGATTCATGCTCGGGGTGCCGCTTCTTCGTTGTCCGTGCTCTGCGTCCGTGTTACCGCCTCTCTTTCACGTGCGGTGTCTCTTAGCCGTGGGAGCCGTTTGTTTGCGGCATCGTAATTTATACGCCGGGCGGGACGTGTTTCGTCGGACGGTGTGTGTCAGTTAGGCTGCGCCGCTACGTGTACGGGCGCACTTTGATGGCGGACGGTGTTGCTGGCTTGCCGGCGGTGTTTGGCCTACTTTTCGCATCGTAATTGGACGGGCGTGTGGACTGCTGCGTGCCGGCGGTAACTGGTGCTTTTTGCATCCGCCAGCACGGCGGTGGTGCTTCCGCCCGCCATCGTAATGAGCCCCTATATTATTTACAACAATATTTTGGATTCGATATTTTTGAACTTACCTGTTTGTAGATAGGAAGTCGATATTCTGTCATTCTATATTTTTTCATCGATATTTTGGCAGGTCGATATTTTGCTCCTCGATATTCTGTCAGTGATCCCTTGTCACAAATCCACTGTCAGAGAGTTCCATACAGTGGTGCCATCATTGAAAAGATTTCTTGCCTCACCTTATAGCGCAAAACCAAAAAAAGGAAATGCAAAGAAGATGAACTTAGACTTTATGGGATAATGTAAAGCTTTTTAAGCTCACAAAGAAATTTTTCAGCAGATTTCTGAATATGATGAAGTCATAGACTTTTTGGTAGCCCAACATCGATGAAATAACAGTTTGTGTTTATCCACCACTGTATCCAGAGCCTCAGGGAGAGACACTGTGCTGATACCCTTCCTCTTCTTGATAGTCAGCAAAATGTTGGTTTCATCTGCGTACACCGTAAGCAAAAGTTCTAAACAATGTGGTAGATGAGAAGAAGTGTTAAGTAAAGTTTTAATAGCAAAAGAGAATTGCAAAATGCTTGTAGAAAGCCCAAGGGACTGGGTGCAGTAAGAAGGTGAAGTAAACCGTTCAATAAACTCAATACATTTCAATGCTCCTCCCATAATATGAATCCTTTTAAGACATTCCAGCAGAATCTGCTTAACTGCGGTGTTAAAGGCGGCAGACAAATCCAACAAAATTAGAGCTCTGACACTGTCATCATTCATGAGTATTTTCCAGTGATCATACAGTACCCATGTCACCACTGTGTCAGTTACTCATCCTGCGTGAAAGCCTGACTGAAATGGATGAAGAATCTCATTTTTTTTGCAGAATCTGGCAGATGTATTTCCGCATTCTCCATCACTTTAGCTGTAAAGAGGAGGAATTGACCTTGCACTCAATACAATAGAAAAAAAGAATCATGGCGGTCATTTTGGGATATAGTTAAAATTTTATCATAGGGATCAATTAGTGGTTTTGAACTTTGTATTCCCTTGTGTCTTATCTGGAAACATCTGAATTCTTGAAAATTAGATAACAACATTAACAGTTGAGATAGTACCTATTGCTATGTTTTTAGATTGCAGGTCATCCTGTTTCAATCCAGCAATAAAAAAAGGCCCACTTCACCATAACTCAGTACCGTTGAGCTCTGGTTTGGTTAGGAATCTGCTAGGTAGGCTTCAGACTCGAGTGCTTCTTGAAAACAGTAGGTCCTTTCCATTCAGTGAAACTTTAACTACTGGGAGTTTAGTTTGTCTCTAAGGCTTGTTAAACTCTTAATGACTTATTCCTTGAATGTCAGCTGGAGAGTCCCTTATGAAAATTGTGAAACAAACTATTGTAACTTTACAAATAATCCCTCACCAGGCGGCTCATGCTGAAATGCATTCAAAAGTTTTTCGTATTATACTCGTCCTTTTATTTAATTTAGACTATTAATTGAGAGCTGACATATGGAATAAGCATCAACTGCATTTCAAATTAAATTTGGTCTGATAATCTCAACTCAGCAATCAGGTTTTAGTTGCCTATTTATTGTTTGTCCCTTTGAGGTATGTATACATTGTGGTCATTACAACTGCAGTGCCACACTGAGATGTACACTTTAGCTAATACAATAGTTAGATTTCAGAATTTCACTATTCATCATTGGAGTTGTAATAAATTGGGTTATTAGTTTTGCAGTATATGATGCCTGCATAAGTAATAGGTCCCCAATTACCCTTTTTGGGAACCAAGCATCCGATTGTAGTGCTTGACTCTCTTAGGGTAATGAAGTAGAGCAGTCCAACACCTACTCAGAGGAGGTGGTGTGAGCTAGTAATCACTATTCACAATAATAAATCCCAATTAATTATTGTCAAGTCAGTGCTTTTTCTTTGACAAAGGAAAAGTACATTTATTACACACACACTGTTAAATACTACACATTCATTTGCAAATATATACATCAGATACCAGATGAAACCACCACAATATAGGGGGTATCACTTTAAATAAAACAGCTGTTAGAAATTGGGTTTCTGGTTGGCAGAGGTATGCACCCTGTTCAAGCAGAAACCACAATCCGAGTCAGAGTAAGTCAGATACATACCATAAATTAACCTGTGCTCACCCTGTGATGGGTTGGCACAGAGCAGGATGACTTAACTTTAGAGGCAATGTATGTAGTATTTGTGAAACTCTTCAAACAGTAACACAGTGAAAGCACCACAAAAGACTCCACAATAGTTTAGAAGAATAGATTCTAAATTTCTAAATAAAACAAGACCAATACAGCAAAAATCCAATAAATGGAAGTCGAGATGTGAATTTCTAAAAATTAACTGTAAAAATAGCCCTTAGAAGCAATAAGTGCATGTGGAAGTTATCTGGTTGCGCTGGACTGGGGCAAAGTCAGAAGTTCAGGCCGGACCCGATAAAGTGTGGGCCGGATACAGGAGCCATGCAAGGCCCGCTGAACAAAGTTCCTTGATCCTGGTTGCAACAGCGAGATGCGGGGTGCAGCCGAGCGATGCGTCGGTGTTAATCCACAATCCAGGTGATGCATCAATTGTCTTCACGTAGAAGTGGTGATGCACCAGTTCCAAAGATGATGCACTGAGCCAAGAGATGTTAGTTCTGTAGATGATGCTTTGGGTTTCTCCGTGCAGTCAAGGAGATGCCTCGATGTTCCCACACTGCAGCGGCAGAAATGCGCTGGTTCCAATGCGTTGGTCTTGTAAGGCGATGAACTGGTTTTGAGTGCGATGTGCAGATTCTGCTCCTGCAACAATGATGATTCATCGGTTCTGCTACACACAGACAGGAGATGCGTTGATTCGGCAGGAGCAAGCACCTGGGTCCATTTCCAATGGACCAGGCACAGGAGGAGGTGGTGAGACTTTGATATCCCTGAGTCTCAGAAACAGGAGGAAAGCCAATAAGCCCTTGGAGATTACCCTAGGTTCAAGGCAGAGTCTAGCTCTTCCTCAGTAGGGTCATAGAGCAATAGGCAGCAGGGCATCACAATTGAAAAGTAGTTCTTCCAGAGCAGCAGTTCAGCAGAGTGAAATTCCTTGTAGCAGCACAACAACACTTCTGACAGAGTTTCTTTACAGGTCCAGAAGTGTCTGATTAGGTGGGATCAGAGACCCAGTATGTATACCCAGTTGTGCCTGGTCAGTGGAGGTTACTTTAAACAAGGGTCTTTGAAGTGCACAGAGGTACTTTCTTCCCAGCCCTGGCTCCAGACTTACTACAGGGGGGTAATCGACCCTTTGTATGGGGACAGGACACTGCGTATTCAGGTGCAAATGTCAGCTCCTCCCTCCCATCCTGCCCAGGATGAGCCATCAGGATGTAGATGGTAACTCAGACACACCTAACCTTCATTTGTGTGTGGCTGTATAGAAAGAATGCACCAAGTCAAGCTGTCACCCACCCCAGACATGTATTGGAGACAGGCTGCAGGCACACAGAGCTTTAAGAGCAGAGAAATGTCCACTTTCTAAAAGTGGTGTTTCTAAAATAGTAATGTTAAATCCAACTTTACCAGTAAAGAGGATTTATCATTACCATTCCAACGATATAAAACATGACAGATCTAGTCCTTCTGAATCAGAAATTGCAGCTTAAAAGTAAAACAAGACATTCCCAATGATAACCTATAAGAGTAGTAGGCCTCACGGTAGTGAAAAACTAATTTTGGTGTTTTTACATTACTAGTCCTACCTTTTACTTACACAGCACACTGCCCTATGCGCTACCTAGGGCCTACCTAATGGGTGACTCAGGTGTAATAAAAGGGGACTTTAAGGCTTAGCAAGGGGTTTTAAATTCCAAGTCGACTTGGCAATAAAACTGCACCCACAGGCTCTGCAGTGGCAGGCCTGGGGCATGTTGAAAGGGCCACTTGTGTGGGTGGCACAATAAGTGCTCTAGGCCCACTAGTAAAAAGAACAGATAATGGATGGAATGCTGAACAATGCAAACATTCAGCCCCAGTCACAAATCTGGGTTTAATCCATTGTTTTTTTGGTCAGCATGCGATCCCAGTTTGGATCCAGCCATATGCAAATCATTCTTGACCCTGCTCCCCATTGCAACAGTCCAGCCTGAACTGCCAGGCCAGGTCCTCCCTGGACCGGAAATAAGCATCCTGACTCCAGTGGCATGGTGAGCACGGGACCCACGTCTGGGCATACCCTTCCAACTTAGGGCGACAAATGCTGCATTTTTTAAATTGTAAGTTAAAATCCGACTTTACCATTAAAGAGGTTTTCAAATTACAATTTCTCAGACACCAAACATGAGATGTTTACCTGTTCCCAATCAAAAGATAGCACTTATTAAATGTTATAAGACAACCTATAGGTAGGCCTCACCGTAGTCTAAAATAAATGTAGGCGTTTTTCACTACCAGGACATGTAAAACTTAAAGGTACATTCTACTTGGCAATATAACCCCCTACTCAAACCTTAAACTCCTCTGCATATAAGTCACCCTAAGGTATTTCCTAGGCAGCCCACAGGGCAGGGTGCATTCAAATTAAAAGGTTGAGCATGTACCCTGCCCTGTGGGCTACCTAGGTACTACCTTAGGGTGACATATGCAGAGGTGTTTAAGACTCGAGTAGGGGGTTATATTGCCAAGTAGAATTGGCAGATTAAAACTGCATTCAGTCTGCAATGGCAGACCTGGGACATGTTTTGATGGGCTACTTAAGTGGGTGGCACAATAAGTGTTGCAGGCCCACATGTAGCATTTAATTTAAAGCCCTGGGTATATGGTATACCATTTTTCTAGGGACTTGTAAGTAAATCAATCATGCAAATCAGGTGCAAGCCAATTTTACCATATTCAAGGTTGAGAGCACAAGCACTTTAGCACTGGTTAGCAGTGGTAAAGTGCATAGAGTCATAGTGCCAACAAAAATGAATTTCAGCAAAAATGGAGGGTAAAAGCAAAAGTGTGGGGGAAGATCGTCCTAAGGCTGACAGGTCTGATAACTGTTAATTATTTCTTTTGTGTGGGTAGGCCTTTGTTCCCTTTCGTGGGAAGCAGAGTAATGAATGTGGCCCAGCAGGGTGACAAAAGGCACTCTGATGCTGAGCTGAGCCAGAGAAATATGAAAATTCTGGACGACCCATAGCGTGTCCATATATCTGCTTGGGACTTACATAATGAATCTTGGTGCACCTGTTTGATCCCAGTTTGGTATCTTGATATCTTGCAGGACTTTTTAGGCCATAGGGAAGCAAAACTACACCATAAGGCAGATGTCCTACTGTATGGATAATATAGACTCACTGCAGTCAAAACAGTTATCCATACAGGCTTTACATATGAGTGCCCAGTAATATTATGAGGTCTACCTGAGGTCAATATCTAACCTTGCAGAGTTCCCTCTGTGCCAGGCTACCTGTGCACAGTTACCAGGCTATGCAAGACTGTGGTCTCACACTCATAGCCCTCATATGTGTGCACACGTGTGCAAACGTGTTCACATGAAACCAGCCAAGGGCCCCTTACCCTTGCTACATTGCAGTGGCCTTATCTTAGACAGCTAAACAATATCCTTTCTAGCTAACGTACACTGCAGTCACTCCTTTAGTAAAGAAATACATTTAGTAAACATACTAATTACAAGATTAGTATGTCCACTGAAAGAAAGCCTGACAGGACCTTTTATTGATCTCAAGCTCAATCCTCTATATGTTGATTTTAAATAATAAATTCTTAGGTCAAGTACAGCTTGACAAATCCGCAATATATGATCGATAGCCTTCTTCTACAAAGTATCCATCCCAGATTCCTTCCAAGACGCCTTCAAATTTAATATTGGCAAGTACAGCATTCCAAAATAGATATAACATATTTTAACAGTAGACGTGAAAATGGAGCAAATATGTACTTGTTTCTTTTGAGTTAGCATTTCCATAACATAGTGGAGGTACTTTTTCACCGTATGTGTTTCCAGATTATCAGTAAATCACCAGGAACTAACTTTATTGGTCACTAATAATTTCATGTATGATTTACTCTGGATACATAGGTGTTAGAAATGGGGGTCTCTAGTTGGCAGAGGTAGGTACCTTTGTCCAAATAGGGACCCTTGCTTCTAGTCAGGTTAAGGGGGATACACACTCTAGATAACCCCTATTCACCCCCTTGGTAGCTTGGAACGAGCAGACAGGCTTATCCCAAAGGCAATGTGTAAAGTATTTGTACCATCACTCACAGTAACACAGTGATAACACCACAAATGGACACCACACCAGTTTAGAAAAATAAAGTATCTTTATCTAAGCTTAACAAGACCAAAACGACAAAAATCTAACATACAAGTATTAAGAAAAATGACTTTCAAAAGATTTTAGCAACTGAGTCTATAGAAAACTATGGATGCGTGATTTCTTGCAAAGTACCTGTTGTTGCGACAAAATTCACCAAGCCAAACAGCCGCAGCGATGGTATGCGTCGAAAAACAAAGGGATGCGTAGTTCCTGAGACCTTCGTGGATGCGATGCGACAGTTCCGCTGGACACAGGGGAGCGATGCGTTGGGTCCGGTCTGTAGGGGGAAGCGATGCGTCGACTCTGAGATGACTCCGATCTGCGGGTGATGCGTCGAGGAAAACGTGCCGCACAGGGACGATGCGTGGAAATCCGGGATGCGTCGGTGACCGATGCGGCAGTGGCGAGCGGCACTGCGTCGACCTTTTCAGCCGCGAGCCCTCAATGCGTCGATTCTTGCCGCGGCGACAGTCGCTGCGTCGGTTTCGGCAGCAGCGCAGCCATGCGGGGAGATTCTTCTTGCACCACGGCGTTGCGTCAGAAAAACTGTCGCAAGAAGAGCGATGCATTGATTTCCTTGTCGTTGCGTTGCTTTTCCAGCGCCTAACAGCAGAAACAACCTCCAGAGGCCCAAGACAGTCACAGGCACCTCTTGGCAGGTCAGAACCCCCAGCAAGGAAGCTCAGGGGAGCTGGGGGTGAAGTCTTTGTGTTCCTGAGACTTCAAAACAGGAGGCAAGCTCTACTCAAGCCCTTGGAGAATTTCCTCAAGCAGGGGACACAACACACAGCAAAGCCCTTCTCCTTTCCTTGGCAAAAAACAGCAACTACAGACCAACCCCAGACACACAGCAAGGGCAGTACTTCTCCTCAGTTTCTCCAGCTCTTCTCCTTGGCAAAGGTTCCTCTTGATTCCAGAAGTAGTCTAAAGTTCAGGGGCTTTAGGTCTAATACTTATACCCCAAAATGTATTTGTTCTCTTTGTGCAGAGAAGCCCTGTGCCCAGTCAAAACCAGTTCTGGGGGGCACTTTGCAAGTGCACAACAACCTCCATTGTCAGTGTGAGCCCTGGCTCGAGACACACCACAGGGGGGCAGAGCCATCATTGTAGAAGGCAGACACAGCCCTATTCAGGTGCAGTTGCTACTCCTCCCACCACTACAAATGCAGTTCAGGCCTATTCAGCCTAGCGCTGACTCATCCAGACTCTCTGGAGCCACTGCACATCCCCAGCCCCTATCACTCCAAAACCAGACAGTCAATACACATCCTAGCAGAAGCACACAGGATGGCTAAGCAAGAAAATACCTATTTTCTAAAAGTGGTATTTTCAAACACAGAATGTAAAAATCACCTTTCCTAAAAGAGGCACCTTTAGATTCTGAGTTCAGGCATACTAAACTTTATTTTCCTATCTGGTCCCAGTGGAAAGTTATATTTATAAGATGTTATAAATTAACTCCCATGCTTTCCTATGGGGACAGATAGCCTTTCAATAGTGAAAAACGAAATTGGCAGTATTTCACTATCAGGACATGATACACACATAAGGACATGTCCTACCTTTCACATACACCGCACCCTGCCCAGGGTTGGGTCCCTTGGGCCTAACATAGGGGTGTCCTATATGTAAGAAAAGGGAAGGTTAGGACCTGGCAAGTGTGGGCACTTGCCAAGTCGACATGGCAGTTAACAACTGCGCACAGACACTGCAGTGGCAGGTCTGAGTTACCGTTTCAGAACTACTAATGTGGGTGGCACAATCATTGCTGCAGGCCCACTAATAGTATTTGATTTACCAGCCCCGGCACACTCAGTGCACTTTACTAGGGACTGACCAGTAAATAAAATATGCCAATCAGGGAGAACCAATCATAATACCAATTTACACAGGGAGCATATGCACTTTAGCACCGGTTAGCAGTGGTAAAGTGCCAAGAGTGCCAAAACCAACTAACACAGGTCAGGAAAAAATAGGCGGAAGAAGCAAAAAGTTTGGGGATGACCCTGCAAAAAGGGCCAAATCCAACACAACCCTTTTACAGCCTAAAGCCAGGGTAGGCCAATCCACACCTCGATGGGCTTCCCTGCTTGGGGAGATAGAACATGGAACCTGGCCCGCAACAGCAGGTGTCTATTCCCGTTCTACGCCTTCCTGAACCCAGTTGGATCCCTCTATCCATACTCTCAGGGCCCACTAAGCCGACCCATGGAGAACCCTCCTCTTCACCTGTGGACTCCAACTGTGCAGCGTCTAAACTTACTTTGCTTACAGATGTGTCCCAACAGGCAAACAGTACCCACATAGCCAACACAGTGGTGTGGCCCAGTCCACCCCTGGGGGGTGACTCCTGTCCCCCTCCGAGGGGCAACTCTGTCCACCAGGACAGCAAGCCACAGTGGCCACTGACAGCTGTCAGTGATGAGAGCCAGGCCCCAGGCCTTTCATGGTTCTCCAACCTCTGTGGTGTCAGAGAGTAGGGAGCAGCAGCCCCAGGTGCCGGGCAGCCTTTGCCCACTCTCCCTCCTGTCAGGCCAGGGATGACATCCTGACACTGACCCACCAGCCCAGGGTCTTTACCCTGAGGCTGGACATGGGACTGGGGGGCTCTCCCGCACCCGGTCCTCCTCCCTGGGGTTCTGCACCCTCCCACCTGTAGTGGTACCCCCTTCCAGAATTGTCAGAGCACCTGAGGCAGGTGTCCTGCACAATTTGCCCACCAGTTTAGGGGTGCTGTCCTGCAACTGGAACACCAGCCCAGGGTCTGTACCCTGAGGCTGGACACAGGACTGGGGTGGACTCTCCCACACCCGGTCCTCCTCCCTAGGGCTCTGCACCCTCCCACCTGGAGCGGTACCCCCAGAAGACAAACTGGTAGGAGCACTGTTAGCAGTCGCCCCTTCCTCCAGGTCAGGGGGGACACCCTGAACCTGGTCCTCCAACCCAGGGTCTGTACCCTTAGGCTGGACCTGTGCCTGGCATCCCAGGACTTCTGGGGGAGTACACCAACTCCCCCAAAGGGAAACACCCTCCCCTGGAGTTGTGTAAGAGTCTGCCTGGTGCAGGTCTCCCGCCTCCTGTCCACCTGACATAGCATGAAGACATGCCAGAAGTGGCCTCACCAGGGTCAGCCCTGGGGTGCTCTGACCTCAGAGCTGGCAACCCCTGACCCACTGGTCCTTCCACTGGGGACTTCATCCCCCCTCACCCTTTTCTCTGGACTCATGCACCCTCCCCACTGGAGTGGTGCTGCCAGACACCAGAACTGGTGGGATGCTTGTTACAGTTGTCCCCCCCAGTTCACCTGACACTTTGGGATCCCCCTCAGGGGATGGCCTCTCGGCACAGTCTAGTCTCCCCTCCTGGTATTCACTCCATGAACCAACCAGGCCCTGGGACTGGGTTCAGGCACCTTGGGACACAGCCCACTCCCACTCCTTTTCCTCTGAGACAGGACGTGGGACCCTACATCCCTCCCACTACACTGGGACCTATCTGGGCTACCACCAACCTCCCCAACCTCACTTGGTTGGGGAAAACCTGAGCCACCCCCCTCAAGATCACTCCCAAAAGCTTTTTCAGACCATCTGGAATCCATCAAAAGGTCTGCCTCCAGTGCAAGCTCCCTGGGGTCAGAGAACACACACTCCACCGGCTGTTGGCATAGCTCTGGAAAACAAGGACTTAAAATATGCTCTCCAACAATCGAATCACACAGCCCCACACATGTGTTAACCAAGCTACCCTTTGCCTCACCATCCAGTGCCTCACACAAGTACCCCACACCACTCTCCTGAGATTGGCAAGACAGTGTCAGACTGTCTCTGTCAGTCAACCCACATTCTTCTGGGCGGTCTCCACACTCACACACCAAGGCTGCTACCATGGAAGAACCCCTCTCCCTGCACCTCTCATCTAGAGTCAGTATAGTGTCCCTCCCACCACTAAGAATATGAACCCCAGTGCCAGTTTCCCAAATCACCTCAGGGACACTGCACACCACTGGAGCTACCTCATAACCCTGAACCCCTTGGTGTATATCAACCCCCTCCTTCAAGTCAGGTGCCACATCTCTGGGTGTGTGTACTTCTCCCTCAGCACTAGACACTACATTTTTGCTGCCACCATTTGAGCTGGACTCTACCTCCAACCCAGCCAAGCTCACTTCATGAGCTACACACGTGTCCTTTTTCTTAGCTAAGACACTCATGGCCTCAAGCCTTCTGAGCTCCTCATCAAGCTTTCTCATTCTCAGTTCATGTGCCAAGATCAATTTCTTCTCTTCCAAGGCATAAGCGTTCCTGTTCTCCTCTGACTTTATTCTCATGACCTCTAACTCATGATCTCTGGCCCTTTGCCTTTCCTCCAAATCCTCTGGAGAAAAATTCCTGGAAGACTGATTGCTGCCAGCCCTAGAGGCTGCTCTCCCAACAGGCAAATCTTGGGATCTGAAACGACCTTCTGGCACACCCCCATCCACATCTGCATCCTCTGTCTCCCCAGCTTCTTTGGCCTCCCACCAGGCCCCTAAGGCCTTTTGTAGCTCCTCTTTCCTAGAGTTGCTCCTCATGGGACATCCAAAGCTCCTGCAGAACTGCTTGAGTTGCTTTACTTTGTAACTACTTAACATTTCAATGTCAAACTGTAATTCTGCAGCCTCACTTGCTAGTTTACTACTGAGAGACATGGTGTGTGGATACTCATGGGTCAGATCAAAAATAGAACAAAAATAAAATACAGTATGTGGTTGCATAGTGGTCTGCACTACACTAGTGATGTACACCAATCACTGTGGGTCAAGTACAAATACAAGTTCAAATCCTCACCGCTGACCACCAATGTTAGAAATGGGGGTCTCTAGTTGGCAGAGGTAGGTATCTTTGTCCAAATAGGGACCCTTGCTTCTAGTCAGGGTAAGGGGGATACACTTCTAAAATAACCCCTGCTCACCCCCTTGGTAGCTTGGCACGAGCAGACAGGCTTATCCCAAAGGCAATGTGTAAAGTATTTGTACCAACACTCACAGTAACACAGTGATAACACCACAAATGAACACCACACCAGTTTAGAAAAATAAAGTATCTTTATCTAAGCTTAACAAGACCAAAACAACAAAACTCCAACATACAAGTATTAAGAAAAATGACTTTCAAAAGGTTTTAGCAACTGAGTCTATAGAAAACTATGGATGCGTGATTTCTTGCAAAGTACCTGTTGTTGCGACAAAATTCACCAAGCCAAACAGCCTCAGTGATGGGATGCGTCGAAAAACAAAGAGATGGGTCGTTCCTGAAACCTTCGTGGATGCGATGCGACAGTTCCGCTGTACACAGGGGAGTGATGCGTTGGGTCCGGTCTGTAGGGGGAAGTGATGCGTCGATTCTGAGACGACTCCGACCTGCGGGTGATGCGTCGGGGAAAACTTGCCGCACAGGGACGATGCGTGGAAATCCGGGATACGTCGGCGACCAATGCGGCGAGCGGCGCTGCGTGGACCTTTTCAGCCGCGAGCCCTCGATGTGTCGATGCTTGCCGCAGCGACAGACGCTGCGTCGGTTTCAGGCGCAGCGATGCAGGAAGATTCTTCTCGCATCACGGCTTTGCATCGGAAAAACTCTACCAAGAAGAGCGATGCATCAATTTCCTTGTCGCTACGTTTCTTTTACAGCTCCCAACAGCAGAAACAACCTCCAGAGGTCCAAGACAGTCACAGGCACCTCTTGGCAGGTCAGAACTCCCAGCAAGGAAGTTCAGGGGAGCTGGGGGTGAAGTCTTTGTGATCCTGAGACTTCAAAACAGGAGGTAAGCTCTACTCAAGCCCTTGGAGACTTTCCTCAAGCAGGGGACACAGCACATAGCACACAGCAAAGTCCTTCTCCTTTCCTTGGCAGAAAACAGCAACTGCAGGCCAACCCCAGGCACACAGCAAGGGCATTACTTCTCCTCAGTTTCTCCAGCTCTTCTCCTTGGCAAAGGTTCCTCTTGATTCCAGAAGTAGTCTAAAGTTCAGGGGCTTTAGGGCTAATACTTATACCCCAAAATGTCTTTGTTCTCTTCGTGCAGAGAAGCCCTGTGCCCAGTCAAAACTAGTTCTGGGGGGCCCTTTGCAAGTGCACAACAACCTCCATTGTCAGTGTGAGTCCTGGCTCCAGACACACCACAGGAGGGCAGAGCCATCATTGTAGAAGGCAGACACAGTCCTATTCAGTTGCAGGTGCTACTCCTCCCACCACTCCAAATGCAGTTCAAGCCTATTCAGCCTAGCGCTGACTCATCCATACTCTCTGGAGCCACTGCACATCCCCAGCCCATGTCACTCCAAAACCAGACAGTCAATACACATCCTAGCAGAAGCACACAGGATGGCTAAGCAAGAAAATACCTACTTTCTAAAAGTGGTATTTTCAAACAGAAGATTGTAAAAATCACCTTTCCTAAAAGATGCATCTTTAGATTCTGAGTTCAGGCATACTAAACTTTATTTTCCTATCTGGTCCCAATGGAAAGTTATATTTATAAGATGTTATAGATTAACTCCCATGCTTTCCTATGGGGACAGATAGCCTTTCAATAGTGAAAAACGAAATTGGCAGTATTTCACTATCAGGAATGCCACACACATCAGGACATGTCCTACCTTTCACATACACCGCACCCTGCCCAGGGTGGGTCCCTTGGGCCTAACATAGGGGTGTCCTATATGTAAGAAAAGGGAAGGTTAGGGCCTGGCAAGTGGGGGCACTTGCCAAGTCGACAAGGCAGTTAACAACTGTGCACAGACACTGCAGTGGCAGGTCTGAGTTACCGTTTCAGAACTACTAATGTGGGTGGCACAATCATTGCTGCAGGCCCACTAATAGTATTTGATTTACCAGCCCCGGCACACTCAGTGCACTTTACTAGGGACTGACCAGTAAATAAAATATGCCAATCAGGGAGAACCAATCATAATAACAATTTACACAGGGAGCATATGCACTTAAGCATTGATTAGCAGTGGTAAAGTGCCAAGAGTGCTAAAACCAACTAACACAGGTCAGGAAAAAATAGGCGGAAGAAGCAAAAAGTTTGGGGATAACCCTGCAAAAAGGGCCAAGTCCAACAATAGGTTTTCCCAGGAACAAATTTAGGCATTGATTTGGTGGGCATTTTGACCGGGAAACACGAAGGATGAAGATAAAACTGGAAAACAATACTCCACCTTGTAGCATGAATTTCTATCTATGAAGAATCATGGAATAAGGAGAGGATCTAATGCCTGACAAAACCTGACACTGAAGAATTGACAACCCTGATGAAGTCCCAAAGGGACGAAATGCGTTGGCTGGGCTTAATGGACTGCTTCTGTCAAATTGCATTTGTTGAATAAAATTGGATCTCAAGAGACTTACAAGACTCCTGAATAACGACTTTGCACTTAATGATGATTATCGGATGAATTGTTGGAGAAGAGTATAATCTTTTTTGATTATTGAAAATACACTCATTTATTTAATTTGATGCTCCTTTTCAGCTGTTGTTTATACCTTGTGTTTTGGTGGCTTCTGGTCAGTGGGTTCACAAAAAGTTGAGCGTTTGGATAAACAGAAACTTAACGAACAACACACCAGTGCGCCTTTTCAAGCCCACATTGCTAGTGTGCTTTTTTCTTGTATAATTGGTAATAAATTGGCTTTAAAAACAGATGCAGCTGTCCCACTGATCCACTACCACAAGGATTTAAACAAAAGTTTAAACCAAAGCTCACACTTGAACATTGCTGTTTCAGTTCGCAAAAATGTGGTTCCCAATTCATGTTAGCAGAAAAGTAATGCCCAAGTATAAGTCGGAAGTAGCTAGACTTATATTGGAATTATTAACAGACTATATTTTTGGGTTTTCTATATATATTGATTGTAAAATAACTAGCTGAATTACATTCTTCCAGACTTTCCAATGACCTTGGAAGTCCAATAGGGTTAGATAAAATCAGCACTAGGTAATAGACATAAGGTAAGCATACAATGTTCTTGCCTTGTTGTTTTGAGAGCTAACATGAAGGGAATCTAAATTATTTTGTAGGTCAGTCATATTGAAAGAAAATAAGATGGGCGTCTGAATGCAACCCTGTTTCAAACCCTTTTGTGTCATTATTCAGAAGGGTGCATCCACCTCCACTTGTTTTTTTTACCCAAATCCAGAAATTAATGGGCAGTTCAATTACAAGGTTCAGCAGAATGTTTTTGATCCCCTACCCCCATACACTGTTTTGTTCCTAAATTGATCTACTCTGTTAAAAGCTGCATTATAACAGACATAGCAGATGAGTTATCCAGTAGAATTACAATGTAATTATGTTAGCTAATACGGATAGTCATAATATTATTAAATGTTAAACATCCCTTTCAAACTAAAATTTGAGTAAAATGTAGAACCATATCAGTCTCAACTCACATTTTAAATTTTTGCAGAAACAATCTTGTAAAGCTCTTCCCCTCTGAATCAAGCAAGACATTTAAGCAATAATTTTTAGGGTCACTAAAATGGCCTTTTTGTATATTGATTGCTAGATGCACCTTTTCTACGATGGATGGATTAGGCAATGTTCTATAATGCTTTTAAAAACAGAGTCTATCTCTTTGCTCATATTTTTGGATCTTGTTAAAAATTATCTGCCCCTGTAGATGACTTACAGGCATATATCTCATAAACAAGGCCATCCAAAGTTAATTCTTCCCATGGAATTAAAACCTGTGGAGACCTTATAAATTGTGGTATTTCTGCTCATGTACAAATGTATAATAAAGTTGTGTCATGCAGTAAAAGCAGCATGATAATCAGAATCATCTTTATAATTTCAAGCCCATAACTGCCAGAATTTCTTTGTGTCTTTCACCTAATAATGAGAAACAAGTGCCAACTCTAGAGTGTTTATTTTGTTAATTAATTGGACCTTCTATTATTCTTTGTTAATTGCTTAATTTTGTTCCTAATATCTATGCTTGAAGAACAGTTGGAGATTTTCCTTAAAAAGTCCCCTGTACTCAGCCTTTAGTAGTTGACATTAATTCAAACTTTTAAGGGCTGACAATATTTATTGCCACATATTTCATATGGTTGATTAAAATGTTTCAAATAAAATGATTTGTTTCACCAACATGTTACATTATCTTCAAGATTAGTATTGAACAATTAAAAAAAGTAGACAACTTTGCATTATACTCAATTGTGCACATATTATGAAAAGTTACTTCTTGTGCTGAATTCCACTTGGTTGTTCTACAATTTTTTTTTATTTCAAAGCCAAATTCTTATTCAACTTCCTTATCTTGGACCACAAGTCAAGTACAAATAAAGATTGCAGAAAGTGATTTCTTTCTACACATGTATTTATTTGAAAATGTGCTACTAGATAAACGTCAACCCCTATTTGCGAAAATATAATATAATACTGCATTGCGTTCGAACGAGATAAGTGAATGATAAACAGCAGTGTCAGACTTAAATAGGCCATTTACAATTGTGTGTCCCCTGACTCAATAGATTCCGATTTCAGTCAATAAACTCCTTTCTTCCTTTGTGAGAAGGAAATTTTATCAGGAGTATAATAACAATTGTCACTGCATGACATGCACAGTCATACCAGCATGTCACAAAGGGCCTAATTACGAGTCTGGTGGTCCGATACTCACTGTGCTGTCTCCCTCCTGCTCCAATCCCAGAACCGTGGTGGCGCAGAGGTGGTGGTCCAGCCACCGTCTCACCAGCAGCCCAACTGCCCTATAATGACTTGGGCGGTCGGACCGTAATTGGACCGCACTCTTCCAGGAAACCACCGTTCCCTGGCGGTGGCACGGCAGTCAGGGTCTATGTAATATGCAGGTGGTGCTGCTGTGGCACCGCTATGCATATTACAAGTTTCAGGACTGCCGGCGGTTTCATCGAGTGCCAAGATCCAGTCAGGCATTGCGGACGGTCGTTGCTGGGGCTTTGTATTGGCAGTTTCCACGGGCTGTCATTGCTGTACTGTGAAGTGCAGATTTTGCGTTGGCAGTTGTTAGACTTGGCCCTTTTTGCAGGGTCATGCCAGAACTTTAGGCCTTCCTCCTGGTATTTTTTCGGACCTGTCGTTGGTGGTTTTAGAACTCTGAGCACTTTATCACTGCTGTTCAGTGTTAAAGTGCATGTGCTCTCTATGGTAAACTTGGCAAGATTGGTCTACACCTGTTTGGCGTATTTAGTTTACCTATCAGTCCCTTGTAAAGTGGTATCTCATATGCCCAGGGCCAGTAAATGAAATGCTACTGGTGGGCTTGCAGCGCTGCTTGCGCCACCCACCAAAGTAGCCTTTCAAACCTGTCTCAGGCCTCTGCCATTGCAGAGCCTGCGTATGCAGTTTACTGCCACTGTGACGTGGCACATAAAGTGGTTGCCACGTCCGTGACTCCCCTTTTACTGCATATCAGTCACCCCGAAGGTAGGTCCTAGCTAGCCCTATGGGCAGGGTGCGGTGTAGGTAAAAGGTAGGACATGTGCCTTAACTGTGTGGCATGTCCTGGTAGTGACAAACAGCCAATTTGGTTTCTCACTGCTGTGAGGCTGCCCTCTCATAGGAATGCAGTGGGGATTCCCTGATTTGTGTTTTAGTGGTAATTCCTGATATGACAGGGGTGGCGTGATCAAGTTTGGTATGTTTGGAATAGTGGCAATAAATGCTGCGTAATGGTGTTCGCTGATATATTACAACTATTTTAGAAATGCCACTTTTAGAAGTGGGCATTTCCGTGTGCTATGTGTCTTTTGTGCCTGCCTGTTGTGTATTTCATGTCTGGCTCTGGATGACAGGGGCTGGGGAGGTGCAGTGGCTCCAGAGGGCCTGGGTGAGACAGCGCTAGGCTGAATAGGCCTGATCTGCATTTGGAGTAGTGGGAGGAGTAGCACCTAGACCTGAATAGGATTGTGCCTGCCTTCCACAATACTGGCTCCGCCCCCCTGTGGTGGGTCTGGGGTCAGAGCCTACACTAACAATAAAGGTGTTTGTGCAAGTGAAAAGATGTATGTAAGTACCCCCCAGAACTGGTTTGGACTTGGCACAGAGCCCTGTGCCAGGGGGAAGAACAAAGACACTTGGCATATAAATATTGGGGCTGTGACCCCATGTGTGGTGCTTACTTGGAACTGAACTGGTAATGGCTGGAGGTGCTGGGCACCAGGAGGAACCGCTACGAAGGACTCCCCCTCTGCCGGTGGAAGCCAGGCAAAGGCTGAGCCTGGCTGAGGGCTTGGCTCTCGCAAGGAGGAGAGACGCCACAGAGCCTAAACTCAGGCGGGAGCCTACCCCGCGTTCGTGGGTCAAATCAAGGAGGGAGAGCCCAGACAAGAAGCAGAAGAGTTCCACTGACGTCAGGCAGTAGGCGAGATTCAGCGAGGGAGGCCGCGCCCCCCTCTTTGTGCCGCCGCACCAGAGTAGCTGCCCCCGGATGCAGAGACCGGCCCGAGAGCACCTGGAGAGTACAGGGTGAGTCCGGGCAGCGCGGACAGCTAGATACCTTACTCCTGTTGGGGCTGCCACAGATATGGGCGGTATGGGTCCCGTTGGCCTGCACAGAGGGGCTGAGCCCCGACCAAACCGCAACTTCATCGAGCAGCTGCGCCACTTGTCTGTAGGCAGCTGCCTTGTGCCTGCGGGACATTTTCTTGTGGGAAGTACTGCATTCCATAACAGGGGCATAGGAGTGGGGTGACCTAATGGCGATGAGGAGGCCGGGGCAGTGAATATGCCTTCTAGGCAAACCATGGTTACTGCAGTTATGGGCCTGATGTGATTACAATATGTGCACACTAATAATGTTTGTTACGTGCACTGCTGTAGGTGTTTAGGCCATACTGTACTGAGCTATTGCCTAATGTGTGCCCTCTGAAAGTGGGTACGTGGGTGCACTGTGCTGATACTAATGCATGACGTGTTTATGCTAAGTGCAATGTTACCAGTAGTTACTGGTTGTCTTCACTAACGGTGACATACATGATGGTTATGACAGTGGCCCGATTCGCCCTGTTGTGTATATAATCCCTGTAAAGTCATACCAAGTGCCAGGTGGCACAGTGTATATATGTGATATGTTCTAATGTGTTTTTACTAACCGTGGGCGGATAACTCCGCTCCGCCCATGGAGTGTGCAGAGCTTTGCCTACTCCGCGTTCCGTGGAGAACGCGGAGTAGGCAAAGCTCTGCACACTCCGCAGCGGAGCGGAGTTGGCCCGCCGCCCACTTCCACCCCCCTATTAATATATAACTTAAAACTAACTTAAAGCAATTTAAAAACACATACCTTTTAACTGCGGCGTCACCCGGCTGCCCTCCTCCTCTTCTTCGCCATTAGAAATACTGCTTAAGAAAACTGCGCATGCGCGGACGCCAGGGCATGCGCATTTCTTATGAGTAGCTGCCCCCGGATGCAGAGACTGGCCTGCGAGCACCTGGAGAGTACAGGGTGAGTCCGGGCAGCGCGGACAGCTAGATACCTTACTCCTGTTGGGGCTGCCTCAGATACGGGTGGTATGGGTCCAGTTGGCCTGCACAGAGGGGCTGAGCCCCGACCAAACCGCTACTTGATCGAGCAGCTGAGCCACGAGTCTGTAGGCAGCTGCCTTGTGCCTGCACGACATTTTCTTGTGGAAAGTACCACATTCCATAACAGGGGCACAGGAGTGGGGTGCCCTAACGGTGATGAGGAGGCCAGGGCAGTGAATATGCCTTCTAGGCAAACCATGGTTACTGCAGTTATGGGCCTGATGTGATTGCAATATGTGCACACTAATAATGTTTGCTATGTGCACTGCTGTTGGTGTTTAGGCCATACTGTACTGAGCTATTGCCTAATGTGTGCTCTCTGAAAGTGGGTAAGTGGGTGCACTGTGCTGATACTAATGCATGACGTGTTTATGCTAAGTGCAATGTTACCAGTAGTTACTGGTTGTCTTCACTAACAGTGACATATATGATGGTTATGACAGTGGCCCGATTGGCCCTGTATTGTATATAATCCCTGTGAAGTCATACAAAGTGGCAGGTGACACAGTGTATATATGTGATATGTTCTAATGTGTTTTTACGCTAATACAAAGGCTATTTTTATATAACCTTGTGTGGAGTTTCTTTTGTGGTGTGACTAGTGTGTCGCTGCTGTGTGAGTGTGTTGCGCAAACACATTACACATTGCCTCTTGGATAAGCCTGACTGCTCTGCCAAGCTACCAAGGAAGTGAGCAGGGGTTATCTTCAGCATGTGACTCCCTTGCCCTGACTAGAGTGGTGGTTTCTGCCTGGCTTAGGAGCATGCCCTAGCCAACCAGAAATCCCATTTCTACCAGCAGTCATTACTGGTGGTTGCTTTAATGCAAACAGTCGGGTTTACCGGACCATCGCATTGGCGGTTGTTGCAGGCTGCAGAGTCTCACACGAACTGACTCGTTCACGGTCACAAAGAGCCCAAACCTTAAGGATTTCTCCTTTTCTTGAAGAAGAGTGCATTTTTATGCCAGCCAAGGGCCCAGGACCTCAGTAGGCACCTCTTTGGGATCAGGAACTCACTTTAGCAGAGGCCAGCAATACTCAGGCAGGTCAAGTTGCAGGTCCAGGCAGACCCAGTTTCAGCAGGTCATCTGAAGCCCTCTGGAGCTTGTATCCCTGTACAGAACAGGAGGTCAGCCAATTGATCCTTGGAGTCATTCAGGCTAGCCTGGGATAAAGGGAGCAGGTTTAATCTTCCTTCTCTGAGTGCAGGGCAGGCCTCAAGTAGCAGAATGTTTGCATTCTCAGCATTCCATCCATCATTTGTTTGCTGTAACACTTTTCACCCTAAGTGGGATGGGTATGCCCAGACGTGGGTCCCTTGCTCACTGTGCCACTGGATTCAAGCTAGCCTGGCTGAAGAAGGGTGACATACCCTGAAACCAGTCCCAGGATGCTTGTTTCCGGTCCAGGGAGGACCTGGCCTGGCAGTTCGGTCTGGACTGTTCCCATGGGGCACAGGGTCAAGACTGATTTGCATATGGCTGGGTCCAAACTGGGGTGGCGTAGTGGGCTAAAGAACAATGGATTTAACCCAGATCTTTTGACTGGGAAGAATGTTTGCATTGTCAGCATTCCGTCCATCATTTGTTTGCTGTAACACTCAAGTAGCAGGGCAGTCCTCTGTGAAACAACGCAGGCCCCTGCAGTGTCCATATGTCCAGGAGTCTACTGAAGATTGGTTCTGAGGGTCCAATATATATACCTGGTGCCAGCCTTTGTGTGTGGCGGGGCACCATGGCCTACCCCCACATCTGGTACTTGAAAGTTCTTCCCTTCTCCTGTCAAGGCTCCAAGACATCTGGGGTGACAAAAGGCTAGTGTTAGGTTCCCCTTTGTGTGCTGGTTGGGCAGGGAGCAGTTCAGCCCTCAGCCATCCTGGCAGGATGATCCATTCTGTTAGCACCTAATTCCCTTTGTGTCACTGTCCAGGGCGAATACACAAAGCCCAACAAGAGAGGCAGTCACAGTCATGTGACCCAGGACACTGGCAGAAGGCACAAATGGTTGACACAAGAAAATGACAACTTTCTAAAAGTAGCATTTTCAGAATTGTGACTTAGAATCCGACTTTACCATTAAAGAGGATTGTATATTACATTCATGTGAGTCTAAATTGACATATCGACCTGCTACTAATCCCAAGTTAGCACCTATTCAATGTATTACAGTAATCCAGTGTTAGTTTATGGGAGAGATAGGCCTTACCATAGTGAAAAACAACTTTAGGAGTTTTCAGTACCAGAACACATGTCCTACTTTTTAAATACCATGCACCCTATCCTATGAGCTTCTAAGGCCGGCCTTGGGGGTGACTTATAAGTATTAAAAAGGAGGGGTTGATTTTAGCCAATGTAGTTTATTGGCAGGTCTAAATGACAGTTTAAAACTGCACTGCAGGCTGCAATGGCAGGCATGAGACATGTTTTAAAAGGCGACTTTAGTGGGTGGCACAATGAGTGCCTCAGGCCCACTAGTAGCATTTACTGTATAGGCCCTGGGTACATGTAGTACCATTTACTATGGTTTTAACTGTAAATGAAATGTACCATTTAGATGTAAGCCATATGTACTGTTTAAAGAGGAGAGCACAACCACTTTAGCACAGGTTAACAGGGAAAAAGTTTAGAGAGTCCTAATGCCAACAAAAACAGGTTAAGCAAAAGAAGGCAGAAATCTGGGGTGACCCTGCAGAAATGGCCAGGTCTAACACAAGGTCATATTTGTGGGGGTGGGAATGGGGAGAGTCAGTTTTGGGGAGTAGGGGAGAGAGGAAGCTAAGTTTTGGCAATTAGGAGCATCGCTTCCTGTGCCTGACAGTAAAAAAAGTGAAAAGAGGCTATGCTGCTGCAGTTGCAACCAAGCTTCATACAACTTTAACAGACCAACGTACTGCCAGGTGGAATCAGGTTAGGTGTTCAAATACTTCAGAAAACTGGGTTTGGGACCACCAGATAGTTCAAAGTCAGGTGGAATGGAATTCAATGTGGTAATTCCTCTCCTACTGACTCATAACCAGTGCCATTTTGGCTAATTTGAATGCAGGTCTGTTTTCAAACCTATTAACTTTTATCCTGCTCACCTCCACTCAGGTATTTCAGCCATGAATATCTCATTTAACCAGATTATTTTTTAACAGATTTCTAATAACCTATTTTATGTAGAATATTTACTTCATACATTAGCACAATGCACAACCCCACCAGAATATAAACAACATCCAATGTACCTGATCTCTTCTGCCATTGTTACTGAATTGACGGTCTTTAAAGAGCCATGTCCACTACAAAGGAGTCAAAACTGTGTCATACTTTTATCGGTTAAGTCTTGGGTCCTCAAGAACGTCAGTAAAACTGCAGTAATTGTATTCAACCTACATAACTGAAAGAAGACCAAGAGCTCTATTACAGTAAAAGTGTGCTCTGCCCCTGTTTGCGCCTTCGTGCACCTCTAACTATGTGTGCCTGGTGCAAACAGGGACAGTGTGACTTTTATTACTGATAATGAACTGCCCCCACATCAGCCCTTAACTTGAACTTCCCTGAGTGCAGCACATTAGTGAAAGACAGACCGTCTCATTGAGCAGCTGGCCCTCCTATGCCAGTGCAGGTAGTGCATGGTCTGCACTTCCAAGGGGGACAGATATCCCCTGCAGGTGGGTGCAATATGTGACTGTATTTGACTGCAGAAGGATGTCTGGTGGGGTCCAAAGGACCCCATTCCCCCCTGCAGAGGCTCACCCTCAGTGAGGCGCACTGACTGTGATTCATCACATTGTGGCACATAGGCAGTGTTCCTCCTAACAACCTCTTGACCTATACACCCACATCCATAGTACAATGTGGACACAGAGGCAAAGTATTTCCTCATTTGCATGGGGGCATGCCTAAAAGCAAATGAGGGAATACCCCTTCAGGATAGCGCTGGTACTACATGTGCACCACTGCTATCTGTATTACAGAAGGGGCCGAGCATGCGTTTGTGGTTCCTGCAATAATTATGCTAATGTGCCCCAGAGCACACATGCCAACTGCACCCCGTGGCACCTTTATTTAACATGGCCCCCAGATAGTAACTTTACCAATTCCATTGTAGTTCACCACCTGATGTAACAAAAATTGGACAGCCATGCTGCCAGTGTTTTCACAACTTCCTTTTTGTAAATTTGGTAAAAATAAAGATGCAACTCACCCTCACCAATGAATGATGGCAAAATAATGATGTCCATACCTTCACATTTGACAACCATATTAGGCTGTGTTAGGTATTTTGAGCAAGAATAAGATATTTCCTATGCT
The DNA here is from genome assembly GCA_963921515.1 of Calotriton arnoldi. Taxonomy (NCBI): domain Eukaryota; kingdom Metazoa; phylum Chordata; class Amphibia; order Caudata; family Salamandridae; genus Calotriton; species Calotriton arnoldi. The sequence continues at coordinate 2,940,148 of CAWUFW010000901.1, forward strand.
GACTGCTATGTACATCAATGTAATCCTTTGTCTAAAACTATTATAATAAAAACACCCAAAGAAACCATTAGTTCCATGCTGAGCACTTAAAGACGGATCAGAGGCATAAAAATCAATTCTGAAAACGTAATATTTGAACATTGGAAAGAACTAGTAGGTGAAGAAATTGTGAGTCTAAACCGATTGATCACAGATAGTAGCAAGATAGAGATATTCAGTAAAGGCAATGGTCAATGAGACTAAATAGTTAAAGATGGAAATGTTGGCCATCTGTATTAAATTCATGAATTCTCCTGGAGAACTACAATTCCCATAGTATTTTGCATATCTTGGGCATTCCTAAGAGAAATAACTTATCTCAAAAGTTTATTAATTATTACTTGGCCTTGATTTCTGAGCAAGATCTGAACTGACTATAAGACCAAATGCCATATCATTTGCCCTGTACTACTCCCCTGCTCTCCAAGATAACCTCTGGAGGCTTGAAGCACAAGCCAAGATGGTATTGCCTAGCTCAAAGCCCAGCATAGCAGTCGGAAATAGAATAACGCTGAAAGGCCCGGCTGCATACCATACTCAAACCAGACTTGCAATTCTTTTTTTGTGGTCCAGAGAACATATTGCTTAATCGTTCCTAATTTGAAACAATATAAGTCCACAATTCTACATATAAATATGATTCAGAATCCTGTTTTAGTACTATCACCACACAAACGTACACTGAGTACAACTTGTTTTCTCATGAGCCTTTGCATTATATACCTTACAGATGTGACACCATTTTTTTCTTCGCATAAGTGTCTCAATGACATTAATACAAACTAAGCACTCAGTGATCATTAATTTATTTAGATCACTGATGAGTGATCTGCATTCTCTGAAAATTGCTTCCCTCAATATCGTTTTTAAAGGCATACATATCAGGGGAAACGATCCCCCTCACATCTGCCTTTACTTCAGAGGTCAAATATTTTTGTTTAGGCAATGAACCCAGTTATGTATTTCCCTGGTGCTTTTTCCTGTTGGAAGGTGCTTGTTTTTCTTCTGGATACACCAGTTCGTGAAGGGGGAAATCAGAGATTAACTTGGATGGTTGACAGTAAATGTGAGAATGTCAAAAAACCGTTTCACTAGGACAACCCACAAGGGGCGTTCCTAATGAAGTTCTGTGAAGCACAATGGAGCCATAGTCGTTCTATATACAATAGGTATTTGTGATCATTTTTAGAGTCGGCATCTATAGAAATCCTGTGTTTCTGTTGCTGTTTTTGGCTAATATATTTCTTGTTGATATTTTAGTATGTCAATGTTTTTAATTGATTTTTGCATTGGGGTAAACAAAGACATAAAATTCATTGAAAAATAGCAGATCAGATTTGTTTGACGCTAGTATCAAAAAGCCTCCATGGAAATTTACTAAATAAAACTGCACAGGTAGTTTTTTTATTTGGTTTGGTGCGTGAAATATTCCACAATGCTCTGATCATAACTGCATGAACCAGAAATTATCAAGTATCTACCAACCACCCATGTGCATTTCCAGATTTCAGCTAATTGTCCAATGCTCTATGTTTTCAATATTAGTAAATATAACATTGTTTTCCAGACCGTTTTTGTTCTGGGTTACCTGTTGTTTCCTCTGTTCCTTACATTTAAAATTGCTTTACCTCTAGGTGGGCTTACATTTATGTACTTTGGCTGTCTTTCTGCTGTTATTACCTTTCCTTTTGGATCCTCCTCTATTCGTTTAAGCAACTGTCCAGACTTCTTATTGGATGATAACTACAGCTTTAAAATTACCTTTTAAATCTCATAAGGTGACATTTCTAAAATTCTGTATGTTCGCTGCTCAGAAAGCTAGCTATGTCCATACCTTCATGCTTGAACCAAAAATAAATGATGGGCTTGTAGTCGGGGAGCTAAATATTCCAATCACAGCTAGTAGACTTCTGATGTGACCAACAGGAAGTTTTTTCACAAACCAAATATTTGTTGTGTGTTAAATCAAATACACTAGAAAATAAATATGTAATAATTGTGGGGAGTATTGAACACTCAGACCCTCACACTGACTGGTCCAATACTTTGGTGCAGTAATACTCCAGGTCAAATTCTAATATAACAGGTTCATTTTTTTCCCAGTGTGGTAATATCTTGTCATTATCAGTTCAGCAGTACATCATCAATCATCTCTATATTATCTCAACAACTTGGTGATCCATTTTTCGTATTTCTCTTAGAAATACTCTTGGATAATTAAGATTCCATTCGCTTTTCACCAACAAATTGTGTGGCTTGAAATGATTCATATGCGCAAAGGTAGACGACCAATGTCTCTGGTGACTCCTGTGTAAGGTGTTTGGAGCATACAACAATACCGCGCATTGGGTTTGTAAGGCGCAAGGAACAACCGACCCCCTGATAGAGTACCCCCTTTCTACGGTTCAGCGGTGCCTCTATTCTCCAATAAGCCGTTTGCCTTCCATCTGGTGCGGGTTTGCTCTGAAGACATTTTCCTGTCAATCTCTCCCGCCACATTAAAAATCTGTCACTGCCACTGCACTGCCTCCTGGCTCCTGAGGCTTGTGTGACTGCTTTATTGCGCCTCTCGATTTTTTTTTCCTCTGCTGCAGCCAAGAAGCAGAAAAGAAAGGTTTGTTGTTGAAACATGGCCGCGAGGAAAGTAGGAGGCACACATCTGTCAAGGTATTACCTTTCTTCAACCAGGGATTAAGGTGTTTTACTGCTTTCGCTACTGAACAGTCACACTGAATACATTTTCTTAGTGTAAAAAGAATAAAAAATAGCTCATACGTTTGGAAGTGGATCTGAGTCCTTCAAGCCATCCCAGATAATTATACAGTGATAGCAGTGTTTGAAATCACCCATGCAGAAAAATCAGGAAGTTTTTGTTTAGATGTACTATAGTTTAATGATCATAGGGACTCAAGAAAGAGAGTTTTCCGCTGGTGAAATAGTACAAATAATGTTCCCCACTCTGCACCAGCGGTGTGTCTTAAAAATAACAGTCTATTCGTGTATACACTTCTGTAGGTAGCTGTGTCCATACTGCGAACACGGTTTAGTTCAATTTCTGTTTTTCTAGAAAGTAAAGAAAGATTGGTGGAAAAGTAAACGATCGAGATTTCGTGCTCTAAACTTTAAAGTACTCTAAATTCCGTATTAAAATTACATTTTGATAAAACTTTCACTCTCCTTTTTCAACATTCAATGTAAAATCTAGTTAGTGTTACTAAAGCAAATAATGATAAAGAGTTGATTTTAAGTGCTTAAGGTTAATGTCAACAGCACAGTAAATGTGAGTTCCCTAATTGTCTCAGTGGAATGCGCAGCCAGGGCAACAACAGAACAGTCTTAACCACATTGGCCGGCCAATATGGCAGGGCCTTTTCCATGGGGAGCACGGGCAGCAAAAGGGCAGTGATTTTCCCACGCCTTTTCAATCCTTGACCTCTGTGCTGGGACTATCTGCCAGGAAGGGTAGTTCTTAACATCAATTGTGCCGGTGGTTTTACTGATGTAAACACCTGCCCATGGGAAACTGGGAAATGGACGCAGACCACAAACCCAGGCTATCCAAGCCTCAGCGGGTCTGGAGACACATCAAAACATACCTGTTTAATGCACAGTGCAAGGTGCTATGTATATGTGTGTGTATATATATCTATATATATATACATATATATATATTTATATACATATACACAAATGCAAAAAAAATATAGATGGATGGATAGATAGATAGATAGATAGATAGATAGATAGATAGATTACCTAATGGCAGTCGCTAGGTAGTTATAGTTAGGTCTGCTTGTCCATGGAAGGAGCGTCTTTTTTGGTTTGCTAATAACTTTGGCACCGTCAAGCTGGGGTCGAGAAAAAAAGGGGGGTCACAAAACACAAAACTGACTTCTTTAGACAAAGTTACAGCAAAAACTGCTAAATGGAATTACACCAAATTCATCAGGAAGCTAGATCTTGGTCCGCAGATTGTGCTCTTTGTGATTTGGTGTAAATCTGTTCAGTAGTTTTTGAGAAATTAAGGTCAAATATAATTGTATATTTGGACAGTTGGGCTGTGAGAATCTCGAGCGACTCTCACGGACGGGGCCAATTAATAAATAGAGCATTCTGATTGGCCCAGGGAGCTTTATTTCCCTTGGGCCACCTCGCTCCTGTATTATATCATCGTATCCCAAGACTGTAACTGGATGTTAGTCATTGTAGGTGTTACACGCTCCAACAGGAATTACTAATGGATATGAACATGGTAAACAGAACTGTAGTAAATCTGTCCAAAAGACCTATTAGTGATATGGAGAAAAAAACTTTATGCTTAGGTCTTTCTTTCTGCCCATCTTCTGTGTTCAACTATACTGATACCAGAATTGATCTGTTTAGATATGTGCGCAAATTGAAATTGAAAAAGTGGCATCAACTAAAAAGATTAGGTCAGAATTACAACACTACGACCAGTAAGAGCACACAAGAAAGTAATCTAGTGATTGGGGATATTGACACACTTATCACCATGGTAGAACTAGCACAGGATAGTGAGTGCAGGGAAGGACACATTGACACCACACAAATGCTGGAACAAATGGAGTTAGAAGTAGGGGCAGCAGCCAAAACAAATTTCAAGGTCAAGTCAACCTTTATCCCCCTTCTTCCACATGACAGCATAGACACGTTCCATGAATGTACTAACAAGGGACTCCTGGAACTTAGACATAGGAGTAACAAGCAGCGCAGAAATATTCAAGATAATTTATCGTACAATCAAAGACAGGCACTGAGATCCCTTCATGAGGACACAAATATCGTGATCTGTCCAGCTGATAAAGGGGGGAACATGCTCATTTTGGATCGTGATGACTACATTAATGAGGCCTTACGTCAACTCAATGACACCAAATTTTACATACAAATTACATTAGAGATGTACAATCAGAGTATCACTGACATTTGGGACAAATTGATTATGTGGAGGGATAAGGGGTTTTGACATGGGAAGAATATTGTTACCTGAAAAAGATCATCCCAAACTACCCATATTGTATTTGATACCGAAATTACATAAGGACAGCATAAAACCACCTGGGCGTCCTATAGTGTCGTCGATTGGCAGTGTGAGCGAACATATTTCCAAATATGTTGATAATTTTTTAAGGGATTCTGTGACAACACTGCCCAGTTATTTGAGGGACACAAAAGATTTCCTATGTAGAATTGAAAATCTTGTTTGGAGTCCAGAGTATCTTTTCATTGTATTAGACGTGCACTCGCTTTATACCATAATTGATCACCAACAGGGATTAGAAGCGTGTGAACACTTCCTTAAAAATAGGCCCTTACACTATCGTGACCATAGCCAAATGATCATAGGGATGATCGAATTTTGTCTCAAAAATAACATCTTTGCTTTCAATGGCGCCCTCTATAGGCAGATCAACGGTACTGCAATGGGATCTTGCTTTGCTCCTAGTTTTGCTAATCTCTTTATGGGCTTCTGGGAGCAAGAGATTTTCAGCAGCTACACCCTCAAGGACGAGCTCCAGAAAATCGTCATGTGGCTACGCTACATAGATGATTTGTTTATTATCTGGAGGGGCTCAAGAAGTGATGCGTCTGAATTTGTCAAGAAACTCAACACCAATGGGTATAACATCTTGCTCACTGGTAACATCACAGGAGACAAAATTGAGTACCTTGATGTTTGCTTAGAAATCAAACAGGGCAAAGTGTGTACCTCTCTCTTCCGGAAGGCCACGGCAGGCAACAGTGTCCTACATGCCCTCAGCAGTCACCCAGAGGCACTGAAATGGAGTATACCATTTGGCGAACTGCTGAGGGCCAAAAGGAACTGCAACAACACAGAGGCCTATACGGAGGAGAGAGATCGCATTATTGACAGATTTCACAGTCGGGGATATCCCAATTGGGTCCTCAAAAAAGCTAAGGAACGGGCAGAGGTGGTAGATAGAACACACACCCTACAAGAAAAACCATGTGTGACCGGGGAGGAGGACTGGGACAATACACGTGTCATTCTCACCTTCAATTCTGAGGCACACAAAGTGAAACGTATCCTCACAAAAAATTGGGACATTCTTAAGTCCGATAATGTCTTGGGTCCAAGTTTAACAGACAGACCCAATGTGACATTCAGACGGAATAGAAACATTCGTGATCTAGTGGTCAGAAACGATATCACTTTGTATCCCACTACTACATGGCCTTATATGTTTAAAGCTGTGTTAGAATACGGGGGGATTTCTAAAAAAATCACACAGTTTTTGACATGCAGTACCAGCTTTGTTGTCTATGCTATCGAATGTACCTGCAAGCTCTGGTACATTGGCAGCACGACCTGTACGGCTAAAAAACGGGTCCTTGAACATTTAAGAGCTGTTACCAACAATGACCCTAAATATCCCATGGCGCGCCACTGTCAGGAAAAACACTTTTCCAATGTTGCAGAATTGAGTTATTTGATCCTTGAACACATCCCTAAGAATCCCAGGGGTGGAGACAGGGTATTAGCTCTCAGGCAACGCGAATCCAGATACATTATAGACTTCCAAACTAAAAGTCCCGGGGGATTAAACCTCGATGAGGAACTCTCCATTCATTTGAGACAAGGGTCATAAGTTACTATCTAGTTATTATTATGTTTTCCAATTTGACGTTTGTTATTACATTTTTGTCCTTCCTCTTTCGACGTAGTGCGACAGATTATACTTAATTGTATGGTTTTAATGTTCTTTTTACTGTTAGGTGTTGACTGTAACGCACATTGTAACTTGGTTTTAATCATTTTTTATGTTTATGTTTTCTCTGCAGGAGAAAAGGAAGGAGCCCTCTCACAGGGCATTATCTTCACGGGCATCCTACCCTTTTCCTCTACCTTCTGACGTCTCACCAGTCACGCCTTTTTGTATAATCACTTCTCACTAGCTAGTTACTGATAGTTACATAATCATCGTCTACTATCTTCTATTTCTATTGCCTGAACTCAGTACGTATGAGCACATTGTGTTACCGAATGTATTTAACAGATCACTCATTGTTTCACTCATGGCAGCTTACCACTCAGACTGCTAGGATTTCCAGAGCATACTTTGACCATCCTTGTTAATTCGTACATTACGTATGATAGCTCTGTTGGCATGTGATTTTTGCACCTTGTTGCTAGGATGCGCCCTGGATATCCGATACCTGTACTAGGATAATTTTACATATTGGACAATGTCTAGTTATGTTCAGGCATGGAACCTTAGGCAATGTGCACTTCGTAATTTTCTTTTTTACCACCTTACACAACTGCGTATTTACGCTTTTAACTTTTTGTCTTGTATTTCTTTGACGGTCGCAGTGGCATTATGTCTGGCATTGACAATCATGTTTGAATATTAGATCATGGTATCCAAGTAAGTTGATGCTTATCTTGTTTTTCATCAACGGACATATACAGTCCAGTCACAATCGATTAAACATCAGTGTTATATATATATATACATTTTTTTCGCACTGACTTGGACATATCGGCCGGTGCTTCTAGACTGCAATGTACTCACATATATATTCTTTTGCCAGTCTAAGATGGCGGCCATGTAAACTGGTGGTAATGAAGTTGTTTTTGTTGTCCTATGTTGATGTTGTTGATGATAGCGGTCAGAAAAACTTTATCAGTAACGGCTTGTAGTGTGCACTTTTCACACGTGATCAAGGCTCTCGCCGAAACGCGTTGTGTGGATTAAATCTTGGAAACCTTACCTGTGATTTGTCTGTTTCTTCCCGAGAGTGTACTACACGGAACTTTGAATTGGATACTGCAACTACCGGCGCGCTCCGCCGGAGTGTACACCACCCTTCTTGGGTTCCAACATCCCGGAAGGAGCAACTTGGTTTATATATATATATATATATATATATATATATATATATATATATATTATATATCAGTGAGAAAAAAATATATATGTATATTTTACTGAAGAAACAAAGGCTAAAGTAACATTATAGGTAGGTGACTATACATATATATATATGTGTATATATATATATATATATATACTTTTCACCGTTTCTGCACTTGCACGCTGTCACCTAAACGAAGGGCGCGTCGTCAGAGGATCCTTGCAGCAAAATCCATTAAATTAGTACAATCCTTTGAAAATGAGGACGACGCTTTGTGCGATTCAAACTTCATTTATTTTGTCAGACCGCCATCGGACGCGTTTCGGCTGATCCCAGCCTTGCTCACCAATGACGAGGGAGCATTCACGCCACGTTTTATTCAACACCATTTTCAAATATGTGACTACAAGTGTATAAACATAAACAACAGACCCGTAGTTCCTGATATAAATATCAACCAGTTACACCCATTGCAACACTTTAAACTACTGATCCATGGACATAAAAAACAGATCTGTAGTTTTCGGTATATTTATAACTAAATCCACTTTAAAAATGTGCATTTGATATTTAACACTCAATATGAACATCTTAATTAAGCATTACATGATTTTTCGCTTTTATGCAGTCATGATCTCGAGGTTCATTTTACGGGTGCATATATAACTGTACATTCACCATTGTTGATGGCAGGGACTATTTTACATCCTCAAAGCCACTAACTCAATGCATTGTATGTTTGTGTCCCGCCCAAGTGGGCGTATTCATTCTGAATAGACAGTAACACATGATATTTCAGGGTAACTATTGTAAAAAACTTTGTTTTAAAAAAAAAGTGCTCATTTTTGTTACGTGCAAGTGAAAAAGTGAATTAAAACCTATTTAATAATAAAATTTACATTTTCATTTATTGTCTCACTGAATGCTGAAGAGAAGAGGAATTCCACAAAACTACCAACATGATACATCACAAATGGGTATCAAGGTCTTCCTCATATTGAGACCATTCGGACTTTTGGAATTAAATTCAATTATATACTTGGACTCCAATTTTCCTAAGGCCTTCTCTCTATTACCACCCTCTCTCTTATGGGTACCGAATCAATTACATAATATGTAAGGCCTTTGGTATCTTGACCGTGCATTTCACCGAAATGACGTGCAACGGGGTAAGTTTTATCCCTGTTTTTTATAGCACGAATATGCTGCAACACACGCTTATGCACATATGTGGGCGGCACAACATTAGAAGTGCATAAGCGTGTGTTGCAGCATATATATACCTATATGCACCATTGCACTTTAAAGGCATTTTTATTTGAGTAAATTTATCCATTGTTTTTTTTAAAATAAAGACCTAAAAAAGGTGCAAAGCTTTTTGAGATATATTGCAGGCTGGGGAAAAGATGCTGCTCATACCCAAATTTGAACATGAGCTTAAAATCGGATTGTCTTCCAGAAGCTGAACCTTTTTGATCCAAGAGACATTATAAGGTCTTCAGACCAAAAAACACACCTAGTGCATATCGGGCTTAATTATGTTTGTAGGTCTATGAGAAGACTGGACGAATTCACGCTGCTGCCAGTGGCACATGAAAACACATGCTAGAGACATATTTTTTTTCTTTTTTAAGAAAAGATAGATGTTCACATTTGACAGTAAGGCTGTGCAAAAGTAGGCCACCATGTTACCCCCAAAACACCACATATGTATATGGTTTCAGGATATGCATTGAGTGCAAAGTGTTTTTTTTAATTACTATCACTGACTGTGGAGCTTAGCCACGATTCATGATCAGCCTAGACTTAAGAAGGCCATAAAGCCCCTAATCCCTCAATAATAGTAATTAAGGGGATATAAATCTCAGTGGATCCCTTATTATTGTTTATGCTATGCTTTTCATGTTGAGACACCCTGCAAAAACAAAAAAAATAAACAAGAACAGGACACCATAGCAGCAACAGAAGACAACATATACCAAAGAACAAAACATAACAATATAACAACCTCACTACACAGAAAAAACATAAGAAACCAAAATCACACACAAGACAAGAAAAAACAGTACAAAACATCATAGAACAGCTACACATTACAAACAATTGATCAGAAAGAATCTTTGACACAGAATTAGAACATTCAGCTAAGTTTCGGTATGTCATGTTTCAGGAACATCCTCATAGGTGTATAAAATTAAATAGGTGGAGTAAAAAATGTTTCTATTTTGTTCCCATATAAATTTACACCTTGTGCTACAGCAAGGGCTGCAAAAGACATTCACTCAGAATAGATCCTATTGTGGTTATGAATCTAGTATTTGTGAGTCAGTTAATTAGTTTTGGTTTATTTGCATTATTAAGATGCCAGTTGGTGAGAGGGAGTGGCTTGACTCTGAAGAGGATGACTGCCTGACAGCGCATGTTTATGAGGGCCGTTAGACTCTTTTCGAATGAAGCACTCCTGCACCTTTCAAAATGGGTCTATTTGGTGCATGAATGTCCCCTGAGCATGAACATGACCCCAGTTTCCTACGGTAAGAGGTAAATACAGCGTTTTTACTTTCTGGCTAACACATTTTTTTCACAGGAATCGCGCCCGCCATTTTGATTTTGCCCGCTTTTAAGCTCTTCAGGCTGTAGTGCGTAGCTCGCTACTGTCAATGCCATACATCCTGCAAAATTACTTCTAGATTATTTTGGGGGCAGTTCATATCTATGCAGCATGACTCTTCCTAAAACAGTGGCAGCACCACAAGCGCTATCATCTCCGAACTGAAAATTTATTCTAATGAAGATAGTGAAGATAAAAAATGCTTATGCATCATTTCTTCCGCTTTTCCTCACCATCCATGGAACTACTTCTTCTCTGAACTTTGCAGCGCTGACTATCATTTACAATTTCTTGTATTTTCCTATCTAATTCAAATTCTCTCTGCCCATTGAAACACATTTTCCATACAAGTGTTGGGAGTCTCTGAAATTTACTTCTGTGTCTACGCTCACACACTGCCTTTCATACTGCAATTCCACTTTTAGTGTCAATACCTGCCTGATATAAACTTCTTAATAATGGCAAGTCAAGATAAGACAGACAGATAAGAAGTTATTGTACTTTGCCATTTATGTTTATGGGGAAAAACAAGGTCTTTCAGATACAATTCTACAACTTCAACACCACAAACTAAGTCTCCCATTTTGTTGGACTCCAACCCATTTTCTATACTACAAGAAGCTATGGAGGACTCACATTCCTCCTCTGGAGCAGCAGCATCAACTATTCTGCTTCCAGCTACCAAACATACTTCTAAATTGGTTGCTTTTTCGGCGCTCTCTTCAGACAAAGGTGTTAAAAAGACCCCCCCTTCACCTGCTAAATCTCCTCCACCAATATCTATGGAGCTTCTTGTAGAAGAAATGCGAGCCCTCAAACCATATGTGGTCCACTATTGACAATAAAGTTACACAAATGGAAGAAAAGATGGAGTCACTTCAAGTTATTGCGCAACAACTTCCTCCTTTACAAATGGAAATATCTCATCTTAAAAAATAAGCGGAGGATCTTGAAAACCACAATAGGCATAATAATTTGCGCAGAGGGTTTAGAAGAATCCAATCCTATCTCTTTTTTTCAATCACTTCTTCCAAAAGCTCTGGGTCTTCCTGAAGGGCCAGTATTGAATAGAGCACACAGACTGGGGTACAGTCCATGTACTGTACCCTCCTCTCAAAAACCAAGAGGTGTCATTCACTACTTTATGGAGTATAATGATTTATTGAAAGTCTCACAAGCAGCTAAACTGAAAGGTCGAATATCATGGCATAGGTCTGCATTGTTCTTTTATCAAGACTGTGCAAAAGTTACGGAGGATAAAAGAAAGACATTTCTTGATAAGTGACCAGCTCTACGGAATCTCAATGCCAGAGTTGGACTCTTCTATCCTTGTCTTTTTTAACTTACCTATAGAAATAACACCACAACCAATGAGGATCCTGCTCTATTACAATGCTTTTCAGACAATTGCAGAGAAGAAGAAATGGAAGTTGCAAGACTAACTACTACTTGATTATTCTTTATAAATATTGCGCAAAGTTCTGTTATCACATCTCCTAACTGGTTCTTTGTTTCTTGTTAGACAATATATTCTTATCAGGTCATCATTCATTCTTGGTCCATTTAGATGGTCTGCGCTCCTTTCCAACATGCCCTGGAGTTTGAGTCAGTCGTGACATCTTCCCATGGTGGCTTTACCACGCTCGATTTATGTTTTTGTTTTCAGTATGTTATTTTGTTTATTCTCTGTATGGATTCTATCTCTATCTCTTTAGTCTTTTTCTTCTCTTCCTTGTTTCTCTTTCTCTTTCCCTTTCCTGTGTTATGTTCTTTCACATATCTTTATTGCATCTACTATTTATTTATCACCTTTCTTTTCAGAGTGTTTTTTGATGTCAAGTGTAGTTTCAATTTATCATATTAACTATAATTTGTATTTAGTACTTATGAATCTTTGTTAAATGATGTTACAGATTATATCTTGGGAACATTAAAGGTTTGGGTTCTCCAATTATAAGGCAAAAAGTACTCACTCATTTATCAAACTTAAGGCAGACACAGCATTTTTGCAAGAAACTCATGTGGTTGCTTCTGAAATTCCAAAATTTAAACATCAATGGGTGGGAAATGATTTTCTTCTCCTGATTCTGGGGAAAAAAATTGAGTTACCATTCTTTGCCACAAAAAGCTTCATGTTACACTCCTCTCAAAGGAGTCAGATGACGAGGGAAGATGGGTGATTATTCATTTTTGGATTAATAATGTTCCTGTCTCTCTGTTTAAAGTATATACACCTACTAAAACTGATAATGTGTTTTGGCCTGCTATTTCTACTAAACTAATGTCTATATCCACAGAGTATGTAATGTTTGGTGGACTGCAATTTAGTTTCAGAATCTTACATAGATTGCAGCTCTAACTTTTATCACATCTGCAATGCATCAGCTATTCACTACATCTATTGACCAAAGATCTATTGTTGACTCATTGAGATTATGTAATCCACCACTATGAGAATACATGGGTTTCTCTCCCATGCACCTATCCCAATCTCTAATTGATTATTTGTTTGTCTCTTAACCATTAGCACAACACATTATACATGGAGATATTGGCTCTAAATTGATCTCAGATCATGCTGCAGTAACATTTGATTTAGAATTGTTCCCTCTTGTTGCTGGGAATAGAAGATGGCATTCTAATACCTCCTTGTTACTAGACCCGGTTTTTACCTCCACATTAGAGTCTATTACTTCTGATTTATTTTCACTTAATTCATCCTCCAGTCTCCCTTCTCATTTTGTATTGTATTCATTCAAAGAGTCAGCTAGGGATTTTATTATCTCCTATGTCTCCAAGAAGAAAAAATGAAACTCTTATAAAGTGCTTGATGTCATGAAATGCATTTAACATTTGGAAACTCTTTTTACTGCCACCAATTCCACTACTCATCTCAATACCCTAATTGCAGAAAATGTAAGCAGGTAAATTACTTGATACTTACCTTAAAATTAAGAAAGAACAAACTTAAATTTAATCTATTCTAAAAGCAAATTCCCATCCTGGTTTTAAAGATGCAGAAATTCTAGAAGTATTTAAAACATTTTATACTACTCTACTACCCCTGCATACATTCCGGATCGAGATGCCATAGGACAATATCTAGCCTCTATTCGGAAAGACTTTGCCACCAGCATAGACTTCTCCTAATTGGAATTAGACCCTTAGAGATATGTCTCAAGCAATGAGATTTATTAAAGTGGGAAAAGCTACTAGACCAGATGGCTTTCCAATTGAGTATTATTTAAATTTTTCCAAACTTCTGCTTCCAAAACCTCATGATCTATTCACTCATTTTATCTCTTCCAAAGTATCCAGTGGCACCTTTCAGGAGGCACTTATTTGCCTCATTCCTACAGATGGGCAAGAGCCACGCTTTTGTAAAAACTATAGGCCAATTTCCTCAGTAAGTTCTAATGATAGAATATTTGCTAAAATCCTTGCCCTTCGTTTAGAGCCTTTTGTTGTCACTTCTTATCGGTAAGGAACAGTCAGGTTTCATCAAAGGCAGATATATTTCTGATAATAGTAGGGTGTTCTTCAATATACTAAGTAAATTCAATAAATATCCCCATTCACTGGCTGCTATTTCCCTAGATGCCGAAAAAGCTTTTGATCGCATTGCTGGACATTTATTTTTCATACACTTTCCTGGTTTGGTTTTAGCCCCAAATGTATTCCTTATTTATCTTTGTCATACACTGCTCCAACAGCCTTCATTTTGAAAATGGTCTAATTTCCTCTTTTTCTTTACAAAGAGGTGTAAGACAAGGATGCCCCACTTCTTTTTATTCTTGCATTGGAACCTTTTCTTGTAAAGATTAGACACAACTCTAATATACTTAGTTTCAAAAATGAAAATAATTACACTAAATTGTGTGTCTATTCTGACGATATCCTTCTATTCTTACCTAAACCTGAATTCTCTCTCCTAGATTTCCTGGCAGAAATTAATTCCTTCTCCACTCTTTGTGGTTATAGATTAAATCATGATATGTAAAATTCTTCCACTTAACATTTTATGTTTTAATCAAGATTTTTCTCAATCAAATGTTTCTTGGAACCCTCATAAAATTAAATATCTGGGTTTTTATCCTGTATTAAAAATACTATATCTCTAAACCTAAATGCAGTTATCTCCACCTTATCCACTTCAACTTCTAGAAGGCATCTTCTTTATCTAGCATGGTGGGGTGGGTTTGATACTGTTAAAATGATGCTTGCAACCATCATTTTCTATATAATTTCTGCCATTCCCTTACTTTTCCTACTTACTTTTTAAAAGCAATTTACTCTATACTTCCCTCCTTTCTATGGAATAATAAAAAGCCCCATATGTCCCTTCTCAAACTTAAATACAAAGAATATCAAGGAGGCATGAATTTACCTGATTTTCAATTTTATCATACTGCTTTTCTACTTAAATAAACTTCCAAATGTTTATCAGAGTTTCCTATGGAATTCTCTCCCCTTAGGACAGATTCTGTATTATCCTTTTCATCCCCTTTTTCATTCAAAGAATTCCTCTAATTTGCTAAAAAAAACACACTTTCAATCATCCCCTATCCAGAAAACTATATATAAACTACTAAAGACAATAGTCTTTTCACATCTTTCAGACAGAGAACAATTTCTTCACTCTTCTATTTAGCACAAAAACCTTTTTGAAATCAACAATAGACTTATTTTTGGGAAATCATGGAGAAATATAGGTTTACTTTGGGTTCACCAACTCTGTTCAAACAGCTCTTTTATTACATTTCCACAAGCACAATTATTGTACAACCTTCCAAAATCATATTGTACTAAATTCAATACTTTATTCCAAAATATTGCTCACACCTTAGCATCTTTAACATAACATATTCCTGCTCCATCATACAATAGTCATCTTCTTTCCATATTATCCACTCACCTCAATGCCGCGTCATCTACAAAATACTTCTCAAAATTCCAGAACACAGAGATAAATTTGTATTACAGTGGGAACGAGATTTCCTGATTCCATGGCCCACTATACTTTGGGATTAATTGTGGTTGAAAATACACAAAACATCAAGATCTGCCAACACTACTCGAACTCACTTTTTATATATAACAGACTCATCATTACCCCAGCTAATCTACATAAATTTAACACAGAATCCTTGTCAAATTGTTGGTCATGTAATGTTACCACTGCAGATTTATATCATATACTTTTTTCGTGCCCATACACTCATCAATTTTGGCTGAAAGTATGTGTTAGAAATGGGATTTCTGGTTGGCTAAGGCTTGCGCCAAAGCCAAGCAGAAACCACCACTCTAGTCAGGGCAAGAGAGTTACACACCCAAGATAACCCCTGCTCACCCCCTTGGTAGCTTGGCACGAGCAGTCAGGCTTATCCCGGAGGCAATGTGTAAAGCGTTTGCGCAACACACACACAGCACAACACCCAAGGTACACTACAAAAGGAACTCCACACAAGGTTATATATAAAAATAGCCTTTGTATTATCATAAAACACATTAGAATAGTACTCACATACAATATACGGTGCCAACTGGCACGGGACAATATTTACAGGGATTATGTACACATGACAGGGCCACGT
This sequence comes from Calotriton arnoldi, assembly GCA_963921515.1. Classification (NCBI taxonomy): domain Eukaryota; kingdom Metazoa; phylum Chordata; class Amphibia; order Caudata; family Salamandridae; genus Calotriton; species Calotriton arnoldi. Next base: position 2,956,294 of record CAWUFW010000901.1, read on the forward strand.
GGACCACTGTCAGAACCATCACTTAGTAAAAGGTAATAGATGCTCGAACCCATAATAAATGTAGGACATATCAGGAACGTACAACCAGTAATTACTGGCCACCACTGTACTTAGCATCATCCTGTAGCATAAACCACATTATGCACAGCATCACATTAGGCGCAAAACCTTATGCGCCAACCTCACCAGCATAAACACATTATGCAATTATCTCTCCAGTCTAAACGCATTAGACAATAACATCCCAAGTATAAATCACATTAGGAAATGATCTCAGGGGAAATAGCTCACAACCTAAACGCATTAGGAAGTAATAACCTCACAAGCATAAAAACCACATTTTAGAGGTAACCGAAACAGGGTGAGTAAAACATGCTACACGCATTACATTTCCTAGCACCACATACTCGCAGTAGCACATAACCTCATAGTAGAAAGAACCATAGCAGAGGTATAAATCACATTAGCCTATAAATCCTAGGAAAGAAGCTCCCTAACACACAAATCACATTAGGGCCTGGCGCCCTATAAACCTAGCAGTCCCCTTGGCCAACTGGCCATCTCACAAGGGGCTCAAATGCCCTATGTCCAAAAGTCAGGGCGCGCTGCAAGGGCAGCGAGAGTCAAGGGTGCGCAATCTGCGCCAACCTAAACGTAGCAGCTGCCCACTACTTGCTGGGGGGCTGGGAAAGAAAAGTACTGGGGCAAGGGAGTGCATCTCACTCCTAACTTATAAGGCATGCCCCCAAAGGAAGGTTGGCCTAAACGTTGCAGCTGCCCACTACTTGCTGGGCAGCTGTGAAATTCACGGTAGGCCTGGGCACTCGCTGTGCCCTCTGGGTGGGTCCCCCATTGGGACTACGCAAAACACATCTGCGCCAAACATTGCAGCTGCCCTCTGTCAAGCGGGGCAGCTGTGAGACCACCAAACACGGGCACCGCGGTGCCCATGGACCCCCACTGGGGCATTGCAGCTGTCCGCTATGGCGGTGCAGCTGGGAATACATCACTAGGCCCTGCTCTGGGGCTCTCTTCACAAATATGCAATCGTTGCAGCTGCCCACTGTCAGGTGGGGCAGCTGTGGGCGAGATGAGGCACGGGCACCTTGGTGCCCCCGGGGCCCCCGCTGGGGCCCTCAAAACAAATATGCCCCCTTTGTTGGAGCCACACGGGCTCTGGAAATAAACATGCTCCTCTCCTGGGAGCGGTAGCGCAATGCGGCCGTGTCCCCTGCCCAGCCATCACTCACCGGGTCTCGCTGGGCGGCTGCACTCGGTCTCTTCTGGCGGTGCGGGGCTTCCCTCTGCTCCGGACACCGAGGACGGCAGGCAGGGCTCTCTCACTCCTGAGAGCCTCGCTGGCGTCTGCTGCACCACTCTTCACCCGGGCCCCCTCCTGGGACCCGGGACTTCCATGTGGAGCCCGCGAGGCTCCGGACACCTTCCGCTACTTCTTCTGTTGCCGGGGCTCCCCACAGCTCATGGGAGCCCCGCATCACTACCGGCGCCGGACTCCTCTTCACCCGGGCCCTCTCCTGGGACCCGGGACTCCTCTTGGGCACCGTTCCAGCGCGGGGTGGGCTCCCGCCTGGATTCTCTCACTCTCCTTTTTTTAGCGGCGTGCGCGGGACTTCCCTCGAGAAACCGGAAGTCCCGCCCGCCGCCAGGCACTACGTTGCCTGACTTCCGGTTTCAGCCAAACGGGGCCACAGCGGTGATTCTTCTCGGTGGCAAGAGGGGTAGGCTCCCTCGAGATTGAAATCACTAAGCGGGGTGGGCTCCCATACAAAAAATAAACACAAAAAGGCCATGTGGGGTGGGCACCCACCATTAAAGAAAAACGCGGGGTGGGCACCCGCAAAGTCAGCATTACGGGGGAATCCTTACGCTGGGGATTCCCTCCCTCTCTCTCTAGGCAGCACAGTGCTGCAAAGCCCACACTCTCTCCTCAGCTGGGCAAATAAAAATAAAGCGCTCGCAATGCGCTGGGACCGGCAAACAGGTTCTGTAGCCAAAAGAATCAGTCCTCAGTGAAGAAGGGGCAATTGGAAACAAAGCGCTCACAGGGCGCAGGCAAAGTCCTTAAGGTCCTGGACTCTAGCAAAGCAGAAGGGTCCCACAAAGTCTTCCAGGTCCAGGGGCAAGGCAGGGCCCAGGGAGGCAAGCCCTCATGGCAACCTCCCCTGGGCCCCAGCAGCAGCACGCCCCAGCAGGAACAGAACAGGAACACTGAACAGCCAACATGGGGTCACAGCCCCTTCTTTTAAACACCCTAATCCCTTTGTGACACAGCACAGGGCTGGGAAAAAACCAGACGCAGCTGGTTTGGGGGTGCTTTGGAGCACTTTGTTTTGCTCAGCTCCTCTCTCCTTTCACAGGACAGGCTAGGGACATCAGACGCACCCCAGGAGGTGGAGCCAGCATTGTAGAGGGAAGGCACAGCCCTATTCAGACCCAGGTAGCACTCCTCCTCTCACTCTATGTGCAGATCTCCCTATTCAGCCCTGCGCTGACTCACCCTGCCCCTCCTGGAGCCACACACACCTCCCAGCCCCTGTCACTCACAAGCCAGACATGCAATTCACATCAGGCAGGCAGACACAGAGCACACAGAAATGCCAACTTCTAGAAGTGGCATTTCTCTACCAGTCACCATAAATCTGTGCACACCATTGCGCAGCATTTATTCTCACGAATTCAGACATACTAGACTTGACCACACTGCTCCTCACATAACAGGAATTACCACTGACAAACTCATCCTCAATGCATTCCTATGGGAGGGCAGGCCAGTCTCACCACACACGCACACAGCGCGCACGCACTTTACACTGGGCCACAGTGCTAAAGTGCCCAGAGGTCTAAAATCACCAACACTACGCAGGGAAAAGGCTAAGGGACAGGCAAAAAGTTCAGGGGTGAACCTGCCAGAAAGAGCCAGGTCCAACACAACCCCCTACCAGCCAAAACGCAGGGTAGACCAATCACCACCGTGATGGGCTTCCCTGCTTGGGGCGATAGAACACGGACGCGGGCCCGCAACTGCAGGGACACCCTCCGGTCCTACGCCATTTGGAACCCATGGAATCCATCTAAGAGAAAAAAAAAAAAAAAAAAACTCAGGACCAACTAGGCTACCCCACCAGTACTCCTTAGTTGTCCATGGCCAGGACCAGGCCCTGGTCCACCCAGATGCCACTGGTCCTTGCCAATCCACAGAGTGGGGGGCAGTAACCCCTGGCATACAATAGCCATTCTCCACTCTCCCTCAGTGTAGCTCCAAACTACCACTGATCCCTCAACCTAGGGTCCGCACCCTCAGGCTGACCAGAAGTCACGGGTGAAGCATCTCCTCACCCTACCTCTCTTCTGGGGTTAAGCACCTTCCCAGGGGAAGCACCCACCAGAACACAACTCTCCCACCAGTTCAGGACCTCTCTCCATCAACTGGTCTACCACCTGGGATCCAAATTCACCGGATGCACCGGGGTCAGAGGCGAGGACTCCCTCCCTCTGCACCCCCTTCCAGACTCCGATACCCTCTCAACTGGAGTGGTACCCCCTAGAAAGCAAACCGGCCAGGACACTGACTACAGTTGCCCTGCCGTCCAGATCCGGAAACACCGGCTACTGGCTCCCCAACCCAGGGACGTACCTCTTGGGTCAGATGCCTGGAAAACCAGGACTTCACAAGGGTGACACATCCCTAGCGTGTCGTGTGACAGTCTGCCTGGCGCAGAGCTCACGACCTCCTGTCCCTCTGACAGTGCGTGAAGATGCGCCAGGACAGAAGTGGCGCACACCATGGTCAATCATCGGTGACTCCGCCCTTCTGGCTGGCCCCTGACCCACTGGTCCCCACTGGGGACTCTTTCCCCCTCTCAACCCTCGAAACCGGACCTCTGCACCCTCCCAACTGGAGCGGTACTGCCAGACACTAGAACTGCTGGAGGTCTGATTACAGGCACTCCAAGCTCACCTAAAACGGGAAAAACCACCTCGAAGAACGGTCCAACAGGACAGACTAGGCTCCCTACCTGGTGTTCCCTCATGGAACCAACCAGTACTGGAGACTGAGATGCGGGCACTTTGGGACACAGCCCAATCTCACTCCTTCTCCTGCGAGACAGGATGTGAGTCCCTACAACCTCCTCACTATAAGGGTACCTAGCTGGGCTACTCTGAACCATCTTAAACCGCGAGGGTTATCGAGACACCTGCACCATTCTTCTAGGGTCACTCCCAATGCAAGCTCCCTACAATCAAAGAACTCCCACACTAACACCATTTACTCAAACGTCCAGTGCATCACAACATTCATCCACACTCCCCCCACAAGACTGGTGAGACAGCGTCTTACTGCCCCTGAAACACAGCCTGTCCCCCTCTTAACCGGGAACTAGGTACCATACTCGGGGAACTGGGAATGGGACATCCTGCACTGGACTACATATCGCTGCCACCACTGGATCCCACCCATCTGGGTATTCCAGAAAACTTACACCGCACTTAGAGGGTGATCTACCCTCCCGAGCTAGTGACTCCATGCCAATTAAGTCCCCACTGTAGGCCAACCCTAGAAATAGCAGACAGCACCGGGGCAGTAACAACTCCTTCAGCTTCAGGCCAACCCAAGGACTAGCAGACAGTACAGGGGCGGTAACAACTCCTTTAGCTTGCGCTGCAGGCCAACCCCATAAATAGCAGTCTGCACAAGGGCAGTACAAAACTCCTTCCGCTTCAGGCCAACCCCGTAAATAGCAGTCTGCACAAGGGCAGTACAAAACTCCTTCAGCTTCTCTGGTTTCTGTCCTTGGCAGGACACCCAACTCATAGTGCAACAAGAACACACATTTCAAAAATGAAATGACACTTAAACAAATTTAGAACAATAATCCCTTTCCATGTGACTATCTAAAATGCAGAGCTTTGTAGTGCAGCCAGTTGTCGCTGTGGTACTGCGCAAACGCAAGTCCTATCCCACCGCTGATCACCAATGTTAGAAATGGGATTTCTGGTTGGCTAAGGCTTGCGCCAAAGCCAAGCAGAAACCACCACTCTAGTCAGGGCAAGAGAGTTACACACCCAAGATAACCCCTGCTCACCCCCTTGGTAGCTTGGCACGAGCAGTCAGGCTTATCCCGGAGGCAATGTGTAAAGCGTTTGCGCAACACACACACAGCACAACACCCAAGGTACACTACAAAAGGAACTCCACACAAGGTTATATATAAAAATAGCCTTTGTATTATCATAAAACACATTAGAATAGTACTCACATACAATATACGGTGCCAACTGGCACGGGACAATATTTACAGGGGATTATGTACACATGACAGGGCCACGCGGACCACTGTCAGAACCATCACTTAGTAAAAGGTAATAGATGTCGAACCCATAATAAATGTAGGACATATCAGGAACGTACAACCAGTAATTACTGGCCACCACTGTACTTAGCATCAGCCTGTAGCATAAACCACATTATGCACAGCATCACATTAGGCGCAAAACCTTATGCGCCAACCTCACCAGCATAAACACATTATGCAATTATCTCTCCAGTCTAAACGCATTAGACAATAACATCCCAAGTATAAATCACATTAGGAAATGATCTCAGGGGGAAATAGCTCACAACCTAAACGCATTAGGAAGTAATAACCTCACAAGCATAAAAACCACATTTTAGAGGTAACCGAAACAGGGTGCGTAAAACATGCTACACGCATTACATTTCCTAGCACCACATACTCACAGTAGCACATAACCTCATAGTAGAAAGAACCATAGCAGAGGTATAAATCACATTAGCCTATAAATCCTAGGAAAGAAGCTCCCTAACACACAAATCACATTAGGGCCTGGCGCCCTATAAACCTAGCAGTCCCCTTGGCCAACTGGCCACCTCACAAGGGGCTCAAATGCCCGATGTCCAAAAGTCAGGGCACGCTGCAAGGGCAGCGAGAGTCAAGGGTGCGCAATCTGCACCAACCTAAACGTAGCAGCTGCCCACTACTTGCTGGGCAGCTGGGAAAGAAAAGTACTGGGGCAAGGGAGTGCATCTCACTCCTAACTGATAAGGCATGCCCCCAAAGGAAGGTTGGCCTAAACGTTGCAGCTGCCCACTACTTGCTGGGCAGCTGTGAAATTCACGGTAGGGCTGGGCACTCGCTGTGCCCTCTGGGTGGGTCCCCCATTGGGACTACGCAAAACACATCTGCGCCAAACATTGCAGCTGCCCTCTGTCAAGCGGGGCAGCTGTGAGACCACCAAACACGGGCACTGCGGTGCCCATGGACCCCCACTGGGGCGTTGCAGCTGTCCGCTACGGCGGTGCAGCTGGGAATACATCACTAGGCCCTGCTCTGGGGCTCTCTTCACAAATATGCCATCGTTGCAGCTGCCCACTGTCAGGCGGGGCAGCTGTGGGCGAGATGAGGCACGGGCACCTTGGTGCCCCCGTGCCCGCTGGGCCCTCAAAACAAATATGCCCCCTTTGTTGGAGCCACACGGGCTCTGAAATAAACATGCTCCTCTCCTGGGAGCGGTAGCGCAATGCGGCCGTGTCCCCTGCCCAGCCATCACTCACCGGGTCTCGCTGGGCGGCTGCACTCGGTCTCTTCTGGCGGTGCGGGGCTTCCCTCTGCTCCGGACACCGAGGACGGCAGGCGGGGCTCTCTCACTCCTGAGAGCCTCGCTGGCGTCGGCTGCACCACTCTTCACCCGGGCCCCCTCCTGGGACCCGGGATTTCCATGTGGAGCCCGCGAGGCTCCGGACACCTTCCGCTACTTCTTCTGTTGCCGAGGCTCCCCACAGCTCATGGGAGCCCCGCATCACTACCGGCGCCGGACTCCTCTTCACCCGGGCCCTCTCCTGGGACCCGGGACTCCTCTTGGGCACCGGTCCAGCGTGGGGTGGGCTCCCGCCTGGATTCTCTCACTCTCCTTTTTTTAGCGGCGTGCGCGGGACTTCCCTCGAGAAACCGGAAGTCCCGCCCGCCGCCAGGCACTACGTTGCCTGACTTCCGGTTTCGGCCGAACGGGGCCGCAGCGGTGATTCTTCTCGGTGGCAAGAGGGGTAGGCTCCCTCGAGATTGAAATCACTAAGCAGGGTGGGCTCCCGTACTAAAAATAAACACAAAAAGGCCATATGGGGTGGGCACCCACCATTAAAGAAAAACGCGGGGTGGGCACCCGCAAAGTCAGCATTACGGGGGGAATCCTTACGCTGGGGATTCCCTCCCTCTCTCTCTAGGCAGCACAGTGCTGCAAAGCCCACACTCTCTCCTCAGCTGGGCAAATAAAAATAAAGCGCTCGCAATGCGCTGGGACCGGCAAACAGGTCCTGTAGCCAAAAGAATCCGTCCTCAGTGAAGAAGGGGCAATTGGAAACAAAGCGCTCACAGGGCGCAGGCAAAGTCCTAAAGGTCCTGGACTCTAGCAAAGCAGAAGGGTCCCACAAAGTCTTCCAGGTCCAGGGGCAAGGCAGGGCCCAGGGAGGCAAGCCCTCATGGCAACCTCCCCTGGGCCCCAGCAGCAGCACGCCCCAGCAGGAACAGAACAGGAACACTGAACAGCCAACATGGGGTCACAGCCCCTTCTTTTAAACACCCTAATCCCTTTGTGACACAGCACAGGGCTGGGGAAAAACCAGACGCAGCTGGTTTGGGGGAGCTTTGGAGCACTTTGTTTTGCTCAGCTCCTCTCTCCTTTCACAGGACAGGCTAGGGACATCAGACGCACCCCAGGAGGTGGAGCCAGCATTGTAGAGGGAAGGCACAGCCCTATTCAGACCCAGGTAGCACTCCTCCTCTCACTCTATGTGCAGATCTCCCTATTCAGCCCTGCGCTGACTTACCTTGCCCCTCCTGGAGCCACACACACCTCCCAGCCCCTGTCACTCACAAGCCAGACATGCAATTCACATCAGGCAGGCAGACACAGAGCACACAGAAATGCCAACTTCTAGAAGTGGCATTTCTCTACCAGTCACCATAAATCTGCGCACACCATTGCGCAGCATTTATTCTCACGAATTCAGACATACTAGACTTGACCACACTGCTCCTCACATAACAGGAATTACCACTGACACACTCATCCTCAATGCATTCCTATGGGAGGGCAGGCCAGTCTCACCACACACGCACACAGCGCGCACGCACTTTACACTGGGCCACAGTGCTAAAGTGCCCAGAGGTCTAAAATCACCAACACTATGCAGGGAAAAGGCTAAGGGACAGGCAAAAAGTTCAGGGGTGAACCTGCCAGAAAGGGCCAGGTCCAACAGTATGGTCTCAAAAGAATGCTATTTTTCATACAAACATTGCATTTTCATTTTCAACTATTTTTCTAGGAATCCTTTCTGATGTTTGGCAAAGCAGCACTTCTAAAACTGTTATACTAGATGTATTAATTGCAGTTGCCTTTCAGCAGATTACTAAGAACTAGAAGCAGTCTTCACAGATTTCTTTTCAAGCCTGGTGGTATAGTGTATGTTGGAATCACTGATTAGATAGAGCAGTTGTTACCCTAGTTTCACTTGCTATTAAGAGGGATATTATTTAGTCACCTGTTACTATCTCTTTAGACAATTGCGCTCAAATTTATGCTCCTCATCAGCCTCCTTTCGAAGAGATCCCCAAGCCCCTGTGAATTGTATTATTATACGTCTTGTTTATATTCCACTTTTATGAATCCGTATTGATGATATGTTACTAGTGACTTTTTAATTACACACTTTTTTCCACTCTCCTCTTTTATCTTTTCAATAGATAATATTGACATTTCACATATTCTTCTCTTTCTTTCTCTCTTTCTTTCTTCTTCTTATGCTATAAATTATTTACATGCAACCTATTCAGTTCTAATAAGATGCTTTTTTTGTTTATAAAATATCTTGTTTATTTTATATTTGCAACCTTTAACGTAACTGTGCAAAACTTATTGCAATCTTTTTTATTAAACGTCTTTTAAAACTTAAAAGATGGCAATTGGCTTAAAGTGTTAAAGTTGCTGATATAATAAGCATTTATCTGTGTTTCTTTGGTGAAACCAGATGGAGGAGGATCCAAGGAAAGCTTTTTAGAAAAATGATTGATAGATCCTCAAAGTAACTACCGATCTACACAATCCGATTGGCTGGGTGCTGCTGAGCCTGTAGTGTAGTGTAAGGATTAAGGGATCGCCACCTAACCCCAGGGGGAAATGGGGTGATGCAGAAGAGTACATTCTACCTACACCTTTTTGCCATGAGATCCTTGGCTCCATAATCACATCCACATATCATCAGAGCTGATATTTTGTATGTATGAATTTTGCAAATCCACCTCAGAGTTCCAGTATTCCAGGAGCTGACTATAGCTGCAGAATACTAGTACTATTTTGGAGCCGCTCGTCCAAGCCAAGATCCAAGAAGCAAAAAGCAAAAAAGTTAGATTGGTATCAAGGTCATAGGGTGCATATAAATTGTTTTTTGTTAGAAAATGTATGTTGACCAGCCCCTGGATGTGCTCAACAACAGTAGCTGCTACATTGGGTTTATGCTTTCCAGAAATCCACAACAGATTTGTGCATACCAAGTTACCACTAACCACCGTGGATGTTCAGCTCCAGTTTGGATACTTAGTTCCAAAACTGGAACTGCTAATTTTTAAAATTCAATGTAAAAAATGGGTAACCCACGGTATTCATCCAAAACTTTCATCAAAACCCCAATCCACAAAGGTCAGATGCATTGGACTATGTGCATAGAGACATGAGGCCAAATTCAATGAGAAGGAATGGTCTCAAGGCCTTTCCGAAGACCAGGTCACATGGTAGGCAAGCAGTGAGCATTAGTCATGTCCACATATGACTGAGTTCCAAAGAGGCCATATGCTCATTCCCCACTGTGTAAGGTGAAAGCTAAGTGTAGTGGGTTATCTCCACATAGAAGCTTGGCACAGGGCCTGTTTAAAGGACAAGCCCTACACTCAGCCTGCACCGTGCAAAGCTACAAAGCAAAAGGCCATAAACAGGGGGTTATGTCCATACGGGGTAATGGGTGTGGGTGCAAAGCTTGGAAAAGGTCAAGCCCTTCTCCCAACCAATTTCTACACTGCGGAAAGCTATAAATAGTAGGTTATTTTCGTGTTTGCTGGCCAAGGATCTGGCCAAAAGCCAGGCTCTATAGCCAATGCTCTGGCCAAAAGCCAGGCTCTATACCCAAAGTGTACTTCACATATGTGAAAGAGGAGCACTGATTTGTACCCGCACTTCAGACCCCATTACCCCTTGTGCACAATTTAACATGGGCTGTGGAGTCCTAGAGGAAGCTAGTAAATGCCACATGAATGAAGTAGTAAATCCTATTCATACTCACATCTCCTATTGAGGACAGTATTGCTTAATCCCTCCCACTGCCTTGATCTTGGTCAATTCCTTACAAAACTTTAGAGGCAATTGATTGACTCTACAAAAGATATCATGAAGTGAATCTACAAATCCAAACTACAGAGCCCATTAAATCTGTTGTATAGTTCCAAAAGACCAACAGATGGAAAGAAAAACTTTCAGCACAGCCATTATTCCTACTAATTTATGCTTTTAAAATATGCTTCTGACTCCCGAAAATTCTAAAAATAAAAGTCACAGAATGCATTACCTAACCTTAGATATGCATCCAAAATGTCCATCATGATTTGCTTATGACTCACACATTACATGCATTACTGATGAGTCTTCAAATACTATTACTAATTTGAAACTGGTGACATCATATATTGCACCAGCAATGATGTTATTATTGATATCATCAATAATGACAGCACACAACAATAGGAATGACACCATTGATCACATCACTGATGTTTCATTACATATTACATGACCTGTATATGTAAGGCTGCAGTTCGGCAAATAACAGTTTGCCTTTCCAGAGATTCGATGGAAAGAAAAGAGTACCGCTCTAGTGACAACTGCAAGAGGTGAGAATTTAAATTATGTGGTGATAGAAACACCACGTCTGTGAGACCAAAAAATGCAAACCAAATCCATCATGTTTTGCTAAACAATATCCCACTATTGTTGGGTGCAAAATATTTTTAAACACACCATCCATCTCCTATTTACTATCCACTTCACAATGCTCACATAGTAAGTCTATCAGGATTGTGACACTTCTATAAGAAAGAAAGATTGTTTATGAAAGTGAGATTGAGAATTACAATATAAGACCCTAAATGTGTTTTGTAATTAAAATTGATGTTGGACAAGATCTCTACATTTATAAGCTTTGAGATAAGATAATAGTGGAGTTCATGACCCGCAACACCAGGATTCAATTTGTACTAGGTTAAAGACTGACCATTTCTTTATTTTGTATAGGACAAAGTTGCATATTATAACGGGGACACTTTAACCTGTCACTGGGGCCCATTGAGGCATTTATCAGATCAGTGTAGGATCAGATTCCACAGTCTGACTATGATGAATTTATTGCCTTGAAAAGCAATTAACTAGAACATTTCTTAGGTGAGAACAGAATCATGTTAATGATACTTTCATTCTGATTAAAGGTAGGTCTTTGGAAAGAGAGTAGCTTTGGTGGGTTTTAAAAATAAAAAGATATACTATAAAATGTAAAGAATGAACATGTTATATTTAGACATGGGGTACATCTAAAGGTCTTTAAACTGTTATAAGAATAATAAAAATTGATACTTAGCTCAGGAAGATTTAAATAAAAATTAAGTGTGCTTACCAGGACTCCTTCCTTGATGTAATTATGACGTTTTTTTGTTTGACTTACCATAGGGGTGTATGACTATGGACATTAAGAATACAACTGATGGTGGTTGCTAAGTTCAATGAAACAATGATGTTTGTAAATACTGTAAATTATGAATTTGAAGGTTTCTTGGATTACAAATGATTGCTTTGATAAATGGGTGGTCAATGTAATGCTAATGTAAAATGGCTTATCACCACAAAACACTTGTTGGTTGTGACTGTAGTGGTTATAGTGTATTTTAAGAATATAGATAATAAACGCAGAGAAGGTCATTTGAGACATTACCTTGTGAACTATTATGCAATTATATTGTAAAATACGCACTTGGCATTTACCAAACGTGGCACCACTTACTAATCAACCAGTATAAACTCCGCCAGTTGGGTAGACATGTTATGCAAAACTTGTTGGATAAATGAGCAGGTGATGTTCCTTTCTGGCCCTGATGCTCATTTCACAGAAATTAAACCTCAACAGAAAGCACTTACAAATATAAACATTACAGGTGCCCCAGTTGAATTTCTACTTTTGTAAAGTTTAAATGATCCCTATCTACCTGGGCTTTCGCAAAGGCAAACAAAGAATGTTTTCTCTGCAATTCCACATTGAAAAACAATATGATAACCCTGGTAAAGGCAAATGCATGATTCATCTATCAGAGCGCAATCTGTAGTGACTTATACGCCCTGCTCTATCAGCCGCACCACACATATAAACAATGCACTATCAAAGAAAAATGGTAGCAGTAATCAGTGCTGACTCACCAAAATGTGGGACTGCAGCAGCCAGAGTGAAAATGTGCTAGGTGGGAGGAGGATCAGCCCAAGAGCTGAAAATAGCAGAGTATGGCTCCAGAGGAAAGAAAAATTAAGAGTCTCATCAGCATTTATTTATGTGTGCGTCTGCCTGACATAGTGTCCCTCCCTAATAAATGGTGTTGTTTCCTGGAAGCTGCTTCTAGTGTCAATGACCGTCAAATTTGTATGCTGGCCCTTATCATAAGGGTTTTATCTCTGGCGCAATAGTGTCCGTTCATGGAATATTAGTGCCTTGACTATAATGGTCATTTTTTAGTCTAGTTGTGTCATACAGGCTGCCATCATTGAGATATTAAGAACATGACTGGCCTATTTTTTGCCACCCCTGACAGAAGGATGACTGCTCCTCACATAATAATGGGCATGACCATTATATGGTGAGCATCCTGGATGTTATGGCATTCAGCCTTGGCACAATGGTGGCCCAGTTATAATGGTGGCCATTATTAGCACAGGCATCCTTTGTGTTATGGTGATCATCCATGGCTTATGTTTGTATTACCTCTTATTCAAAGCAGAATCTGTTCATGTGAGGTATTTTTACATGGTAATATTTGATGAAAATGGCAAGCTGATATTTGATGACTGTTTTTCTGAAAAATGAAAACTGATCTTTTAATGGTAAACATTATGTTTTTTTCATAACAGGTTTTACTTTTGGAAAATTGAGTTTATTTGCCCAAAATGGAAAGTGGTTTTTGATAGAAAAATGTGTATTTTCAAAAACTAATATGCTGACGAAGACAAAATATTGCAGTTCTAAAACACATTTAAAGACGATAGCTGAATGATAATTCAAGCTGAGTTGGGGGAAAACTGCTGTGGTTATGTCTTTTGTGTCGCAGAGCATGTAACAATTTGAGTGTTACTTTATTAGTCAGATGAAAGCATTTAATACTGAGAAACGTTTTCCTCCCCTTTCTTTTGGGAACCTGGTCTGGAATGCTTGGGTGGTCACTACTAATAATGCTGCTTAAGGTGGTCATAGTGTAATGTTAACATATGTTGTCTCTGTTTTAAAGTGATAACATTTGCTAGTAGCTCAGCAGGACTTTCCTTGAGCAGAAGTAGCTCCAAATACAGCAAAGGTTGGAGACCCCTGGTTTAGACAATGGGATTGTTACTCATGTATCTTTATCCAGGAATATGTGATAACTGTTGTAATCACATGTACACCTTTAAGAGAGCCAGCTCTTGCCAGGAATGCCATGATAGGAATTCCATGCAGAGACAGTTGGAGTCCCTGATCTGTGCTGGCAAGCTGTCAACATTGGTGGTGCTCTGCATATACAATTAACTACTTTTGACCTCAAAAGGAGCTACATTTAATGATAACATTAACCCTGCTATACAGAAGAAAACAAGACTACAAAGAGGTGAATCTCCACCAAACAATGGTACTTTATCCTAACTATATGAGGCAAGTATTTCTTTGTTTGGTGGAGATGTCCTCATTTTGTTGGGCTTTCAGGAATGCAGCATCATTTTCTTTGGGATCTAGAAACAGCTGTCCCCCAGAAGGCTTTTTAAAAAAAATATTTGCGTATTTGCCGCTAAGAGTTGTGATACGTATTATTTGCTACCGTAGTTATTTGCGAAATCAGCATGATTTGTTTTAAAAAGTGTAAAAAACTTATAGACACATATGGTAATTAATAAGTCAGTAGTTTACTGATATAACATATAAAGTGAGATGTTGGTGTTCCTAAAGAATTTTATGGTTGAACACTGTTTTATTCTATTTGCCATAATCGCAAATACATCGGTGTTTGTGACAACATCGCAAATATCATATGACTATGAAAGAAAGAGATTTTATTGTACAAGACACTTTTGATTATTCTATAAAGGAGATCCCCACCAAGTTTTCTTTTCTTCAGAACTCCAATGCTGACATTCGAGGTTCACATTTCAGCACCTGCCCTTTTCAATTTGAATATTGATTTGGTTTATTTTTGGGAAATTATTTCCAAATAAAATGGCATCTGGTTGCAGTGAAGATCAGGAACCACACCTTGATGAAGATAGTTCTTTGGAGAAGGAACCCCTGGCAAAGTGGCAATTAATTGCTTGGGAGCTTTTTGCTATCCCCTCCAGGGAGAAGAAAGTGGTTGCTAAGCATGTAAAGTGCTCAATAAGCGAGAAGACCCTCTCCAGGGGTACATCCAAGAAGTATTCGTGCGGCACAACGAGTATGTTGTATCATCTGAAAACGTACCACTCTAAGAAGTTGACCAGAGCACAGAGGCAGTGAAGTGCAGGGAATCCGTCTACCTCAACTGCAACACCAATTGCTCTTGGAGGCCCTCTATCATATGCCGTCCAGCAACAGTTCCCAAAGAACTCACCAGAACACCAGAGAATTTGCACTTTTTGTTTGGAGTGCAAAGAAATTCCAACTGCAGGGGAACAATCTGTCACCACACTTTTGGATGCTGTAAAAATGCATAAGTGTTAATTTGTTTGTTTTTGAATGACACTTGTTTCCCCAGTTTTCAGTTTTTTCTCTAAAACATTTTCCACTTGCCATTTTATTTGAAAAAAATCCCCCAAAAACACAAAATAATGAAAAAACTAAAAAAAGTCCTGAAAAATCACCCAAAAAAAGTTATCATTAGAACCACTTTTCTTGTTTAAAAAAAAGATAAGCTGTATGTGTGTAGGTATAAGAAGGAGTATAAGTGAGTGAGTTTCTGTCTTAGTGAGTGAGTGGGTACATGAGTGAGTAAGTGGATGTGTAAGTGTTTGAGTGAGTGGGTATGTGGGTGAGTGAGTGGGTGTGACAGTGCCTGTATGGGTTCTGAATGACTGTGTAAGTGTTTGTATGGGTATATGAGTGGGTGCATCAGTGGCTATTTTGGTGAGTGAGTGGGTGTATGGATGCGTGAATAGGTGCATGAGTGGCTGTTTGGGTGAGTGAGTGGAAGCATGAGTGTCTGTATGGGTCAGTGAGTGAGTGTGTGTGTTAGTAGCTGTATGGGAGAGTGAGTGGTTGTGTCAGTGACTGTATGGGTGAGTGTGTGGCTGTATGGGTGAGTGAGTGGATGTGTCAGTGACTGAACAGGTGAGTGAGTGAGTGGGTGTGTGACAGGCTGTGTGGTTGAGTGTGTGTGTTAGTAGCTGTATAGGTGAGTGAGTGGGTGTGTCAGTGACTGTATAGGTGTGTGAGTGGCTGAATAGGTGAGTGAGTGGCTCTGTTAGTTACTGTATGGGTAAGTGGGTGTGTCAGTGAGTGTATAGATAAGTGAATGGGTGTGTGAGTTGCTGCATGGATTATTCAGTACATATGTTAGTAGCTGTATGGGTGGGTATGTGAGTGCCTGTATGGGTGAGTGAATGAGTGTGTCAGTGCCTGTATGAGAGACTGAGTATATGTGTGAGTATATGTGTGAAACTAGCTGTATGACTGGCTTTGTTAGTACCTGTATATGTGACTGAGAGGGTGTATGAGTGACTGTTTGGGTGAGTGAATGGATGTGTTTCTAGCTGTATGGGTAAGTCGATTGGGTGTGTCAGTAGTTAACATGGGAGAGTGACTGGGTGTGTTAGTGATTGTACGGGTGACTGAGAGGATGTATGAGTGACTGTATGGGTGAGTGAGTGCATGAGTTAGTACGTGTATGAGTGAGTGAATGGGTGTATGATTATCTGTATGCATAAGTGAGTGCATGTGGTAGTACATGTATTGGTAAGTGACTTGGTGTGTTATTTACTGTGTCAGTGAATTAGTGAGTGAGTGAATGGCTGAATGGGTGAGTGACTGGGCATATGAGTGGCTCTATCAGTGTGTGTCTGGGTGTCTCAGTGGCTCTATGACACTGTACCTTGGTGTATACCTTGACAATGTTAGTTTGTAGAACTGCACAGCAAGAAGTAATTGGGAAATACTTCACTCCAATATATGGTGTCATTCATCTGTTTAAAAACATAAAGAACATAAATATAAGTTAGTATTCCTTTTTGCAAAATTCCTTGATAAACCTTTAGTTTCTGCAATAATAATTTCATCCTATAAACCAAACAGTAGATATTTCTTATGCTTTAATAGTATTTCACATTATAGTAAAGCATTTCTTTTCCCTTTTTACTTTTCTCAGCTTTTGTACTTGTACACCATAATCAATGTAATGTATAAAGTTTCATCCTTGAACAGTGGGGAAAAACAATCATAAAGATTGCAAAGAAAAAAAACCTTTTCTGATTTGGGCACCTGCTCCAATTCCTTTCTAAATTAAATAATGCTGCCTTTTCCATCATTTGCCAATAAAATGGCATCTGGTGGCAGTGAAGATCAGTTGCCACACCCTGTTGAACACAGTTTTTCGGAGGAGCAACCCCCAGCAAAACGGCAATCAATTGCATGGGAGCTTTTCACCATCCCCTCCAGGCAAAAGAAAGTCATGGCAAAACATGTGAAGTGCTCTTTATGTGACAAGACCCTCTCCAGAGATACTCTTAAGAAAGATTCATGTGGCACGAGTATGTTGAAACATCTAAAGGCACACCACTCCAAACACTGTTGAAAAAGAAAAAGAACATAAGACATAAGTTAGTATTACATTTACAAAACTCCAGAATAACACCATTGCTTATGCTGTAATAGTAAATCACATTACAGTAAAACATTTAATTTTCCCTTTTTTCTGTTCTCAGCTTTTTACGTGTACAACATAAACATTGTCTTCCCTCTTAACACATAGCACCCTGTCCTATGGCCTGTGGACACCCTGCCTTAAGGGTTACCTATATGTGTAAATGGGAAGTTTGAAGCTTGGCAAGGAGTTTTAAATGTCAACTCAACCTAGCAGTAAAACTGCACACACAGGCTCTGCAGTAGCAGGCCCAACGCATATCTTTAGGGCTACTAGTCTGTATGAGTGATAAGGAGTATCACTACTTCAGTACATACCTAAATAAGTATATCAGTCCCTCTTTGGGTGTGTCACTGGATGTTTAAGTAACTATGTCGCTATATGACTAGCTGCTTTAGTATCTCTATGGGTCTCTAGATGTGTATGCAACTAGCTGTATGGATTGCTTACTGGCTGTATTAGCTGTATTTGCAAGCATTGGGGTATATAACTGTGTGTGCACCTGGCTCTGTTACTGCTGCATACATAAGTGCTGTATGGGCATGTGAATGAATATGTAAGTGCTCCTGTCTCTGTCTGACTGGGTGGGTGGGTGAGTGCCTCTATGCTTTTGTTAGTATGTATGTGAGTAACAGTGTGGGTGGTAAGCAGTTTAAATGCCAACTGAACCTAGCAGTCAAACTGCATACACAGCCTCTGCAAATGCAGGCAGGCTACATATTTAGAGGTCTACTAGTCCGGATGAGTGACTAGAAATATCACTACTTCAGTCCCTCTCTGGCTGTGTCATTGAATGTTAAAGTAACTAAGTCGCAATGTCTTTATGTCTATATGACTGCATATATATATATTACTTCCTGCCTCTTTTACTGAGTGTTGGGTTTTATAAATGTGTATACAGCTGCCTCTGTTACTGTTGCATACATAAGTAGTGTATGGGTATGTCACTGAATATTTACATGCCTTTGTCTCTCTCTTACAGGCAAGGTGAGCAACTCTACTTTTGTAAATATGAATACAACTTGCAGTATGGGTGAAAGACTACATATTTAACTATGCCTTGGGGTCTCAAACTACACATGTGAATCAGTGAGACTTTAAAGTGCACAACTAACCCTCTAAGCACATACCACCCTGCCCTATAACTTACCTACACTCTACCTAAGGGGTAAGTAGTACATATTAAAACAGAAGATTAAAGCTCAGCAAGGAGTTTTTAATGCCAACTCGATAATGCAGTAAAACAACACACATACACTCTACAGTTCCAGGACAACATATGTTTTTTTTTATGCATATAATTTTATTAAAACAAAAAGGTTACGGGTAACGCCAGACCTCAAAATAACTTCAAATACATTTGCTTCTCTTTTTAAAACAGCCCCTTTAAATCTACAAAACAAGATTGCCTCCCTTTTGTTTTTAACTATTCTCACTTGGTGTCACTTAAAAGATCAACTACCATTTAATTTTTGGAAAAAGATGTATGTGGATAAACTTATATTAACACGTTTCCAAATTTTTAAGAGTGATTATGTCAATGAAAGGTTGTTTTTCTTAGCGCTCATACACCTGGGAGGCTGATTAAGAACACCAATCAACACAAAATGAGTAATAACCTCTGAGATCCCCAGATGAAAATCTGCACTCATGCCGCCTCACACACTTTCCATAAATTCTCACTAACAAATACATTTCATTTGATACATGACCACTGATGTTAAACTGATGTGTATGTAAAGCATAGGAGCATCAGACTGCATACCTTGGTAAAGAAATGATCATATTTCTCAATGCCTATTTTATGGCAAATATGACTGATTATTTATCAAATTCATACACTTTTTTATATAAACGTGTGTATCATCTCAAACATTCACTGGTACTTAACAGTGATAAACATTGATGGACATTAATGTGTGCTTTGCATGCTATATTACTATAGATATTGCTACATACATGATATATGTATCTAGTCTGTACCTCAGCTTTGACTGGAAAACAGACCCAATCCCTTAGACTATGATAGGGGTGTGACATCTCTTCCTGTGATTAAGTAATATCATTGTACATTGTCTATGCTAATTAGTCCTCCAAATATTTTTTGGGAATGTTCCCTTCTTTTTTTATTTTTTTTAAATTTTTATTGGCATTTCGTATAAGAGACAATAAACAGTAACACAAAAGTGCAGTACATTACTTAGCTGTCAGGACAGCCGGCCATCCATGGATACCAAGATACACGATATAATGTTGGTATGCATCCACAACATATAAGATAGAATACAGTCCAGTAGTTCACTCCACCATCTTGTGACATGCAAGTCATATCATAAAACGCATTTCAACCTCAACAGCGTTAACCCCAACCATTTTCCCAGTGCGGACCGAGGTCCATTCTCCAATGTTTGTTGTATCAGGGGTCGTCCGCGGCGGCGGAACCCAGCCAACACGTGAATGGGCCCCAGATGTCCTTCGGGCGGGATTGCATCGGTAATAATTCCCAATAGCAAGACAATTGATCCCTGCAGTAGGTGACATTTTTGACCCATTCCTTCGCTGTCGGGGGGGAAGCAGCACCCCAATGCAGGGCCACCTGTCTCTTTGCCAGCAGCAGTAACATTGCTATGAGCCTCCTCGTCTGCGGTGGTATATTTTGAACAACTCCCAACAGCGCCACCAGCGGTGTGCAAGGCAGCTCTTGCCCAGTTATGTTCTTGATATGATACAGTATTTTCAACCAAAGTTGGCTATAGACCTGCACTGCCAAGCTAGGTGTAGGAAGGTCGCTTGGGAGGCCCCGCACTGCCAGCAGTTATCATCTGAACGAAGCCCCATCTGATGGAGCTGTGTGGGAGTGCGGTAAAGGCGGTGAATATATTTGAAGTGGATGAGCCTGAGGCGATAGTTAGGAGACAGCTGCTCCAGCTGTCACAACTGAGGTCCCACTGCTCATCTGTGATGGTCACCCCTAGGTCCTCCTCCCATGCCCTGCGTGATGTTGGTACTACTATGGGAAAGTCCCTCTGTGCTATGGTATGAATGAGAGATACTAGTTTCCGGCCCGATTCCACAGTTATTATGTTTTCGAGCGTCGGCAGCGTCGGTGGTGGATTTGGAAATGCTCTGAATCTACTCCGGCATGAGGCACGTAGTTGATAATATAGCAGCGTGTCTAGCGCTGAATGAGGTGCAGCGCCACACATTTGCTGCAACGGTAAAAAACTATCCCCTGGGTATAGGTCCTGGCCTGTCTGAATGTGGTGTAAGTGCGTGTGCGCCTGTGCCTTGCCATCCATGAGTGGAGGGAACAGTGGGTTATTTGCCAATGGCATGGAGGGAGCATAGAGTGTGTCAGTGTTTGCCCTTTTGCATAGACCTCCCCAAGCCCACCGTAAGACTTCTGTGGTGTCCACTTCATTGCGCGGGCGTTTGTATGTTTGGTAGAGTGCTGTGCTTAAGGGGAGAGGTGCTACCCTGTCTATTTCAATTGCCACATGAGGCTGAAATGGTATGGGGTGTACCCAAAAATGTAAAAATTGTGCCTGGGCACTATAAGCGTAAAGGGCGAAGTCTGGAGCTCCCAGCCCCCCTGTGCCAGCGGCAGCGTTAGTATCTCCCAGGATACCCTAGGCTGTTCCCCCACCCAGACCAGCTCGATCATGAGTGATCTAAGGTGCTTGAAAAATTGCGCCGTAATTGGAAAGGGAATGTTAACGAATAAATACAATAATTTGGGCAGGATGATCATTTTCGCTACAGCAATGCGGCCCGCCAGAGAAAGGGGGAGCGCCTTCCACCTCCTCACATGGTCCTCTATCCAGTCCACCGCCCTGCCGTAGTTGGCCGTCCAGATTTCCTGCAGGTTGCTACTTATCCAGACGCCCAAATACCGCATCGGGCCATCCACCCATGCAATCGGGTATTCAGTGTCAAAGGCCGGAGTCCCGGATGTCAGCGGGATGATGACGGATTTGCTCCAGTTAATCACAACTCCGGACATGCCCCAATCTCTCACCAGCTCCCTTGTCATGGGTGGAATGCTGTCCCTTGGGTTCGTCATATATAAAGTAATGTCGTCTGCGTACATCGACACGGTGAGCCCCCTTGTGGTAAACCCAATCCCCCGATTTGCGTGGTGTTGCCTTATTCTGGCTGCCAATGGCTCTGTCACTATGGCAAACAATAAAGGCGACAGAGGGCAGCCATGCCTGGTTCCTCTGGTGATGGTTATGGGTTCAGAGATCAAGCCATTGACCTTAAGGCGCACTGTGGGCAGAGTGTAGAGTAGCCTGATCTGCTGTATGAATAGGGGATTCAGACCCAGCCTATGAAGAAGAGGAAACAAGAACCCCCATTCCAAAGAATCAAACGCCTTGGTGGCGTCTAAGAGTGCCGCGATCACCGGGACATGAGAGGCGAGATAGTGTAGTAACGCAAATAGCGTCCTGAGATTATGTGAGGTGGACCTTCCCGGCACAAAACCGGATTGGTCCGGCCTAACAATCAACGGGAGCAGCGGCTGAAGTCTATTGGCCAGTAACTTAGCGAAAATCTTAGCGTCTAGGTTAATCAGCGAGAGCGGGCGATATGAGTCACATTTCAAGGGGTCCTTGTCAGGCTTTAGCAGTGTGATAATGATGGACTCACGCATGTACCGGGGCAGGGTTCCCAGTTGCGAGGCTTCATGGTAGACTGCCAGAAGGTGAGGGGCGAGTATCTCTGAGTATTCCTTAAAAAATTTGGCCGTAAGACCGTCCGCCCCTGGGGCTTTGTCCGCTGGTAGGCTACTTATGACCTGATGCACATCTTCGACTGTAAATGGAACATCCAAGTATTCGCGATGTGCCCTGCTAAGCCACAGGAGTTCTATTGAGTCAAAAAAGTCTTGCAGAACAGAGTCAGGTGGGTTGGACTGGGATGTATATAGCTGCATGTAAAAATTTCTCATGGTGTCTAGAATGGCTGGTGGCATAAGCGCCATACAATCTGCAGGGGTGGCAAGCGTTGTGATGTACTTAGAACCCCTGGGTGGCCTCAGGAGATTTGCTAGCGTCCTACCGGGCCTGTCACCATCGCCATATCGATGCGCAGTTGCATGTTTGTGTAAGAAACTTGTTTCCCTAATAGCCTCTTCTTGGAACTCTGTTAGTTTACTACGAATGTGCCCTAATATTGCAGACGACGGTGAGTGAAAGTATTGTGCTTCCAGTGTTTGTATTTCCTTTTCTAACCTTCCCAGACAACCCCGGATGTCTTGTAGCACCCCAGATTGGAGAGCTATGCAGGACCCACGAATCACCACCTTGAAAGCCTCCCACAGTGCCCCGGTGGTGTCGACTGACCCCGTGTTGTTTTCAAAGTACTCTGTTATTTGCGTCCTGATCTCCTCTCTAAATACCGCATCTAGGAGCGCATTAGGGGGAAGGCGCCATGCAAATGGTTGTATGTAGGGCTTTGGTACTGAGAGGGTTAGCATGACTGGGGCATGATCCGAAAGTGTGCGGGCATGATATGCGGCCTTTGTGGCCCAAGAGTGCAAGTCCCTTGATGTTAGCCAGAAGTCAAGTCTGGACCAAGCGTGGTGCTGTTGTGTGATACATGTACCCTCTCGAGCAGTGGGATGGAACACTCGCCAGGAGTCAATTAAGTGGTGATCAGACATTAAACCTTTTAGGGCAGCTGCAGCTTGTGGGTGGTGTGTACGTGAGGCACCTGCTCTGACAGCCATAAGCGACAGAACAACATTAAAGTCCCCTCCCCAAAGTATCGCGGCGTCCCCCAGGGATTGCATCTTGTGCCATACCTGTTGAAAGAAGGCAGGATCGTCAATGTTAGGGCCATATGTGTTGGTGATAATGACCTGCTGATTGAACAGTGACCCCCGTAGTATTATGTAGCGGCCTTCTGGGTCGCTGATCACTTGCTGCATTTGCCAGGGAACACCCTGCCTAATCAGTATTGCCACCCCCTGAGAATAGCTCGAGTAGTTGGATGTGTATACCTCACTCCACCTATTGGAGGTTAACCGAGTGCGAGCGGCTTCCTTCAGGTGAGTCTCCTGCAGGAGGCAAATATCCGCCGCATGTCTAGTGTGATATGACTGTACCAGTCTTGATTTTCTATGGTCATTCAGACCTCGTACGTTCCAGGCGATGCAGTTTAGCTTTGACATATATGCACGTTGGGTGTCAGCGTATGGGTCTGAGGGAGTGAGTCTAACCCGGTGTACTCCGGCGCCTGGAGGACCCGTTACAGCTATGGGAGTCTCTGCGTGGTGTTTGATAACAGTGCGTGGATTGTGTGTATTACTCCCTGTATTTAGGGCAAGCGGAGGCATTCCCAATATGTACTGCGGTGAACAACAAATAACAACAACATTCCCATCCCTCCGCCCACCCACACCAACCCCCCAAACAGGTTGTGGTTCCCCAGTTAACAACCCCACCATAAACATGCGCCCTTGGATATTAGAGTTAGAGGAAATTATCCCAGGGGGAGCGTGGGGTTGCCAGCATACTACCCTGTTGCTAAGCAGCAGTGTGGCCGAGCGTACTTTGTACTACCGGTGCACTTTTCCTGAAACAAATTTAAAGGGAGGGAGACCACATTCAACTGTTTCTCTCAGCTCCAAGCTAGCAGTAGCACAGGGGAACGAACTGAGGTGTACCAGTTGCTATGTACCCCCGCAGCTCGCGCTGATCCCCCCCGGTCTCGTCACCCCAGGAAGTGAGGTGGCGACTACTCAGGGTGTAATCGGAAGGTAATGGTTGTTTAGTCATTGTCACTTAGCTGGCCTCGCGGTGAAGTGTCATTCGCGCCGTCCCGGCCGTGTTGCTTCCTCGCTGTCTGTTTGGCGAACTTTAAAGCGGCACTTGCGTCTGTGAAGATCATAGGCTTACCACCAGCCTGCACCCGGAGCTTGGCAGGGTAAAGCATGGCGTATTTGGTGCCTGCTTTTTGGAACAGTTCTTTAGCCGGGATGAACTCTCTCCGTGCCGCTTGGACCGCCTGAGTGAAGTCTGGAAATAGTGCAATGGCATTGCCCTGATATTGTAATGCCCCTTGTTTGCGGGCCATCCATAAAACGGTGTCTCTGTCCCTATAGTTTAATAATCGAGCTAGTATCGGACGGGGTTGAGCACCGGGGGGAGGCCTGGGCCCCAGAGTGCGATGAGCACGCTCCACCAGGAACATCGCGCACAGATCAGATCCAAATAAGTCTTTTAGGAGCCCTTCTATATATTTTTCCATATTTGCTATATTCGTGGACTCTGGAATTCCCATTATGCGGACATTATTTCTCCGCGATCTCGCTTCGAGGTCTTCGTTCCTTGCCCTTATCACGTCAAGCACTTTGTCCATTCCGAGGAGTTGTTCCTGTGCATCTGCTTGACGGTCATCGGAATCTGACACTCTGGTTTCAAGTGCGTCGATTCTGTTTTCGTGTTTCTCCACCTTCTGCGAAACGTGATCCATTTGCGCCGCGAGCGAGTCCAGTTTTGAGTCTATCACCCGCAGACTGACCTTCACCTCACACAGCATGGCCTTGATATCATCCTCTTGGTCAGAGTCCATCTGCGTTTCCGGCACTATTGTTGGCGGCGCCGATTCAGTGTCCTGTTGTCTAGTGGAGTGCTTCTCAAAGCATATCTTGGCCTGTTTGTTATCTGTTTTCCTCATTGCGGCCTCCCTCCGGTAGCGCACCACCCCTGAACGCATGGCTTCGGCCCCAAGCACAGCCAACCAGCCCGGGTGGTGTTTGGAGTATGGTGGGTGATCACCTTTATGCCGAGTCCCAGTGGTGCAGCCCCTTGTCACGCAGCTATGGGTACAGGCAGCAGCCTCGATGTCTCCTGGGGAGGGAGGCACACCTCACTACCCCTACACACCCTAAATGCACAAAGTTATAGCCTGCAGCCGGGCCCTCCCGCTCCCGGAGGCCCACGTGTCCTCAATTTGGCAGCGGCCCTGGATCTCAGCGCATGGGGTCTCCGCGTGCTGCTGGCCAAAAGCCTGTCCCAGTCCGCGCTGCCTGCCGTGTGCAATTCAGTTATCCGGCCTCAGTCCAGCACCGGCTGTCACCTCAGCAAGGTCCCCTACCCCCGGGGAGCCACTGGGTATTTCCCAGCCAGGTCCTTCACTTGCACATGGGGCCGCAGTGCACAGCAGTCTCTCCAGTACCAGAGGGATCGTACAGAGGGCCGCACACGCACCCGCGGCCACGAATGCTCAGCTTCGGCTGCCTCAGCTGACTCCACCCGTCACCCAGGAGCAAGGGCAGGCACAGCCACAGACACGCCACTCACCAAGCCGCCTGCCGGTGGTGTCCTCCAGACGGTCACAGCTCCCCGCACACCTCCCTCTGCACCACAGGATATCTTCATTGGGGATTTCAGCTGTCTGCACAGCCCCGCACGGGGTCCCAGCAGGGATGTATACTGCTCCGGCGCAGCCTGCACCTGTTCCCGGTGAGTCGCAGCCACAGGCGCCCTTACGTTTTCTCTCTGCAAGGTGCTCTCCAGGCAGGGGAAGGCTGCAGGGCCGCGATGTCGGCCGCTACGGCACCACTCCGCGCCTCGCTGCTCCAACAGTCATGGCTTCACGAGCGCCTCCCCAGGCACCGCAGGTCTTTTTCTTTGGGAACGGCAGCCGCCTCCACAAAAACTTCACGGGGTCTCAGCAGGGATGTAACCAGCCTCGGCGCAGCCAGCAGGTGCTCCCGGTGGGACGCGGCCACAGGCGCTGCGTTGGTTGTCACTGCGGCACACTCCCTCGGGCCAGGGGCAGGCCGCTGGACCACAAGGCCGGTCGCTGCAGTAGTTATCGGTGCCTCGCTGTTCCAAGCGCAACAGTGTATGCCCCAGTTGTAGACGCACACAATTTCCCTCTTTGTCGGCTGGGATTGGTAGTATATCGCCAAATAAATGTCAGATGATGTGGTCGGCCGGCAGAGCCTCTTTACCAAGCGGCCATTTGCAGCTCGGCTCGGCCACGCCCCCCAACACATGGTTAAAGGACTTCTCATACACCT
Source organism: Calotriton arnoldi (assembly GCA_963921515.1). Lineage (NCBI taxonomy): Eukaryota > Metazoa > Chordata > Amphibia > Caudata > Salamandridae > Calotriton > Calotriton arnoldi. The sequence goes on from CAWUFW010000901.1 coordinate 2,982,517, forward strand.
ACTATCAGACCCAAACTGACACTCACATGTTCACTCACACACCCATAGAGACACTCACATCTTATGGGAATTTTGGGTGTTTGAAAGGTTATGTGCATCTCAAAACACTTAAAGATGGTTCTGTGCCTGTAGCACATCAAGTCAGGTCAGTGCCCATCTCGATGAGGAATGCTGTAGAGTTGGAACTGAAGAGATTGTGTGTGGAAGGAGTAATTGAACCTGTGGAGAATTTGGAATGGGTGGCACCTATTGTTGTTGCTCGCAAGCAGTCTGGTGAGATTAGACTATGTGGATTTGAGAACTCTGAACAAGTCTGTGGGGATCGATCACTTTCCATTTCCAAACATCACTGAAATGGTGTTGTCTACTACATGGGGCTAGATTCTTCACCACTCTAGATCTCACAGCTACATATCACCAGATTAGACTTCATCCTGGTTCTAAAGATCTTACTACATTCATTACTCCTTTTGGGACTCTCCGTTTTGTGTGCATGCCTTTTGGTCTGGTATCTGTGGCAGCAGTTTTCTAGAGGGTTATGCTTGAACTGTTTGGTGGTATGGAGGGTTTAAAATGCTACCAGGATATCTTGATTTATGGTGACTCTGCCCAAGTGCATGATGATAGAATGAGACAGGTGTTGGAAATGCTGAGGAAGAGTGCATTGACGCTTAAACTGAGAAGTACACGTTTGGCAAGAGAGAAAGTGGGTATTTGGGGCATCATATCAACCATGAAGGTATTTCTCCAAAGAAAGATTTGATTTCCAATATTTGGAATCTGTGTAGTCCTGTCAAAAAAGACAAACTCATGTATTTTTGTGGAAGGTAGAGTCCCATGCCAAATTTATCCCGAATTTGCCTCAAAGATGAGCAAAATGAGGCAGTTACTTAAGAAAGGAAAGGAGTTCAGAATGGATGGAGAGTGTGAAAAAGAATTTATTTTTGTCAAAGAGAGTCTGGCAAGTGCAGATAATTTGCAGTGTTTTGATCCTTCTGAGAGATGTTTTGTAATGAGTGATGCCAGCACTGTAATGTTGGTTGTGGTGTTGCTGTAGAGTGGAAAAAGAGGGAAATGATTTTAAGACCATAACCCACATTTCCACATCATTACATGGGGCGGAAGCAAACTACTCCAGAGGCTTTGAGTATGTTCTGGACAGTTAAAAAGTTGGGGAATTTTCTGTGGGGAAGGGCTTTTACAATAATGACTGACCATAAACCTTACGTACAGATCTTCTTTAAGGAGGATCTAGATGTAATTTCCATGCTCATAAGTAGGGGGGTGGTAGGTTTGCAAGATTATTGTTTTGACATTCAGTATGTTCCTAGTGTCCACATTAGAGTGGCAGACTGTCTATCTAGACTTACTTCTGTTGGTGAGGATGAGGAAAGTGAGAAAGAAGAACAAGTGAAAGTTTGTTCTATTACTGGGGGAGCTATTTTGCAGGAAGGGTGGTTGAATGCTGTTGAAAATGATCATGTGCTGCAGATTGTGAGCAGAGCCACACATGAAGAATGATGGTTGGAGATGCACACAGACTACAAGTTGGAAGGACTCTGGAAGGTGAGGAATGAGTTATCGTATGAGGGTGAAATTGTTTTGTGAGGTATGAGCTTAGTAGTAGCAGAAGGGCAGAGAAAATGGGTTATGAAATTTGTACACGAAGGACATCAAGTTATGAGCAAAATGAAGGCAAGAGTGAGACTGAATTATTGGTGGCATTGCATGGATCTGCAGATTGAGAGGTTGATAAGAGGATGTATGGACTGTGTGAAGAGCGATAAAGTGATTAGGTAAGAAGTCCCCCTATGAAATGCAGAGACATTCCCACAAGACCTTGGGAAATGATTACGGTGGACATTGTTAGCCCGCTTCATAGCAGGGGGGCAAGTAGTTATCTTCTAATCCTTGTGGATACGTTTTCTCATTGGGCTCAGATAGGAGTTGTAGGTAGCACTGAGAACAAGAGAGTTATGGAATTTCTGAATGAAAACTTTAGTAGGGAGAGTTTGCTTGATGCCATTCCCAGAGACAATGGACTGCAATTCGTTTAAAGAGAGATGGAAGATTTTCTACACAAGAAAAGGGTTAAACACAGGAAATGTTCCCTTTATCATCCAAAGGGGAACAGTGCTGTGGAAAGGTTTAATAGGGAAAACAAGGAGTGTGTGCAATTGGAAATGAGTGGTGGGAGGAATTGGAAGAGTGGCCTGAAGAAATGTATGTACACTTACAGGTTTTCTCCACATTCAATGACAGACACAGTTCCTTTTGAATTGTTTAAAAGTAGAGCTAACATGGAAATGTCTCTGGGATGGATGCACTGGGGAGAAGGTACCAGTGTTCGATGGGATGTGGACAAAGTATTGGCAAACGAATTGAGGTCTGTGGCTGATAATAAGTCTAATTTAGATCTGCGCAAAGCAGCCTCACATCGCAACTTTAATGTTAGTGATCAAGTGTTGATTAAGAGTCCAGTGAGGGCTGGGGGGTGTTTCCAAATTCTCTGTTCCACAAAGAGTGGTAAAAGTATGTGGCAATGCGGTCAAAGTGAAGGATGTGATGCAGAGACCGGCCCGGAGACTCCATCCTCTGGGGCCTGATACTCTGCTTTGTCCTGGGGAACTCAACTATGGAACACTTTGGTTCCTTGCCTGGGAAGTGTAGGCAAGCCCTGCCTGCACTCTCCCGGGCAGGGAACAGACGTTTTCTCCTGCCCAGTGAGAGCAGTAAAAAATGCTGCTTCCTCCCTGGTGTGTTCAAGAGAACTGTGCTGGCTCCTGCCAGCACCAAGGATGGATGTCGGCTGGGGAGCCAGCTGGGGCCAAGGGGCCCTGGGGCCCTCCCATGGCCCTCATTGAAAAATAAATCTGTGGGGTCTGGGGTGGGACAGGACACCCAAAACAATTGCCAAAAAAAGATGAAAAAAAGGTTCTGGCTTCTCATTTCTCATTCTCGGCTCCTAGCAAGGAGCACCCCATAATGCCCTAGGGCATTTTGGAATAATATTTTTTTTTTACTGATGGTGCCACTAAAGGGGCAGGACCAAACATTTTTTTATGTTGCGGGGTCCTGCAGGGAGTTCAACAAACCCCAGCAGGATTTAAAAAAACAGTAAGTCTCCTGAGTGATCAAAACCATGACTTCAGGAGAGAATACCATAATTTTCTGAAGCACTCCTAGTAGGAGTTTTATGCTCTTTAGCTAGAGTGCAAGGCCTCCTTGTGGCGGTTTATATGAATACATTTTGTGTGCAAAGGAATGTTAAAAAAAGAGTAAAAGACAAGTTGATTTTATATTTTTTAATAAAACTTTATTAAACTTTTTTTACAACAATCGCTTTTATTAAACATTGCATTATGTGAATTAATTCAATATACATTTGATTAAAGTTATTGATGATTTTTGGACAAAGATGATAGATGTGTGTTATATATGTTGACATGCTCACCCCTTGATAAAGCCAACAGGCCCACTTTTTATATTTTGGTGTTGTGACCCTATGACAAAGTCAGTAAGTCTGCCTGACTTAAAATAAAACTTTCATATTTTAGCAACACATAGTCAGCCGTTGGGGGTTGGACACACTATAACTTGAGTCTTAAAGTAACTATAACTCAAATCCTTGCTATGCTCTGCTAATCACCGCCCATATTACATCACAGATGACATGTTCTATGACATCACTGCAACATCTAAAATGACATTATTGATGATAGCACTGTGCATGGCGAAGGCATAAGTTATTGTTACTTTTGGACACTTTGGGCCTGATTATGAGTCTGGCGGTCTTGCGACTGCCAGTTTTGCGGTGGTGCAGGAGTGGCGGACCACCGTATTGCCGATTATGACTCACAAAGTCATATCGGCAGTGGACCGCCTGCTGCGCTGGCGGTGGTGCAGGAGCGCCACAATGCATTATGCTGAGCAGAAACTGCCGCAGTCCCGCTCAGCATATTTTGAGTTCTTGCACCACCAGCCTTTTCATGGTGGATCCCCGCCATGAAAAAGTTGGCAGAGCAAGAACAAAGGGGGCCTTATATGGCCCCCATATCCACCACGCCATGGGGATACATTCAGCCGGGCACAACATGAGCTACCCCGTCTGTATTTCCCCCAGTTCCAGTTCCAGCACGGCATGGACGTCACCGTTCATGCCGGGCTGGAACTTTTTGGCCGTTCCCATTGTGATGCTTGTTTTCAAGGCACCGCCATGGGAGCAGCCAAAGTACGGCGACCGTATTACGAGTTGCACATTTTCAACTCGTAATTCGGTCGGCGGCCCTTGCGCGGCTTTGGCGCAGCAGAGGCGGCATTACGCCGGCGCTGCTGCACCAAAGTCATAATCAGGCCCTTTGTTTTTTCCATAGGGAAAAAAATATATATATATAGAGAGATATAGATCTATATATATATATATATATAATATAGTCCAATACCCCACCCACTGTTAGGCAAGGGTCCGACACCGCTGGGTTAAAATCAAAAGGATTTATTCAGTAAGCTTGTTCCAGCGCATGGTTAGTCAGACGCGTTTCAGCCGATAGGCTTTCTTCAGTGCCAGTTGCAAATGAAGGTCCTTTCACCTGGCGGTCATTTTGATGTTGCATTGGCCACTCCCAGTGGAGCCTTGTGTAGACCCCTTCTCTGCCTTAAAGCTGTACTTCACCTTGCGCTTACGTTACAGATTGCTGCATGCTGGTAAGTGTAGTCCTTTGTGAATACCCATTAAGTAAGTGGGAAATTCATAACACCTGGTGGTGTCCCAACCATGTTGGCCCTCGGACCTCACTCCACCGCAGCTGCCTGTCTCAGGAAGTGACGATGTCAAATGCTGAAACCACTCATATCACCCTTCCAGCAGTTAATACTGCTTCCTCTCTCCCCGTGCAGTGGTGTGTTACGCTGTGGTAATGAGTCTGCCTGGGGGGGCGACGCGTTGCATGTAATACAATGTCCAAAGTTGCTGGCTCACGCATAGCTCCAAACCGAGAGGGCGTGTCGGTTGCTAGTGCCTGCAATACTGGCCAAACATAGAATCCAATACCCCACTCACTGCTAGGAAAGGGTTCGACACCGCTGGGTTAAAATCAAATGGATTTATTCAGTAAGGAACCATGCGCTGGAACAAGCTTACTGAATAAATCCATTTGACTTTAACCCAGCGGTGTCGGACCCTTTCCTAACAGTGAGTGGGGTATTGGACTCTATGTTTGGCCAGTATTGCAGGCACTGGCAACTGACACGCCCTCTCGGTTTGGAGCTACGCGTGAGCCAGCAACTTTGGACATTATATATATATATATATATATATATATATATATATATATATATATATATATATATATATTCAACTCCGTAGGCTCAATTTCCGTCGGGTTCAGGCGCTCTGTGGTTAGTGCGGAATCCTCGCGGTCGAGCCCAACTGCTACATATCACCCAACTCCTCATAAAAGGAACAGGATCGCTCTCCGCAATGCCGAGTATCAAAATGTATTTGCTTAGGTTTCAAACAACAAAGTTCATGATCAACGTTTCGGTCTCCTCACGAGACCTTGCTCACGATCAATTTACACCCCCCAGTGTTCACAACTATATTACTTTTTTCATGTCATTTCCTGTTAACCAGGTTCAACCATTCTCAGTATTCTGGGATTTGCAGTCCTGTTCCTCCACAAGATATAGTACATACTGAGACCAAAAATCAATTAACAAATGCTGTGTGCATAATACAAAGTAATTATATACAAATTGTGAAAATTGTGAACTAAGGAAAAATAAAAAATAATAAAAGTTAAAATTGAGTTCATTTATAACTTGTATCCAAAAATGCAATCCCAAACAGTCTTTTTCAATAGTCTTGTTTTCATTTGTTTTTTGTTTTTTTTGCAGCTTGGAATTATTACAACCGCTCTGTTCTTGGAATTACTATCCCTCTAGTGGGAAGACACACTTGTATTTGTGAGATGTAATCGGGGAATGCACTTTCGTGTGTTCAGTTTGACATGGAGAATGGCACGCGATCCTGAGTTTAATGTTCTTTTCTTTACATAAGGTTCTATTAAAGATGGCTGTACAGTTCCTCACTCTGGTTAAGGCCATAAGGTGTCAGTGTTCTTAAATTGATAATATGGCGTGATTCCTTCTGGCGTAGTATTTTTTCTCTATTGCCTCCCCTGTTGTTTAGTGGGACTGTTTCAATACCATAAAACTTCAAAAGTTTCCAATTGCTCATATGTACTTGTTCCATATCTTTCGCTACAGCATTTGTTTTGTCTTTGTTTGATGTTGCTCTAACATGTTCTAGTATACGTTTCTTTAGCTCACAGATTGTACTGCCAACATATTTGAGGTGGTATGGGCACTCTATTACATATACTGCAAATTGGCTTTTACATGATATCAATTCTTTGATTTTCCAACTTTTGTTGTTAGCTAGTTTGACTTCAGTCGTTGGTTTTGCAATCTGACACACCTTACAATTAAGACATTTTATGAAACCCCTTGTGTTAAGCCATTGGTTATTTTGTTTTCCTTTATAATGACTATGGATTAGTTGATCTTTCAAATTTCTGGCTCTTCGGTATGTAATCATTGGATGTTTTCCTATGGTTTTGCATATAGTTTCATCCATTTGTACAATTTTCCAGTTTTTCCTTATGATTTTTTGTAAACAAAAGAGAAGAGGCAAGAGAGCTAAACGAGACAGCAGAGAAAATTGGTGCCCAAACGAGGAGCATGAGACAGAAGAAGAATCACTAAATTCTATGGATGAACTACAAGTAGTAAACTTATCAAAAAGACCAATGTCAGAAGCGGAAATCTCACTCCTCCAACGGGGCATAAACTTTTGCCCAACACAACAACTGGATTTTGCACAACTTAGAATTGACTTTTACAAATATGTTAGAAAAATCAAGCTTGCAAAAATCTTTCAAGAAAATCCGGAAAAATCAAGAACTAGACTTCTAAACAACCAGTCTCTAATTTAACGGCTAAAGATGCAAATAGTTTCATCACTCTGCTAAATCTCAACATCGAAGAAGAAAATGAGAATCTAGACCTACAGGCAGCGTGCACCTAAATGGGAGCTGGTCTGAGTAAGAAAAAACCAAAATCCAAATATTACCCTCAACTCACACCAGGGAACAAAGTGGACTTATTTCAGGAAGCTGTGGTTCGGGACATGTATAAATTCCAAAAATCCAAATACAAAGACAATTTAACGAATGCTGAAAGGGAAGCCTTGGAGTGTCTAAAAACAGATACTCAAATAGAAATGAAAATTGCTGATAAAGGGGGCAACGTAGTGATAATGGATCGAAGTACCTACGTGACAGAAGCCCATCGACAATTGAAAGATGTAGAATATTATGAGAGGCTGAAACAAAATCCAACGACTGACATTAAAAGACATCTGGATAAAAAACTATTGACTTGGCAACAGAATAAACTAATTGATGAAGAAGAGGTCAAATACCTAACGGTCCAATTTCCAGTTACTGCGACCATGTATTTTCTACCAAAATTACATAAGGACTCAAAAAAACACCTGGGAGACCGATTTTATCAGCAAAAGGTTCCTTGCTTGAACCAATAGCAAACTATATTGACTTTTTCTATCACCTTATGTTTCACAACTAAACTCCTACATAAAAGATACTACCAACCTGTTGAGAAACTTAGAGAACACCCCTTGGCAAGAAACATACCATCTTGTTACGATGGACGTCATAGCCCTTTACACGAACATTGAGAATGAGTTGGGAATGAGGGCCTCTGAATTCTTTTTACAAGAAAGAAACATACATTACAGTGACCACAATAAGATGCTGTTGGAACTGATATCAATATGTCTGACACAGAACATCTTCGTTTTTGGGGAGGAGATCTATCGCCAAAACAAAGGGACGGCGATGGGATTTTCCTTCAGCCCAAGCTACGCCTGCTTGGCGATGGGTTGGTGGGAGAAAGAGGTGGCTTGGCACCCACAACACGACATACACGCAAACAGGATAGTAATGTGGAGTCGTTATATAGATGACTTACTAATTATTTGGGACGGAACAAAAACAGAATTCCAGGATTACTTTACAATCTTAAACACCGGCACCAAAAACCTGAAATTTACATATGAATTTAGTGCGGAAAGAGTCATCTTTTTGGATACTGAAATATATATAAAAACGGCCAAATTCATACGACATTGCATCGCAAAGCCAACGCCACTAATGCAATATTAGAAGCAAGCAGTTGCCACCAACCTTCACTCATCGCAAGCATACCCTATGGAGAATTCTTGCGTCTCCGCAGAATCTGCACAGAAGAAGAGGAATGGCAAAAACACAGCAAAGCTACGGCGAAAAGGTTTGTACAACGACAATACAACAAAAGCATAGTAAAAAGATGCTGGAAAAGAGCAAATGAAAGATCAAGAGAAGATTGTCTAATCCCAAAGCCAAAAAGTGAAGCTGACAAATCGGACCCCATAAGAATGATCATTGATTATTCAAAAGACTGCAAACAGATACAAAAAATCATGAGGAAAAACTGGAAAATTGTACAAATGGATGAAACTGTAGGCAAAACCATAGGAAAACATCCAATGATTACATACCGAAGAGCCAGAAATTTGAAAGATCAACTAATCCATAGTCATTATAAAGGAAAACAAAACAACCAATGGCTTAACACAAGGGGTTTCATAAAATGTCATAATTGTAAGGTGTGTCAGATTGCAAAACCAACGACTGAAGTCAAACTAGCTAACAACAAAAGTTGGAAAATCAAAGAATTGATATCATGTAAAAGCCAATTTGCAGTATATGTAATAGAGTGCCCATGCCACCTCAAATATGTTGGCAGTACAATCTGTGAGCTAAAGAAACGTATACTAGAACATGTTAGAGCAACATCAAACAAAGACAAAACAAATGCTGTAGCGAAACATATGGAACAAGTACATACGAGCAATTGGAAACTTTTGAAGTTTTATGGTATTGAAACAGTCCCACTAAACAACAGGGAGGCAATAGAGAGAAAAATACTACGCCAGAAGGAATCACGCCATATTATCAATTTAAGAACACTGACACCTTATGGCCTTAACCAGAGTGAGGAACTGTACAGCCATCTTTAATAGAACCTTATGTAAAGAAAAGAACATTAAACTCAGGATCGCGTGCCATTCTCCATGTCAAACTGAAAACACGAAAGTGCAATCCCCGATTACATCTCACAAATACAACTGTGTCTTCCCACTAGAGGGATAGTAATTCCAAGAACAGAGCGGTTGTAATAATTCCAAGCTGCAAAAAAAACAAAAAACAAATGAAAACAAGACTATTGAAAAAGACTGTTTGGGATTGCATTTTTGGATACAAGTTATAAATGAACTCAATTTTAACTTTTATTATTTTTTATTTTTCCTTAGTTCACAATTTTCACAATTTGTATATAATTACTTTGTATTATGCACACAGCATTTGTTAATTGATTTTTGGTCTCAGTATGTACTATATCTTGTGGAGGAACAGGACTACAAATCCCAGAATACTGAGAATGGTTGAACCTGGTTAACAGGAAATGACATGAAAAAAGTAATATAGTTGTGAACACTGGGGGGTGTAAATTGATCGTGAGCAAGGTCTCGTGAGGAGACCGAAACGTTGATCATGAACTTTGTTGTTTGAAACCTAAGCAAATACATTTTGATACTCGGCATTGCGGAGAGCGATCCTGTTCCTTTTATGAGGAGTTGGGTGATATATATATATATATATATATATTCAGCTCCAAGATGTGTCCATCAGTTGAGTCACACTCGACCATCAGCAGCAAGAGAACTCTCTTTCCATGGTATGGACGGATACCGCTTACAGCCATTAACAGCCTCCGTGTAGGTTTGCCTGACGCGTTTCGAAAGCTCCTCAGCTTTCTCTTCAGAGGCTTTCACGGGAAGGATGCGTGCATATGACGTTCCCATTTAAATACTGCACTCCCTCCTTTGGGATAGTCATATGGAACTGTGCATTATGGGAACTATAGTTCGTAATCGATCATCCCCCAAATGGATGCACGCATTATACTCTGTATAGGTCACATGGACCCCGCAAGCGGGCCCGTCCTAAATCCTCTGCTGTTGGCCCACATAATCGATTTCCCGTGAAAGCCTCTGAGCAGAAAGCTGAGGAGCTTTCGAAACGCGTCAGGCAAACCTACACGGAGGCTGTTGATGGCTGTAAGCGGTATCCGTCCATACCATGGAAAGAGAGTTCTCTTGCTGCTGCTGGCCGAGTGCGACTCAACTGATGGACACATCTTGGAGCTGTATATATATATATATATATATATATATATATATATATATATATATATATATATATATCGTGGCCAGTGCAAGGAAACGTGTGCAGGTCCTGTTAATAATCCTCAAGAGGTTCAATGTCAAGAGTCAGGGAAACAGAGAGGCTCGCACACCACACTCCAATTATAATCCAAAAATGATTTATTTGGCTACGCGTTTCAACCGCACAGGATCTTTGTCACAGCCTTATATAAAGTCAGTGTACTCTATCACCTTTAAAATGGAAAAGTCAAACAATAAACATAGAAAACATATTGTGCAACAAACTAGTTGCAATTCCCAAATGCCAGATGATATCACGTATTTGTTATGCATTTAAGTGTTACTGTTAAACCGATTATATCAACTTCGTGAAAACCAGGTTACAGGAAAATTATATTCAATAGAAAAGAGAAAATATAAACATAATATGCACATGGCACGTGTTCACATCTCAAAAAACTATACAATATTTGCCCTTATCGGAATTCAAGGTCCCTGGGGTTGCTTTGTCATTTGCGCTAGTGCGCATATCATACACTAGGCAAAGAAAGAGCCATGTAATATTGAGCCTCATAATTAATACGAGTTCCAAAGGATGCCTAATGGCCAACAGAAAAAACCTTTCTGCCCAGTGGCCTTAAGAAACAAATAAGTCCACTCTACTTGCAGCAACATTTATGTGTTTCTTAAGGCCAATGGGCAGAAAGAATTTTTTCCTTTGGCAAACACCTGCCAGTGCTCCACAGAATTTTGTTCAGGGTATATATCATGAGCGAGTAAACATTTTTATAAGTTAGGAGCATGAAAGGCTGAAACTTGAGAGTGGTTGCTGCAAGTGATCAAGATTAAAATATAGAATGGGGCATGGCTTGGCCAAGATGGCCGCACACTAAGGGGCCTATTACGAGTTTTTGAAGGACCGGTGGCGCGGTGGGGCAAACTTCCGTGCTACCGCTCCGCCAAAGCTCGCGCCGCCCGCCTACCAGATTATGACTTTTTAGTAGTCTGGCAGGCGGGCGGTGTGGCGGTCCCATGTTGGTGCCTCTTCTAAAGGTAGCTGTGCCATTAAACAAGCATTTGCAATGCAATCGGTCTCGCCTTTGGGACCTTATATGTATTTAGCTATGCAGCACATTATCCTGGGTACACATGGAGAGAAATATTGCCTTTCAGCGGGAAATGGTATAGTCCAAAGCTCTGTTTTTAATATAAAATCAGGGCCTTCGGTGGTCATATCACTGAAAATACAAGATTTGAAAAAATATTATTGTCTACGGGTGCTCGTGGAAGACAATTTCTATGGACTGGAATCTAGAGAATGCTAAAGGGATTCTGGTATTTTACTGACCTCTGCTGGTCGTTTTCTATCAAGAAAGTTAAATATAGGCAGTTGCCAGAAAAATAAAAAAGAGAAAGTCCCTAAGCAGAAAGCAATTCTGGTATTTTACTGACCTCTACTGGTCGTTTTCTATCAAGACAGTTAAATAGAGGCAGTTGAACAGAGAAAAAAGTCCGTAAGTGGAAACAGACAAGTCCTAGGGCTGATCTCCAGAGCCCACAAAGTACATACACATATAAGTATATACTAAAGTATATACAAGAGGTCTCAAATGCTCGACCTAAAAAGGCACCGCAATGGGACTGCACTACAAGCCTGGATGGCTGAAAACTTTCTTCAGGTGAATGCCGATAAAAGGGAGATTATGCTCTTTGGAATTGCCCAAAAGCTCTGGACAGCAGAGTGCTTGCCTTCAAATTTAGGCATAGCTCCAGCACCCAAGGCGGTGGTAAAAAATTTAGGCATCAGGTTGGATCAGTCCCTTTCTATGAGGGATCAAGTCAGAGCTACCACCAGTACCTGTTTCCACATGCTAAGTCTCTTGCAAAGTGTATTCCAATTCCTCCTCTGGAGGTACGTAAAACTTTGATTCAGGCGCTAGTGATTAGTCGCCTAGACTACTGCAATGCTCTTTTGGCTGCTACAAATGAAGCCTTATTGAATAAACTGCAAGTGGTTCAGAACACTGCAGCCCGCCTGGTACAGAATATGCCATCCAGAACCACTGCATCGCCTCTTTTTCGACAGCTACACTGGCTACCCATTAGACAGAGAATTAAGTTCAAGATATGCTGTATTGTACACAAAGCGCTCAATGGTAAAGGTCCCAGCTACTTAACAGATAAACTTCTCCACTACCGGCCAAGAAGAGCCCTACGGTCAGGTGACAAATCCCTCCTTATTATCCCTCATTTTAAGAAGTCCCGTTCGGGGGGCAAATCCTTCTCCCATCTAGCGCCCCTATACTGCAATCATCTGCATCTCGGCCTCCGTAAATGCAATGATTTTCCGACTTTTAGGAAACTTTTGAAAAGCGAACTGTTCTGCAACTGCTAACCTGGGCTGTTGCTCCCCAGGCCGGTGATACCCCTTTGGGGGTGATTCATGCGCTTTACAAACTATTCATTCATTTATTCAAGGTTCCTCCACGGCATGGACTCGAAAGTCAATGCCTTGCAGGAACCTATGTGCATGCACACTAGGGGGCACACGTTCTGATCCCTTGCGTGCATGCACATGTGGTTGAGGCACAGGGGAGCCCTGTAGGCCCCCTTTTTTTTTCTTTGCCATGAAAACCCTGACTGAGAGGAAACTCATAATATGTTTGGGGGGACCGTGGCTGTCCCGCTAAGCATACTGCGGCCTCTGACCACTGCTCCTACGCCAGGGAACGGTGGTTCCCTGGCAGAGCCAGCAGTCCCAGTGTGGTCCCACTGCCCGGGTTGTAATCGGGTGGTTGGACCGTCAGTGCGGCAGTGGCTGGTTTCGCAACCGCCATGCCACCACGATTCTGTCAGTCTTCGGACTGCCAGACTCGTAATAGGGTCCTTATTAAGCTCCATGTCGGCTGCTAAATTGATCCTCAACATCCGTTCCAATCTCCGTTCCTGTCTGCTGGGAAGAGAGCATCGGCCCGAAGATGGTGTTTGTCACCTCCTCTGACTGCAGGCCATAACCTGTGGGGTCTGAGCCAGAAGAGAAGAGGCTCCGCTCCCTCAGAGAAAGTACTGGGCACCCTAAGCACTCACGGCCAGCGCAGAGCCTGACCTGTGCTGGGGTATGAGGCTGGCTAGAAGTGGAGTGACTGTGACTCTGAGAGGACCGAGTCGTGGCACTGGAGGCGGTGGCCCCCTCACCACCATCAGACCGCCTCGAAGAGGTGCTGTGGTGCAGAGGGCCCTGTGATTAAGGAGAAAGTGCTTTCGGCCCACTCAGCAGATTGTTTTTCATCCTCCTCTGCCCCCGCCTCTCCTCCTCTGTCACAAGGTGAAAGCAGGAACTAGGTGCCTGGAAACTAGGGAAGCACAGGGGGCCCGCAACAATTGATCGCCGCTGTGTTATGAGTGAGGGCCCCCTCCGGAATGATCCTATCTGGTTCTGCAGTTAATGTGGGTCTCGTATTGGGTGCAGCTGGTGTTGTGCGACCCTGAGGTAGTAGGTGCATCCCTGATGGAATGGATCTGGGCAGTGCAGTGGAGGAGGGAAGGAGAGAGGGCATGCACTGAGCGGCTCTTGGCTCACCTGAGGTGGGGCACGGTGGACCCCCTACTACAAGGACTGACTAATGAGCTCCTAAATTGTCGAGAAAGACACTGTGGAAACCAGAGGAGCGCTGCCAGAGGAACAATCCTGGCACTGCCATGCTTTGTGGTGCCTTCCAAGGCCCATGGACGGGACTGAGCTATGGTCTTGCCAGTGCCCCGCAAAAGACTGCCTGGGGGGCACAGCAGAACCTGACTGGGCAGTCTTGCGCAAAGACTCCTGAAATGTGGTAGCAGATGCTCGGGGCATCGCCAGAGGAACCATCTGGGCATCACACAATGACACTGTGCTCCCAAGGGCCTGAGGGCACAGTTGACTATGGGGCTTTGTCCGTGCTTCACTGAGGACCCTACGTCCATACTCCCCATGGGCTATGGTGAGAACCAAGGGGGCGGCACACACGCAAACCAACAAAATGGATAAATATGCTGTATCCAGGCCACACCTGGGTGTAGCTGGGCCGGAGACCAAACACCCAGACACGACAGAGCCCTCCCTCGCTGCCATCACTGCTGCAATATGTGACCATAAGAGTGCCATTGAACTGAAATTAGATGCAGTGACTATGGATGTCACCCTTCTCAGGGCGGACTTTAAAAAGATTTTCAGAAAATGTCACAGCAGCTAAATCACACATCAACCTATTACAATCTATTTCCAAAAAGTTAGAGGAACACATACAATACCTCTCAAACAACACGCAGTCATGGTGGCCAAACTTGATCAGGAAGGAAGAGCACGCAGAAATAATATCAGGGTGGTGGAGGTCCCTGAGGGGGATGAGGGGCCCATCATAGACCTATTCCTTGAGGGCCTCATTGTCAATACCCTCCGCCCTAAGCTCCTTTTGAATTTCTTTCCCATTGAGCATGCACACAGGGTGCCAGTACTGCTGCCAAACCAGATGCCACTCCGCATACAATCATTGTCAGGGTGTTCAATTACCACAACAGGAATGCCATCCTACAAGCAGCTCGCTCCTATGGTGATGTGACTTATGAGAATGCCACAATACACTTCTTTCCGAACTTCACCCTGCAGTTGCAGCACCACACCACAGTTTTGATGAAGCCAAAAAGGTACTAAGAGCTAAGGAACTTAAATACATTATGTTCTATCCAGCGAGGTTGCGGGTTGTGGCCGAGGGCAAATCCTGACATTTGACCACTATAGAGGAGGCTTGGGATTGGCTTGGAGGGCTGACGCACTCCTGGTCATCGGACCTAACGAGAGGCAAAGAAGGGGCACCTGGCCTGAAAGCTGGGAGATGTTTGATCTGAGCACAATGGGCAGCAGAGGCAGTCTGAGGCAGCCGCAGCCCATGCGGGTAAGAGCGGTGGGGCCGGGTGGGAGGGGATTTTGACGGACTTTGATGAGGGAAATTTAAATAAATAATTAATTTACCCTCGTCGTTGTCTGTCGAAATCCCCCCAACCGCCCCACTGCTCTTACCTGAAAGGGCTGCGGCTTTGTCTGAGGATGGGGCTCGAAAAACACTTGAGTCCTGGACCTGACTGCTCTACAGCTGTGGTCCACCACCCACTCGGGGTGGTGGACTATCAGAGAAGAAAGATGATGTTGGACACTGTTAGTGGTACATAAGATTCAGGTATTTCAGGACTATGTATTCCCGCCCAGACGCGGGACGTAATCAATCTTGGGTGGAGAGGGAAGGGGTCAGTAATATTGGCCTATAAAGTGCAGATATGGATATATGAAGGTACGCCAATGGGGTGCAGCTATATGTTTGTATTTGTTCGGCTCATCGAGGCAGTGCCGGCCAACCCTAGATAGTTTGCATGATACCGTTAGGGCGACAGGCACTCTGCATGTTGGGGAGATGGGCAGTTCTGAGCCTCGTGTTCAGGATAGCAGGGTGGGGTGGTTCTATTGATGGGGACAACAGTTTTCAGTTGTATTTCATATTGCATCTTGCTTTAGCTCAGTGGTACCAGGTAACCAGGTACCTGGGACACTCGGGGAAGGGGGGCACGGTTAATCCCCCAGCACACACGGGGATGGCCCTACACACACTCAATGGGGGCCCACTCTCAGCTAGCCTTGAAAGTACTAACAGGAAGGTCAATGGCCTAGGCAGCAAAATCAAGTGCATGATAGTGCTGCAATATCTCCGTAGGCATGCCCCAGACTTGGTCCTCTTGCAGGAGACCCACCTGAAGGGTAACCACTATAAGGCAGTGGAACGCTTTGGGTATACCTTACTGGCACATGCAGGCTTTACTTCTAGCTCCAGGGAAATAGGCATTCTTATCAAAACCTCAGTGCCTTACATTCCTCGCCACACATGGCACAAACGGGCCCATGCGAGAGCCACACACTTAACATTTGCCACCTGGCGTCCTCATATTGGGGGGAGATGAACTTGATAATGGATCTGGGGATGGACATTGAATCCAAATCTCCCATTGGTATTAAGCTCACCCCACTAAGGGCCTTCATAGATGCAATGGGATTGGTAGACCTATCCCCTGAGCATAACCCCAATGCACGACAATTCACCTACCTTTCTGCTGTACATAATGGTCACTCCTGTTTAGACCACATTTTCTCCCACCAGCTGCATGCTGGCTGTTTTCAAAACACGGCCCATAAAGCGCGTGGCATCTCTTACCACTCCCCGGTGGAGGTGCTGCTTTATGACCCTGCTAGGAACACAACGCTGCCCCCTAGGATCAACTCTTGGCATTTAAAAGATAGAACCCTCAAGGACAAGATAAGAGAATGGACAGACCAATACTTTTAAGACAATAAGGGGACAGTCAACTCCACCTGTGTCCTGTAGGATTCCTTTAAGGCTGTGATCCTTTGCTATGTGCAGGAATTGAATGGGGAGAAGATGGAACAGAGGATAAAATGCGAGGCACTAGAACAAATGATTGATTTGCTGGAAACTCATATACTGAAAGGGGAGTGGCTGGCCTTCTGCTGCACCACAAGCTCCGACTTAAGCAACACGAGTTGAGAAAATTAGGGGAGAATAGGGTGGATGCTTATGCAGTGGTGACATAGTGCAGACTACATGATATTTGTGACAAAACAAATAAACTGATAGCATGGCTAGACAAGAGAGATAGGGGAAGGTACTGGGTCTAATAAATTCAAGATACACGACTGGGGCAGCTATAGCAGAGGCATTTGTTGCCTATTATGGAGACACATACGTGTCCATGACTGTTAGGTCAAGAAAAGACTGTGCTGATCTCCTGAAGACCTCTCCCTTCCAACTCTCTCAAACGATGACAGAGACACACTGGAGAAAGACTTGACGGTGAAGGAAATAAAAATTGCAAGTCGAGACCTACAGTCGGGGAAGGTGGAAGGGCCCAATGGCCAGCTAGTGAAACTATACAAATGCATAGCAGATAAAATCACAGGACACATGTTAGGCATGTTCTCGCCAGACAGGGAGGAGGGTTGCCTGCCAGAAGATCAGAGGACAGCCACTATCGTGGTTATCCCCAAGAAAGGTAAATCATCAATGGACTGCAGCTCCTATAGACCCATATCACTG